>CANTFK010000983.1:0-600000 GCA_947646735.1 Peronospora farinosa
GGCTCGAACTGGCGACCTTCAGATTATAAGACTAGACGCTTGCTGCTTATGCTAGCTATGGTTGATCACGCAAATAGAGCAGTCTAGTCAGTGCGTACCTCTATTTGGCACCTCTTATGGCAGGAGTAAGACGATACGGTACTGTATAACAACTTTATCTATTCAGATGATTTTTTTTTTGAATTTGGACGTATTTTCTCTCATTTTCGCAATGCCCGGACACATTAAGCAGCATGCGCTGGCTGCTCTCAGTAGCCGCAAGACTGACGGCAAGGGTCTACGCGTGGCCATTGTACATGCCAAGTGGAATTCGGAGGTGGTGAACGCACTTGTTGCCGCCGCTAAGACGGAGTTGCTGGATGCCGGCGTGGTCGAGAGCGACGTGGTCATCGCGGCCGTGTCGGGCGCCTATGAGCTGCCGTACGCCGCGAGCCGCCTTATTGCGTCGCAGAAACTGGACGCTGTGATCTGCGTTGGCTGTCTCATCAAGGGAGACACCATGCACTTTGAGTACATCTGCAACGCCGTGTCACAGGGCATCATGCGCGTCCAGCTGGATACGGGCGTGCCCGTGCTCTTCGGCGTGCTTACGGTGCTGAACGATCAACAAGCCAAGGATCGCGCCGGCCTCTCGGATAAGGGACACAATCATGGCACCGAGTGGGCGCAGACGGCCGTCGAGATGGCGCGCCTACGCGAGGCCACGCTTAAGGGTGGCTGCCCCATGCGGTCCCACGAGCACCTGCCATACCACAGTCTGACCAACTGCCCATTTTTCACGGTCTCAACGTGGCTGCACATTGCCACCCTCGGCACGCTCGGTTTTGTCGCTGCTGTAGTCGCTAAGAAGCTCATGTAGTAAAGGTTGACGAAGCACGCAACAATCAGATGAGAGCTATTGCAGGATGACACATTAAGCTTTTGCTGTTGACGGCTTTACATGACTTTCGGTCGTCCAAGTCGTGCAACTACAACTTGAGCTGAACCTTGCCAGGGAAGCTGCAACACGCACATTGGAGTCATTGCTGCGATCCAAATTTATCACTGCTGATGTTGCGAATTGATGAATTCCTGTAAGTCGAAACACAGAATAAAAAGCTGCACCATGCATACCAAACCTATTGTCCATACTTGCTGTCACTGGCAGACTTGCTCTTGTCGTTGTCATAGGTCCAGGCGTCACCATCGAATTGCGCAATCCTGCCTCATTGCAACGTGTTCCGATGCAGATGACCGTACGGGATGTAAATATGTAAGCGTCCTCATGGGACTCGTGCGTAGGTGACCAAAGATGAAGAGCAAGCTCACACTGATCTTCTCAAGCTCAGCATCTTGAGCAAATTGGCCCCTTGGTTCGCCAGCTATCAGCATCGTTAACACCAATGGCGCTAATGACAGACTGTCGATACTCATGCATCTGATGCTTGAGAAATTGAACGACTTAGCTCGTTATCGCCTTCAAGCTCTGTCGCGTTGACCCGGATATAGTTACACAGATTTCCACGTTACGAAGTCGCTGAGTCTCACTCATCACGTCCTGCTCTACAAATGCTAAAAAATCATCTTCTCCCATCTCTGTTTGAGCCTTTAAAGTAGCAAGACGTCGGGCATCGTCTCCATCTGAATCGGCGCGGTGAAATCTTTTGCGGCAGGTCAAGTTTTCCTCTTAATACGTGCCTCCTTTACACAAGCACCCTTTTCCAACGCAAATCTTGTTGTCTATCTTCTGTGGTCAAAACAGTAGTATTAGTGAGGCCCATTCACCCCACGCTGAAGCTCTTCCTTCACAACAAAAGCAGCTTGGGCAAAGCACACTTACATGTGCTCCCTGTCAACCTCGTCACTATCGTCACGTTTCATCAGCATGGGCACCCTTGCGAGCGTCTAGAACGTGACCTGCTGTTTACGACACAACTATTTCTCTTTGCGCTCCATAGACATGTCTTCATCGTCTCATTTGCAGCACGCTGCACTTTTTAGTGTGCAGATTTCTTTCGCTTGTGCTCTTTCATACTCTTTGCAAACTAAGTCGCGATTCTCGACCGGCAAAAATTCCCCGTGGCACGAGCGCGAAGCAGTCACGCAGACCAAGCACTTGATCGTGCTCCGCGATCGGAGATTGCGCTGAGCTACCCCTATCGTTTTTCAAGACACTTTTCTAGTAACGTCGTCCTCGTCCAAATTCTCCTCCTGTGTATCTTCTTCCACCTTAACGCGATGTATCTCCATCTGCAGCACCTGAGCTCAAACTAACTTGGTGTCATCGACACTTCTCTCAGCACTTGCTCGAGTCCCTTTCACTTCATCTGCTGGATGTAGAATTGCTTGCTTAGACTGAGCTTCCTCACTAGAGTCACGAAGTACCTGCAAGCGCCTGCTAATTGATGCAATCCTTGATGCGCACGCCTTGCATGCCACCTGTCTTGAGCTTCCGTATGTGCGCATTATATTCTGCTGAACGTTTGTCATTATTTTCACAAAAGACTAGCTTTGCAACAGTTTCTTTTAGCTCTCGCTTGGCCTATAAACAAAGAGCCTCCTTGACACAGATCTACAGTAGTTCACATTTCCCTTCATATATATACAGCGGAGGTAATCGATATCCGTGGCAGTGTCCGAGCGTTCTCACATCGACCTTGACGCTAACCTCGTTCTTGTTATAGGGTCATTTTACCTTGACGTTATTCGTCGTCAAAGCTTTCATTTCGCTGTTGTCCGTCGATGCACTTCTAGCTGACAGTGTGGAGCCTCCACATTGAAGATCTGAGGTCCCTTATCGATCTTTTCTTGTGTGGGCACCCGTCTTTCATCCAATTGTTGCCACTAATAAGTAGCGACTTCGAGTCACGTCAACTATTGCCTCGAAGGCGCCTTTACCTTATATATCTATGCACCTGCTGCATCTCCATCACTAACAGTACTACCAGGCATGTTTCTTCGAGCTCTACAGTAGCGGTTTGTATGAGACGAACTACCGAGACATAACGTCGTGCTGATGTGAACTACACTGTTTAATGTGGAACGACACCTCAGAAGAAAAGATTTATTTCAGGTTGCATACTTCTACTACTATACTTAACGGCTACTTCTCTTAACTTCTAAAGTAATAATGCCTTGGTATCACTTTAGGCAAGTTATTCTGTACTGTGATAATGCGATCAATGATAGTAGAGTACTCGTTGAGGCAGATGCAGTGTAATGTCTACGTTCAGAACGCTATGTTGTTAATGTACATAACAAATGATGATAAGAAAAGTTGTATGCAGATTTGTAACAGTAGCTTTGCAGATCCATGTGGGTCGTTCAAGGTCCCCTAGTGTCAGGAAATCGTGCAGATTGTCAAGTGACCTTTTTCCACCAACGAACATCGTTGCTCGTATAGCTCCAGTGTGTTGATCTTCGTCCACCAAGAAGAAATGCCAGACCATCTTTATCTTTACACATTTTAGTGATATGATCTCCGGCCTTCCAATGCACGATCGGACCAAAAATATATTATAAATCCACTCGAGTGTTTACGCTGGTGTGGTTACGCTCAAGCCTAATTTTTCTTCTTGGTCAGACCTGACACAATGTCGTCGATACGCAGCAGCATACACGCCGCCTCCACGGCTGTCTTAATGGTCTGGGTCTTGACCTGGAAGGGCTCCCACACGCCTAGCTCCTCGGACGGCGTCACCTTACCTGTCACACCGTCCACACCGTACGACTCGTCCGTCTCGGCTTGCTTAGCACGCAGCGACGTCATCACGCGCACCACGTCGGCACCACAGTTCTGCAGCAGCGTGCGAGGGATGACCTCCAGGGCCTCACCGACTGCCCGGAACGGGAACTGCTCCACACCCTCGATCTCGTCAGCGCGCTTCTTGAGTTCGTGCGCGAGACGCATTTCCGTCGCGCCGCCTCCCGGCAGTAGCAGCGGCTCAAACACAACGTTGCGCGCCACCTGCATGGCATCCTGCAAGTTGCGCTCGATCTCGTTCAACACATCCTTACTACCACCGCGCAGCAGGATGCTGCATGCTCCAGGGTCCTTGCACTCCTCGAAGAACGCAAAGTACTCGTCACCGAGCTTGCGCACCTCGAAGAGGCCGCACTTGGTGCCGATGTCCGACTCCTGTATCTCATCTGCGCGGCTCACAATTGTCGCGCCAGTAGCTCGAGCCACGCGGTTGTTGTCCGTCTTCCTCAGACGACGGAAAGCGGTGATACCCGCCTTCACAAAGTAGTGCTGGGCCAGATCCGACACGCCCTTCTCCGTGACAACCACGTCAGGCTTCATAGCGACCACCTGTGCACACAAGTTCTCAATGTACTCCTCTTCCAGACGCAGTAGTGTGTTCCAGTCTTGGTCGTTCGTGAGCTCCACGTTTGTCTGACTCTCACCCTTCTTGTACTCGAGCGGGCAGTCCAGGAGCAGAACGCGCGGGTTTTCAATGCGTCGACGCATTTTCGAGTGGGTCACGTCCTTGTTGAACATGACGCCTTTCAAGACACGGCTGTCTTCGAGTTCTCCCCCCGGGATCTTTTCCACTTTGGCGTACCGTTTAACGTCCACCTCCTTGCGTCCAGACACCGACGTGCGCACAACTGTCAGCACGGCGTCCAGTGCCAAGTCACTCACCAAATTGCCCACCCGAGGGGAAAACTTGGTGCCAATGGATGACTGTACTAGGTTGCGCATGTCCTCCTTGTTTTCAATGTCAATGCCACGCGCCAACGTCTTGGCGATCTCCAGCGACGCGCTGAGTGCGCGGTTGAAGCCGCGGATGATCACGGTTGGGTGCACTTGGTGGCTCAGGAACGGCTCGGCTACGAGCAGCAGCTCGCCCGCCAGGATGATGACGGACGTGGTGCCATCGCCCACCTCCTCATCCTGTGCCCGACTGAGCTCTATCATGCTTTTGGCTGCTGGGTGGGCCACGTCCACCTCACGCAAAATAGCATTGCCATCGTTCGTCATGACAATACCACCCATTGGGTCTAGCAGCATCTTGAGCATTGAGCGTGGACCCAGCGTCGTGCGCACAATGTCAGACACGGCTTTAGCTGCTTCGATGTTGCCCAGTTGCGCAGTGCGGCCCGTCTCACGCTTTGTGTTGGTGTCTAGAAAGAGAAGAGGAGATTAAGTAAGAAAGAAGAGGGGGAGAGAGAAGAAATAAGTAATACGTACTGAGAACCATTACCGGAGCTTGCATCATATTGGAAGGAGATAGATTTTAGTGCTTTAGATTCTTAGCAGTATGTGGCTGGTTAAGCTGTAAGGTAAAAGGTGGACAGAAGGTTGTAATTAAATAGATACATTCAGAAAACATGACGCGCAGAGTTGGAGCAACATTTATGCGACCGCTGTCGTAATGTTTCCGAGCGCTTCAAACACGTCTTTTTGGACCCCTAAAAACAACAGCTCGTGTTGAACTTAGCAAAGTGGTGCTTGTAGTCAAATAGCAATGAAAAGACCTATCTTAAAGGCAAGTTAAGTTCAATATGGTTTTGGCGGCAATATGTACTAGAACTTGCTCTGGTATTACGAAGATTTGGTAAGAAAAAACATCGTGGCGATGGTCTCCAATATGCCGGCATAATATGCGTATTTTAGCTGTATTTTGTGACATTTCACACGCATTCTTCTTCTTAACGAGCCTTTATTGCTCAGCGTTAACTGAAATTGTTCGGTACTAGAAGATGCAAACGGACATTTAGTATACGTCAGAAAAAGTTGCATCGTCAAGTCGTGCCATTGCTTCAGTACGCTACCCAAGCCGTTATCTCTACCTCGGACATGAAAGCAGGGCTACGAGCATCTGTGCAGCTCGCTCTTCTCTTCGATCGAGTAATTGCCTGCAACTCGACTTTCCTTGTTACCTTACTTTGTAGCGTACAAGAAATAGCAGTCTGGGGACATGATACAAATTGAGATTTTTTTGTAAAGCGGCCCAAATGCGAGTTTTTGGACACTAATTTCCGATGAGTTAAAAATATCTTTTCAGTACTTTTCCTAATTATCCTCAGATATTCATAGATATTATGATTCTCGTAGGACGTTTCTTAGCGTAATTTTTGACACGATAGTATAATAGCTACACATATTATCCGTAATTTATCATTAGATGTTCATAAATTATCCGTATTTTATTTACAACATATAAAAATGACGATGTCTCGGCGGACACTCGTACTCTTTGGCGGCGCCTTAGTATTGCGACTAGCACTACTGCTCTACGGCCACTTTCAGGATCTTTATATGACTGTCAAATATACGGACGTGGACTACGACGTGTATACAGATGCGGCACGGGAGATGATGGAGGGCAATTCCCCTTTCGAGCGCACGACGTATCGCTATACTCCAGTGCTGTAAGTTTTCTTAGCCTTTAATTGCAATAATTGATATTTGTATCTGATAAAATATAACAATGTGAACTACAAGAGCTTTTCTGCTGTTGCCAAACATTTACGTGCATCAAGAGTTTGGGAAACTGCTGTTTGTGGGCTGCGATCTCCTCGTTGGATACGTTTTGTACCAGATTTTAAGACTGAGAGGACTTCCGGATAAAAGTAAGAAACAAACACATTCGTGCCAATCGATCTAAAATTGTGTTTTTGTGTAAAAATAGATGCTATTAATTATTGCAGGTACGAAGGTCGGCTCGGATGCAAAGTGAGAATGCTGATATTGTTAACTTGATAGTTTGTGGCTGTTTCATCCATTCTCGGTCAATATCTCGACGCGAGGTAATGCGGATTCTATTGTGGTGCTTCTGGTGCTGCTCTCATTGCTTTTGATCATGCGAAAACAACTTGTACTGTCGGCTTTGACGTGCGTTTTTTAGCTCTTTTTACGAATGGCCTATAAGTTCTTACTCGCAATTTACTGCTGCATTGTTAGATATGGCGCTGCTGTCCACTTCAAGATCTATCCCATCGTCTATGCGTTGGCATTTCTTGTGGTATGGGTAGTGCCAAACGATGGAGGACAATGTTTGATGATTGACTGGGTTTTATATGCTCCTGCTCAGTTTCTCAACGAAGACTTTCGGGCAGCAAATGCCATACGGGCCTCTTCGTGTAACTCTTTCTGTTGCTTTTGGATGCAACTTGCGGGGCAGCTCAATCGTGACCGCCTAGCTTTCGGTCTTGTGAGTGGAGGGATATTCCTCATGCTTGCAGCGGGCTGTTATTATCTGTACGTTGTTATTTGGATAGTTAGTTATGAGACACTGCCGTGCTAGCCTTACTAATGCTTTTGCCTTGATTGTCATTTTTACGGTCTAGCTACGGATTTCAATGTCTGTACGAAGCTTATCTTTACCATTTCACTCGTACGGACAATCGACACAACTTCTCGCTCTACTTCTACGATCTTTATCTCCGATACAACACTTCATCGGGTTTTGGAGTTGGTCTTCTTGCTTTCCTGCCTCAACTGACGTCACTTGTTGCAATTTCATTCTCTTGTGGCCGCGACCTACCCTTCGCATTGTTTGCACTGACGATGGTCTTCGTCATATTCAACAAGGTCTGTACGGCACAGGTACGCAACAGCTTTTTTTCGTACTATGTAAAGAACATCGTACATTGAGTTGTATGCTTCTCTATAGTATTTCTTGTGGTACACCGCCTTCCTACCTCTCATTTTCCCGCTGACAAGCCTACAACTCAAGTGGAAGGGCGTGGCTATGATTGCTGCGTGGCTAGGAGGCGAGGTAAGCTGTATGCCTCATTTTACTTTAGTGCCAAATCTGATGTTATGATTGTGCTTTTGTTTAGCTGCACTGGTTGTATTGGGCATACCACTTGGAGATGCAAGGTGTCAACACTTTTTTTCCCCTCTGGGTAGCTGGCCTCGTCTTCTTCTCAGTGAACGTTAGCATTCTTGCCACACTAATGCGCTACCATTCGTTCACACCCCTATTCTATAATGGTGAAGTTCTTCAGTTGGTGCCAAGTGGCCGAGCTAAACTTGAATAATGACAGCTACCTCTAGATAGTAAACTCGTATCACATTTTGTGTTCCAATAAACTCATTCCGGCTTATACCACGTAGAACGTTTCATTACACTCGATACAAAAGAAGATGAAACGGCCTTCCTTCAGCCGACAACTCTCGAAACAAACACACTACTATGTCCAAACAAACGTTCAAAGTGAGTATCTCCAGGTCACCCAAAAGTAGAGGCGCGCGTGTTCTGCTCGTCTATATTCGTCAATGGCGTATACCGCACGTTACTGCACTTCAATCTTACAAGATTCTTTAGGTCCACGACCTGTACGTCCTCCTCGAAATGCATATGTTGAACCTTCGCTTGTGAGATATCCGGTGCCTTGTACTTCTTCAGCATCAGCGATGAAATAACAACAGATACCGAAGAGAAAGCCATTGCGAGCCCAGCGCACGCAGGCGGCATCGTTTGATGGATCAGCGGAAAGAAAATACCAGCAGCCAGCGGAATGCCAATCAAGTTGTACACGACCGACAAGAAAAAGTTCAACTTGATGCGAGAGAACACCACACGAGCCAAATCCAGCGCCACCACCACATCCGTCAGAGCGCTTTTCACCAGGACCATGTCAGCCTCAGCCTTGGCGATCTGCGTGCCGGCACCGATAGCCATGCCGATGTCCGACTGCGCCAGCGCTGGTGCGTCGTTAATACCATCACCAACCATACAAACCATGCGAGGCTTCTGCGTCAGTGGGTTCACTTGCGACTGCAGCGCCTTGATCTGAGACGCCTTCTCACCAGGTAGAGCAACTGCCTTGACGTGGTTGATTCCCATCTGGCGCGCGATCGCACTGGCCGTGCATAGATTGTCACCCGTGATAAGCCACACATCCAAGCCCATGGACTTTAGATGCTTCACGACGGCTGCTGCTTCAGGTCTGGGAGCGTCCGCCAACGCAAGCAAGCCTGCCAGCTTGCCCTCGATACACACGACCACCACGGTCTTGCCCTCCAGCTCCAGCTCGTGCATGTGAGCACGTATCTTCTGGCTGATCTCAATGTTTTTTTCCTCGCAATACTCAGAATTTCCAACTAACACGTTTACGGGAGTGTTCCGAGCAGTGGCATCACTCGCAGGTATAACGCCCTCAATTCCGCGTCCAGGGACCACATGCACCTCGGTCGGGTCATGCAGTTCTAGCTTTTCATGCTCTGCTGCTGCAACCACGATAGCTTTACCAAGAACGTGCTCACTTACACACTCGAGAGATGCACTGTAATAAAGAAGTTCACGCGACGTGTACGCGCGGTTAGCCACCACTACATCACGCACAGATGGGTGACCGACAGTTAGCGTGCCAGTCTTGTCGAACACGATAGTATCGATGTAGCGAGCGGTTTCGAGAGCAAGTCCGCCCTTGATGAGGACACCCTGCTTGGCCCCAACACCACAACCGACCATGACGGCCGTGGGCGTCGCGAGCCCTAAAGCGCACGGACACGCGATCACCATGACTGAGATAGCAAACATTACTGCTATGTATATATCATTTGAATGACCCGCCAACGCATCTGCCCCAAGCTCCACTTTCCATTCCACAGGAACAAGGTTCAACGAAAGAAGAGTGGCCCACGAGATAAAGGTCATCACCGATATACCCAGAACGCACGGGGCAAAAATTGATGCCAACCAGTCTGCGTACGCCTGGATCGGAGCTTTGTGAAGCTGCGCATCTTCAATCAAAGCGCAGATCTGCGACAAAGCCGAGCTCTCACCGCCCATGCAGCTCGACTCAATTACCAGCGTACCCTGCTGGTTCATCGTCGACCCAAACACGTAGTCACCCTCCTTCTTAGCCACCGGCATACTCTCACCCGTCAACATTGACTCATTTATCGAGCTCGACCCGGACTTGACCACGCCATCCGTCGGGATATTTGCACCAGGAAGAATGCGTAGCAGGTCTCCGCGCTGCACTAGCTCGATCGAGATCTCGCGATCACGCTTGCCCTCACTGACCAGTAACGCCGTCTTTGGCTGCAACTTGGCCAGCTCCGACAATGCGTCAGCCGTTTTGCCCTTTGCCACCGACTCCATATACTTGCCCAGCGTCACAAATGTCAGCAACATTGCCGACGACTCGAAAAAGTGGTGACCGTGGTACTTCTCGTGCAGCGCCGAACCGATCATCGCCACAAAACTGTAAGTGTACGACATGGTAGTGCCCGCTACAACCAGAAAGTCCATGCCCATGGCACCATGTTGTAGACCCTTCCACGCCGCCACGTAGAATCGCCGACCTACTCCAAACTGCACTGGCGTCGCCAGCAAAAACAATAGCAGCAGCTTTAGTGACACGGCGTTGAGTACGGGCTTCATTAAAACCATTTCCACTGCAGGAATATACATGAGCACCATGTGGATGAGCATAGCAGGCAACGAGAAGATCATGGCCGTGGTCAGTAGCTTGCGCCACTTCTCCACCTCCGACTTGCTCAGCGCGTTCTGATCCGTGGTCTCCGACGATATCTCAGCCGAGTAACCCAGGCTGTTGATGCACTCCAGCACGTCGCGTGGACCCGTCTTGGACAGCTGCTTCAGATGCACGTGCGCCTTGTTCATAAGCAGATTGACCAGCACCTTTGTCACACCAGGCAGTTCGCCCACTGCTGACTCGATCTTGCTCATACACGCAGCGCAGCTCATGCCCATGACTGTGAACTTGAGCTCGAGCGAGTCGTCGTCGCCCGGCTCCACCACGTGCGAAAACGTCGCCTTGTAGCCGGCGGCCTCAATGAGTTTCCTGATCTCTGTATGCTCGTCCTCGATCAAGCCGCGGTCGAACAACACCTCGGCCTTCTGGCTAATGAGCCCCACACGACAGTACAGTACGCCCTCTGTCTTGCCCACATAGTCCTCGATGGCTTTCACACACGCGGCACAGCTCATGCCTTCGACGTGGAACACGGCACGTGGGTGACCGGATGCATCTACTACGTCAACCACCAGCTCTTTCTCTTCCTTCTTCTGCTTTTGCTTTTGCATCTGAAGCTTCATGACTGCAGCCTTTGCAGCGTCATACGCACTGGCCTCAAAGCCCACACACTCCACCATATCCATCAGCTGCTCTAACGTCGTGCTCCCGGCGTCTAACAGCGTCACTGTGGCCTTGCACTCGTCAAAGCTGACGACAGCGTCGGCCACACCGTCCACGCCTCGCAGCGCGTTCTCAACCGTAGAGCCGCAATTCTTTTGACACATCATGCCTTTCACCAGGAGCTGAAGCGTCAGTGGGTCATGTGTCGTATTTCTATCGTCATCTGACGCTTTTATGGCCGCTCCAAAGCCCACGGACTCAATAGCTTCTAATAAATCATGTGCTGCTACTCCCGAGGCACACTCGACACGAACGCTATGCTGCTCAACGTCAACGACGGCTGAGATTACACCATCGACACTTTGGAGAGCACTTTGCACCGTGTTGCCACAATTTTTCATGCACCTCATACCTTCGACCACAAGCTCCAGTACCTCGTGGGACTGGGAAGCTAATGCCACCATCTCGAGTCAATTTGATTATGTAGAAGTCAGTGAAAAGTTCAGTGAGAGACTGGCTGGCGGTTTTATGCCACCAGCTGGGTTACAAAAGGACTGGGGGTTATGGGCCGACCAGTCAGCGAATGACCAGACGCTTGAAAAAGCAGGAGACACAATAAAGTGAGCGATATCTTAAGGACGGATGTCATGTGTTGTCTATCGATCAACTGTATGTAAGCAGGAGCCCTTTTTTTACCAGTTAAAATGTTGCACATAATGATTACAGATCGTTTTATGGAATCTAGTGATCATCTTTCGTGCCCAAATGACACTTAGCAATTAGCTTGGCCAATTTCATTATGTCGTAGCGTCGCACCACATCTACAACCTCGTTTTTGAATGGTGCGTTGTCTTCAAACGAACTTTTTTAATGTGCGTGAAGGTCGTGGTGCTTAGTGGCAACAACATTTAGAACTTGCAGACGCCTACCGAATAGCAGCGTGATTGTCCTACAACAAGTTCAAGAGCTTTTGTGATACAACAATTACTCCCGTAGCAGATCCGTGGCAATTTACTCGGCACTTTTCGTGAATGTCACTGTTGCATTTAACGAAATCGAGGTGCTGGGTGTATAATCTAATCTGTTCGATTAACACTACACGTATTAAGTAGCAGTGGTAGAATCGCACTCACTCGAGATCTGTGACCACATTGCGTCCGATGCCAAGAGCGACGACTCCATGCTAATTGCGCGCGGCTTATGTTCTGGATCCCGACAGCTCAATGTATTTGTCGTTTGAGATGCGGCGCACTTCGCAGCCATTTGAGCATTCAAAAGCGCCAGCGTCTGCGCTTGAAGTGCCCGTTGACGTTTTTTTCGAGCTTTCTTGTCTTTTCGGTTCTTGTCTCGCTTTGCGCTAGCCAAATTTGAATTTTCAACAATCCTCGCTGCTGTGCAAGGAGCGTCTTGCTTGGTTTTGCGGCGCTTTTTGGATTTAGGTAGATCGGATGCTGAATGTAATGACTTGGTGGAGCTGATACTGCTTATTCCCGAGAGCGACCGTTTCTTCTTACCTTGCACGATCGGCTCGTCAGCAGCTTCATCAAAGCCGCAATGCTTCACGTGGTGTTCCATCCCCTTTTCCGTCTCAAGTTTCTTACCGTCGCATACTGCACAGATCATCAGCTTGTGTACCTCCGTCAGACAGAGCTGACGATGCTGCTTTAGTGCATTTTTCGTCTCAAATACCTCGAAGCAAAGCGAGCACTTTAATGCGGGAGGAAGATTCACATCGAGCACATTCGTCACATCACTCAACCGGAAGCTCTTTGTCATTGCTATGCACTGCCTCTGGATACGCAGCAGCAGCTCATCATACAAGTGGAGCAGCACCAGAGCGTCCGCCGCCGCATAATGAAGCTGGCCAACAGTCAACGGTCTCCGCTCCCAGTTGGATAGTTGCTGCGTCTTTGCAAGCTTGCGGTGCAGATAGAAGAATACGAGTTTCTGCAGACTAATCGGATTGTGCGCTCCCGCTAGCGAGATGGACAAGTCGTTCACTTCCACGACGCCCTTACAGACCTGAAAGCAAGACGCATGAGGATACGACTGCGCGAGTTCTTGCAGATCCTGGTAGAAGCTCTGGCCAAGCTTAATGATCTTCTTGGACATAAAGACGTTCGTGAGTGTTCCATTGTACGTGGTGACGCGCAGGTTCAGCAGGTCGAGGATGAAGACCTCCTCCTTTTTCTGAGCGTCACGCACTGCGATCTGAAGTAGCGCACATTGTTTCTTTTTCTTTTGTCTGCCCCATGTTGGTCGTGTCTCCTACAAAGAACAAGGCAGCGTTAGAAACGAAAGTGTTGAATAGTTATCTAATGGCACGCACCGTGTCCAATCCCATTAGCTGTGCATTAAGCAAACGACCAGCACAATAGACCCAGTCTTTCTTCGTCGATACAAAATGAATGGGTACACTTGAACGGTCGATTATATACTGTGGAGATTGGTTGATGTGTCTTGTCAGTTGCATCTTCATTGACACCATCATGACGAACGTCTTGAAACGACACAGCGTTTCACTGGACGCGGCCGACTGACACCGTTAGAGCACTTTATAAGAGACATGCTATAAAATACAGACACCTCTATTATAATTAGCGTTAAAAATATGGACATCTTATGGAATTTAGTATATGGTCCATCCTCGAATGTGTACAGAAACGTCGTGGATCAGATACCTGTTAAGATTCTTAAATCGCCGACTTTAATTTAGCTTATAGTATTCAAATAGATATAATGTAGCAAAACGACCATATGAATCTAGTGATGTTGGTAGCCATCTATCTGTCAATGCGAACCACATGCACTTCAACTTACCTTTGCTCAAATGTATGATGTCAACTGACTGACGCGGTTAACTGTCATATACCACTGACCAATAGAATGTCCAATATCGTGCTCGTTCCAGTTGAGAGCACATAAGAAATAGACGGAATCGCAAGCAATGACCGTTAACAATCGGAGTGACCATGACCCACTGACGCTTCAGCTCCTGGTGAAAGGCATGATGTGTCAAAAGAATTGCGGCTCTACGGTTGAGAACGCGCTGCGAGGCGTGGACGGTGTGGCCGACGCTGTCGTCAGCTTTGACGAGTGCAAGGCCACAGTGACGCTGTTAGACGCCGGGAGCACGACGTTAGAGCAGCTGATGGATATGGTGGAGTGTGTGGGCTTTGAGGCCAGTGCGTATGACGCTGCAAAGGCTGCAGTCATGAAGCTTCAGATGCAAAAGCAAAAGCAGAAGAAGGAAGAGAAAGAGCTGGTGGTTGACGTAGTAGATGCATCCGGTCACCCACGTGCCGTGTTCCACGTCGAAGGCATGAGCTGTGCCGCGTGTGTGAAAGCCATCGAGGACTATGTGGGCAAGACAGAGGGCGTACTGTACTGTCGTGTGGGGCTCATTAGCCAGAAGGCCGACGTGTTGTTCGACCGCGACTTGATCGAGGACGAGCATACAGAGATCAGGAAACTCATTGAGGCCGCCGGCTACAAGGCGACGTTTTCGCACGTGGTGGAGCCGGGCGACGACGACTCGCTCGAGCTCAAGTTCACAGTCATGGGCATGAGCTGCGCTGCGTGTATGAGCAAGATCGAGTCAGCAGTGGGCCAACTGCCTGGTGTGACAAAGGTGCTGGTCAATCTGCCCATGAACAAGGCGCACGTGCATCTGAAGCAGCTGTCCAAGACGGGTCCACGCGACGTGCTGGAGTGCATCAACAGCCTGGATTACTCGGCTGAGATATCGTCGGAGACCACGGACCAGAACGCGCTGAGCAAGTCGGAGGTGGAGAAGTGGCGCAAGCTACTGACCACGGCCATGATCTTCTCGTTGCCTGCTATGCTCATCCACATGGTGCTCATGTATATTCCTGCAGTGGAAATGGTTTTAATGAAGCCCGTACTCAACGCCGTGTCACTAAAGCTGCTGCTATTGTTTTTGCTGGCGACGCCAGTGCAGTTTGGAGTAGGTCGGCGATTCTACGTGGCGGCGTGGAAGGGTCTACAACATGGTGCCATGGGCATGGACTTTCTGGTTGTAGCGGGCACTACCATGTCGTACACTTACAGTTTTGTGGCGATGATCGGTTCGGCGCTGCACGAGAAGTACCACGGTCACCACTTTTTCGAGTCGTCGGCAATGTTGCTGACATTTGTGACGCTGGGCAAGTATATGGAGTCGGTGGCAAAGGGCAAAACGGCTGACGCATTGTCGGAGCTGGCCAAGTTGCAGCCAAAGACGGCGTTACTGGTCAGTGAGGGCAAGCGTGATCGCGAGATCTCGATCGAGCTAGTGCAGCGCGGAGACCTGCTACGCATTCTTCCTGGTGCAAATATCCCGACGGATGGCGTGGTCAAGTCCGGGTCGAGCTCGATAAATGAGTCAATGTTGACGGGTGAGAGTATGCCGGTGGCTAAGAAGGAGGGTGACTACGTGTTTGGGTCGACGATGAACCAGCAGGGTACGCTGGTAATTGAGTCGAGCTGCATGGGCGGTGAGAGCTCGGCTTTGTCGCAGATCTGCGCTTTGATTGAAGATGCGCAGCTTCACAAAGCTCCGATCCAGGCGTACGCAGACTGGTTGGCATCAATTTTTGCCCCGTGCGTTCTGGGTATATCGGTGATGACCTTTATCTCGTGGGCCACTCTTCTTTCGTTGAACCTTGTTCCTGTGGAATGGAAAGTGGAGCTTGGGGCAGATGCGTTGGCGGGTCATTCAAATGATATATACATAGCAGTAATGTTTGCTATCTCAGTCATGGTGATCGCGTGTCCGTGCGCTTTAGGGCTTGCGACGCCCACGGCCGTCATGGTCGGTTGTGGTGTTGGGGCCAAGCAGGGTGTCCTCATCAAGGGCGGACTTGCTCTCGAAACCGCTCGCTACATCGATACTATCGTGTTCGACAAGACTGGCACGCTAACTGTCGGTCACCCATCTGTGCGTGATGTAGTGGTGGCTAACCGCGCGTACACGTCGCGTGAACTTCTTTATTACAGTGCATCTCTCGAGTGTGTAAGTGAGCACGTTCTTGGTAAAGCTATCGTGGTTGCAGCAGCAGAGCATGAAAAGCTAGAACTGCATGACCCGACCGAGGTGCATGTGGTCCCTGGACGCGGAATTGAGGGCGTTATACCTGCGAGTGATGCCACTGCTCGGAACACTCCCGTAAACGTGTTAGTTGGAAATTCTGAGTATTGCGAGGAAAAAAACATTGAGATCAGCCAGAAGATACGTGCTCACATGCACGAGCTGGAGCTGGAGGGCAAGACCGTGGTGGTCGTGTGTATCGAGGGCAAGCTGGCAGGCATGCTTGCGTTGGCGGACGCTCCCAGACCTGAAGCAGCAGCCGTCGTGAAGCATCTAAAGTCCATGGGCTTGGATGTGTGGCTTATCACGGGTGACAATCTATGCACGGCCAGTGCGATCGCGCGCCAGATGGGAATCAACCACGTCAAGGCAGTTGCTCTACCTGGTGAGAAGGCGTCTCAGATCAAGGCGCTGCAGTCGCAAGTGAACCCACTGACGCAGAAGCCTCGCATGGTTTGTATGGTTGGTGATGGTATTAACGACGCACCAGCGCTGGCGCAGTCGGACATCGGCATGGCTATCGGTGCTGGCACGCAGATCGCCAAGGCTGAGGCTGACATGGTCCTGGTGAAAAGCGCTCTGACGGATGTGGTGGTGGCGCTGGATTTGGCTCGTGTGGTGTTCTCTCGCATCAAGTTGAACTTTTTCTTGTCGGTCGTGTACAACTTGATTGGCATTCCGCTGGCTGCTGGTATTTTCTTTCCGCTGATCCATCAAACGATGCCGCCTGCGTACGCTGGGCTCGCAATGGCTTTCTCTTCGGTATCTGTTGTTATTTCATCGCTGATGCTGAAGAAGTACAAGGCGCCGGTTGTTTGTAAGACTGAAATGAAGCACCGCTTCAAGGATGATGCAAAGGTTATAGAGTTCAGAAATATGGTGCGGCAAAACCTCGGCCAACTACACAAGACGTACGAACCTCTGACCAATTCGGATGAGGTAAGGCTACTCTGTTTATGGGCATTTAGGTTAAGACATTGTCATTTACTTGCAGTTGTGAATGTCTCGTTGCAGTGGGATGAGTAAAAGACTGCCTTTCAACGTGTATCCGTGTGTAGATGTAAGCAATATCAGTAAGTATGAATTAATATCTCAAGTTGTGTCAGCATTTACTGGTTATCGCTGTCTTATGTTGACAAATGAATTCTTCTAGCATGATCTGCTATCGAGGTTGCCACAAATATATCATTTAAAATGGCTTTTTACATGCTTGCGCATTGAAGTCATGACCCTGGCAATGCCAAGTGATGGCATCGTAAATATAAAGTCTCACAAAAGTTGCAATGATCGTGTTTTTCTGTATGGCATACCAACGTAAAGATACGTTCTTCAGTCGCTGCTGCTCCAAGTGACTACAGCCTGCATGCAAAAGCTTCTATAGAGATCTAGATGTCCCAGGTAAGGTTGAGAGATCGGTCAATTTCTGCAACTTGCTCTTTCGCCGGGAAATGGGCATGGTTGATACCCATGAGGTGCTGCAAAGTACGAACGACTTGGCAACTGTAGCCGAACTCATTGTCATACCAGACGTAGAGAATGACCTTGGTGCCATCCACGATAGTCGCCTTGCCGTCCACAGTACCAGCGGCACGACTGCCAATGAAATCCGAAGAGGCAACTTCAGCTGAGTTAACGAAATCAATCTGGTTCTGTAGTGGAGAATCCAGCGACACCCTATGCATGAACGAGTTGATTGCCTCCTTGGTGATACCCTCCGCCTTGGTCGGGTCCAGCTGCACGTTTAGAATAGCCAGTGACACATTCGGTGTGGGGACGCGGATAGCATTGGCAGTTAGCTTGTCCTTGAGTGAGGGGAGGCACTTGACCACAGCAGCAGCTGCACCCGTCTCCGTGATGACCATGTTGAGCACAGCACTACGTCCACGACGCTCCTTCATGTGGTAGTTATCGATCAGATTCTGGTCGTTTGTGAATGAGTGCACCGTCTCAATGTGGCCGCCAACGATACCGAACTTCTTATCCAGAGCAAACAGTGGCGGCGCAATTGCGTTTGTTGTGCACGACGCCGCCGAGAAGATATTGTCTGTACTTGCGATCATGTGTTCATTCACGCCAGCTACGATAGTAGGCACAGTGCCCTTTGCAGGTGCAGTCAGAATGACCTTAGATACACCAGGGGACTTGAGATGTAGTCCCAGTGCATCGGCATCACGCCAACGTCCAGTATTGTCAATGACCACAGCATTATTAATGCCGTACTTGGTATAGTCACACTTGTCTGGTCCATCCGAGTAGATGATCTGAATGAGGTTGCCATTTGCAATGATGGCATTGGCTTCCTCATTAAAAGTGATACTACCATGAAACGGACCATGCACCGAGTCACGACGCAATAGACTGGCGCGTTTCATGAGGTCCTCCTTCGTTCCCTTGCGTACCACAATGGCACGTAGCATGAGTTTTACACCAGGTCCGCTCTTTTCAATAAGCAAACGTGCCAGTAGGCGACCAATGCGGCCAAAGCCATAGAGAATTACATCACTAGGTGTAAAGGCCGGCGCTGAGGCGAACGAAGCCATCTTGTCGTTCAGTAGCTCGCCCAGCTCACGCACTTTGGCATCACGTGCATCGGACGTAAGTTGTGCCTGCACGTCTCGCACCTCTTTCTCCATAAAGACAAAGGTGCGGCCCAGATCGATGCGCATGCCACGCGCATTGGGCGCGTAATGCACGAGCGCCAATAGCACCACGAGTGTCTCAGTGGGCTGCATGTGCTGGCCCACGTACTTGCAGACAAAATTGTGCAGCTTGATGAGATCAATACTGTTTTTGTGTACGAGGCCCTTGCCAAAGATCACGCTCACCACGTTGTTCTCACGGTAGAGACGCCCAATGAGCGGCACCATGAGATCGGCAGCGTTTTCCTGTGTTTTCCATTGCTCCAGCTCTGAATCACGCAACGTATTGATCTGCGTGCTGCTTAGAGACGGCTCAGACATGTGAGAAAAAGGTGGCAAAGGGAGCGGACGTCGAATGCGGAATGAAGTTGATACTATTTGACATAACGAACCTGCAGAAGGTGATAATTACCATTAGGGAAGCGTTAGATATCGTTAATTAGCCCACATTCCTAAATCTGATTGTCAAATGAGTGCATTGTGGTTTTTATGGGTAAAGTATCCGTTAGTATCGACGACCTCTTTCTACTTTTAAAAGAGCCAACAATCATTCCTATTAATTAGATTTGGACAAATTTAAAATGTGCACCATTTAAAGCGTGGGGACTTCTTAGTAGTAGCAAGCAATATGAATACGTCACGAACGCATTGTCGACGGAAAGTTGTACGTGGAACGCATCCCCGGACGTTTTACAAGTATCTCTTGCGATTGGATCACTAGTGGAATGACATTTATCAGCCGCAGTGGTAGAGATGCGTAATGATACTCAAGTGATAACAGTCGACACGTTGAGCGCCCATGAAGACTGGATTTCCTTGGTTTGTTGAAACGCCAATAAGTAGATAGTGAAAAAAAGCATATTCACTGGCCCTTTCAACTCGCACTCAGGGTCAGACAATGTCCTATCTCTCTTTGAAGCCGGACAAACAATCTTTTTTGTCTCGGCTCCTTGGGATATCGTTAAATGCTTGAGCTCACCTTTTTTTTCTTGCGGTAATCAATGGGTGGTACGAATGAGGCATCCTGATAACGTGAGTTCGTACCACAAAAAAGATTGTGGGGATCACTGGAGACGGACTATAGCGCCTCGCATTGTGCGCAAACCACACTTGGTCTGACTTAGCAATCATTCTCGAATTTGCCTTCGAACCATCACCACCAAGACTCTCACGTCCCCAAGATGGTTCAAAACTCATCCCGCGACTTTGACATTGCCATTATTGGTGGGGGTATTGCTGGTGCGACTCTTGCTGTCGGTCTGGTGCGTGCCAATATCCCTGTGACGCTGTACGAATCGGCCATGGCGCTTGGTGAAATAGGTGCCGGTGTCGCCCTTGGCGCCAACGCTTCTCGCGCATTGGAACTCCTAGCGCCGGACGCCAAACGCGCCTTTGACCGCGTTAGCACGTTCAACCATTCCTCGGCAAAGAAGAACGTGTGGTTTGACTTTTACAAGGGCGTCGAGACCCCAAGCAGCGACATCAACGAAGGCGTCGGCGACTTCATAACGACCGTCGAGACGCCTGCCGGATCGGCCTACGTGCACCGTGCTCGGTTCGTCGACGAGATGGTCGAACTCATCCCGGAGGGTGTCATTGAACTCAACAAGCGTGTGTACGATATCGAAACGCTTTCTGACGGTAACGTCAAGCTCAAATTCGTGGACGGCTCCGAGGCTGTGCACAGCGCCGTGGTCGGCTGCGATGGCATCAAGTCGCGGACACGCAAGGTGATTCTTGGCGAGAACGACCCCGCTGCCAACGCCGTCTTCGCGGGAAAGTACGTCTACCGTGGATTGGTTCCGATGGAGAAGGCCGTCGCTCTGCTAGGCGACGAAATGGCTCGCAATAGCCAAATGTATTTGGGCTACCACGGCCACGTAATTACCTTTCCTATCCAACACGGCCGTGTCATGAACGTAGTCGCGTTCGCCAGCAAGAAGGAGTGGAAGGATCAGAAGTGGGTCGTGCCCACAACAAAAGAGGCACTAACCAAGGACTTTGCGGGGTTTTCTAAGCACGTCCGTGACATCATTTCCATGATGGAAAACACCGATATCTGGGCGCTTTTCCACCACCTGCCCGCTCGCACGTACTCGCGCGGCAAAATGCTCCTGATCGGTGATGCGGCTCACGCCACGACGCCGCATAACGGAGCGGGTGCAGCCATGGCTATCGAGGATGCCTACGTGCTGTCGTCGCTCTTGACTGACGTCGAACACGCGTCCGATCTTGAGGCTGCCTTTCACGCATTTGAAAAGGTGCGTCTCTATCGCACCGCGAAAGTGGTGGTCGAGAGTTACGAAGCGGGTCAGCTCTACGACTTTGAGCTGCCTGGCTGCGGGGACGACCTGAAAAAAATTACAAAAGCCCTGCAGAAGCGTATGCGATGGATCTGGGAGGAAGACCTGGAACAGGAGGTGATAGATGCCAAAGCGTTTTTCCGCATGGCAACCAAGCAGTAGCGTAAACTGTAAGATTGAGTGGCATGACTATATACCGAACTGTCGTTCACTATCCAAGGATTCGGATCTCACCTGTAAGTCGCCCAAAAATCATTCTACTCCTAGATGTACAAGTGTGGAAGAGTCGGGATGTCTTCCTAATATTTGAGAAATAAAACCTGGTCCGACCTGGTGGTGTGTCACAAGGTGCTTCATATATCGTACACGGTGCTGTTTGATGATGGTCCATTCTTCTTGCTTCGGTGCAATTCACTTGCTGACGTCCATTCTGATTTTTGGTTCTAGAGCCATTTAGCTTGCTGTTTCCAGCCCAGGTCAGAAGGGGTCGGTTGACCGGCTCTTTGGAGGTCTTCGTCTCATGATCGTTGTTGCTCGAAGGCGCGAATTGGGAAGTGCGGGGTACCAAGTATGACCCAGCGTGGACATTCCAAGATATATAGGAATTGGAGCATATCACCGGCACTATCCAAAACTGGAAGAGAACTCCCTCCAACGGGAGGCCTAGGATCCAGAGGGGGAGGTTTTTCCTCTGCTGCGTGCGCTATGGGGGGGGGCAAGCGCAGCGTGTAAACCGTAAGGGGAGCACCAACCGTGTCACCCCCGGGGGTAGAGGAACGACGACCGCGGTTATCATTCCCTCCTTTCCCGATAGTTCCTGCTATTCTACGTCAGCCTTTCCGAGCGCAAATCCCCGTCCAACGAAGCGAACTTGCCTAGAACGTGACTTGATCGCGGTGCGTCTGAGGCCCATCGGATATGATACGGTGCGCACTTTTTGCCACTCCGGAGCCCTGTCTGCTCCTGTGCTAAGTATCCGATTTCACGTCTCCTCTGCGTTTGCCCAGCCGACTGAGTTAACGAGGAGAAGTCTGCTATAGTTTGGTGGAAGCATATTGATATCGTGTAGTCATAAGTACTTGATCGACGTTTTGAATTTCTCTCACGCATAAACGCTCTTCAATCATTGCTCTTCCGAACAATAAAGACCTCTTGTGATAGCTTGTCAAGGACTTAATGGCCGTGAATGTGAAAGAGCTCGAGGAGATTTCTTTCTGACAACATGGAGTGCCTCTTCAACATTAGTGGGAATCTGTGCGTCGTGTCAAACAGGTCAAAAGGTCTGATGCCGTCGCGATAAAACGAAGTCGTAGCTTTGGAGTGCACTTTCGATCGAAGACTGAAGTTTGTCCTAATCAAGTCGGATACCTCAATCATCGTGCGAGGAGGTCATAGCTGGCGAGTAGCCGGATTGAGCTGCCAAAGCAATGTTGTTTTCATGTCTTGCATGTGGTTTGGTAGCTAATAGATAGCGGGGATACATACACCTTTACCAACCATCACGCTTGTGCCTATTGTGGTTTTACTTTCTAATCAACTGATATGTTTACGCTTGCTTGGAGTGAATGCTACCCAAGCAGGACAATGATCCGATAGTTCGTAGCCGCACTGGACCCGCGACATATACGTTTGTAACCGGGGAAGCATCGCATCCATCGGGTTTTGAATGGAAGCACGACTGCTTTTTGAACACGGATAGTATCGCCAGTCTACACGAAGAACTCCGCTGTTCACAAAGTACTCACTCTCCTCATCGAACCCGTTTCGACTGCTGAAGTCTTCGCGGGCGAGCCAAATGTTGTCATAAAGTTTACCGAACACAGTTGTCGTAAGGGGCGAACGGATTAAAGCCATCTTGTGCGATCCAAGACTCCCCAATACGTCTTGCGGCGACAAGTTGAAGTCTCCTAGCACCACCACCTTCCTTCCATTTGGAGGAGATGGGCTTATCTCATTTGCCAACCGATTAATCTCCACGACTTCATCATGACGACGTTCTTTCTCACCAAAAGTCACGTGTACGTTCATCAACGTAAGCTTCAAGTTCGATACCCCTGACTCTTTCGTCGCTCGAAAAGTGGCAACACACGGTAGCCTTGTAAACACGTTGTTTCTATCTTCCATCAGCGCGCATTTGTCAACGAGTCGAACGACACAACGTCTGTAAAAGAAGGCATACCGCTCAGTCCTCAATTTCATCCCCGGTGACTTGCGCCCTACAGGATCCGACACAATATATCCCCATCCGGGCAGCATTGTCTTCAACCTCTTGAGAACAATCAAGTCTCGCACCTCCTGCAATGCGACAAGGTCGAACTCACTCAAAACATCAGCAATACGCTGCAGGAGAAATGTCTCCTTTCGTCGGGAAATGTTGCGAATGTTCCAGCTTGCCACAATTAATGCTCGATCGTCACTGCCGTCGTGGTTCGGTATCGGGAACACGCTTCGACGAACGTCCCTTTCAATCTCCCGGCAAAATCGAAAGTTCTGCTCGTAGTCACGGTCAAGCTCCTCGCAATTCTCCCTATAGCCTTCATGCTGTAGTAAGCCTGAGTCTTTCTGTCTCACATGAGCACCAGCTTGTAATTTCACGTAAGCTTTGGAACTAATGCCTTTTACGGCCAGCAGATCTTCCTTCCGATGAAACGGTCTCGCTTCAATAATCCGTTGCGCCAAGACTGGACCGACCCCTTTAAGCTGCTGTAATTGTTTGTTAGACGCAGCGTTCAGGTCGATTTGTACGGCATTTGTCTTGAATTTCAATGTCTCGAAAGGATTTTCGTCCACGTAAACTTGCCTATGTGCTGTAATAGCTGCGAGTTTGACAGGACCAATACCTTTTACACGCAGCAAATCCTCTACCGATGAAAAGGGACGACACTCAATGATCAAACGCGCGGTTACACTGCCTACACCTGGCAACTTTTGCAGGTCACAAGGTGATGCTGAGTTTAAATCCATCGAAGAGCTGCAACTTTTGACGTTTTTGCACGCTTCCAGCAGCAAGTGATTTGTACGCATGGAAAAAAAATGTCCGCACACACGTTTCTAAAACATTTATTTTACATGATGAAATCATAGAGAATTCACGTCAAGAGACTCCATTACTTGTCCATGCTTGATACAGCGTATTTTATTACCATGGACAAAAGGGACTTGGTCGACAAGTACCAAATGGTAGCCATTGCTTTCAGTCTCCAAAGCGAGAGACTGGGGGCCTTTCCGTTTCTGCCACTTTCATGATGGAGATCCACTCGCTCGCACTTTCTTGCTCAAGTGACGTTAACGGTCAAGTCTCATGTCCTCTTCATTTTCAAAAACTGCCTCTGAACGAGGTGTCAGTCTTGACTCCATGCCTTTTTCCTCCGTGTCCCCGATATCACCCGCCAGTACTTTGTCGTCACCACCACCAGCCGAACAAGTATCGACAGGACGAAAAATGACGAGCTTAATGTCTACTGCGGTGGTTGACAGTATACCAACTTTAATAGAGAATGGAGACAGCGGACATGATATGGAGAATGACGACGTGGCGGCATTTAGTGCTCAGGCTGTAGTGAATGGAGACAGCGGACATCATACAGAGAATGGCGACGTGGCGGCATTTAGTGCCCAGGCTGTAGGGAATGGAGACAGTGGACATGATATGAAGAATGACGACGTGGCGGCATTTAGTGCCCAGGCTGTAGGGAATGGAGACAGTGGACATCATACGGAGAATGGCGACATGGCGGCATTTAGTGCCCAGGCTGTAGGGAATGGAGACAGTGAATCAAGCTTTTGGGATATCATTGCCGATTCTCACATGAAACTAGAAAGCTACAATGATCAACCCTATGACCAGGAAATGAGTGAACCAATATCGAACTTCATGCCCTCAGCCGCTGCTATTATGTCGGCATCAATGAACTTGGCGCACTCATCCGTTCCATCGACAAATCTTGCGGTGTATGAAGAGTACGTACTCTTTTTTTTCATTGTTTTGATGCTGCAGACTTTTAACATGCTCTCTATTCTAGTTTTGGGACGTTGCCATCGTCACCTCTGCTGATAGGCAACCATCAACTGTTTTCCGGACTTGATCCCAGCCATTTCGTCAACTTCGGGTCTCGTCCGGACGGCGCTTCTTTCCGTACGAAGCCTGCCATCGATTCTATTTTGTATCGACTAATGCTTTTGCCGTTCTGTGCAGTGCTCTCAAAGCCCATTGTTCGTGAAGACGGTCTTTTACTCGTGGGCACAGAAGCCGTTGTGGATCTTTCACATTCATTCGGCGACAAAAACAGAATATTCGTGACAAACTTTCTCAACTCACCTGGAAGTGCACAACCACCAGCCCACATTCTGGTGGAACGGGTATGTGCTTGCGCCTTAGCGATGGCTCAAAATCTGAGAGGTGTGCACTCAATATGCTCTGTATTCAACAGGAGGTTCGAGATATACAATGGATGGGCGCCCAAGCTGCCATTCTGGCGATCGGCAAAGAGATCCAACTCATCCACTTAGGCAGTGAATCCTGCCGACTGCAAAGTAGGTATTGTTGAACTCACGTCAAATGCTCAACAATCTCACAAACCACTTTTCACATGCAGATCCAATTAATTCCGTGCACTCGGGTACTATACGAGAGCTAGCTGTTTCGCCTACCAAGAGCTCATACGTGCTGTCTGGTGGTAAGTGTGCTGGTTTTCTTTCTTGTCGATATCGGTCTCGCTGACGATATCTGACGTTGCATGAAACTTCACCAGGTTTCGACGAGACTGTCGTGTTGACGGATCTCCGGAATCACGGAGACCCTCAAGCGGCAGCAATCATTGGCAAATTCGATGCTAGTGACGTGGTGAGCAGCGTACGCTGGGCACCATCGGATTTTCAATTGAGCTGGACCACTGATGGAGGCGATTTTCAAGTCGTAGACACCCGCGTTCGATCACCACAGCTGCAACTACCTCTCTACAAGTTTCAGGTAAATGGCTTGCTTATAAGTTCGATCACATAAGCTGATTTTTCGTGCTGATTTGGCTTGTTGGGCTAATGCTATGTAGAACCTGGCTGCTTTTGGTGGCCTCTTCACACACGAATACTTGAGCAGCTTCAACATCGCCCTCGGGTTCGAGCGAGGTCACATCGCCTTTGTGGATATCCGCATGCCTCGTCAACATTCTTGGTACGGACTTTGCATGGCGTGACCATAGTAACGCGACTAACCTTGTTTATTACGATATTCCAGCACCTCGACGATCGAGTCAAAGTTGACAAGCACTGGTGAAATCCGACGTTCCAAGACTGACAAAATCGCGATATTTGGTCGTGGCGGGTACGACTTGTCCAGACAATCAATCGTCTGATGTTTAATCACGTACAAGTACTGACTCCGACGTGTTGCCAGTTTCTCCACCGCCAATATCGATGGAACAGCTAATACCTTGGAGCAGATTACCCTGTACGTTCAATCACCTTACTTTGTGTCCGCGATGTGTGCTCAACTGGCTTGTGTTAAACGACTGCAGGCAACAGCAACGCACCCTTCCTTCGTACAAAACAAGCGGCGGATTTTCCTATGAAAGAGGAGTGTATTTGGCTGTCTCTGACAAGTACGTGGCGTCAGACACTAATTGAGGTGTGCGTTAAAGGTGTACTGACCGATCTTCTGCAATTTGACGATACTAGCATGAGCATTGTATCAGTGTACACGGATGACACCATCTTCGGGTCATCGCCTCCATTTATTGACAGCTGTGGTGTCTGGTGAAGCGCATGTGATCAAGTGTGGAATGATGAACAAAAGTAGTTGCCATTTACATTGGCATAAAAACTCTAGTAGTGTTGCATGCGCGAGATCTCCTGAAGTAGTTTCGTCAGGTTGCTCTTCGGCTTTAGATTAATAAAGCTGTCAAAGTGGGACCACGAGTAGCCATCCGTGTGCGCTACGTCACTCGTAGTGCCTGAAGAATAGAGAGTGCGTGTCAGTGCAATCGCATGACAACGAGCAACATGAACCTCATGTAATACCTGGATTCATAGCAAGCTGGACACGTCCAAGAGCGTTGCACTCATACCACTCCGTTTCCGTGCTTCGCGACTTATTGGACAATCCAATCATGGTGCTTGCCAGCTGCGTCCGCAAAACAGGGGACTGTAGAGCTTGCGCAAATTTTATGCGGGTCGGTCGCATAAGCTCGGCAAGACCGGCCTGAATGCGCTGAAGTGCGTTTATTTGCTGATCGGTGCAAAGGTACAGCATCTCGATCAGACGAACAACTGCTAGGCAGGTTTGTTCGCCCTCCTGTTGAAGAAACAGGCTGGTCTCACTGTTTTCGGCGATGTTAACTTTCTTCATTGTTTTGTCTTCATCGTCGAATACACGTTTCCAAAGCTGCACTCCCCAACCAATAGCGAGGAAAATAAGCTTGTTGTTTCGCAGCTTGGTGGACGTAGCACGCGACTTTGCACGCGCCTTTGCAGAGTTTGACGCAACCGCATCGTTCTGTAACAGGGAAAATAACCGCGTACGGTGCACCCACGCCCCCTGTTCCAAACGTTCATATCGCGAGCGACACGTATACATATCTTGCTGGAAGCAGTACACAAAGAACTGTACTACGAGCAAATTGCGACGCCAGCTCTCGTTCTTCTTAAACTTTCCATCTTCCCCGACACGCCCATTCCCGCTAACTTCCTGCAGTGCCGTCGCCAATGGCTCCCACTTGTTCGGGAACGTCACGGCACAACTGCATGCCAATGCTTTGTCAAACACAAACACCAGCGCTGCATAGATTGCCACTGCGTCCTTGTACGCAACAGCTTCGTGACTTTGGATACGGTCAATAAGCTCAGCGTAAAGCAGATCTGATGGATACTCTTTGCCAAGTACCACAACACTCCGTAGTGTAGCAATAGCCACCCCCGGATCACTCGTACTAAGTGACGTGACCATATCAAACACCAGCGACGCGTTCATGGACGACTGGATTGCTGAAGACGGCGTGAAGGGCTTGAGTTCGTCCGACCGATTAACAGGAGGCGTACTTAAGACTGAAGAAGCTCCAGAAGTTGCACGTCGCTTGATTCCTCGCTTTAAGCTCTTCTCAGGCGTCGACAAGAGCTTGTCGATTGAGGGACTGGACATGTTCCTAGGTCGTGACGGTGTATTGGACTGAGAGAGCTTCTTAGAAGCACAGGGTTTATACGTGGAGCCCACGGTGCTCAGTATTTCTTCCACTTTAATGTCACTATCACTGTCGCTGTCACTCAAGATGCTGCTGAGACAACTAGAGGCGGCAAGACGAGAGTTCGTATGGATATTAGACTTTAGGTCACGTTCGTCTATGTTCACAAAGAGATAGTGACGTAAGTAGACGGAAGTAGGAAGTATAAAGATAGTGAAAAGAACGACAAGAGTCAGGTGAATACAATGAGGTATAGTCGATACGTGAACGTACCGTCAGAGATGAGAATTACCGCTTTCGTCGCGGCGTCAGACGTCACTTTAAGCTTCTTCTTGTCCATTGTCATTTAAGTATGTCACTAAAGTTTCTCTCAATTACTGACCATACAAGCGATTAATTCGTAAAATTTAAACGTAAAAACTCATAAAGTTGCTTTTAAGATTAAACTTCAATTCTCTTACAACATTAAAGCAAAAGTTTACCGGTATTCTACCCACAAAAACAATAGTACTCGGCCTCAGATTTTAATGCTCGATGGCGACCTCCATAGTAAATCTCGCTGGTACGCAGACAATCGCTGGTGTGCCCGTGGAGTTCGGACAACCAGTTCATGTAAACACGAAGAAACAGCTCCAGCGTCAAATCAATTCTATTGTCGGATGGAACGATTTGGATCGCACGCCGATGAACGTGGCGCAGACAATGTTGCGTGGCAATGAGCACCAAATGGGCGAACACCCGTATTTTGTATGTGAAAAGTCGGTGGGTGTTCGGTACTTGGTGCTGCTGGTACAGGGTCGCTGCTACCTCATTTCACAGAATTATGAGTTTCGAGAGGTCGTGCTGTTCTGTCCCGTACGCCCTGACCGACTGCAGCCCGGTGTCGACCGGAATACTGTGGTTCCTCATCAATGGACTATTCTGGACGGACTTATGGTGTGTGATAAAGATGGTAGCAAACCGGTGCTTACGCTGCTTCTGTACGACATCTTGGCACTCAATGGCAGTCCGGTGATGACCTCCAAGCTGCAGGACAGACTCAAATTGATCCAGAATGATGTCGTGGGTCCACGTAAGCAGTTGCCGCCACCAAAAGGGCAGCCGCCTGACATGTTTCAGCTTGTGCTGCAGTCCATGTACCCCATTAACCGTGTAGGGCACGTGATTCGCAGTATTCTGCCAAGAGTCTCGCAGACTAGACAGAACGCAGGACTTGTGTTCACACCAGTGCTGCTGCCGTACACGCCAGGATATTCTAAAGGACTGTACCATTGGACACCAACGTCGGTGCTATTTGCAGACTTTCAGCTTGGTGTGGAGTGGCGAGGACGCCCTCCAAAACCAGGTTTCAAGCTCGTGATCCATGATAAGCGCACACAAGTCTTCCATGACTGGATCACACTCACACCAGGTACATTTTCCAAACTAGAGATTTTTTTCATGCAAAGTGCTAATGCAGACTAACTTGCTGGGCTGATCATGGTATTAGATGACTTTGAGGCGTTCCGACAGGATAAGAAGGCTTCTTCTCGCATTGTGGAGTGTGTATATGATCCGGAGTGGCTCACGTTTATCCCTTCCCATGACAAAAGTACATGGGATTCTGGGAACACAGAGTTTAGCGCTACGGAGCGCGGTGTTGGATGGAGAAAAGGTGTACAGATAAGCGCCTAGTTTTCTTGACTGTTCCTGGTCTCTCACTATCTTGTGTGTTATGGTCAATGTAAAAGGTGGCTGGAAATTTATTCGGTGCCGTCCAGACCGCAGTATGCCGCTTGAGCATAACTTTCTTACGATGATTGAAAAAGCAGCTAGCGAGGATATTAAGCTTGAAGAGATTGAGCAATTTTTCCCCGATGACGCATCGAAAAAGTTGATATTGTCACAACAAAAAGGTCGTCACGAAACCCCAACGACGTCTGATGTAAGAACTCGGTGTTGTTCGTAACGGTGTAAATTAACCTTCTGACATGATAAATTATTTTATCAAAAGGACTTGGCTCCACCAAACAAGAAGAAACGTGGCGGCAGTGGAACAAGTGGGAGTCAAGGACCTGGTACAGGTGTGTGCTACGACTTTCAAAACAAGGGCGTGTGTCAACGCGGTCGATTCTGCCACTTTTCACATTGTGCCTGCAATTCTACATGCTCGTGCACACCGACCAATAATACTTATGGTAAGGATGTTTTAGTTGGCAAGCAGGTGCTTGGATACTAGAGCTAACTTTTCTTGCGCTGTCGTGCACAGGTGAAAGACCATTGTACAGAAGAAATGACTACGATGCCCCCCCATCCCCAGAAGGCACGCCTGCGTCTGCGGCACCAGATAAATCACCTTTGCTGCGGCACAACGACTCATTTGAGCGTGATTCTACCTTGAAGACAGGAGGTGCCACGGGCGAGGAAGAAGAAGCGGGTGAACTCACAGACAATAGTACGTTAATTTGTTTGCTTCGACATTGTCACCCCAGCTTTACTGACGAGGCATTTTCTTATCGCCGCAGATAATTTGCACATCAACAGCATTTACGCACCCCTCGAAAACTTTGATAAGGAGACGATCGCTGCAAAGCGTGCGCAATTGGCTGCTCTAGGAAATCGTCGTATATGGGCAAGCCTCGGACTCGACGATAAACCGCAACGCACGCGTGCTTGCGGGCTGGTCATATCAAAGACTGGCGAAATGACGTATGTCCGTCCGTTGGAGAAATAAGGTTCTGCTTCCCGGTATACAGTTTCCGCTTTATATCACTTGCGTCACGGAATACAAATAAAATGATCATTCAGCTATTTAGAGGGGTGGTGCGTTGTTATCGCCGACAGTCGCGGCAAGCAACGCAAGGGTGTTGCTTTAAAACGCAAACCTATTGTTGCTTGGGAGCAGCTTTTCTTGGCAGATCGGCAAACACCATTGTGCCATCCTTTAAACCTTGAATCTCATCCTTAGTGAGGAACCGACCTCCAGGTCCACGAGGCCGTCGCATAGCGTGCTTATGACGAGAATCATGGAGATACGCCTTGCGCTGACGAGGGTTTCCTAGTTTGGCTTCCAGCTTTGCTCGCTGTTGACGACGGATCATAATACGGTGGTATTGCTTGGCGTTCACGTAGACTGGCTCTTCTTCCGTGGCTTCGGCCGAGTTGGGAGTCGTAGGACGCGGGAACATTGATTGAGATAGCTACAGGACATCAACATACAGTATCATCAATAATAAGAAGCCAAAGAAGCATGAATCAAAGCTGAGTCACCATGTAGGGCTGCATCATGGCACTTGAACTGTACATGGCACGAAGTTGCTCACTATTTGTTTGTTGCTATAAGAAGAGAGTATACAAATTATCAGTCAAAGCACTTCATTGTAGCTCTTCGTATCATCTTTGTATATTCACCATACCATCTGAAGTAGCGCATTCGAGCAACATCACGAAAAGTAATACAATGTATCAGTACTTTTCACTAAAGAGGGAAAAAGAAGAGCGATGTGCTTACGAGCTGCTGAATGTATTGCTGTTGTTGCTGCTGAAAGAGAGCCAGCTGTGCCTGAAGATCAGCCTGTGAAGCGTCGGTACCAGCATTTGGCGTGCTGTCATTGGGAGGAACGACGGCATCCGAGTCGGTGAAGACCAATTTCGTGTCAGCAGTGCTTGTGGTGTCCTCCATACTGTTTTACAAAGAGAAATATTGTGTGGACAACATGGTAGTCCTGTACGTATGCTCCGGAGTTATACGATAGGATTGAAGAAATATATGAGATATGATTGGTCAAAATGGGTTTTATGTGGAGCACCAAAACAGATGGTGCAACTATGTGACGCTGCATCATGGCACAACTGTTGACATTGTAATGGGATCATTTATATAGCCAGATCAAGTAAAGAGACTCGTGCTACCTCATCTACGCTGATGCGCAAGCTGAGACGATCGATTCCAATTTATTTTACTGACTTGTAGACTCGACTGAATGCTTCTTTTGTTGCACAATGCGGAAGAAAGCCGCGACACTCTCCGATGCCCTACATAAGAAGCAGCAGCCGTTTGTTAGTTAATGGGTCTATCTATATTCTACTTCTCGTCAATACTCACCGCTGACATGCCTCCGAACATGCAAAATATTGCTCTTCTGACAGCAAACCTAAAGAAAATATACATATAAGTCAGACCGTGTCCATCCAGATCCTGTGCTTGATCATTGCATCACACCGACCGTTAGTGATGCAGGTCAGAACGCCATCACTTGTGCTGGATCTCGAAGTGGTGACCCATGAAACAGCTTCCTGTAGACAACAAAAAGGGTTTTGCATAAGTTCTCGATACTCATATCACCACATGAAAAAGATGACCGCCACTTTACCTCTTCTTCTACAGATGAGGGGTCCAAGTACAAATTGCCGTCAGCAAAAATCCCGCAAGAAGTTGCCGTGACGACCGAGATCATAGGAACTCCAGCATCCATCAGCGCCAAACTCACTGCGTTTATCGCAACTGCAAGAAGGTGCTAATATCGAACGACAAAATTGTCAAACTAAGGTTAAGGACGACTAAAACCGGCACCACGCTGCTTCTTCTAGACCAATTCAAACTTTACACCCCAATAGCATCAACAAATGCAGCAAATAGTAAATGGTAGAAAGGATATAGAGCCATTGTCTTCGATGACTTGCACCACGATGCTGATAACAGCACGAGGGAAGTTGTCGGAGAGCACGACGGGCGTGAAAGTCTCGCGGATAATCAGCTCGTACTCCTTCTCTTTGGACGCTGCAGCAGCAACATGACAGCATAGGCGGCCTAAGTTCTCCACCATTTATAATCAGTCTGTAAAACCTATTAGATAAACCTACTCATGACGCCTTTTTCCAGCTTAAAACACACATCCAGTGTGGCCTTGTCCGTCTTCTCACTGCGCCAATTGCGCGCTTGGCCAGGGCCATGCACCGCGGCCAATACAGTGGTTCTACCGTGCGACATACGCGCAGATCCATCAGCACGAAAGAGTGCGCCCTTTTCGCAAGCAAATGGTCGCAGTTCATTGCCAGCACGGCCATCTTGACGCTGATGTGGAATCGTAGCCACCATCACTTATTTTAAAGTGAGCTGGTCAAGTACTTGGCTACATTTGTAGTGGTACAGTGTACCGCTTTTTGACACCATGTCACAGATGCAAACCCATACCTGATTGTCTTGATCGAATATGGCATGGGGGACGTCACCGTCGCCTCCTGCGGCCGCTCCAGCAGCTCCGACGCCCATGACAGCTAATAACGTTATCTTTCTTATACGTAAGCTTACTCGTGTGTCATTTTTTACCTCTATTTCCTTCTAGACAGCAAACTACATGTCTCTAAACGTTTGTACCTTTTCATTCCAACAGTCTTTGGCATGTTCCTTATGGCTACACTTTTGCCTATACTCATGGCTACACTCTTCCGTCTCGTCATACTCGTTTCTGCTGTGATAGTTATTGCTGTAGCAACGAACCCGTCCGATCATTCGTTCGCACTGTGGACCAGCCAGCAGAATGAACCGGGAGATCTAGTGCCTGACGTGTCTGTGGGCGTCTCCAAGTGGTTCTCAGCAGTGTATCAGACAGCTAAAGCTCTGGTCTGCAATGAGCCATTAACTTGGCGTTTTCACAATGCGCTGGTCTTTAGTGTCGTCCATGTGCCGTGCAGAGAGCGCTACGCCTTTGGTGTTTTTGGGACGTGGCGCTGGGCTGATGAGGCTGGTGATTTTATTAAAGCTTTGTGTCGTGCACCGTGGGTGATGAAGATATCGAGAGGTGGATTCATGTCAAGTATCGAAAATTATACCGTAAAAGGCTCTGAGATTATTGGAGATTCAAGTTTTGATGGAGTGTTAAGACGTAGAAAAGCTACAGCATCAACAGGGTCCGTAACTAGTTATAATGAGGTGAAAACCGAGTCGCATCGGCAGATTCGAGCAAAGGCTATGCAGTTTAAAGTGAGAAAAGACTGGAAGAATGCTGCAGTGTTTTTCAGGGAGGCGGCGAAGGTGGCCGGTGCTTTGCTGACACGTGCCAACTACGAGTTGGAATCAGCGTGGTGCACATTAGAGGAAGCGGAAACGTACCCGAATGAGCAGAGTGATCTGTTTCAGCGCATCCGAAGTGTGTGTGATGAGTTGGCTACTGCTGGGTACTTTGATGAAGCAGCTCGCGGGCTTTCTGAGTTGGCTCTACGATTAAAGCGAAAATTCCCAGTAGATTGTAAAAAGATTGAGCAGGCCATGGAAGTGGCAGAGCTGTATCTGCAAGCCAAGAATGTTGCCGAAGCTGGTGGTAGTGCGCACACTGCTGCAGAAAATGGTTTGTCGGCGGCACGGTTGTATACTGATGCTGGCTTGTGGTCGCTTGCTGGCACCTGTTTTGAGGCGGTTGGTGACATTCGACGTGGTCATGAGCAAAACGAACTTGCAAATGAAGCATACGGCAATGCTGTTCTCTGTCGCTTTGGCCAACTAGACATGGCTGGGGCAGAGAGTATGCTAAATCGATTTACAGAGCACATGGGTGACACACACCGCTCGACTGACATGGATAACTTCCTGTTTAGCATACTGGAAGCTTGCAGCAAATGGTCGCCACAGGTCCTTGAGAGGGCAGCTAAGCGCTATGATTCGTTGCATCGGCTGGCGCCATGGCAGGTAAGAACTAACTTTCTTAGTTTCGATGTGTTTAATCATGTGACTAAGTGCGAAACACATTTAAGCGTACTTGTCTTGCCAAATTGCAGGATAAAATGAACAGTGCTGACTTGCGCTAATTCACAGAGCGTGAGTAAGCGGCTTGGTAGATTCATGAAAAGAATGACTTGAGGAAAAGAATTATCCTCGCCGCTTCTGTGGGCAGACAATTGCGTTTTTTTGTAGGTCGGCGTTGCTTGATGTAGCAGAATCAGCCTTCATGCAAAGAGATGGCAAGTCTCACGATATAGGTAGGTGACTTCTGGCTTGGGAGGAACAGCCAGGCATTTGACAGCATTCCAAGCGCAACAGGTCTTAAGATCTGGCGCTGAAATCCCCTCGGCGGCGACATCCGACATTCATTTTCGATAATCGACCACCCCTGCAGCCGTCATCCTTGGTGTGGACATGCCGTTTGATAACGGCGACTACGTTTACATGAAGAAGGCACTTTGTGGTCGTGCCATTTTTAGATTGACCTCTTTGCTAATAAAGGGGCAAGTCAGACCGACAATCTGCTTGCGTTTCCAGCTTATGAATATACCAAGAACAACACTTGTAGTGCTGTTTTGATTTTTCGAAATACACGGAATTGTTTTCCGTTCCATCAGCTATAACGACCTTATTTACGTGTTATGATTGAAAGGCTACAATAGTTGCTAGGAACGAAGGATCTCTTTTCTTCGTCACGGGAATGTAGTTCCTATGTATTCGCTGGGACAGACAATCCAAGTTTCCGATATTCAAACTGTTGAAAAGTAGAATAAAGTTAACATGAATGACTTGTATATTAACGCGTGCCAGACGCGTTTCGGCCCCCGGCGCGGCCTCGTCAGTGGCTTTGCCAATTTACAAGTGAGAACCACCCGACTATTTCCTATCTAAGACCTATCACATCCATAAAAGCATCTAGAAGCCTTTACAACATTCCATATATCCTAGCGTAGGCTGAAGCTCTGGAGTCAATACCAATCGCAACTTGCACTTTTCAACACAAACACCAACGCGTCTTCGGTCGGAACAGTCTATTCACGTTGTAGAATTTTTGCATGCGCTCCTGCGCTCCACACATACGATCTAGCGTATCTTCTGGAGTAATTTCTCTGAAAGCATTATTCTTGGATCTACTAACTACTTGCACTAACTTTGCGTGACAGAAATAACGGCTAATCGCACTTTCACGTGTCTTTTCTAAAGCTTAACTTTCAACACAATTAAGGCTTCAGGAATTGCAGTGATAAAAGCTCTATAGACGCTGCGTTTGATTCAGCAAGGACTGCATGACAATCCTTGCTAAGTTACGGAGCGTCTTTGCAGCCGACGTCATGCATACTATGGCCTCATGGAATTGAGCTCACGACCGGCAAAACTCAGCTTGTTATATGACGTCGTAAACAAAAACGTCAGGAAAGCACTAGACACTACGACACAATACACACATACTTCATGTAACAGGGCATCTAGTTACACGTAAACATTAGGTAATATACTTAAAGTTTGGTCTAAAAGTATTCATGATTACTTTTGACCTGTCTTATGATTTTTGGCAACAGCCAAGGGTGAGTTAAGGTGGGAGCGCTTAGAAGAAGGTAAAATGAAAAGTGAATTATTATCTAGCTAGGTCCTTAGTTTGTATCGTTGTACTACTCTAAGTAGTGGTGGGACCCAGACTCAGACTCAGTGGGTAATTACCCATACCCAGACTCATGGGTTGGGTATGGGTAATTGGCCTCAATTAACCAACTTACCCATGGGTACCCATGGGTAAATGTACCAAATTTTTGGGACATACATCAGACACACCTGCTCGTATTGATTTCTAATTGTTTAATGTATTAATGACTCATTACGCCTTTTTTGGTGAAAGTTTACCGCACATATGATGCAAAGCAACTGGAGCCGGTGGCGCAGGCCATGCTAAGCAAACTCAAGAAATATATATCAAGCTGGCGTTTAATCAAGATGCAAACTTCTTTGCGACAGTGTTAGATACAAGATGGAATATTAGCTGGTTCAAAAACCTCGACGAAGGGCCAAAGCAATTTTGGGCTCTTGGCCATAGCCCACAAGCAATTAAGTTGCTTTTTGTGGGTGCAGCATACAGTCATCAGAAGTCATAAGAACAAATCCCGCCTCCGCCACCTGTCAACATTTGTAACGACAAGAGCGATGACGACATGGAGCCAGACGTCTTCGCATTTGCTGAAGGCAGAGTTCTACAGACCGCAGTGAGCAAAGTCGAGGATAGAGCTCAGACTTATTTTGCTCTTTCGCCTGTTCACATACACTAATTGCCATTGGAGTGGTGAGCATTGCATCAGCTGCAATTCCCGACACTTGCAAGGATGGCAAGATTTTATCTGGCCATCCCCGCGTCTTCAACTCCGTCTGAGAGAGGTTTCTCTCAAGGTAGAAAGACTTACAGGTAGAACAGAACTTCGCTTTCCCCTAAAAGCTTGGAGAGGCTTTTGTGCCTCAAGGATTGGATAAGGACACAGAGTCACGTTTTTTTGTCGGCAAGGGACTAGTTTTTTCCTTTGTCAGCTCGCTAAAACTTCCCAGTGGAAGACGTAGAGTGTGGATACTTTTATTACCAATTTTCATAATGCTTTTTCTCCCTTTCATATTGTTTAATAGTCCGCATGTCTATTGCGCGGGTAACATGGGTAATTACCCGCGGGTATGAGTCCAAGTCGTGGGTAATAAAATTTGAATGAGTCTGAGTCGTGGGTAAACGCAATTACCCAACCCAGACTCATGGGTAACCACCTCTAACTCTAAGCCTATCGATATCGACTCTACCATATTAGTAACAAAACGATGAGTCGATCCCATCGTTACACACAATCACGTAGTGTCGTCTATGTCATGTGGTCATTTGTATCAGTAACCAACAGCATTACCAATACTCTCTCTCGACTAGAATTCTCTAATCTTAGCTTTGTCCAGCAGCGACTCGAACTTCTTTGTCGAAATCGGTTTGGTCAGATAATCTGCCAGCTGTGACTTGGTTTCAGTATACTGTAGGTCGATAATTTTGTCTTTCACCTGTTCGCGCACAAAATGGTATCTGATGTCGATATGCTTCGCTCGACTTTGAAAGCCGTCGTTCTTAGCAATGGAAATTGCACTCTGGTTGTCTTCATGAATCGTGATAGCATAGTTAATCGGCACTTGCATCTCCTTGAGTAGACTTCTTGTCCATAGAACCTCCTGTACACACAAAGAAAGAGCCATATACTCTGCTTCTGCCGTGCTCAGTGCCACGCTCTGCTGCATCTTCGACTTGAAAATCACAGGTGCACCATTAATCATGACAAAAACTTCCGAAATCGATCTGCGATTCCACTTGTTACTTGCCCAGTCCGCATCCGTGTACGCGCTCAACTGAAGGTTGCCTAAAACTCCTTTATAACAAATTCCTTTGCTCTTCGTCGTCTTCAGATATCGCAACACTCGAATCGCTGCATTCCAGTGCTCTTCATGCGGAAATTCCAAATGACGACTCAGCTGACATGCCGCATACGCAATATCTGGTCGTGTGCCTGTTGCCACATATAATAACGACCCCACTAACGACCGATACGGCCGATTCTTCATTCTTGTGTCAGCTTTGTCCATTTTGACCATCGCTTTCCCTTCAACACATGGATTTGACACCGCTTTTGCATCGACTTGATTAAATTTCTTGACCATTCTTAAAATACACGATCCTTGACTGATCTTCAAACGTCGATTGTCGCGCAGGTACTTGACTTCGATTCCGAGAACGTATCGAACACTCCCCATTATCTTCAAGTGAAAACGACTTAATAGTTGAGCTGCCACATCGTCCATTGCTCCACTAGATTCAGCCCCAATTAGAAGGTCGTCCACATATAATGCAGCGTAAATCCACGAGCCCTTGGTCTCTTTGACGAAGATGCAAGAGTCTGCCACGCTTGAGGAGAACCCCATCTCCACAAACACACACAAAATTGTCTTGTACCATGTTGCGGCCGCTTGTTTTAGCCCATCCAGGCTGCGATTCAGCTTAAGCACTTGATCATGTCCTGCACGAACGCCTAGAGGAGGGTATACGTATACCTCTCCTTCCAATACGCCATATAGAAAAACAGTGTCGACATCATATTGATGAATTAATATCCCCTTTTGACAGCATACCGCCAAAAACACTCGTTTTGAGTTGAGGTTTGCCACAGGTGAATATGTCTTCATGTAATTAACTCCATAAGTCTGTCTGTAGCCAAGTGCTACAAGACGTGCCTTGTATCGAATAATTTCACCTAGCTCGTTTCGCTTTCGTTTGAGTGCGAACACCCACTTGGTTACAATCACTTTCTCGTTTGGACGCTGTGTGTGAACTGTCCAGGTGTTCTTTTCCTTCAATGCCTTGAGCTTAGCTTGAATGGCCTTGTACCAATCATCACGATGAGGTGACTTAAGAGCTTCTTCGTATGTCGTTGGGGTCTCGAACGCTGCACATGCTTGCTCATACCCAATACGTATTCTCTTTGTGCCTCTTTCTTGACACAATTATGAGCCGTCATAAAAGTCCTCATCAGCGCTACCCACTGGTACTAACGCTTGAGATTGTCCATGTTGCATAGATTCTAATGGAACCATCGCGGTTTTTTGCACTGCTTGAACACTTGTCCGTTGACTTGGTCGTATCACCATCTGCCCTTGTTTTGACACTTCTTCAACTGATTCTTGATCTTCTTCAATCATCGTTACATCATCAATCTCAAACATTGGGTCGTCAGCATTAAATTCCACGTGTCCATGCATATCGCTACTGCATCTCGATGGTAAAGCCATCGTAGTTGTACGCCTGTCTTGCGTGTGACTTTCTTCTTGAACACTGTGACTGTCCTCCATTGCTATGTCCATGTCTTTCGTGACTCGTGGTTGGTCTAAATCGATATAAACAACGTCTTCATCTTGAACAGCGCGGACTTCTTGATCACTGGATCTGCTGTAATGTTGCACGTACTGAGGTGGTGGCCTCTCATCGAATCTAGCCGATCTCGTGTGCGTCACCATCTTGGCATATTCATCCCATATTCGAAACCCCTTGATTTGGTCCGAGTAACCTAGAAAAATACATCGTATCGCTTCTTGGCCATCTTAGTCCTGTTTGACTTGTCGACATGTGCATATCCCTTTAAAACAAATACACGCATCTCAGAGAGGTCAGGTCCCATCCCAAAGATGAACTCAAATGGAGTTGTAGTCGGGTGACTAGCACATGGAACTCGGTTTGTCACATAGACTGCTGTGTTCATCGCCTCAGCCCACCAAATTTTATCCATTTGCATATGACTGAGCATTGCTCTGGCCCGCTCTGTCAGTGTTCGGTTCATGCGTTCAGCCAGCCCATTCTGTTGTGGCGAATATGGTACCGTCGTCTGTTGCATGATACCGAATTTTCTACATACACCAGAGAAACGTCTGTTGACGTATTCACTTCCGTTGTCTGTCCTGATACACTTGGTCTTCTTGGACAATTGATTCCTCATACAAGCCTTGTACTCGATGAAGCGATGTGTCACTTCCGACTTGTTTTCAATATAGTATGCGACTTTATATTGTGAAAAATCATCGATAAAGGTCACGACAAATCTTGATCCTCCTCGAGACTTTGTTTCCATAGGTTCCATGACATCACTGTGGACCAACAGCAAGACTTTTTTGGTTTTCACCTGTCCTTATGGTGACTTCGGAAAAGTCTTGACGGTTGCTTTGCCCATGATGCACCCTTCGCAGATCTCGATGTCATCGGCACCACCTTGATTCTTCTTGATCTTCAATCCATTGACGCAACTTGCCATAACCTTAAGCATCTTTGTTGACAGGTGACCTAATCTTGCATGCCACACTTGTAGATCAGCCGCTCCTGATCCGTCACCTGAGTTTTGCTCTTGATTTGTCTCTTCGCAAACGTTGGCTTCTTCAGCCGGACTGCACTCTAAGACGTACATCTTGTTTCGTCTTGGTATTTGAGCAACGACTTCCGTGTTATTTTTGATCTGACAGCTCAGATCTGAGAAGATTACTTGTAGACCCTTTTTCGACAATGCCGATATTGACAGTAGCCTTCGGTCTAGGCCCGGCACCCATAGCGTTTCTTCGATCCTGATCACTTCACCAGTCTTAAGTGCACGCGCACTGTCCCTACACCTTGCGCTTCCACTTCGCTGCCGTCTGCTATGGTGATCATTATCGGGTCCGTTAGTGAGTCTAAAAACGAAAACTCATCTCTGTCGAGACACATGTGACTGCTTGCCCCACTATCCGATAATCATCCAGCTGACGTCCAACTTGACGCAGTAAATGCTTTCATTTCTCCAGTTCGCTCTGTCTGCACTTTTGCAGCCTTGCAATCTTGACGCTTGTGCCCATATTTGTTACATCCGTAACATCTTCCCGAAAACTTTTCACCTCTTGAACTTGATGTCCCCATATGTCTGCGCGGACCTTTCTTGTACTTGGAAGTGTGCGTACTTTTCAGTGCGACTTCTTGGTGTTCTGTCCTCGTCATTCCATCGTACTCCCGCATCAGCATTTCCTTAGCTTGAAACAGTGTCATTCTGGGCATGTTCTCAATTATTTTGACGATGGGGTCATAGTCTCTCGTTAGACTGCCCAATACGATGACTAAATGCTCATCCTGAGAGATCTCTTGTCCCACAGCTTGCATAGTCATGCACAGCTCGTCAAATCTCAGGAAGTGGTCCATTATGCTTCCTCCCTTGTCCACCTTGAACTCATGTAGTTGCCGTCGTAGCTGCACACGATTTTGCATACTTTGTCGCAGGAAGAAAGTCTTCAGTATGTCCCATGCTTCTGCCGTTGTCTTCGCCGTGCGCACCATTGACTGAAGATTTGTGCTGATCATTGTTGACACAATCGCGAAGGCCTTCATGTCGTTGACTTTCCAAGTTGACGCGCTTGCGTCCACTTCTTCTGGGGCCTTCATAGCGTCTAGGTGCTCTAGCAATCCCTTCTTTGCCAGCTTCATCTTTGCGCTGAACTTCCAAACGAAGTATTTATCTTCGCGGAGTATGTCGCCCGCGTCCGGCGTAGTTGGGCTCATTACCTTATGATTTTTGGCAATAGCCAAGGGTGAGTTAAGGTGGGAGCGCTTAGAAGAAGGTAAAATGAAAAGTGAATTATTATCTAGCTAGTTCCTTAGTTTGTATCGTTGTACTACTCTAAGTCTATCGATATCGACTCTACCATATTAGTAACAAAACGATGAGTCGATCCCATCGTTACACACAATCACGTAGTGTCGTCTATGCCATGTGGTCATTAGTATCAGTAACCAACAGCATTACTAATACTGTCACTTGGTGCGATACACAAATGTGATCCACCCTCGTGAATGTGATATCCATTGATGGATTCACATGAGAAGGGATGACGCTAGTTGAAGCTAGGCATCGAGACGTCTCAGAAGGACGTCAGTTGCGATCTTAAATCTAGATCTAAGATCATGCGACAGGATACGCTTCTAAAGAGTCGCGTATCCGATCTATATATACATGTATATATAGCCAATCAGTAGTTAAGTATATATTTAGTTATAATTAATTATATATAGCTCAGTCTTGAATTTGCTAAATACCGAAGCACCACGCACGAGAAGCCGAAAAGCTTCTACGTGACGTCGGTGCCTTCTTGTCATAGAAGTACATTGCACTCTCGCTTAAGCGAGAGGCAACTGGTGGTACGACTGCTTAAGCAGTCGACCAACCTCCTTATCACCCTCGCACGCGAAGGTAAGACGGTCTAACCGCTTCCTCGCTTGTGCATAAGGTGTGTGCTCGTAGTACGAGGCAACTTCGTAGAAGTGCCCGTCTACACTTCAGCTCCAGGGCCACGCATCTCAGACTCTGCTTTCACCAATGCTGCAAACTGCATCACGTTCTTCGTGAGCTTCTTCAGCCACGTCCACATTTTACTTGAACACGGCCGAGATGGGGAAATCGGGGCACTGAGAGATACCGTAGTGGCCACAAACTGCTTCATCTGCTCGTGATGAGTCACAGCGTCATCGTCCTTGATTTGATCCACCTTGTTCTGCAAAGTCCTTATATTCTGCAAGCGCATGATTGAATAGCGGCAAAAAAAGGTGCTCGGGCGTTCTGAGTGTCATAATGGATCTCTTGTCTTAATATTTCGTTGCGCGGCTCGTTTAGAGCGGCCGGCAACGGTTAGTACTGCGCTTTAGCGCCGACCAACACCAATACCACCGCACGCGGAGGTAAGACGGTCTAACCGCTACCTCGCGCTGCTTGAAAGTGTGCCCGCGTAGTATGTGGCAAATTCTTTACGAAGCGCCCGTCTACACTCGGTAGCACTAGAAGTCTTTCCCACGACCCGTCTCTCTGAGCGTGCGTGTGGATACGGATGTCTTTTAACGTGGATTTGTAACGGGCTAAGGACCCGTTACCGTCTTACACTAAAAGGGCGTTGAGGAAGCGCTCTTAATTAACTCGTAAATATAACTGTGTTTTATTTTTGTTTTAGTTTTAATTCGCAGTAGGTGCGAATATGTTCCCTAGCTCATGGGAACCACTCAAATATGGAAGTCATTTATTATTGGCTTATTATTGGGTCTGGCACCCCAATAATAAACCAATAATAAAATGACGCGCAGTATCCGCTAATCGGATACTGCCCTATGCCTACTTATGTAATTATGTATTAATCCTATAACTACTTGTGTAATAGGTAGACCCATTACATCACCCCCCTCTTTAAGTTGCGCTTACCTCAACGTAAGCGCGAATCGCAGAAGTTTCTTCTCGGTCAACGGCGTAACTCCGAACCTGCTCAGTTAGACTTAACTGATCAGCATGGACCCTAGGCGTCCACGAAACAATGTCTCTGACAGCCAGAACTGGGAACACCAAGCGACAATCCGTAGAGAGCAGGCGCCGCAGGTCATGGATGGGGACTTGAAACCGTGGCGCTTGTATGGTCTTGAAGGTGCTGTCGAACCCGAGCCACTGGAGGTCATGAAGGACATTTTCACGCGATACCGTACAGTGAGAGACAAGGCGAAGAACAACGCATATACCGACGATGCGTTGCATAGGTCTTGGTGTGCCTTCACCAGGCGCTGGAACGCGAGCCGACGTGAAGGAACGCCCTTCACGTCCTGGTTAGACGGTCGCGAGGGAACGCGTGATAAACACGCTATTGGCGACCTGCGCCGGCGCATCTGTCGTATGACTTGTGACGAGTATCACCTTTATTACGTCCACATTCGTGAGGGATGTCCAACGTGCAACGTGGGCAGATCGCTACCGGCCCGGCAGGAATGGGACGACTTAGTGTTTGCGCGAGGCATGCCCGATCATATTCGTCCATGGATTGCCCGTTATGAGAGAAGCCTTTCGGAGCTTCAGGTGTCCGAGCTACGGCGAATGAGAGCGCGTCCTTACGATCGCCGACGGCATTCACGTAGCCGAGGTCGTCAACCGTATCATCCATATGCTCCCGAGCCTCGTAATAGGTCTCGGTCTCGGAGTCGCTCGGGAGGTCGTCGCGGTTTCGTTGCTCGCGAGCATTACGGCTCGCGAGATTGGGGATGGAACCGTCAGCGTCGGTCGCGATCACCGTCTTTCTACGGGACTCGTAGTTCTCGACCACGTCCAGGACATCTTGGGACAGCGTACTCGATGGCTCCCATGTATCTCCGCCGGGAATATCCCAACCAGCGAACCCTGTAATGTTTCTCGACATGCTTCTTCGTGGGCGACGAGTTATTACTCGGCGCCTGGGACTTGTGATCCTCGTGATCGACAATCCGGTCGACAATCCAGCGTCGCGCACCCGATGCATCGACTAATGGAGGAGGAGCATCACGACGGAAGGCCTCTGGCGATGAGCGCCGATTCTCGTAATCGGGCGCCTGTACAGTCGAATGATGAGCTGCGCCTACTCCGCGCTGAAGCCGAGGAGTCGAAGAATGCCCTACTTGATGCTCGCGAGATGGCTGAGAGAGCTCAAGATCGTGCGGATGCTGCGACTGAGGCTGCTGAGCGGACTTGACGTGAGCAGCTGGTACTGGTTGAGCGCCTACGTCAGCTTGAGACGACTGCGTTCGGAGGACCCCAGCAGGTCGAGTCTGCACGCGTTCGGGCAGGACTTGGTCCCAGATGTCGTCAACGTCGTCGTCAAGGGATGTCGGATCTCGAGCCGGCACAGAAGAGCGGGGAAGATTCGAAGGGAGATTTACCGGCAGGTAAGCCTTGAGGCGCCCGACATAGAAAGTCGGGTGCAAACGCATAGATGTAGGTATGTCTAGCGTGTAAGCGTCACCATGCACCTTAACAACCCGAATTGGGCCAATATATCTTGGCGCTAACTAATTAGCGCCCAAATTCGTCACTGAGGTGTTCGGTAATCCACTTGTTGATAACAATACTCGGTCAACTTCTCAAAATATCAACATATTCTTTCGTCCTCTTCTGTCAGCATTCTCCTTTTGCTTTTCGACTGCCTCTTGTAATGCATCACGCACAAAACGCGTGATTCCTTGTCAAAATAGCAGAAATTTGGTTACTGCAGCCGAGCTTACAGGCGACGTATTCTCTTTTGTGGCAAAATTAGCAACGGGAGACGCGATGGAAATCATCGCGTCAGGATTCGACATGCCGTTGTCCACGAAATTACCAGTATTAGGTGCATCGGCAGCAACCTTATGCGCATCGTAATCAATCATCAATAGTTTCGGCGCAATTCCATCCGTAGATACTTCCCCACCAAGCTTGGAGACAGGGTGCTCTGAAGCTGAGAGAGCAAGCAGCGCCGGAACGCGAAGATGCCTAGCGTTGTTAACGAAAATGGGCGTCAACCCGGTTGACGCATGGACAGCATTGTTGATTGCAAACTTTGCAAGTGGAAGAAATGAACTCCATGATGAGAACGATGTTGCATAACTGCGCAAGACATCTTCGAGCACTCTGTTCACACGCTCCGTTTGCCCATCCGTCTCTGGATGGGCCGCCATAGACATAAGCAACCGCGTGCCTAATAGCTAAAATAACACGGCCCAGAAAGCCGAAGTGAAACGCAGATCACGGTCGGAAACAATAGATTCTGGCAAGCCATGATGCCTGAAGATAAGATCAATGAAGATCTTAGCTGTCGTTTCCGCCGTAATGTTGGCGGAGACCGGAGCAGAATGCACCATTTTGCTGAATCGATCTACTAGAACTAATACGCCCGTGCATTTCTGTTCATCCGGTGGAAGTCCAAAGATAAAATCCATGTTGACCGAGCGCCCAGCTTCCGTAGCAATCGGAAGCGGACGTAATGGGGCTTGTGAAGACGGAGACGGGCTTCACACGCTGACAGGTTTCACAGGAGCGCACCCATTTCTGGACGTACTTATACATTCGCGGCCAGAAAATACGCGAGAAATAGCCGCAAATGTCTTTTCGCGACCCAGGTGTCCGCCAGCTGGGCTGTCGTGAATTCATGAACCAATCGGGCTCGAAGGTCGTCATCAGCAGGGATGACGACACGCGGGGAATCAAAGACGTCCATCGTGTACGTCAGCAACGGACCGTCAAGCGCGTAACGCTTGATGTTGTCGCGTGTTGGTTTCGTCAACTTCGCGAGTAATTTTTCGCTCGGGTCCCTGAGATAGTTGATGATTCCTGCATAGAAGGAATCATTCGCGTAGGATTCAGCGATCTGAGTTCGGATCGAAAGCACGGGGGTCGAAATCATCGCATTAAGTCCCAGGTCAATACAACACACACATATATCTTCGTCGTCATCAACATACTACGTTTGATGACCCATATCACGCCGAGGATCGTAATCAGGACGACGAGAAAGCGCATCAGCGAAAATGTTTTTCCTGCCAGGCTTGCAATGTACCACAAAATTATACTCGGCAAAAAATGACAACCATTGTGCCATACGCTGGGACAAGTGAGGACTCTTGACGGCGGTACGCAATGATGCGTGATCTGTGTAGATAGAAAACATATTTTCGCCGAGAAAATATACTCTAAACTTGATTAGCGCGTAACGCATAGCCAAAAGTTCCTTGTCGTGTACCGGATAATTTTTCGGCAGGTTTTATCTGTCGTGATTGAAAACTCACGACGCGCTCTCGACCCTCGTCATCAAATTGCATGAGGGCACATCCTATAGCGAAATTGCTCGCGTCACATACGACGTGGAATGACTTAGAGTTATCAGGTAACATCAGCACCGGTGCCTCGGACAAGCTCTTCTTTACGGAGTCGAAGGCAGATTGATGTTCTGCCGTCCATAACCATACTGCATCTTTCTTGAGCAAAGTCGATAATGGCTGAATTAGCTCAGCATAGTTCTTCGTATACTTATGCAAGTAATTCGCCAGACCGAGCCATTGACGTAATTCATTTGGTTCCTGGGCGTTGGCCAGGAACAGATCGATGAGATCTTTTCAGGATCAGCGCGAACACCTTCCTTGCTGACGTAGCAACCGAGTACTGGAATCTCGGGAGCGCAGAAGACACATTTCTTCAAATTAGCATACAATATATTCTCGCGCATAACTTGAAACACCTGCTTCAAGTGTCGAAGGTGTACCTCCGTAGCGCTGAGCTTTTGCTCAGCGCGGCTGTGAACGAAAATGTCGTCGAAGTAGCTCGGTGCAAAGTCGCGAAGTGGGCGGAGTACTTGTGTCACCATCCGATTGAACGTAGCTGGAGCATTCTTAAGACCTTGTGGCATGAATAGCCACTCCCAAAGCATCCCGCTTGGGGTGCTGACCGCAGTGAACGGAATGTCACTGTACCTCATGAGGATCTGATAGAAACACTCTGTCAGATCTATGGCGCTGTAGATCTCGCTACCGGACATGGTATTTAATACCATGTCTTTTCGAGGGATAGGCGTTTGAGCCGGGATCGTGGCGTCATTCAGCTTGTTGAAGGCGTGCACAATGCGCCAACCGCCGGTGGCTTTCTTCACATAGAAAGTCGGACTCGAATGTGGCGAGATACTCTCGCGGACATGTCCAGCCTTGCGGCGGCCCTCGAAAAATTCATCAATAGCGATGACTTGGTCGCGCGGTAACGGCCACTGCCTTGTCACGCAGTATTTCGATCCTGGCACGAGATCTATCTCGTGCCGCACACCACGATCCGCCGGAAGCTCAGCTGGAATTTTCTCCGGGAAAATATTGGCGTACTCACGGGCGATATTGTATACAGGGTTGCCCGAAGCACGAAGAGCATCCCAAGACTGTGCCGCGAAGCGTTCTTCGCGCGCTGATTTAGTCTCGGCGCTCTTCGGGCGAGCCTCCAGAACTTCTTCACTGGCTGCTTCGGTGGCTGAAACGATGCACACTTGCTCGATGTCGCCGGCCTTGAGGTCATGAAGGAAGTCTTTCCATGTAAGGTCTGGCAGAGATGTGATATCTGCAGCAGTGCACGGTGGACTCGCTACCTCAATGTAGCGGCCACGATGTGGGGATCCCTCCACATATTAAAGCGCGCATACGGATTCCGTCACTACGGAATCAAATTCATCAGCATCTTGACGTGAATTTTGTCGTCTCGGTGATCGGCGTGCTCCTTTCTTGCGTTTTCTCTTGCGTCTCGAGCCCCTGCTTGAGACTGGCACGTCGCTATCACAAGAGGATGATGTACCCCCCTCTAGACGTGGGAGCTCTGTCTCCACCACGTCGGTCTTATGCGGATTCGTAGTCCGCCCATTCTCGTCAACCAAAAGCGGGAGCTCGTCTTCGACCGCTTCACTTGTTTGCGGGATCCCCTTCTCGGCCGCCTCGATTTATATCGGGAGCCTCTGCTCGTCCGATGTACTTGTACGCGGGAGCCCCTGCTCTACCGTCTCGAAAATGATTGGGAGCCTCTGCTCGTCCGATGTGCTTGTATGCGGGAGCCCCTGCTCGACCGCCTCGTTGAGAATCGGGAACCCCAGTTCGACCGATGTCTGTGTGTGCGGGAACCGCTGTTCAACCGCCTCGTTGAGAATCGGGAACCCCTGTTCGACCGATGTCTGTGTATGCGGGAACCGCTGTCCGACCGCCTCGTTGTGCATCGGGAACCCCTGTTCGACCGATGTCTGTGTATGCGGGAACCGCTGTTCGACCGCTTCGTTCTGTAACTCCGTCAGTGTAACGGAACATACTGCGCACAGAGGGCCATCGCTCTTTCTGTGTTGACTACTAGTCGTGGCGAGTTCGTTCACGACCCTGACGTGAGGCCAATCGGATGAAGCGACCAACAAATGAGTAAACACTTCAATGACGTCATAACCGCTTCGTCGTTTGACGGACCGAGATAGCCAATCTATCTTCGGCTGATACCGTGACAGCCACGGTATCCCAAGTATGCAATCAAATGCATAGTTCATCTCGTACACCAAAAATTCGTCGTTGCTCTGGAAACCGTCGAAAGTGTACAGTAAAACCACTGTTTTACGCGGGGCACGTTTTGGTTGTCCATCGGCAAGTTTGACAACGATGTCACCTGGACCTTCTCGAACCGTGACAGTCGACGGGAGAAGGGACAAACAGGATGCACGAAAGAAGTTGTTGGAAGCTCCAGAATCCAACAACGCTCAGAGTGGTCGCTTCAATCCAGCGACGATGAGACTGATAATAATCAGTCTCGAATCATCGCGCATGGTGGTGGCATTGAAGTGGGTATGAATCACTTTGGGGCTAGGAGCCCGAGCTGCCACCTGAGTACTCGGGGCTCCATTTCTGCTATTAGGTCGCCTCACGCCTACTGGAACCGCTCGTTTTTTGGCGGGACCACCGACGACACAGCGTCTCCTCGTGAGACAGCTGTGTTCATCGTCACCGGCGCAGGTGCACGACAGACAGCCGCACGATGGCCTGTTTTACCACAGCGAAAACACTTCATCGTGTTAGGATTGCGAATGTCGCGGCTTAATGATTTGCCGCGACCACGAGAGGACTCAATTGCATCAATTTCCATTGGCTCTGGGCCAGACGTCCGGGAATGTTGTGACGCTGCGTGCAGGTACGACGACGCGACAGTGTAATCCTCACGAAGCGCGAGGGCAAATGCCTCCTCGAGGGACTTTGGTTTAGCACGTGTGAGGCAGTAACGCGTCATGCCCTCTTGCATACCAAAAATAAAGACATGGACTTGTGAAGCCATGTCAATTGGCTGAGTGGTAATGCACGAAGCAAGATGACGTGTCTTCTGCACGTAGTCACGCATCGACAGCTTGCCCTGTCGGAGTGAGAAGAAATCTGCACGCAAGCGAGATTCATCTTGAGGAGGCTCGAAAGCCAGTCGTAAGTCACGCTGGATATCGTCCAGCGTAGGAAACTCCGACTCATCTACGACGAGCTTTTCGAGAGCCCATTCCTTGGCTTTGCCGGCAAGACTAGACAGCAAGAAATTGACCTCGGCCGTCGGAGCGTCAATTAATCTTGACGCTATTGCAATATCCACCTCGCGAAACCAGCGATTGAGGGGGAGACGATCCGGACCATCACCGGAGTACGTTGACGTCTCCATCTTGATAGCGTCATGGTGCGAAGTGCGCGAGGGAGTTAATACTCGCCGATTCGCTTCGGCGAGCTCGCGCACCATAAAGTCTTGGATGGCGGCACGTTGATCATCAGGCGTCGCTGTGCTCATCAGCGACGTTACAATAGTTTCACCAGACACCTCCGCGAGGCGATGTAGTGCCTGCCACTTCACCGAGGTGAGATGTGGAAAATCAGAATGCTCCAGCGAGACCGCTGGAGCCACCGAAGACTCGCCCATGTTCATCTCGAATCTGGTCATTGGAAGGAATACGAAGTGCTACCAGGTGTAACGGGCTAAGGACCCGTTACCGTCTTACACTAAAAGGGCGTTGAGGAAGCGCTCTAATTAACTCGTAAATATAACTCTGTTTTATTTTTGTTTTAGTTTTAATTCGCAGTAAGTGCGAATATGTTCCCTAGCTCATGGGAACCACTCAAATATGGAAGTCATTTATTATTGGCTTATTATTGGGTCTGGCACCCCAATAATAAACCAATAATAAAATGACGCGCAGTATCCGCTAATCGGATACTGCCCTATGCCTACTTATGTAATTATGTATTAATCCTATAACTACTTGTGTAATAGGTAGACCCATTACAGTATTGGGGTGATATTCTTCACCTTTTATAACATCATAGGGAGGTGGCAGATCACTTGGTGCAGGGAATTGGTGTACAAGCCCTTGCCAATCTCTTGCATTGTCCTTTGAAGCAACATGTTGCTCAGTTGGAGCAATTTGAGGCGTTTTTGCTCGTACAGCGTAGAAACGCGTCCGAGGCAAACAGCTAAGCAGCGGCTGAGTTCATTAGTAAGACTAAGGATAAGCTTTTACATGAGCAAGCTCGGAATGAGGCGCTCAACAGAGCTGAGGGGACGCTCTCTGCCCGATTTAATCAGCCAAGGCTCATTCGGATGGACCTTCCGCAGTTTAATGGGACTGCCCCACATACTATTGTCCACTGATTTTCAGCCGTGGAGCAATGCGGTTTGGCACAGTTCATCGAAGACGACACCAGGATGGTGTTTTATGCCATGTTAAATTTGCGTGGCAACGCGTCAGAGTGAGCTTACTATGCGCTTATGGCAAACGCCAATGAGATTCCATCATGAGCGATCTGTATGTCAAAGATTTAATCCATGTACCAGTCGGCTAATAATGAAGTGTTACTTCAGGCGCGCTTTGTTGGAGCACGCCTAAAGTAAAACTTCAAGGCGAAACAATCTCTGCAAGAGTAAGTGCAGAAGATGCGTTCGCTGTCTGCGTTCATTAATGTGGGTCCGATACCGGAACACATTAAGGTGCCTACGTTCATGAATAGACTACGGCACGGACCATCGCGTCAGGTTCTTTTTAGAAAGGCTCCAACGACGATGGAGGAGGCAATTAACATTGTCATGGTTAGGAGAAACCCTACAACAGTGCTTGGGTGACAGCTTATTTTAGGTCATCGGCCGAGAAGTCAGATGCCACTCCAATTGAGTTGGGGGTTCCCCCCTGGTGCCTTGGGTAAGCACCGGCCTGTGTCGTTAGTGGCGCAGGTTTAAATTCCCCTTTGACCTACAAGGTACAAAAACAATATGGCAAATTTCAATCATTGGTACCCCCCGGGAACCCTGGTACCAGTGAGTACGGACTCTCGTAGAAGCATGAAACCCCAAAACAGACTTATTGGGGCTATCCGGACTGGTTTGCACCCAGAACATCCGGCTGAAACGTCAGTACGTGGCACGATAGCCATGACCGCTCAGGGATGTGTAGGCCCTCGCCAAAGAGTACAGTACCAGGTTGTAAGAAATACTAGATGGACGGCTGTACCTAAGAATAAGAAGACGAAAAAAGACCTGAAGCGTGGCACCGAGTATTATGTGACCAGGCAATAGCCGTTGCAGAAGGAACAAGTCGATTACATCGATGAGTTCTTCGACAAGCGAGCTAAGGCGGGAAATGTACATGAGAGCAAGTCGCCTCACTGCAGCCCGACCTTCTTTGTGCGTAAAGAAACAGGTGGATGGCCCGTGGTCCATACTAATTATAGGCTGAGCACGGCCACCGTTCCGACGCAACTGCCGATCCCGCGAAAAGATGTCTTGTTGAATCTCACGATACATTTTAAAATAGAAACCCTGAAATTTACGGAAAGTCAACTATCTTTCCGGGTTGGATCTAAATGATGGCCACTATCAAATTCTCATGAGAGATACTGATGTAGCCAAAACGGCAGTAGCACCCCAAGCGGTATGCTTTAGGAGTGGCTTGTGATGCCACAAGGGTTGAAAAATGCTCCAACAACATTCACCGAGTGGTGGCTCACGTGATGGTCAGCACCGTGCCTACGCACCCCTTACTTTGACAATGTATTCGCTCATATTAGGGAGGAGGACGGTCTGAGCAAATAAGAGTTTTAAGCGTCGTTAAGGCGCTATTTGCAGACTCTGGGTGACGCCCAACTGTACGTGAACTTGCAAAAGGGCTTAATAAAGGTTCCAGATATACCTGTGCTGGGCTGCATCGTAGGTGCACATGGTGTACGAGCAGACCCAGAAAAGGTAAAGGCTGTAAAGGAATGGCCAGTCCCACGACACGTGAAGGATCTGCGCCAATTCCTTGGGCTCGCTAATTACTTGCATAAGTACAGCAAAAATTATGCGAAGCAGACTAAGCCATTGTCTGACCTTTTAAAAAAGGATACAGAATGGACTTGGTCAGAGGAACAAGAAGATGCGTTCACTTCAGGGAAGCAATCTCTTGTAGAGGCACCGGTCTTGGTTTTGCCAGACGCGGATAAGCCCTTTAGCGTCGTCTGCGATGCAAGCAATTTTGCAATCGGCAGCGCGCTCATGCAGATGAATGACAACGGCATTGACCGTGTCATATCTTATCAGTCTCGGATTTTTAAAGCCGCAGAGCTGAATTACCCTGTGCATGACCAGGAGCTACTTTCAATTAAGTATGCCCTTGTGAAGTTTTGGGTGCACCTCTTGGGCACCGAACCTTTTGTGGTTTATTCGGATCACGCATCACTGCGGACCGCTATAAATTCACCGCACCTCTCGCCGAGAATGGCAAGATGGCTAACATTCTTCTCTGAATTTAATTTCAAAGTTGAATATAAGCCGGGTAAGTCGAATGTCTTGGCTGACGCGTTATCGCGCAGACCAGACTTCGAGGCAAGACACCAAGAAAGTGTGTCTCGTGCGAAAGCACAAGTTGAGTCGTCAACATTGGCAGCCATGAAGGCCTACCATGTGACGAGCTCAATGGCCTCCGATATCAAGGAGTGTTACAGTCAGGACGAACATTGTCGCCTGCTGTTGTATCATTTTGGTGGACAAAAGATTACCCTTCCGTCACACTTGAAACCGAACTTAAATCGCTTTAGCTACAGTGATGGCTTGTTATGGATGAACATCGTTTTATGTTAACGGACTGCGCCATCCTCGGACGCCAGTATCGTTTGTGCGCAGCCCGAGTTTTAGTGGGGGAGGGACCCTCTTTTCGCTCGGTGCGAATGCCAAAGAGGGTAAAAATTGCCCTAGTGACACTGATAATTTAGCAGTAATCACGACACCTATAGGTGTCAATGAGGAAACGGCAAGAAGAACCTGTGCTACTTGACGATGACACTATAGTGTTATTAACAGCGTAGACCCATGACCGACCTCTTGGGGGTGTCATAGGCGAGCTGGATGCTAAAAGCGTGAGCGAAGCTCACAGCGCTTCGTGGATGAGCGATTAGCCATCACACGTAAAGTCCGTGATGCAATGGCAAGCGCACAGGACAAGCAAAAACAATATGCGGACCATCATGGTCGCAAAAACAAAGAACATTTGAGTGTCGGGGACAAAGTGCTATCAAGCACTGCTACCCTACCTTAAATTCAATTTCTGTTGTGGTGGAGTGGGTTCTTAAAATTGTATGATGAGACCCCAAACCACTCACTGTGCCGGATGCCGACTGTCGGAGGGGGTGCCTCGATGCCGTGTATAAACTTTTTCTCACCTTGTGTACCGGTTTGCACTCTTCGGAAGACTTGGTGAGGATATGGACGTCTGCCTTGAAGGAGGTAGACCTGGGGGTCCTCGAGTGGATATGCTTCACGCGGTAAGCCGATAGGTGGCCACTCAATCGACCTTGTCTTGGTCGACTGATGAGGGACCGGGTCGACCAGTGAGGGACCCAGGTCTACTAACGAGGGACCGGGCCGACCAATGAGGGATCGAGTTGATCGACGAGGGACCGGGTCGACTAACGAGGGACCGAGGTCGACCGACGAGGGACCCAAGTCTACCAACGAGGGGCCGGGTCGATCAATGAAGGGCCATGATCAACTCCCTTCGGTACCGGTTAACCAGTACCCTAATACAAATTTTCTTCTGTGGGTCCTGCAGATTGTTCTCCGCCAAAGGTCGCTACCCCTTGAGGCCCCTGTCTCTCTGGTCTCTTTTCCGTGACGCACGGTCTATACACCGAATCCAACCGGATTTTGGGGTCCCCATATCGCAAGAACAGCACATCACCACACTGTTTTACCTGGTGGTGCTACTAAGCTATTGCCCTAATTCATTAAGTCATTTACGGTGGTCGAGGTGGTTGGAGACCTAAATTATAGGCTCACTCTCCCACCGTATATGAAGACGCACCCCGTATTTTACGTGGGTCATTTAAAACGGTATGTGGAACCACAAGAGATCACATTTCCACATCAGTCTAACGAGACCGATGGTGACGTCGACTCTGAGACGAGCGTCGTTGCCGATCGGGCGACGGGGAAGCCGAATGAATTATCGTGTACGAGACAGACGACAGAGGACTCGGTGATCGAGGAGGATTCCGCGCTTGACGCGGGCCTCTCATCACCAGTCGCTCATGTATGTTCAAACGAAGTTTCAGGCGGTCATACCCCTGACGATCCCTCGCCCTCACATCGCGCAGATCCAAAGTCAGTCGCGAGACTTGACTCAAAAGATCAGACACCTCTTTCTTCAGCGCAGCGATCTCTGCCTGCGACTGAACGACAACAGGATAGGTAATCGGATACGCGTCTCGTTACAAGCGTATTCCTACGTGCTAGCCTTCAAATATATTCAAGCTCGCTGATGACGTCCGTCTGAAGCGTCACCATGACGCCTAGTCCCAACTGGAGGTCGTCCTCGTTGAATGTGAATCCATCCATGGATATCACATTCACGAGGGTGGGTCACACTGAGGTGCCTCACCCAAGTGGCAGGTCCAACGTACTATGTACCCTTTTAGACCTCCCCGTTAAGTATATGATACTTAACAGACTCGTGTAACCATAGGCCCATTACACATTTGGTTATGACGATAGTTGCTTCAAATTAGGTCAAGAGTTCCTGCCTACCTACCACACGGCCTATTTCAAGCTGGTGATTGCGCTTTGCAGCCGCTGGATGCCCATGCAGATCTCATCTTCGCTGTAAAAAGAAAATGATAGACGCGCGCATCGCGTCATGGCTGTGCCGGTGAGCACTCCAACGTTGCCGTTGTACAAAGTTCCCAGCGAGCACCGCGTACCAGGTGTGAAGGCCACACCATGTCGAGCCTCGGCAACTTTTAACAGCAACTCGGTGTGCACCCAATCAGGAAGCTGTAGCCACACAAAGTACCCCCCAGACGGCTCAATAAATTTAACGTCTGGGCAGTGTTTGTGTAGTGAAGAGCACATGGCGGTTTTGCGGGCCTGGAGGACATTTTTCAAATGGTCGATGTGAGGTAACAACATATCCTGCTCTAGCACTGCCCGTTTCAATAACAGTAACCATGCATGATAGTAAATATGAGCAGGATATAATATACAACAGCCAGCAACGTGCTTTTACCGGTGTGAACGAGCGCTGCGGTGACAGGATTCTGACCGCCGCCACTACGAATGGCACCAATTGTCGATAATTTCTCAATTGTCTCCTTGCTGCTTTGAGCCCAACCTGCAAAGTACATCATATGACAAAACCTTAATTACGTGGTACGACAACTACAATCTCAGCATTTACCTAGGCGAAGCCCCGGAGCAAAAATTTTCGAGAAGCTCCCAAATGACACAACTATACCGGAGTCGTCAAACGATGAGAGGGACGGCAGTCCGCCACCATTCAGATAAAGGAGATTGTACGGCTCATCTGAAATGACACGGAATGCATACTTTTGCGCAAGAGCCACAAGACGTTTGCAGCGTTCTGCAGACATAACAGCTCCTGTCGGGTTGTGAAAGAACGGAATCTTATACAAGAATGCCGGAATATCGCCCGAGGCCAATTTTGCTTCCAACGCGTCCAACTAAGCAGAACGCTTTGTTAGCCAACCAGCACTCCTTGGTATTGTTCTGCTTTACTTACATCAATCCCTTCCTTTTCCGTACGTATTCCTTCCAAGTCGAGGCCGAGCTCTCGAAAAATAGCGTGCGCCAGAAAGTAAGTCGGTTCCTCTACGAACACGCGCTTGTTGGTCTTGGAGAACACCATGGCCGCGTGTGAAATGGCTTGTGAGTTGCCTGCCGTCACCATGAGCGTCTCCGAGTCGACCATTTTAGTAGAAGTGGTGCCTAACCACCAGCCCAATCAGATATCTGTCACGATTTCAACGACCCCACGATCCACCGTTTGTTTACCTGCCACAAGTCGAGCGATTTCCTCTCGGAATCCAATGAACCCTTTTGCGGACCCATACTGTAGCATAAAAGGGTCTTGTGTCGGTATCAAGCGAGTAGCTGCAGCTTCACGGAACATGTCCAGGGGCAATAGAGATGCGGAAGGTTGCCCGATTCCAAAGTTGATGACGCTACTAGACGCGTGCGTCTGCGCGTACGACGATAATTGCACTGTTTTCACAGGGGTGATATCCGTGTTAGAGTGCATACTACGGAAAGATACTGTAGCTTGCCATGAACGGAAGAAGCATCGAGCATCGCGGACGCCATGGCACCATATCATTATTGTTCCGATTGCGTGAATGTTGCAGCAATGTGCCACGAAATGAGCTGCATAAATACGGACTTTTTCGCTAGCATCACAAACGCTCAAATTTAGTAATTTTTGATTGGTCAGAATGCTTATCCCACTTTTTGACAATATATATAAAATTAATTAATTTTAAATTTAAATATAAATATTGGTGATACGAAAGCCTTATCACTATTTGATGTAAACACTCCACTAAATTGAGCTTAAATAATACCATTCTTTTGGGGACACACACTATCATCGTACATTTCTGTAATTTATCTGTAATATCACTTGCTTCGTTTAGCCTTCAGTTCCACCAACGGTGTCATACGAGTACCCACAGCAGCAATGTATTTACCGCGTTGTCTAGTAGCCTACATACTGCATTCCTTGATTGATTTGTTCCCTTGCATTTAAACTTAACGTTAAGAGGTAGATCTTGACGTAGCGAGAATGGTCTATTCATCACAACTAGAACGCCAAAGTACCAAGAGACGTTGCTTGCTCTTGATATCAGCAGTTTCTCGAAATCATACCACTTATTTTTGATTTACAAAGGATTTCGTCGTTGCTTGCCTGAATGGTATTTAGACACTTGCTCTTCTCACAAGGCTTGTAGTCAGCCATCAGATGTAAACCAATCGCTCGTACGAGACGTTAATGTCTTCAAAACCGTCATCACAGCGCAAAATTTGGCAGCCATGTAAGGTACTGATGTCCAAAGCCGGTGCTCAGGTGTATGTCGACATACCGAATGTCCTTGCGTCCTTGTCCCAAGATCAAGAAACGCATTACACGGTTGCACACACCTCTTCATCAATCGATGTTGTTTTAGTTGTTGTATCAAATTCTTCTGCGGTAGCATCTGTGCAATCTGCGAATCCTGAAATGCCATTTCTCATGCCCTAGAGCACCGTGATGTACAGAAACGATGTGGCCATTTGTTTCCGGCGTCATGAACCACTGTGTTGACTTGATCCATGGCAACATTGCTGTCATGAGTTTGGGTCACATGCACTAACAATCAGGCATTCGTCGCACTGTCATTATTGGTAGGCAACCACACGATCAGCGAGACTCAATACCTTGTTTTTTATATGAACATGGGACTGTCAAATTCATGTGAAGTACTTTTACTTCACAAGAAGTCTAATATTAAATCGAATACGATTGGACAAAACCAATCGAGTAAGACAAATTTTGAAAAATCTAACCGGAACCGCGAGCCGTAACCGAGTTGAAGGTTACATGATCGCACGTGCAAAGTATCGATTAAGTAAACGTCTTTCAACCAGCCAATTTACTGTGGCAATCCTGAAGTAGCAATAGTGTGGAGCTCTTCGCCTGGAAGCCCATCCAACGAGTCAATTGGCATATATTCTCCCGAGAAGACTAAAGCAAAATGGTGATTAAGTACGTGCACATTGTCTTTTTATATAAACGCGTATGGAAGTAGCGGAAGACAAGCATAAGGAGGAGGGGACAGCGTACAGATCGCAGGGCGTCAGCATCGAGTGACACACGTCGCAGATACGTGTTCGCTCCAGCAACTAATTTGTAGCCCCGACGCCAGACTTCCTCTATTCCTTTCTTTAGCAGCTTCTTCCGCTCATTCCACAGCCACTATAAGGTCATATGTGCCTCTAACGTGTGTGGCATTTTGATCTCAGGACCGAGACGTGCTCGTTCAGCGAGAGCCGCATCTACCCTGGCCACGGTTCGCGCTACATTCGTCGTGATGGCTCAGCTTACGTGTTTATCAACGCGAAGAGCAAGTCGCTTTTTATGCAACGCAAGAAAGCTACTAAAATTGTGTGGACTCTTGGCTGGCGTCGCATGAACAAGAAGCTTAAGGTTTGTAGTCGGTAGAAACAAGAAGTTGAAGAGTGAGGAAGTTAGTACTTATGTTTGTACTACGATATAATGCTTTGGTTTTGTCATAGGTTGAGGAGATCACCCGCCGTCGTGCTCGCAAGACTACCAAGATCCAGCGTGCCATTGTCGGTGTCTCGGCTGATGACGTGAGTGAAGTATTGGATGAACTTGTTGAAGGTGCTTAAACTAATACGAACTGTAATGATGACGTGGTGGATTGTGAACAGATCCGCAAGAAGCGTAATCAGAAACCGGAGGTCCGTGCTGCTGCCCGTGCTGCTCTGAAGGAGGCTAAGGATCGCAGCAAGGCGAAAAAGTCGGTGTCCAAGTCCGAGCATGCCAGCAAGGGCACCAAGGGCGGTAACGCCCCTCGTGCTCAGAAGAAGTCGGGTAACCGTGGTGCCATTTAAATCAGTTGATCTGATTGATCGATCGACGCGCTGCTACTCGGGAGTCTCGCCACTTCTTGAATGCCAATTATCGGGACGTGGATTTTTCTCTTTGCTGCTTTCGAGCAATGGGCAGACGCTCTAGTGCGTTTTTTTGCTAGTTAGTTTGACCGCCAGTTGTGCTGCTAACTTAAGTGGAAGGAACACAATAGACGTATGTCTTGGAGGAAGATCCTTGCTCCCAATGCTGTTATGTTTGTCCATTGATACTTTTCTCATTGACAGCACTACGTACGATATAGATGCATCGTGCGTGTAGATTGTCGTCTATCCATTAAAAGTGGCATGTTGTCTACATGGACATTCGGCACCAATCAAATTCCATGGTGACCAGAAGTTTTGTTCTACTCCATTCACTAACTCGATTCCATTCACTTCTGTTACTGCCATGTCGACTGCTCTACCTACCAATGCTGCCCCATCCAAAGAGCTTACAAGTAAGGACTATTACTTTGATTCGTACTCACACTTTGGCATTCATGAGGAAATGCTCAAGGATACCGTGCGTACCAAAGCCTACATGAATGCCATTCTACAGAGCAAGAACTTGTTTAAGGACAAAGTGGTGCTGGATGTGGGTTGTGGTACTGGTATTCTATCCATGTTTGCTGCCAAGGCTGGTGCCAAGCACGTGTACGGCGTCGATTGTTCAAGTATCCTGACGCAGGCGCGCGAGATCGTCAAGGCCAATGGCTTCGCAGACACGATCACGCTCATTCAAGGCAAAATGGAGGAGCTCACGTTACCTGTGGACAAGGTGGACATCATCATTTCCGAGTGGATGGGCTACTTTTTACTCTATGAGTCCATGTTGGACACGGTGCTCTATGCCCGCGACAAATACCTCGTGCCCGGCGGGCTCATGTTCCCGGATCACTCGACTCTCTACATTGGTGCCATTGAGGACGGAGACTATAAGGCTGAGAAGCTTGAGTTCTGGGACAATGTGTACGGATTCGACATGAGCTGCATCAAAGATATTGCTAAGGTTGAGCCACTGGTGGATACTGTGGGGAGTGACGCACTCTTGACGGATGTGTGCCCTATTCTAGACATTGACCTGACCACAGTGACAAAAGATGAGCTGGCCTTCTCATCTACGTTCAAGCTGACCGCCTTTCGCCAGGATTTCTGCCACGCACTGGTGGCGTACTTTGACTGCACGTTCTCGGCTACACACAAGAAGCTCAGTTTTTCAACGGGACCCAAAGCCGAGTATACGCACTGGAAGCAGACTGTGTTCTACTTGGAGGGAGAGCTTGCTTGCAGCCCTGGTGAGGTCATCGAGGGCGAGCTGACGTGCAAACCCAATGCGTCCAATCCGCGTGATCTGAACATCGATATCAATGTGCGCTTTGATGGCGCCAGCGGTTCGTACAGCAAGTTTCACGAGTTCAAATTGCGCTAAGCTGATGAAGGAAAGCTCGCTGGCTAGCTTCGAAGCATGCTACTGGTACACTACCTGAGTAGACTAGATCCATTGAGAGAAAGATACTGAAACATTTTTATCATTCACCAGCCATTTTGTATCTCCTGCCCTTGCTCATGCATCCATTGCGCTTGTATCCGCATACTCATGGCACTATGTTTTCTCTCTATAAATACAGGATCTTCCTGCTTGTTTTGCTGGCTCAATATGCTGGATCGTAGCTGTAATCTGCACACTAAATCAATGGCACTTGTCGTACTGTTTTTTATTGCTCAATGTCCTCCATCTCCATGTCACCATCAACATCTTCCTCCTCCGCTTCTTCAACAGAATCCGCTTCATCATCTTCATCATCCTCTTCCTCTAGGTCAATATCCTCTTCCATACCATCAGCAGCGTTTCCATCAATGACAATGTCAGTGTAATTATGATCGAGCTGAGCAGCCGCTTTCACGAGCTCCTCGTCATCCACAAAGTCCATGTCAAGGTTGTTGCCAGCAATAGAAGCACCAGGCACGGTAGTCTGCATAGCACCAAAGCCCGTGGCAGGAACAGCCTGATTATTGTCTTCCATCGTGTTGCAAGCACCCGCAGGTGACCAGTCAATAGGGAAGCGTGTGACACGTGGCTTGTCTGCAAGAATGTTACGTTGCAGCTTTGAGATATCCACACGGGCGGGCGGATTCTCCAGCAAGAACGGGTCGGCATAGTCATTATTGACATAATAACCTACTCGTACGAACTCACGACCTCGGTATGAGCACGTAACAAGCGCCACTGTAACGCCCACTTTGTCCTCATCTGGAATCATGTCTGGATTGGGTGGATCCGATTGAAACACAAACTTGTTGGTGCCTACGGGTACGGGACCCACAAGCACTTCCTCAAGCACTTGGTCACGACTTTCGTCTTCGGCACTACCGACATATGTGATTTTCCACTCGAGATCTAAAGACAGTGACAATGCGATTGCACTAGTAAGACATACTCGGCCATTATCGTCATTTTTCAAGGAGTTTATTGAATGACGTACCGGCCTCGAGTTGTTGGGCACACTCGAAAGTGACCTCGAATTGAAAAGGATTCGTGAAAGCCGTGGGGTTATCAAGCACTGTGATATTAGTAAGCGTAATGTAAGCCATAATTATTCTACTGCAGTAAATGGAGAAGGAACGAGAAGGGTTGGAAGAATAAAGGAGAGAAAGCTGTCGGGACAGAGTCTGAGTTGGTTGGTAGGTCTCGAAACTAGAGTCCACTAGACGTTAAATCAAACAAATAGTACCGTAAATGTATCACAAGTACGAGTTTATCGTAGATAACTTCTATTCAATAGATAGATGCCGTAAAAAGAATGTCCACTGTCTGTCAAGGGTCCCGGAATCGTGCATTCCAATGTAAAGCCGTCGCTGTTCCATGCGCTCAATCCTTTTTCGGCCGAAGAAATCCGTCCAGCGTTAACTGACCGACTTTTCTTCGCTTCCTCGCAAGTCGGGACTGAAAGCTTATGGGTACACTTGACGGGTCATTGAGCGATGAAGACACGGTCGTTGTCGTTTCAGGCAGCGAGGACGACACACTACAAGACAACTTGTTATGCCACATGGAGACTTTATAAGCGTCGTCGCTGGAGTCAAAACAGCCGTCCTTGAGCTCGATGACTCTATCAGAGGATGATTCGCTGGTAGTGGCCGGTGTAGATGGTGCCGCAAGCAACAGTCGCCCGTTCACAGAATAGTTGCTAGAATTGTCTATCAAAGAACAATCTCGCTTCACCGAGCGTCGTTGTCTCCATTGAGTCTGCCAAGAACACACAACATCAAACAAACATTCGTGAGCATCCACATAACGAAGCTGCTCACACAAAGCACGCACCTTAGATACCACATTTGGACTCGTGCTGCTAGCATGCATACTTATAGTTGCCGGTTGCAACGCTGGCTGTACCGCGCTCGTAAGGTTGACGGCTATGTCAAAGCCATCTGACAAAACAGACCACGAGATGCTCAATTCAGTACCTAGCGAGCTGTACAGCCATTCGAAAACAACTGTCTCTTTTAACTCACGCACCGCTTAATGAACCCTCGCTGTCATCAGAAAGAGGGTCATGGTCTGAGATGGCCATGGCCTTCTTCAGCAAAACAGGATGAGAAAAATCACGTTTTTCTTGACTATATGTGCTGCCAGCGCGAGGGATTGAGGCGGACTGAAAGGCATAAATAACGTCTGCACATGTTGTCAGCGGTGAGCACATACAGTAGCAATAATCAAAATAATCAGGAAACAACGTACTATCAAAACATTCAGAAGCTTCCTCCTGATACTGGTCCACTAAAGGGAAACACAAAAACAACAAACACCCTTAGACCCACTTCGATTTTCCTGATACCAAAATGCTATCAAAATTCCACCATCCGTGACATCTTTCCAGCTACTCGACTGCATATGTTGAGAAACTTGAGTTGCTGCATCTTCCTCTTCATCTCCTTATCACAATATTACATAAGTAAGTATCAAAAATCATCAACTTCTCTTTTCCCGTCAATACTCTCACACACCGTCAAAATCTTGGCTTGGATTAATCTCCAAATTGTCCATATCCGTTGCATCCTTTCACCCCAACAAAATGAAGAGATCCAAACCAACCCCCACCCCATTAGTCTCCACATATAAGCTTGTCTCTAATCACAATACAGCATACATATTCTACAAAAGCTGCAAGTTGTTCCTCCATGTCCAAACTCTCTCGTTCCTCGTCACCACGATTGTTCTCGCTGCCATCACGACAGTCCATCGACTGTTTCTTGCCATTTAAAAGCTTGCGCTCTTCATTTCGTTTGCATTTACGAGCTAAAACCATAGCAGAAGCAGACGATCGTGTCTTGAATGGCTGCAAATTCCTATTTTTCCATTCTTTCGTAGCTCGTCTAGTCGGCTCGGCCTCGTCTCGTTGAATATGAGCGCGTTGCAGCCACGAGTGGGTGTCAGTATTGGATCGGAAGCCACTGACTGATCGACGTGGGGGATCAGAAATTCGTCTCATTAATAACGACTGAGCATTGAACGGACGCGAGTAGCTCTTGCTTACGACGTCCTGACACTCGAGCAACATTTTGATCATGTACGTAAATAGTCAAATGTAGAGTGTGCGTACAAAAAAGTATGGCACAAACAGGCGCGTGGTATCAGACGACTGAAAAGAGTGACACTTACAAGAACCGTGTGTACATCCGATGGTTGGAGTCATTCTTTAGAGGGAAAAGAAAGGACAGTGCTTACGCAACCAGTTTGTATCCAGAACGTTACATGTCTTGTGTTAGATACATACGTAACACGTTTCAGTACATGTTCTCATCACTCGGGTCAAACCCACTATTAAGAACAGCCCGGAACTCGTCGTTTGCACGCAGCAATTCAGCGACTCGATCGTAACGCTCTGGATGCTTGCGAATTAAAAAGATGAAACACTCCGTGTCTAATTTGCCCTTGATCGTCGCCAGTTCCATCGCTTTCTTAGTCTTAAAGCAACAAAAGAATACCGAGATCCATGTGAAATCACTAGTCCTGCGTCTACTACTACACTGAAAGCGAGATACGGCGTACCATTGCGTGCACATTTTCCACTACGAGGTCTTCCATCAGTTCTGCCGTTTCATCAAGAGGTTCAGCTTCATCACCAAATCCAAAGAGCATGTGCTTGACTATAAAGTCCATACAGTCAATAAAATATACATCATCATGTTAGTATAGTGTTCCTATGTACCCATTTGATGCTATAAAAAAGAACCTACTGCTATCCACCAGCTCCCCACGCACAAAGGGCTTTAATTGAGCTGTTTGAGTAGCGCTAATCTCAGCGCCTGAGCCAGTTACATCAATGATTTCTGATGCATCCGTTACTAAACGTTTTACAGGGGCAATTTTCGTCTTTGTACCGGCACCTACGTCGCTGATCTTGCGTTTGCGTGGTTTGGGCACAAAAATCTTCTTCTTGCTATTGATTGTATTCATCTATAATCACTATGTGATAGAATGTTTCAGAAGACGATTTATTATTGGACGAAAACCAAGCGCAACGAAATGGCTTCAATTTGCTGTATACAGTCCCGAGCCTATAAAAATGTTAGACAGGTACCCGTTCAAGAATTTCGAGTATGACAAGACGAAACAAGGCATTTTCTCAAGGTTTAAATATGTTGTTCTTGCTTTGTAAAATTAGTTCATGGCCCTCTTTGTTTTTGCGTCTGTCAGGGCTTCCAAACCATTTTACATACGGGTTGCCACCGACACAAACAGCAACTACATGATTCAACGAACCTACAAAAAAGATGTCCACGAAATGGTGAAACCTTCAGAGCATCCAGATTGATCACACGCACCGAAAAACTCGTCGCGGTCGCTTTGGAATCTGGGTAGACAATTCGGGAACAAGACCATCGCTAGGTAGCTGCGGCACATGGTCTAACAAGCCCCATGGGTCTACGGGTGCATATCCCGGTTTCTCGGATCGAGTGGTAACATCGCCTTGAACAGATGTCGACACAGAGCGACCGACAAACCCATTTGCAGCTCCATACATGTTCATCGGACGTGGTAACACAGACCAAACACGCCGCTTGAGGTTATCAGGTAGCTGTAGCGCTTCCACGAGTTCCTGTCATTGTTCAACACACAAAAACGGTTAGCATCACGTACTTGGATGCAACAGGTACAGCGATACTCACAAATTGCCTGTCGTGGAGTACAGAGGCGTTGACGATCGGAATGAGGTCTAGAATCCAGCTAAACAGTGAAAGTCCTGGCCCAGATGAGACTACCGATGTGCCAAGCAAAGAAAATAGTGTTTTGACGATGCGGTCGCGATAGCAAATGGTCAAGACAGCATGCTTGCTGGGCCCGATGACGCCCACAAGCTGAAGCCGCACAGCCAACTTGCATCGAAGTCGACGTTGGAAAAGGTTGTTGTGTAACACCTGGTCAGGGGATGCGGATTGTTGCTGCTTGTCATACAGGGTACAGCCCTCGTACAGCCATTCAAGTTGAGTAGCGAGTGACATCATGTAGCGCGGCAAGAAGGCATTGCCAGGAGGTGTACAGATAATGCCACCAACAAGATGCACAACCGACGTTGTGCTGAACTGTCGAGCAAACTTGTCAGGTTGCGAGTGTTTCACATCGTCTTCGAGAATTTGGAGTATCTTGGCAACCACTGATCCCATAGCACGCCTCGAGATGCTGCAAACTGTGGCGGCATACAAAGATGCCACCGCTGAGTCTTGAGCCTCTCGCGCTGCCTCTAGCATACGAGCTTCGCATGGGGTCAAGGAATTCTGCATTGCTGCAGCAGTCATGGGCAGAGCCAGCGCTGGTATTGACTTCCTTGAAGCATCGTTCGGACCTGGTGTGCCCCCACGGTGTTTGCCGTCGTTTCCTTCTCCAAGATGAACGTAGTGCGGCGTACCGTAGAGCTTTGGAGTAGCAAGAGGTGACGATGACGAAAGGGTAGTCATTGTTGCTGACGTCGTCTGAGCCACAGATACGGATGACGACGTCGCAGAGGATAAAGACAACGAAGTCGATCCAACCCCGGGAGTCGGTCGCGAGCTGCGCTTGAGGGTGCGCAGTACGATCAGGCTCGACAAAATTTCGGTAGCGCTACTTGCTTCATCAAATCCCAACTCGAGCTCAAGGTCGTCATCGTTTGCCTCTTCTTCTCCATCGAAGAAGTCGCTGCCCAGTAGACTACCACCGAATGATGTCACCTTATCTGCTTGACTACCGAGAGACATTCTGCCGTCAGCAAAGTCATTCACTCCAGCTGCAAGAACGCCCTCACCGCTATCCACTGCTGCACGCTTGCTACAGCGCGTAGAGAGGTCTCCCTGGGGTGCTTTTCGTTTATTGGACCCTGCTGGATGCTGTGGTGTTTGTTGGTGCTGCTGTCGTGTGCGTCGCTTAGAACGCTTTACCTTCTGCTGCTGTCGACTCATTTGCAAGTCAAGGTAAATTGAGCCGCCACGATGAAGTGTCCAGACGTTCATCTGATCAATGATTTGCCCCACCTTGAGCAATTGCACCTGCCCGTTCCCGTCCTCTGCAGGCGATGACGGTGGCCGGAAAAAGTGTGTCAGCAGGACAGCTGTATGCCACTGCTTTTTGTGGTAAACGGGAAGAATATGCTTTTCTCGGGCTTCTTTTGTATCATGGAAAATGATGTCGCGAACAATACCGTCTGATGTCAAATTAAAAAGCGTGGCGCTAGCCAACATGCCACGCTCCTCGCGTTTGCGAAGCAGAAAGTTGTCCTCCATCTGGTATGAGATCTGGCACAACAGAAAGCATAACGGGAACATCAAGCACGCTGGCACCTGTGTGCGCAGGAATCGCAGATGGTATTTTGTCTGCGTTCCGGACAAGCAAATTGGTTAGAACTTAGAATACGACTACAATTGCAAGGTGCAGCAAATAGCATCTCACCAACGGCTCGTCGAACATGACTATCTTTTGTGGATCAAGGGGTAAATTCTGCGGGGGCTCCGAAAAGAGCTGAAAAACGAGGGCCATGGCAAGTAGCTGCGTCGGCAAGTTTGGTGGTGGGTCACGCGACGCACGGCGCTAGTGTCACCACAGCCATGAGTGCCAAGTTAGTCACTAACAGTAAGCTCTAATTGAGTACAAAAAATCACATACCAGTCGTGGGAAGAGCGGAACGAGTACCAATCGGAGCACCTGGGAGAGATCTAGCACTCTATGCACAACAAGAGATACCAGAAAACTCTTGAGCCCGTACTGCAGGCGGTCCAGACGGCCTTTTTGGTTGAATGCGAAAGCTTCTTTGCTGTTGTCAGCATTCAGAAATGGATTGCGCGAACGCTTTGGCGTATCACTACCAGCAAAACCAGGCAGCACTTCCTTTTGTAACCACACCACCAGGGTGTTCGAAAACTTTTCGTTGAATTCCTCGCCATTATCAGGATGCTGTTCCACGACCTCCCGAATAAGTCGGACGCAACGGTGCACATAATGCGGGGTTGTGATGGGCCGCTTGCAGTTTGACTTTACCCGAGCCGAGATGTTCGCCATCCATTTGTCCATGACCTCGCTCAGCACAGCTCGGAAGAAGAACACGTAGTTAGGCGTGCGCCGCTCCCGTGTTGCGTTTGCGTTTGTAGACCCCACAGACGATGACGTCATGCTCATGTTGATTGCAGCCACTGCAAAGTCGACAGCGCCATCACGGCATTTAATTTCTGCGGAAGAGGTCGCTTCGCCAACGACCTCCTGCCATGACAAGCTTGTGCAACTGGGTTCAAAGGCTGCTGCAGACTCATTGGATGCTGAAGTATCTTGACTCAAGCTATTGGGGCTCTGTAGCGGAGTGCTACATCCAGCGCCAGGTGTTACAGGTGTCTGCTTACCATCAGCACCAGGGCCATCAAAGGAGCGTGCCTGCAAGGCTTTGAAAGACCGCGCCAGTGCAGTCTTTAGCTCTGGAGGCAAGACCTCGCGGGGTGGCGGAATGCGTACGATTGGATTCGTAACCTCTAGTGCCATATCTTTGGACTTTTGAGACCCGCTGGTCCCGTTACTATTCGCATTAGCACCCGTTCCGTTTCCACTACCTCCAGCAGCAGCAGCAGCATCTTGGTTTTTCCTAGCTGTTTCTGCAATTGGCTTAAGCAGCGCAAATGGCAAGTCCAGCTTGGCGATCTCTTTCTTCTTAATGTGCGCATAGTACATCTTGCAGAAGAACTGAGCCACGTTGCCAGCCTTATCATCGGCGTTCTTGGGGATACGGTGGAAACGGTCCACAAAAGACTGCAGCAGGAACGGTATTTGGTCCGTGGCACAGAAGGCGAGTTCGTGACGTTCAATCATTGCCAACACTACGTTCTTAACGAGAAAACAAGGGGAGCGCCGCAGAAAGTGTACAAGCACTTCAAGAAGTGCCAGCACGTCCACAATTTCAAGCACTAGGCACACAAGCCGCATTACGTGTTCCACACTTCCATAATCCGAGAACCGGAAAAATGTGGCCTCTTCATAAACATTGTGCACAAACCAGCGCGTGAACCGCCCTTTGTCATGGCCGCACATGGTTTTCACAGCTGAAACCAACTCGCCCACTTTGCCCTGATACTCCACTTCTTTCAGTACTCTAGTGCTATCTCCGCTACCAGCAGTAGTATCCGCAGCCCCAGGCGTTCCAACTGTCGACGTGTCATATAACTGGCCGTGGGTGTGAAAGACGTAGATACAAAGCGATTGAGCCCGTTCTAGTGTTTTTGAGTAATTGAGGTGTTCTCGGCGAAGCTCCATGACTTCAAGCCAGCGCAAATAGTGCAGTTCGCCATCATAGCTGTCGTTTGGAAGCATGGGCACACATGTCGGCAACGGAAATGGGCTCCGTGGTAGCTGCCACAAATACAGCTTCAGGCGGTCGCTCGAAGACAGCAAATGAATATCACTGGACTTATATCCTCGTCCTGGTGAACATTCGATATTGTAAGCAGTATAAACCACTGGTGCCGATTCATTTCGCTTGGCGACGCCAACACTGCCTCCAGCTCCAGCGGCTAGCGTTAATAATGGGCTATTGCTCATAGTAGCCGCTGCTTCGTTGCAGCAGGACGCAAATTCTACGAAGCTAGCCACGCTGAACAATCGACGCCGAACGAGGAGACAAAAAAGTTCGATAACTTGAGTAACCTCTGTGATGACCTTAGGCTCGTAACGTTGCAAGAAGTTTTGCAAAGCGCTCTGAAGTACCACTTGGTGATCCTTCGGCCCGCAGTCTGGTAATAAGCCTTTGCTGTTTGAATAGAATGTATCAATTGCGCATATGCGTTAGTTTGAGTATCAAAACGATTCTCACCACAACGTACTATTTGCCGTATTCCAGGAGCGCATTGCTGTGCATCTCGATCAGCGCAAGCGCAGATAAATATCTGTACTCAGCTGGCCGCTGGTTTGTCACTGCCCACTCGCACACTAGAAAGATGGCAGCAACATCGACAGGCAGTTCCGCTGAGGATCCGTTACCAATGGGACTCGCGGTTGGAAGCGGGCTAAACACCTCGCTATAAACCCGATGCAAGTCCGAGGTCGAGTCTACACGATGAAAACGGTCTATAGTCTGCAACATTTGCGCCTCATTACGCATGGTAGCGGCAAGCACCTGACCTCCACCCACCGAACTTAAGGAGGGGCATGCCTGTTTCAGTCGAAGGATACGCCCTGCAATATCTCTGTTTTTCCGCAGACAACGGCTAATACATGCCTGAATTGCTGCAGCAGTATAAGCGTCACGATTAAAGAATCTGTCGGTGAATACGTAGGCTGGCCATAACGGCGGTGCTGCACATCAACATAAAGTCAACAAGATTCGTAAAACTAACAATTTACAACGACACGTCAGCGTACCGTTGTCTTCCAGACGAACAAGGACATCATTGCCGTTAAGCAATACATTACGCAGCAAGTTACACAATGCCACAAGAAGCTCCTCCTGAAGTGAGCTTCCTGTAGTCTCCGGAGGTACTGGGTGACTTGGAGGCAACAGGTAACGCAACTGCTGTAGCAACATTTTTACAAGCAATAAGACTGCATCCGCAGACAGCAGAATCTCTGGCAGCAGTTTTTGCACCACCGAAAGCAGCTCCATAATACGATTTACTCCGAGCGCCAGGACGGTCGAACACTGCGCAGGGCTATTCCCTCCGCGTTGTGATCGTGGCGTCAAAGATTTTTGCAGTAGCGACAGCAGCCCGTCAAAATAGTGCGTACGATCCAAAAGCCCTACCTTGAACTGGTATTCCGACAGCTTTAGTACGTACGACCATTTTTCCTGCCACGATAGTGCTTTCGGAGAAAAATCTACTCCATCACTACTAGATGCTGTCGGGACACCGGTACCCGTAGTAGCATTTGCTGAAGATGAAATATCTCCATGCCGCAGCCTCAGAGCCATATGTGTGCGCTGTGCAAGCCCTCTACTGGTCGCTGTCGAAGGTAGTGGCGCTTTACTGCTCGTCCTCGAGGATATCTGAGTGCCATTTGCCGTTGCTTTAGAGTCTGCTAATTCCGTCGACCTAATTTCCGTCCCTGCACTAGTTTCCAATGATGTCTGACGGACCACTGAGTGCAAATAGTCAATAAGTTTGTCAGTCCATCCTTGATTGCGTCGCTGATTGCGTCGCGGGCTAAAGAACCAGTCGCCTTTTCGAAGAGCACCATCTCGCTGAAGCTCCCGCATTTCCGTGTAAACGACATTTATCCGCACAAACCACGTGGCATTAGCGTATCCAGGTCGATACTTCACCACAAATTCGAGAAGTGGGCACTTCGAGACGCCTGGTACTGCCCTCCAGTGCTTAAAAGGCACACCATGTGCTTGTGTAAGTTCTGCGGTACTACGAGCACCGCTCGCCAAATCGCTCATCCATATATGACTGGTGCGTTCATCTAGCCGCCGCACATGACGAATCAAATAGTTTATAAATGCACGTTCTACCGACGCAGTAGTTGCTGCCACTCCATCATCTGTAAGCACAGGTGTCGGTGTCGGAATCTTCACTGCTGCACCTTTCATATCTTCTGTATCTTTCCGTAATCGAGCAATAGCACGCGTCGTCCGTATAAGATCGTCAAAAATAGGCAGTTTCTTATCCGTAAATGCTGAATATTGCAAATGCCATTGCTGATTAAATCCACGTGGCAATGGACTTACAAATGCTGCATTCCGCAAAGCATGAAACCGAAATTTCTCCTCTGGAAAATTGGCATCCGTTGGAAAAACACCTGGATACATGACCAACTTGTCTGTCAAATACGGATGGGCTGGATCCTATATCATCATACAGCATACCACCATCATACAGCCTAATCAGCCTTCTTTCAGTCTCCTACCTCTTGTTAACCCCCCCCCTAACTGTACCTTCATATACTTGGTATCCATACCAATAACACGTGTAGCTGCATCAGCAGGTGTTAAATCATTTCTTCGTGCTCCTGTTCGATGCATAAGCAGTAAATTCTTTCGTTCCCGGAGTCTCAGTGCTGGACTACCCGAGACACCAAAAGAACTGCGAGTTCCACCACTATTACGTCGTTCCCTGGCCCCATCTCGTGAGTGAGAACGTGGACGACTACGTCCATCTCGATCCCGGTCTCTTTCATTGCGTTCTCGATCGCTACGATCTCTTAAAGCCGTCGCATTGGACGAGACACGACGAGGTATTCCACGACCAGAGAAACTTGACGCTTGATACGTGTTTGTCGTCGTCGTCGTATTAGTAGTAGTACGTCCATGATGAGATAAAGAGTTTCGATCTTTATAGATGGATCCATCACGACCGCCTTTACTCTCGCTCGTGTGATAACTCTCCATGACCTACTTCCCCAATAGAGAGACTTTGTGCTTTTAGCTTCAAAATGGTCTCTACTGGGGGACTGGAGGACTCTAGTTTGTTGATAAAAAACCGGTATATCGATATTCACCTGACCACAATAATTAGTGTAAACACGTGAAAAATACCGAACGGGTAGGTGAAAAATAAACTTTTTTTCTATCTTTTAATTCGTATACGTATACCTTCTATTTTTTTCTTTGGATTGTAGCCAAATAACAATGATGCAGGACGAGCAGCAGTGTTTATTGCCTAGAGAAGACGACGGGGACGTCCAATTATCGATACAGGACGAAGTATTAAAGGCTGCATCTGATTTGAAACAATGTGAAACGAGTGGTCGTTCTTGGACGTCATTGCGCAGTGACGTCTGGACTTTACTGCACTATCGGACGTCGCTTACAGAACGCTCGAAATTGCAGCGTGCTTCCTACGTCTTGGAAATTTGTGTACTGGTACTTATTACACTCAATGTGTTACTAGCCATGTATGTGTCGACATCATCCGCTGGTCCTCCACGTACGTTGAGCAGTTACTTGGTCGTAGACATTTGAAACTGCTGCTGCTGCTGCTGCTGTTGCTGCTGCAGATTTGTAGATATGGAACTAATCGAGTGTTGACAGTGGCAACGTCATCGGACTGGTATGAATTGTTTCTGTACGTGTCGACAGCATTGTTTACGGTGGAGTACGTCCTCCGTCTTTGGTCATGCGTGGCGGACGACAGATTTACACATCCAATCTGTGGCAGGTACTTTGAGGTGATGCTTCAGGTGCAGAAATGTTGTTATGTGACGTGTTGCTGTTGTTGTTGTAGACTTAAGTGGATGGTACGACCGATGTCCATCATTGACCTTGTCGTGCTTATTCCGTTTTATCTGGAGATCTTGCTGGAGCATCAGTACGTGGCTAATCAAAGAAGTGACGAGATGATACACGCTAAGGGCTTGTGTATGTGATTGCGTAGGGTTTTAGTCTCGTCACGTGGTGTGTTAACATTGCGAGGCTTTCGACTTTTGAGGATCATGTCGTTCCTACACCTTGAACGGTCGTACAAAGCGATGAAAAACCTACGCGAGATTTTCACGCTAAAGAAAGAGGAACTTGGAGTCGTCAGCTACCTCACGATTGTCATTGTTTTGACCTCCTCTACTACCATGTACACAAAATGACGATCGTACTTGTACAAGTGTGTGTTTACAATATTGATTCAGGGTGTGTGTTCGCGTAACTGAACATTTGTAGCTTTTTCCTCGAGAATCCATCGCAGCCTGCCGTATTCTCCAGCATCGGCACATGCTCATGGTGGGCCATCGAGACCATCACGTCTCTTGGATATGGCGATATCGTCCCCATCACTGGTCCGGGCCGGGCTTTCTCGTCCTTACTAGCACTCTGGGGCATCATTTTGTTCACAATCCCCGGTGAGTCATACTAAAGTGGCTAAGTGTCTGTGGTCCTGAACTGACGCGGCCATTCCAGGTGCTATTCTCGGAAGTGGCTTTGTTGAAGTGATGCTCAAGAAACAGGAACAGAAGAATGAACAAGCGATGGGAGAGTCGATTCGAATTTCACTAACACGAGCGCTCAGCTCGAGCAATATCACATTTCCAGGTGCGTTGGTACTGAAGCGAGAGGATTGTCTCTGCTTTTGGTTGATCATGTTGGAATTGTACAATCTTGATTCTTCAGGAACAGGTCTAGATTCGCCAGAGGTAATGGAGTCACTTCCAGCCCCAGCGTCGAGTTTTCCCACGCCTCGCAACAACTTTTCATTTGTAGCCCCGACACCTCCAATTGTGCGTCTTCAAGAACAAGTTGATCGACTTAACACGACGCAGGTTTGTTCATCTTGTTCCAAGAGTGCTTTTTATCAGCATCATCCAGTTTCTTCACACGAATCCTCACATTGTGCCAATCCATGGAATTCAGCTTCAACTTCAAGCGCAATTAAGCCACCAGGAATCCCAACTGCAGAAGATCATGGCACTGCTGGAGGAAAATCTATCCTACTCACGACCAAAACCAAAAGCTGTGCCACCATTTAGCGCCATCGTTCCATCTGAGTGAGTCAGCAGACATGGCTACACTGATTTCGTAGCCATTATGGCTACACATCCATAATGTAGGCTTTTAAACATGTCATTATCTGAACTGCTCGTCAACATGCAGAGTATGCGTCTCTCATTGCCTTCGTCCCCTTATACAGAGCTAACAAATCTGCCAATATGTATCATTATAATACAGACCCCCATGAAGAAAAACAAAAAGCATTGCTCCAGCGCATCACTGGCTCGGTGGCTCGACTGCATGAGATCCTCAAGGAGATTAACACGCAATTGGAGGTTGTCGCTTCGTGAAGACTGCAGCTGCAATTGAAAACAAATCATTTGGGTTTCTGATCTTACTAGTATCCATTGTCTGCTTGTAGAAAAGTGACTCGTTTCGGGATGAGCTGAACGTTACATGTCAAGTGTGGAAGGGCTACGAGAGCCGCGTCCAGTCGCACTGTGATGCTGCAATTGCTGCAACCCAAGAGCAGACACACAATTAATACGCCTACTTGATTGATGTCTTGCACTGATGAGCATGGCAAATGCTATAATGACAAGGAGCCAGAATGACAGCTAAAAATACCTGCGTCTCTTGAATGATAACACGGTTGTCAAAGCTGTCATGGGCTTTGGGTTGAAAACAATGTTTCTGGACTGTTTGGATCAGTGCCGTGCTCACATCATCTCGAAGCAGAACGAGTTGTCCTGCATTACACGGTTTCCCCACCACCATATGTGCCTATCATCACTGACGCCTTGATCCATGATGTAGATCAGAGGAGACCCACGCAACCAGAGTATGAAGAAGTTCTGCGTCATGCTGTTTTAGCTGCTGCTCCGCTATCGACAACGCCTTGGCCCCATCGCTTTGAGAATGTGCATGCAGACGCTCCAAGTGACGGATGAATGCAGCATGCAAGCGTTCTCGCAGCAGCGCTATCCAACGCGCTTCAGCAGCACTGCTCAGCTCGAACACGATCCAATCGTCCAATACAAGCAACCACTTACGTGGGGCTACGGGCTCATCATTTTTAACCTCCACATCAGCGTCCTGCTCTTCTATCGATTGCCTTTCCACCGATCCCATAAGAAGCGCCTGTAGCAAAAGTGACGGCAGCTTAGTGCCATATTTTGCAACACGAGTACGCTCAGATTGCATCATTTCATGATACACGAGCCATTCATCCGGTTGGCTAACTTCCTTCTGTTCAAAACCAAGCTTTCGCTTGTCTTTTTGAGAATTAGCAGCAGACCACATCACCATAGATGCACCATCTATCTTCACTTTTACTTTCTCCTTCGAAGTCCAGTTACGGCTTACTCCACCTGAACGTGTGAACAACGCATTCGGGTACATACCAATACTGAGAGCCATCAAGTACGGTGCGATGCTTTCCGTAGTTGCTGGCATCCTTGACACTGCCGTTGGCACAAGTTGGGTAGAGGTCGAGAGCCCCATCATGTCTAAATCTTGCTGCAGCTGCTTGTAGATAGAAACAAGTTGGTCCAGAGTCTGTCGGTGCAGCTTATTTCGAGCACAAAACGCATCCTTTGCCTGGAATGAGGACCGTGTTCGCGCGTCGAGGTATGCCTCAAATGCCTTCCAAAGAACAAAATGATCACTTTGCACGGTTTGCGCGGGCGGCGATCCATTGCGGGCAAATGCCTTCTTGGAAGCGTTCACCTGGCGCTGTTCTTCTGGAGACATGCCAAGGAAACTGATGAATGGATCCCGGTATCCGCTCAGCGTGCACGTAGTCTGTAAGATCGCGTCAAAGCAGCCGAAGGTATGTCCCCAAAGCAGAAGCTTCGCCATCTGCACAGATACACCTCCTGAGCAAATGTGTCCTAAGTGCCAACCCAGCAAGGTCAGGGACCGGTCCCCCCTTTCACTGCTAGCAAGTGCGCGCATATCTTCCAATCGCTGCAGTGAAGCATCAATCACGGTCTCGCTTGGCGCATCCATCGCCTCCAGAAGAAACTCCTTAGCATCACGGATGTGGAGCTTCTTCTCAATTTGAAGTAGCATAATCTGCAGCAGCAGCTCTTCTAACGGAGTGGTAAGCAATTCTGGAAGCATAAACTCTTTCATGGCAGTTTCGTAGCGTGACTTCGAAAAAAGACGGAAGCAAACACCTGCACGAACACGACCAGCGCGACCTGTGCGCTGCACACAATTCGCCCGCGCGATCCACGTAGTCTGCAACCCCATCACAAAAGATGAGCTTGAAGTCGCAGCAAGAGCATGCGTCTGCTTGGATTTACCACAGTCCACGACAAACACCACGTCTTCGATAGTGAGACTGGTTTCTGCGATGTTGGTAGCCAGCACCAGTTTCCGTTTTCCATGCGGTGGTGTCATGAATGCGCGACGCTGCTCCTGCGGTGATAAGCGCGAGTGAAGAAGAGCTATTTCGTATATGGCTGATGTTGCTGGTGAGTTAAGTAGAGCGCGCTCCATAAACGAGATCTCTTCCCAACCAGGAAGGAATACCAGAATGGCTCCTTTTCCATCTTCGCCTAGCGGAAAGGTATGGTTTATAAGGAAAAGCAGCTGCAACAACAAGTCATAGTCCACAGATTGGTCCTGTCGTAGTGCGTCTTGCTGCTTCATGTATGACGAAAGTAAAGCCTCTTTGACCTCAGCATTTGTCCTACTCAGTGCGGTTTGCAGAACGTTGCCCATGGCAGCAACAGAGACTGCTACTGGGGCGATTTCTGGTACGGGTGTAGGTAGTGCTCTAAAATCAGCGCTGCTGGGCTCACCGAAGCAGGTTGCTACGTGCCTACCGAAAGTCTCTTCATCAGCAAAACTTGCGCCTCCACACAAAGGACAATCTAGTCCGTTACTCGCAGTCGCCCCTCCTATCTGACTAATCAATCCGTTTCCAGTATGATCAATTCGCGAGTCGTCCATAGTTGGCAAAGGCAAAGCGTGATCGCTCTGCAACAGCGCCAAAATGTCTTCGAGAAAAAGTGTTGTTACCGGAAAGTTAGTACCTCCCACCATTTGGAGTACAGGCGCCGGAAAGTCGGGTTGGAAATACTGCGAGAACTTTTCTACTTGGATGGTGGCGCTCATAAGGATCACCTTGAGATCTGGTCTCTGCTTGAGAATAGACGTCTTGATAAGAATAAGCAAAAAGTCAGTAAACTGGTCACGCTCGTGCACTTCATCCAAAATAATGTGCGAAAATCCACGCGCAAATGGATCATTATTCAGCCACTTGAGCAGCGTGCCCGTCGTACAGAAAATTAGTTTGGACCGCTTTGCATCAAACGACGAATCAAATCGAATCGCGTGCCCCACTTCTTTCGGGTCTTGTCCGATGCGTTCCCGTGCTACACGCTCCGCAAGGGAGATCGCGCTAATTCGTCGTGGTTGAGTACAGATGATTCTCGTCTCGTGTCCCTGTCCTCGTGCTAAAGCGTCGTCCAGCAAGAACTGCGGTATCTGTGTCGATTTTCCACACCCAGTATCTCCTGACAGCACCACGATCTGATTCTTTTCGACAAGTTCTAGAATCTGTTCGCGATATCTATACACGGGCAGTTTGGTCGCTTCAATAGGTGGAGTTCTCACCGTCTTGGGTCCTGTCTCATTCCCTCCACATGGTAGAGGCTTAAATAGTGACGCACCACCCCGTCCATGATATCGAGTAGGTACTGCAACCAATGGACTCAGATCTTTGACACTCCATGGGTCCAAAACCTCATCCTGTACCGACGGAGCGGGATATCTCTCCATATATTGCATCACAACAGGTGGAAACCACTCCACTGTAGTAGAATTGAGTGGAGTAGCTGGTAAACGTAGCGACACTTCTTCCAGTGCCGCATTCTTCTTCACTTTGGCCACATGAATAAAGCGTCCCGCCTCTTTCTTGCCTGAGCTCTTGGAAAAAAGACCGTACTTCTGAGCCATTGAATGGATGTACCGTCGTTGTGTATTGTCATAGCTACAAGAAAAGCTCAATTCCATTCGCTCGCCATCCTCCACAAGTGACTTGAGAGCCGCGTGGATCTCCATGCAAAAACTCTCATCCAGACTAATGGCATCCTCAGAGGAACCCCCTTTGGCTGTAGAGGCTCGAAAGTTGCTGGTAGATGAAGCAGATTCATTATAAGAAAGACCGCGACCACGACTTCGGCCTCCACGTCCCCGACCACGTCCTTGACGGCCGCCACTACTGCGACTCGTGTACATTGGAAGGACGTTGGTTTTTTGATCTTTCTTCTAATCAGAAATGGGTCACTGGAGCAATTAAAATGGGTAAAATGCTATCTGATTCCTTAAATTCTTGTAAATCATTAAGTTTTTACAAAACTTAATACAAAACTCGAACAAACGGTGCATAAAATCCACTAAGATCACATCTTTTTTAGTACCACAACATCGGCTTAGCACACAACGCTTAAACTTACTTTTTAGGAGATGGCCGTGTACCTTGCGCTTCATAATGACGTTCTTGTCATACGCATGCCACATCGTCATCACGTTTATACGAAAGGTTTTGCGACATGCAGAATCAAAAAGTAGCAGCGGTCGCCAGCGACTGGATTCAATATGTACGCCAATCAGCGCAATGGGTAGCACGATCGCTGTAGACGGGCACTTCTACGAAGTTGCCTCGTGCTACTAGCACACACCTTCAGCACAAGCGAGGAAGCGGTTAGACCGTCTTACCTTCGCGTGCGAGGGTGGTTAGGAGGTTGGTCGACTGCTTAAGCAGTCGTACCACCAGTTGCCTTTCGCTTAAGCGAGAGCGCAACGAACTTCTGAACAAGAAGTCACCGACGTCACGCAAAAGCTTTTCAGATTCTCGTACGTGGTGCTTTGCGTTTGGGAAATTCAAGACTGAGTTATATTTAATGAATTATAACTAAATATAAACTTAACTACTGATTGGCTAATTATGTAAAGATCGGATACGCGACTCTTTAAAAGCGTATCCTGACGTGCAAGCTTAAATATATAGATTTAAGGTCACTAATGACGTCCGTCTGAGACGTCGCGATGCCTAGCTTCAACTAGCGTCATCCCTTCCCATGTAAATCCATCAATGGATTTCACATTCACGAGGGTGGATCACGTTTGTGTATCGCACCCAAGTGACAGGTCAAAAGTAATCATGGGTACTTTAGACCTTACATTAAGTATATTACTTAATGTTTACGTGTAACTAGATACCCTGTTACAATCGCAATGGGTGGCACGATCGCAGTGGGTAGCACGATCGCAATGGGTAGCACGATCGCTAAGTGGCGATGCGCTGCCCCTCAGACTCAACAGCCCAGAGATGCGACGCTACGATAGAACATCATCAACCCAAACAATTACACTTAATGTAAGCATGACTGTTGAAATTCGAATCTGGAGCGAAGCTTGACTGGGGCGAAGGGAGCTCTCCAGGGAAGACCGAAGAGAAGACACTTGAGTAGAAGAGGGATTGTTTGGAAGTGATCGATTATGAAGCATACGTTGCCTACTATCTGTTTTTATATGGGCTCACGTATACACATCATGGAAAGCGTCACATCATTTTACGCGTCTTAATTAACCCTGAGGTGATTACCGTGAACACTTTATGGTAAACTAACCCTTGCAGTGCGGATTGTATCCGCACCCTCAGCATACCGATAATCTCACTCTCCAATGCGAGCTTGCATGGATTTCGAGAGCCTTCTTCAAGTCCTAGTGACGTGTTCCTAGCAGTCTTTCGTCATGATGTCCGCTAGCATGATTAAATTCTCGCAGTATTGTGACTAACCTTCGTCATGCTTGACCTCATCACGGATGTGATGATACTTGATGTCGATGTGCTTGGCTCGACCATGATTCACCGGGTTCTTCGTCATCTTGATGCACGACTGGTTGTACTCGAGAATGATAAGATCTGGCCTCGACTCGTAGTCGCTTATGTAATCTCGCACAAGAAACGGTGAATCCATTTACCTTCCTGGATGGCCAGACTTAGCTTGATAAATTCTGCTCACTTGTCGACACTGACACGCTTGATTGCATCTTACTTTCTCAGCTTATGGAGGTTATGATGCAGAACTCTTGCTCCTTCATTACTCCATACAGGAAAGCCGTAACCAGGTCAAGTTGGTCAAGAGGTCAGTCAAATGACTTGGTGATCGCTATATTCATACACAAGGTGACATACTTCACCAACATCGAGAACGTCTCCGTGTAATTGATGCCTTATTTTTGCTTGACGCCCTTCGCAACAAGGCGCGTTTTGAATTTCTCGATTGAACCATCCGCCTTGCGCTTGATCTTAAACACCCACTTGGTGCCGATGTCGCGCTGGTTGCTAATTTTGCAGCGCGAAGGCGCCTCGAAGTTGCATCGACTCGATTTCCGCTTGACATCCACGCCAGTGCACTTGATTTGTCTATTTATTGCGTCTTCAAAAGTTGCTATCCCCATGAATGTAAAACATCAGAAGCAGTGAATATATTCTAATATGACTATTAGTCGGATCTACTAGAGATTCACGAGATTGGGAAGTGTTAAATGGAGGAGTTCTACAATTTGTTCCGTCAATGGTAAAACCCAGCCAAGAATGCAGGGATGTTCCCGGAGAAACTCGAGAAGATGGCAAATTAGGACGCTCGCCAGGTTTGAATCTGGTACGAGCCGAGCGTTCTAATTGCTTTCCAACGTTGAAGACACGCGGGTGTGCTAGATGCAAATAGAACAAGCGTTATCTCGACGCAGCTATAATAATCTAAAACGCGATGCCCACTTATTGGTGCATCGTGACATTCAAACATGATCCGTAACCTGATATTATGTTTCGGCGGTACAACGACACGGATCACTTCTGTAATGGCAACTGGAATAAGACCGAATATTGCGTTTGCAGTGTGTCGGCACCCTCCGATTACACTCTTGGTGTTTAATTTCCCCCACCAGACTGACGTTCCCATAGAATGCCATTCGACATCTTTTCTCCAGCTCGAAAAGACTGGTGTAGTGATTGGGCTGATGACAGGTGGTCAGTCCTGCACAGAGTTGAGAGCCTGTGGAACTGTCGGAGCCTTCTCCGGTCCTGCTCTCGTGTCTGGAAGATCTCACAGCCGATCCACGCAACACGGTCTACATCATTAGCGGAAGGAACAGCACAATTATCTACTTCTAAAAGTCAGAATTGACTTATAACTAACTCAAATTCTTGTAACATTTGCTATTCATCAGCTCGAGGTGGACGCGCTCACATATCGCATTGGTTTTAGTGTGGTCAAGTCGATCGAAGAATTGGCCAAATCATATGCTTCTACTGCATTGTCACTGACACACCTGTTGGCTGTAGGCGTAGAGTCATCATCGTGATAGCTGTTACCTTCTTTCTTTTCTTCGTCATCGTAGTTTAGCACTTCTGATCGGCTCTTCTGATGACGGTCATACAAGTTGTCTAGTGCATTTGCTTCTCGTAACCCAGCTTGACGACGCACGGAGCGCACAACATTATTGCTCGGCCGAGTTTTGCGCTTGCCAGTCTGCTTAAAGCTGATCTGGCGCATGTCATCGTCGTTGATCTCGCTGAGCTTGTCATGATTGGTAAGGAATGGTTATTGTATCATCTTCCTTGGTTACCACCCGCACACACACTTTATTTAGTTAACTTGGGAGGTATCGTAGCGTCCTTAAATATGTCACTGGTCACTATCTCGCACGGAACATCAGATGAAGCGTGAATCATACATCATGTAAATTAATGGCCCGTATAGTAGTTGCTGCGTAGCCGATCCTTGTGGTTTCCGAAGCAATTAATGTACATCGACGAGATCCGACTTAGCCACCACTTGTATCGAGTTCTTGCATGCCACGTGCATCGTGAAACCGTCAAACACCACTCAAAACGTGTCGCTCTTTATCTGCGGCACCGAATGTAGATTTTGTTCATAGTAGGCACAAATAGCGCGTCATTGATCTCGTTGTCGCACTCGTCGCCGTTGGATGGAACCACTCGCTTAACGATGGTTTCCACAACTTTGATTGCGTACTTGTTGCATCCACCACTAGTTCTCCTTCATCCCGCTCGTTGAGATCTACAAACTCGGCCTTGTCGTTGCAGATGTAGTGCGCCGCACCGCTGTCGACCGCCCACATCCCTAGTACATTCTTGCCCGTTGATAATCCGCATTAAAGCGACACTGCGAAGGCGACTCGATCATGTTGCTCGTAGTCGACCTCATTGCGTCAGTAAACATCGTTTGCCCCGCGTCCACGACCATTGCCGCCGCGTCTTGGTTTCTTGCTCTCAATCATCTGCTTGGTCCAGCACCCCCGTTCACCGTATGCCCCACTTTTTCGCGGTACGTACGTTGGTGCAGTTCACGCTCGATAGTAAACGCCTTGGCCACGTCTACAGTCTTGATCACGTAGCCTTCGCACCTTGCCACTTGGATATGATAGTTCGTCAGCACATTTACACCGCTCTCGCGAATCGAAGCTCTGCACTGTTCATCTCCAAGTTGAGAGCTACATTCACAAAACTCTTGGGCAGACTCCGCAGCAAATAGATCGCGACGTCCACTTCCTTCATTTTGGCGCCGAAGCTTGCAAGCTTCTCGCTGATGTTGAGAACCTCATTGCAATGATGTAACACATTGCCGCCTTTTGCCATCTCTACACTTAAGAGCTGACGCTTCAAAAAGATGCGCCCAGCCTTTTGCGATCCGCCATAAAGTGTCTTAATCTTCGCCCACGCAATCTAGGTATCGTAGCAATTATCAATTATACGATGATAGTACGCGTCCATATGCAAAAGCATAAGATCGAACGCGACGCTGTTGATCTTTACATATTCCTCCATGGCGCGCGGGTCCGCAAGCGTCGGCGAAGTTTCGCGATTGACGAAGTACCACGCCGACTTGGTTGGAACACGCCACGCATGTAGTGTCTCCAAGTCGCGTAGTGCCTCCATTGAAACGATTAATGGAGACTTTGGCTGAGAAATCTTGCGAAGAAGGCATGACGCCAGGGTTTATAACCTGTTTATTTTCGCATCTGGAGCGAGGCTTGACTGGAGAAAACGGAGTTCTCTTGAGAAGACCGAAGAGATAACACTTGGCTTTGCAAAAACGCTGTCACAGGCATAGATCAGCAAGATTATTCAAAAGCTGGCTAATCTGGAGACCACATATCGAAACAGTCTCAATGCGAAGTGTAGTGTAGGGAATATCACATTTATGATATTCCTATAGTTAAATGGGAAATGAGAAATAGTCCCAATGTGATATTCCTAAAATTCGACCGCGGCGAGTTGTGACTGTCGAGCGTCCAGTCGTCGAGTCGCGATCGTCGACTTTCGGTCATCGAGTTCTCTGGCCGTCGAGTTCTCTGGCCGCCGAGTCTCTCGTCGTCGAATCTTCGCTTGTCGAGTCTTCGCTCGTCGAGTCTCCGATTGTCGAGTCGTAGCTCATCGAGTTCTCGGCTGGTCGAGTCTTCAAATGCACGACTGTCCTTTTCACTAAATAATTGTATAAGACACTGGAATGGCTGAGAGCCATTCAGAAGACTCTCTAGAGTAGAAAAAGAGATAAACTAATAGACAGCAAAGTATTTCAAGTGAAGAACACGTGTACACCTTACGGCAATCCCTGAACGGGTCGGATTATGCCTGCTATCGAACGCCGCGACGCATAGCTTGTGGTAGTTCGACCGCTGGTAGCGCCAAGAGTATAAGTCGGCCCGGGATGGGCATTGCTCGCGTATTAGCGAAAGAGAGTCTCGTCGATCGACGAGCCGGTGTGCTTTTTACCGTAAACCTTCTAGTCGGACGTAAACTGCACCCGGTGACCTGTAACAGTGCGAGAGCGCCGGTGTCCACCCATTATGTGAGATCACACGACGTGAGAGTAACGAAAGCTGCTGAGCTCAGGCAGGCTACTGAAGAATTGGTTGTGGGTACTCAGCTAAGGCGAATGCCGCAACATTGATCCCGAAGGGGCGAACCACGAAGGAGATTATTCCTAACGTATTAGCTCAATTGCACTGACTTACTCGGCAAATTGCTTTTTTATATTATTAGCCACCCCAATAGACTTTCTAACAATCACTATATCACATAAGCTCTAGTGGCTGGTATAACATCCTATACTGGAAGAAGCTATGGCTATTTGGGTCCTGCAGTGTCAACACCGCGGATTGATTATCATTGGGGAACATATATGTGCGGAATCCCAGCGGCTTGCCCAATCGCTTGGAACTCCAGAAGACGTCATCACTTCCTCGCATGAATGGCTTACAAATTTCAGTAACATCACAAGCTCCGCGCTATTCGCATCCACGATGAAAGCGGTTCGGTGAACGAGATGGCTATAAAAAACTCTGCCTGATCGAAAATAATTCATTTACGAGCACGCTCGGTGTAAGATTCAAAACATGGATGAGATCGGTAGGGTTTTCTGTCTAATTATTGCCTGAAAAAGGAGCGTTCGTAAAATTTGCTTTTTGCAAGACTGATCTACAGCATGACACCTGACAGGACTATTGCACAGCAAGAGATTAAAGGACACAAGAAAAACAAAGTAAGTGAAATTCCAGATGGCTAATTATTATTTACTGACAGAACATATACGCTAACACCAATTGCAGACGCGGGCATTTATTGCGTTCACTGCAAATACGGATGGATCGTACAAGCTGCGGCCTTTTCTATCGGTAGAGTCAAGAAGCCTCGGAGCTTAAAGGACAAGTCAGGCCAAGCACTTAATTTTTCTACTGAATCAATACAAAGGCTTGGATAACAGGCGTGATCTTCAAGGGTATGGCTTGCAAATGTGGACAAAACAATGAAGGTGCGTGGTCAGCTATAACTACAAACTACTATTCTCTTATTGATTTTTACATCGTGTCATTTTTTCAAGGCAAAAGATCTTCTTTTGCTCAACAATGCTCCGTCGTATATCAGGATGGTCTGGAACTAATGAATGTCAAGGTACAGCTGCTTCCACCAAACACGGCGTCCAAGATCTAGCCGATGGATGCTGGCATCATCGCAGTATTTCAGCGGCGGTATCGCCGCTACCATCTGTTAATTCATGATGCGTCTTGATCTGCACTTGTGCAGAGGTAGTTAGAATTAAAAGTAAAATATACTTAGCATTAACTACTTTCGTTTGTTAATACTACAACATGCTCTCCAACGGCACTGCTACTTGACCATGTAAGTGTCAGATGGCATCCATCTTACCTGCCCATCTCGTTTGGTGGTCCCATATTGCAGCCGTACCGCCTTGTCCCAACTGTCCAGTTGTTTCTTGGCCGTCCCATCTGTCCAGCTGTTGCCCTGTCTCTTCCTGTCCCATTTGCCACAAAACCGGCCGATCAGGTGAGATCGTCCCAGGTACACTTGGACCTTGAAAAACCTGACAATTGTCACACACGGTCCTTTCTTACACCATCTGCAGAATTCGATCAATTGCTACGAGCGTTAGAAGGTCAAACACATTATCAAATCGACCAAATTGACTGTCATGCGCTGGTCAGTTGCTGCCTGGAACGGCTTTTCGGCCAATACCATTGCCAACTGCTTCAACCACACGGGGTTGTTTTCGAATCTTTTTGTCGTTTCAAGTGTTGTGGGGGTGGAGAGTAACAATGATAGCGCGTAGGAGGCTGACGAGGTGGAAAGTGAACTGGAGCAGGATGTGAGCGATCAGCTCGAGCATCTGCATATCCGGGATCCCATGACGATTTTTGAGCTTCTCGATTCCATTAAGGAGGATGAGACTGCTCAGCCGGAGCTGAGAGAGAACGAGATTCTGGAAGAGGTAAAGGAGGCACAGAGGAGGGATAAAACGGTGAAGGTGTGGCATCTGTCGCAGACAAGAACACCAGAACCAAAAAGATCAACACCTCCTTCACTCTTTTTTGCTCTATGCTCACTCTTATTTTTCATTATCTAGTTTTAGTACACACCACAGTCTACTCACTCGTAATGTCGGCTTCCTGTTCAATATATCCCAGGAAAGCCACCAAGCTGAGGATTGGTAAGCTCTCCGCTATTTAAATTTGATATCGCAGTGCACCCACCACCCAACTACCATAGATATGTAGTTTAAGTAGGCTTCAACTTTCACAATATAAAAGTACTCATTTTATAAGGTTATACTGCCCTTGTTGATTATTACTCAGTACTTTTAACACAACGACCATACAACTAGCTTGGTGGACGCGAAATTTGATAACATACCGAAGGTTATAACTTATTGGAAAATAACCTATTGGAGGAGATCTGTAATGTAATACCTGCAATGGAAATATCCGATCAATAGTAATACGTTTCATGGCCACTTCGTATATATATTGCCTTTTGTTGTCATCGATCCTCGCAATGCGCTGACTGCTGACAGAAAATTACGCCCATTACGACTCGCACGTGAATCTCCGCTTGCATACACAGCAATTCTGGGTCCTCGTCTTACATTAATGCTTCGCACACGGTCTGAAGTTACAGGCTAGCTTCAATTTCCTATATAGAATGGTTTTTGTTGTGCTAGCTGTCGTGGTGATATGTTCAATCTATACCGCAATACCTAAGGCGATCATTTCTGCTGCTTTATCGCTGAAGCTTAAACGGTAATGGAAAAACTCGCACTAGTCTTGGATGTGTCAACTGTGCTATCTATATTTTAACGTTTTCTGTCACTACTGTATAAATACTATGGTGCTGACGGCTTCTTGAATTTGCTTTAAATTTCAACAAAGACGTAGCCTCAACATCGAATGTGACTGAAATCGAATTCAAATTTTAAAAAATGAGTAAAAAAGCTTTTGACCATGGCCTAGCCGGTCACATAATTCAGCTTTGCATCACGAACGCAGTTGGCGAACTGTTTTACTCCGCAGCGCAGCGTGCGACTCGAGAGCGGAGCGATCCGCAGTTTATATCAGGGTGTTGAGAGGGGCATCGACAAAGTATCGATTCTCTCTGCACATCCAGGCAATTCTCACTCTTCACAAGGTGCCGGCAAGTTCGCCGAGCGCGAATCCCGGTACCAAGAAGCGATCATTTTTAAGATGGGCGTTTCCGTGACGTCCGAAGTATCACGTCAAACACAATGAGACGCGAGGAGGAGAGAAATCGCGTCATAGCAGATGGGGTAGGTGCTATCTGTAAAAGTGTGATGGCCACAGTCGTTGCACTTTTGCAAAGGTTGTTAGAAGTAAATGTAAAGTATATATAGCACTACAGTAATTACACTCCTTTGTCAACACTACAACATGCACCCCAACGGCACTGCGGCTGACCATGTAAGTGTCAGATGGCATCCATCTTGCCCGCTCATCTCGTACGGGAGTTCCACCTTGCAGCCGTATGCTTTTGTCCAACTGTCAAGTTCGTCTCAGCTATAAACTTGTCAACTCGTCGTTCCAATTTTCAAGTTATCACACAGCCGGCCGAAAAGGTGACGCCGTCTTATGGTTCTGCTCCTGAACCTTGAAAGCCTGACAACCTGTCAAGCACGATTCATTGTAGCACTATCGCACAACAAGAATATGTAATACATCGGTAACTCCCGATCTTACTTTGCTAAGCTTTTATTACGAGGAAGCGCATTTAAGTATAATTAAGCCAAGTTGTTAATCATAAGTACATGTTTCGTATATTTTACTGTTGTAAGTAGATGGTAGTTGCACTTGTGCAGAGGTAGTTAGAAGTAAAAGTGAATGTATTAGAATGTTATCTTCGTTCGCTAACACTATAATACAACATGCACTGCAACTTGACCATAACATGTTTGCGTCCGTCTTCTACGTCGTCGTCATGTCGCTCAACGGTCATGTCGCCACCTCGTCCCATCACCTGGTCCGATCTTATCGTAACTCCTGTCACGACACTTGTCACTGTCGTAGCCACGTCTCACCATCTGTCACCATCGTAGCCTCGTCTCACCATCTGTCACCATCGTAGCCTCGTCTCACCACATGTTAAGATATGTGTGACTTTGACCAATTAGGTGTCACCGTCACATGTTATACCTGTTGAACCTGTAACATAACAATGACTGACAAGACGTTTCTAAACAGGCATTTCTAACACTCCTCCTCGGTGTCAGCCTGAGTGGTCTTTAACCCGAACATTGCACGTAGCTCTTCCATTCTTGGCGCCGGCAATGACTTCGTCAAGATATCGGCCATCATGTCTTGGGACTTGACAAATCTTGGAGCCACGATCCCATCTTTCGCGTAGTTGCAGATGATCTTGAACCTGATATCCACGTGCTTGGCGCTTGACGTGCTCTTCTCCGACTCTATCTGCTTGATAGCCGCTTGATTGTCTATCCACATCGGCATTGGCTTGATCACGTTCAACTTCAATTCGTCGAATAGTCCCTTCATCCCTAGTAGCTCGCGTCCGGCTTGAGACGCCGCGATGAATTCTGCCTCCATGGTGCTCAGCGACACACCAGACTGCTTCTTGCACAACCAAAGGACAATAGAGCCATCCATGGTCAGGACACAACCGGACACAGACTTACGGTCCGACTTGTCTGCCGCAAAATCCGCGTCGCTTCAGCTCTCGATACGCATGTCCTTGGATGTCGATCCATCCCCCCCAGATGTAGCTTCAGATCCTACGACATCTTCAAGTAGCGCATGATCCTTTTGGCAGCCAATCCTTGATCGTCGGCTTGTGTGTTTGTCTTGTTGCCTTGTGCACTGCAAAGCAAATATCCGGCCGCGTGCACCTTGCGATCCACAGTAGACTTCCCACCATCGACTGGAAAGACTTCACGCTTGGGTCGTTCTTTGCACTCCTTTTTGGCAGAAAGTCTTGAGCATCCTCATCCTCGAGATTGCATTCGTCGCCTATCGGAGTCCTCACTCCGTTCGCCGAGTCCAGTCCGAACTCCTTCAACAGCAACTCGATCGTCACTTGTTGGTCCAGAATGTACCCCTTGGACTCGTCCAGCTTGATGCGAAGTCCTAAAAACTTGTTTACCGCGCCCAGATCCTTGATTGACAAACCCGCCATGTCCTTGAAGAAGTTTTCCACTGCGCTTGGATCAGTTCCTGTGACGAGCAAATCATCGACGTAGACTCCGACCACTGTGCATGTATCGCCTACGTACTTGAAATACAAACACATGTCTGTCGTACATTGTCGGAACCCGCTCTGTTGCAACTTGGAATCTAGTAGTTTGCTCCAGAGTCTTCCAGCCTGCTTGAGTCCATATAGTGACTTCTTCAAAAGCAGTGCTAAGTCGTTCGTCGACCTTTTTCCCAGACCCTTGATCTTTTCTTCGTCTATGGTCATACCTTTTGGCACCTTCATGTATATGTCCAAATGCTCCTCCTTTTCTTCCTTGACGTATGCATTCGGCACATCACCATGTCGAGCTGGTACCTTCCAACGTCTTGATAGCATCAAGATCATCTTCACCGTGCTCAAGTCCATAACCGCTGCAAAGGTGAGGTTGTAGTCTACTCCAAAGACTTGTTCGTTTCCACAGACGACCAGACAAGCCTTGTACCGCTCTATGTCCCCGTTCGCATCCGTTTTGGTCTTGTACACCCACTTGTTGTGGAGAACGTGCGCATCCTTGGGTGGTGCAACGATCGTCCAGACATCGTTCGCCTTTAACGCGTCCAGTTCTTCGGTCATGGCGATCTTCCACTCTTGATGTTGCTTGCTCTTGACCGCTTCTCCATAGTGCTTGGGGTCTTGCATTATGATTACATTTACCACATCTTGTTGTTCAGCAGAATCTTTATTCGAAGGCTCTTCAACCTGTTGCTTGCTGGTTGACCTTGTACCATGTCGCTCTATCGTCCATCCGGATTTTCGACCCTTGAGTCCTTTCGTGACCCGTTTTTTGACGCTTGATTGCACTTGAACATCCGGTTGATCATCATTGGGTGACTCCTCCTGATGGTCGACTCTCTTCAAGTGGGACTTGACTTGTTCATTTTGCTCATCCGACAGTGTTTCAATGTGTATAAAGTCAGTCAGCTTAATAGCCGACCCCGGGTCTCTGGCCATCTTGATGATAGTATCGAAACAGAGATGGCCCAACCGACGATGAAAGTGCATCAAGGTACCACTCTGAACATCCGAATCGGATTCATATTCAGGTGAATTAAGTACAGCCATCATCGCTTCCCGTGATGTGCTTGAAACGGTGTTACCGGGTCTCATCACCGTGACAACCAACACATTGTTGTTGCATTCAACATCCATTACCGGTGCACCTCCGACCCCGGAGGTCAACACACGCCTCCCTCCTCGATATTCGAGTATACATCCTTTAGCCTCGAGCTTACCATATGATATGATATTTCGCTCGAGGTTTGCAGCATACTGAACATCGAGGAGCCGGATGGTGTTCACAACTCCCAGTGCGACAACTTCAATGTCGACACTTCCTTGCATGGTGATTCTCAGCACGCCTCCATCAGTGGCTGCCGTCAAACATTCACTCTGACAGTCTTTCGGATTAACCAGCAGACTTAGATCGTTTACCAAATGTCTGCTGGACCCACTGTCAAGGATCCAATTGTTGTCTTGAATATGTCTACCATTGCCAATTGCAAAGGTAAAGCTTGCCCTTGGTATCTTCTTCTTCAGACACATCAGGTCGATGTGCCCGACTTCCCCGCACTTGTAACACGTGCGCTGGTCACCTTCACCGAAGGTTGATTTTACCTTAGCCTTGACCCTGTCCTTCGGTTCCTTTCTTGTTTCGACAGCGTTTACCACATCGCGCCCAAGGTTCTTTGCATGAGTGTCGATCTCCGTCGACTGCGCGAATTGAGCCAGTTCTTCAGCCTGACGTAAGGGGTCGGTACGATGCATATCCAACCTGGACAACATGGTCGTACGCATAAGCGGGTCTGCATAGTGGAAGATGTTGTCAAGCACCAGGTTGTCCGCCCCTCCGCATGCATCACTCACGGCCGTCAGGTATAAGAAGTGGTCCGTCCAACTTCTGTGAGTTGCCTTTGGCGCCGTGAACAATTTCATGCTCTGGGCAGGTGATATCTTGGTGTTGAAAGTCTGAAGCAACCTTTGCATAGCATGCTCCAAGGTTTGGCTTTCAGACCACCAAGTCTCCACCTGCCGACGGTAATACGTCTGCGCCTTGCCGGCCAGATGTTGTCCCAGGACATCAACCTTGATATCCTCCGGCCACGCGAAACCACACGCACGCTCAGCAAACCCGACTTGACGGACGAATTCTTTACCCCATTCAAGGAACCCACTACCGAGTCCGTGGTATAGTTCCTTCCCGCCAAAGGATTGTAGCGCGAGCTTCCGGTGTTGTGCATCTGGCATACCGGTAACTTGTAGTCCAGGATGGCCGTACATCCTGTTTGGCATACCCGCGCCTGGATAATAGTCTGCAGGTACTTCCTGCCTGTAATGTACAGGTCCAGGTCCTGCCTCCATGTTCACGTTTGCTGCAACATGTTCCGCCGGTCGACCATCAACATTCACCTGGTTGTGGCGCCTTGCCCCGAAGTATGTCGCTGGAGACACGTCCGGGTATTTCTTGGGAGGAGGGGTACGCTCCAAAGCCTGGAGAGTCATCCCCGCTCCCACTCCCAGGGCCGAACCGAAGATTGACTCCGGTGACCCCTTGTTGCCCTTGCCGACTTGCTCGTTCTGGGAAACCTCCATCCGATTCATTCGTTCGGATAGGTCCCCAAGCATGGCCAGCACCTTGTCTATTGCCCCCATGGGCACTACCGACTTCTCTTCCAAGTGGTCGTTGTCGGTCTTGTTAGGACAGTCGGTCACCACAACGGGTCCAGCTTTAGTAGCTGTACTGGCATCTCGCTTGATTGGGCTCATAACCTGTTGTAAGTAGATGGTAGTTGCACTTGTGCAGAGGTAGTTAGAAGTAAAAGTGAATATATTAGAATGTTATCTTCGTTCGCTAACACTATAATACAACATGCACTGCAACTTGACCATAACATGTTTGCGTCCGTCTTCTACGTCGTCGTCATGTCGCTCAACGGTCATGTCGCCACCTCGTCCCATCACCTGGTCCGATCTTATCGTAACTCCTGTCACGACACTTGTCACTGTCGTAGCCACGTCTCACCATCTGTCACCATCGTAGCCTCGTCTCACCATCTGTCACCATCGTAGCCTCGTCTCACCACATGTTAAGATATGTGTGACTTTGACCAATTAGGTGTCACCGTCACATGTTATACCTGTTGAACCTGTAGCATAACAATGACTGACAAGACGTTTCTAAACAGGCATTTCTAACATTTAATAGCTCATAAATACGATTCATTAGAGTATACATAATTGATTTGTGAAGGTAAACTAATCAAGTCCCCAAGGCAACATATAATCAATCAAGTTACGAGCGTAATCATTTGGCAGATTTTTGAGTAGGGAGTAGCAGATTATTTACAAAAAAGATATAAGATATTCGATAATGTTTACATAAAAATTACTTTCTTCTGTCTATATCTTTAATGTTATATCGGACTGACGTATTATTTTGTACGTTACTAGAGAACACAAAAAGTTTAAGAGAAACTTTTGGTCATAATTCAACAAATTACACAATTTTGCACAAAACCGTATTAATAAAATACAATTCACCTAAAAGTAGCGCATACAATTCACTAAACATCCATTTCTCAAAATGACATCCCTTGAAACGGTGTCACTCCCACTGGCGTGTAATTCCAACCCGTTCGTAGCGAATATGACGCTAGGTCCTTTAGGTATCGACTACGTCCATACCCACTACTGTACACTATCTGGATTGCCTTTTCTCTCGTTCTCGCTCTTATTCTTATGGCTCGCCGCTCTCTTTTATTTTCGTATGTGTTTTTATCTTTATCTTGTGCTTTTATTCCCTTATTCCGTTCTTTTAACTGTATATATGCCTTTATTCTGTAGTTGGTAGTACAGCTGATGGATACTTTTCTCCTACATTAGCGAGCCTAAGTGATCGTCTACGGGTACCTCACGATGTTGCGGGTGTCACCTTCCTGGCCTTTGGTAATGGAGCTCCTGATGTTTTCTCAGCTATTGCTGCGTACAATTCTGAAATGGGCAATGCAGGGATTAATGAGCTATTAGGAGGGGCCATGTTCATCTCAACGGTCGTAGTAGGCGGTGTGGCTGTCGCCAGTACGGTGGAAGTAAGACGCTGGGCGTTTCTACGGGACATGGGGGCATTCATTGCTTCGTTATTGCTGTTCTTACTGCTTGCTATGAGCAGCACTGAGGGAGATATAGGGGGCACGGCGGTATCGGCTTTCATGTTGTTGGCCATGTACGTAATTTATGTGGCCAGTGTGGTCTTTCCAGTCTGTGTGGCGACAGCTGAAGATGATATTCCTGGTGCTAAGTTGGCACGCAGGACGTCCTCGACTATCGCAGCTTTTTGGCATGCTCTACCACCGAGGGGTAATGATGCCAAGAACTTGGCGCGCAAATATGGCTTTATTACGAGATCTGAGGCAGGTCCAGATGTTGAGAGCATAGCAGATACAAACGGTGCTGGCGAGACACTGGAGCACAAGGATTTTGAAATGTCTTTGCCGCGCGAATTGGCAGGTCCTCGATTTTCAAGTCGAGTGTATGACGATCATTTTGATGTTGAAGAAGAAGATTCGTTGTTTTCTCCGCTGATTGTCGACAGCGTGCGTGATACTGATAATGCTGACGAGCAGTTGCTTCCGAGATGGCAACAGCACATGCGCTGGAGGTGGCGGCTGAAGCGTCGTGTTATCCGGATATTTACAAGCGACGAGCCGCTTGCGTTAAAAGTGCTTTGCGTTCCACAGGCAACACTTGTGCTCCTTCGAGATATCACCGTTCCTCTCATGGATGATGAGTCCTGGTCGCGTCCCAAGGCATGTCTGTCGCCTGTTACTGTTCCACTATTAGTCGTGACGATAAGCGGATATACCAATGTCGATATCTCTGGCGATAGGCTTTCGTACCACGTGCCGCTATGGCAAGCTCTTGTGGTCGTGGGTGCCTGCACAAGTATCATGCTTTCGTTCACGACTCACCGGTCACATGCGCCACGATCGCTAAAATCATCGTGTTTACTACTTTCCCTGGCTTTTGTTGCTTGTGTAAGTTGGATATATGCCGTGGCAAACGAACTGATGGCTTTACTGGCTGCAGTGGGTTACATTACACATGCTAGCAACAGCTTGTTGGGATTGACTGTGCTCGCTTGGGGGAACTCTGTGGGCGATCTCATTACGGATGTCTCAGTGGCTCGCGCTGGCTTTCCGCAAATGGCCATTGCTGGGTGTTTTGGTGGCCCCGTTTTCAACATTCTGCTCGGTTTGGGACTTCCCATGATGTTCGCGTTTGTGTCTGGGCGCAGTGAAGACTTGTCACTGGACGCTCATGCTTGGATATCAGTAGTCTTCCTTTTGGTTTCTCTCATCTCAACGCTGTTTGTGTTTGTCCACTACAAGTATAGCTGTCCGGTGTGGTATGGCAAGCTCCTTATGGTATACTACTGCCTCTACTCACTCCTGAATCTAGTTGTGGCATTCGGGTTGGGGCCAACGTAAGATGGCAACTGGGAAGCATGTTTATAGTAGCTAGCGTAAAAATCAAACGGCGCCTTTAAGCCATTGGAATACAGGGTCCGAGGTTTCACTAAGCGCATCGCCTAAGTCATCGTCAAAGTCATTGATTTCTTGTGTAGGCTCTTTGTCACTCGCTACTCCGTCAAAACTCGTTTGTGCCTTGGGGCAATCGTTATTCTCGCGACTTTCACCAGGAAGACTTCGACACAGAGAATATATGTTAGTAATCTGATGCGTATGCATCCATATCGAGCCCATGATTACATGTATATCCACTCACTTCTCAAAATTCCACTCGAACTTGGTTCCTCTGGCGTCTGTGTTTTAGTACATTTGCGTTGTGTCATTTTTTAGATGCACCACCTTTAAGAAACTCACTTACGCGAATCAGGCTCGGCAGCATCATCTTCATTCCATTCAGGCCGCACAGTTTTCGTGTGAAGCAGCCCGAAATCACCCACCCATCCGTCGTATCCTGCAAAGGACGCAAGCGTAATAGTTGTCAGCTTTATCGATGATTGTCAATTTACCGACCGAACTTACTTCGTTTCGGTTCTTTTGGTTGACTCGCTGATCGATGCCGTAGTTCGGACTTGCATCCGCACGAGGAGTTATCCAATACTGTTGTGCCGTCCAATTCTTCTTCTATGGGATCCTTTTGTGCTAAGCGCGACTGGGTGGGCTTACTGATTCATACAAAGATGAGAGTAGGTAAACGCTATCAGCAGTACAAAACCCAACTCGGACTCACGTTGCTAGTGGCGTTGTTCTACCTGAGACGGGCATATGTCCACGACCAAATTTGTCCATGAGAGGACTCTTTATGAAGTTGTCCACGATTTTCAATGCAACGGCACCTGTGACAGCATAATAACCTTCTTAGTCTTTCTCGATATGCTCAAATGCCTAAAAGATTTAGCGCACCGGTCGTTATATCACTGATAGGTATCTTCTTGTGAGCAAGACGCCCATCACGCGCTAGGGCCTCGGTCTTTCTCTGTGACTGTGTCTTCTTCACACGCGTCAGTTTCTGCTGCTGTGTTCGTAGTATCGCAGGCTGGATCTTTGACTGAACACGGTGAAATGAGCGAGAATCTTGTTGTGACTGCCGCTGTCGAGGTTGAGGTAGTAGAGGACGCTGTTTTTGCCCCGTATTATCATGTACAAACTCTGCTGGTTTTGTGTTGCTTCTTACAGCGTGGAAACTACTCGCACTCCGTTGCTGTCCCTTTTTGACCGAAGGAAGGTCTGAAGAATCCAAACGTGCACCCCTTCCAGCGTAAATGCTTTCTTGACCAGAACCACTTTTATTGTTGTCCGTAGAGCCTGTTTGCTGCGCCTGACGCACGCACTCTGTTACATACATGCTCAAAAACGTTGCAAACGATGTGACCGGCATTTGTAGCGGCGGAATCATCGTCACTGTTTTTCTTTGATCCACTCGAGTAAATTGTTCATCAAGTTCTTCTCTCGTAGTAATCTGCATCCCTTTTCTCTCCGCAAAGATCTTCCACGTCAGGTTCACCAAAGCCTTTCCCAACAACTTAGTAAAGTAGTCAATCTCGTCAAACGATGGCGGTAACGAGTACAAAGCTCCCTTTTCAGTCTCTGAATCTCCACTAGACTGTAATGCAACCTCAGCCACAGAAGAAGGTGTCGAAAAATCCGGCATCTCTACTTCTCCGTCTCTCCAAGCATGCGAAGGCTTGGTCCGTACTTCCACCGGCCTCCTTCCATCTTTTTTGTCAATGGATTGAGACGCATTGCGTACATCAAAGTCTCGGGTCTTAGCTGCATCATATCCTATAGTAATACCAAGTCATTAGTTTAATACAATTCGATATAGTAACATACATTTAGGGGGTCATAAAACCTGTGATGGTGCGTAATTCGTGGCAGTTCATGCCATTGAGCGAAACGCTCCGAGAGAGACATTGTATTCCATAGCAAAGTGTAATCTCGAGAATTTCCTGATCCTGCTCCTTCCCGTCTATAAAGTTATGTAGATAAGTCTCCACAGCTTGTGACCTCTCGACGTGTACCATCTCATATAAAAAATGGGTGGTTATAAAATGTTAAGTGACATGTCGTTAGACCGAGGTGGTCTAGTTGAAGTTGCTGTTAGGCTGTCGACGATACAGCCCCGTCTCAGTTTTATAAGTCGCTGCCCTGTTTCTGTTTGCACTATATCGGCTGGCACTTCTGCTGTAATTATTGAAAAAAAAGCATGGGAATAATGGACAGACTTACTAGATTCTGGCTGTTCTTGCATATAATATTTACTGAATCCAAAAGACATTAACAACGTGTCTATGGTCTTGTGTATGAGGCTATTTTTTGTACAAAATCATGGGGATGTTGTCATGATGCATAGTAAAATCTAACTACAGACGTCTTGTGATTGGTAGGTAAAGGCTCAATTGATGAAGTGGTGTATGGCAATTCGTTGTATTAAAGCAAGCTCGGCTGCACTTCGACACCATCATGAAGCTTATGACGCTGAGCTGAAGACGTTGCTAGAGTTTCTAGACCACGAAGACGTATTGGTGGCGTATGCTGCAAAGGAGGAGCTTCGGAAGGTTCTTATTAACGACAAAATTACTGAGACTAGTTGTGCCAACGAGATCGTCAGGTGAGATTGTTGTTTGCTTTAGCTGAAATTGCATACTAATCTGTAGCTCTTCATATTGTGGTGGTACAAGCAGAGCTTTTATATTGATGTCGACTACGAATTGGAGACGGGAGGCCAGTGGATTCCGATTCCAATTGCTGCGACAACTTCTTAATGTGAAAAAGGGGAAACAGCTGACGGAAGGAGGTAGTGCCGATGAGGAAGGCCAATTAGGATGTATTGTGGAGCACCCATATTTACACACAGTGCTGGTGAATCTAGTGCAGGTAGGAGATATGGTGTGCAGTGTTTTGGTGACAGCTGATCACTCTGGAGGAGGTGTTGATCGAGCAACAAGCGCACCTTACTCGGTCCAGTACGAGGCGCTCGTATTTCTGAGTGAATTTGTCAAACGACTCCATAGTTTGACGATTGCAGATCGGTATCAACTAGAGCTGAGTGAGCATATGATGGTACTCATGGACGACGTTTTCATAACGATGGACTACGTCTTACAACCAACCTTCATATCTTGTGCGGTCCTAGGACTGCTTGGTGACTTTCAAGAACTGCTAAAGTTTTGGGCAAGCCAGATACAGGAAGACGAGTATTGTTGTCTGAAATCGGTGCTTCCAAAGTGGCTCAAGCTGTGTTTGGTGTGGTTACTGCAGTCTTCCTGCACGTCTACGGCATTGCGACTACTTCATGACAACGAACATACAGCTGTGACAAGCCAAAGGGCATTTATTGCAGAGTCCAGTAGATACCCATTCTTGCAGCAATGGCTTCTCTACTCAAGTCGCATGGGGACTGCTTATCTGAAAGCTTTGCTCACTCAAAGGCAGAGTGCCGGCAAGGACACGTTACAAATGCCGACCCTTCCTGGTAAACCATATTGTTCTGCAAAGCAGCTACTGAGCCGCCAGCAACTTTTTACGATATTGGCTGAGCAAGATGATGTTATGATCGAAGTTCTGAACGGTCTCATGCAAATGACGATCCTTGCGAATCATCCCAGTGGTAGTCTCAGCCTCCTTACCCAGTGGTGTCCATCACTTACTGCGTATGTAACAGCAGAATTCGACCCGGACCTACTGTTCGCTGATCTTGTAGAAATACTTGGGCGGGACCATTTGGTGCTACTTGATCTCCTTGTGTCAAATGGTACGATCAAATCATTCATCAGGTGTTGTACTAGCTCAGCGCTCATCCAAGTTGGTCTCTGTATGCTACAGAAACTCAAATGCTCGAGTATCTTGTGAGATATCTGCGACACCTGAATACACATTGGGACGCTAGCAAGCAAAAATTGCAGGCTTGCGGACGACAAGAAAGTGTGATGAGTGTACTCATCCGGCTACGATTGGAGATCGATCGGCTCGTTACTGCCGACTTATTCCCGTATAATGCAGGGCCTCTCGTAAAGCGAATGAAGGCAATCGAACAGCTTTACGAGGAGCTGTAAGATGATGCAGAACAGATATCCACTATTTGGCTTTATATAGTTCTCAGGTGCTGAACAATTGAGTTCATGCAACAAGTCACAAAGTGGTAAGGATACGATTGACGCGACTTTAAGGCAACATATGCAAGGGACCAGCCGAAAGAACCCTGGAAAAGAGACAGAGTTGCCCAGTATCCCCTAACGAGTCGAGTCTTCAATTTGAATGCCTTGCGAGCGGCGATTGATCTTAGCTTCCAGCTGATTTTCCATAAAATGAAATTGTTGGACCATTGATGGTAGCATGGGCTCTGAAGTAGACCCAAAATGATAGAGAGACCCAAAATGATAGAGTGAGTACACAAGTTCGCTGACCTATAACATTCGAAGTACCCACCTAGTTCTTGTTTTTGACTACGCAAGATCGCAGAGTTGACTTCGTTCGCCACGCGGCGGCGTTGAGTCTGCTCCAGTAAATATCCGAGCGGCGACTCGGACGGATCCTTGAATGCAATGACAGACATCGTCCTTTCAATCTCACGAAGGAATTGGGGCTAATCACCAACCAAATAGAAATCAGAAGCCCATCTTCTATCAAAACAGTAGTATCTCTTTCAAGCTACTCACACTCTTTTGGCCGAAAGGAGCAAGGTTCTTGATAGCAAATTGCAGTGCTTTTTCAATATTGTGAACCTTAATCAGCTCAATAAGCTCTTGTTTGGCCAATAAGAAATCCATCCCGCTGTTCTTCTCCAGAAACTCTGGATCCATAATGGTCAATTTGTCACGTGCTTTCTGTATCTGTCCCTTGAGTAGAAGCTGTTGGATACTCATACGTTCTTGTACCAATTGTAAATCGACGTGTGCTACAGTATCCAACATATCGAAATCATGAGACAATCTCAAGCTTTTTCCAGTCATAAAAACGCACGTTTGGTGGACGAATCACGCCAAAGAGCTTCAGCTACTTGTCGATAACCTTTTCCTACTAAATAATCCATCACCAAACGGTTCATCGACCTAAAAAACGTCATTGTGTCAGTAAAAAGCGACTCAAAGCTCAAATTCCATGAGAAAAAGCGTCAGACTCTTTCGAGATCCGCATACGCCGTTGAACGTTGCGTTTTGGATGCAACCGACGCTCCTTGATCGACTTATCATCCACACAGACTTCTCTAGCGGCTCCTAGACGATGATTGGAGCTACTGAGCGTAACCTCCCGCGAGGATCGGCGCATCACGAACTGAAGTCGAAAGCTTTCAATTTCTACCAATCGTATTCGTTTCGTGTATTGTACACCAACCTTGGTATAAAAAAATCAACTAAAAAAAAATTAATATTATATGCTCGGCATGGGACGTTCGTCGACGAACGGCGGCAGCGGTGGCGAATTTAATATCGCATTTGTTAATGGACCGATCAAATTTAATAGTGAAGAAGGAGTTTTATACTCTAGACTCTTTCATATTGTACGCAGTGGTTCTTTCTCTCTCTTTTTTTGTAGTTGTGAGTTTATCTGATAGTTTTTTTAATTAAATTCTTGTGCATGCAGGTAGATACCGATGAAGATGGCTACATTGGAGGTACAGAAGGTGCAGCTTTTATTCGTCGTGCAAATTTGAGGAACGATGCCAATCGAGAGGTGAAGAAATGGGTATAAAATGCGTACATAAGATATGAAAAAAATGACACAACTTTTGTGATGTCTGGAAGCAGATTTGGCGGCTTGCAAGCGGTGGAAAGTCGCAGGAGAAATTAAACAAGGACTGCTGGTTTGTGGCAATGAAGCTGGTGGCGTTGGTGCAGAGCAGTGGCAAATGCCAGATGCAGAGTCTTTATTCAGGAGAGCCTTTGCCATTGGCGGACTTTCAACTTGAGCAGCCAGTTGACAATGTGGTATGCTAACCAGCTTTGCAACTGGCAATTTGAGGAAGGAACTACAGCAGTCATCTCAATGTTATATTTGTAGCTTCCAGAAGAAACGGCAGTAGACTTTAAACGATCGTTTAACGTGTCGGTAAGCACACCCGTGATCATTGGATCGGGGTACTCACGCTATACACAGTACGTGATTTTCACGAAGGTAAAGACAGTGCACAGTGGTGGCTCTAGTGTTTTGCTGGTGAGAAATATGTTTACAGCTAACATGCTTTTCTGTATTGTATGTTGAGTATAGACGAGTTGCTTGCATTTTTCGTGCACCACTGCTCAAGTCAAGCGGCGGTTTAGTGACTTTGAGTGGCTACATCAGCGGTTTCTGATGCATTTTCGAGGTAAGGATCAAGTTGCATTTTTGTGCTTATACAAATGACTTACACATGCCGATTGTTTTAGGAACTATTATACCACCGCTTCCAGAGAAGCGCTGGACTCGAAATATGGATGCGACGTTTGTTGAAGAGCGCCGACAGGCCTTGGAGCATTTCATTGTACGCGCAAATAGTTTGTTTGCTGTCACTGTCACTTGTGTTTACCCCGTTAATCTACATTTTGGGAACAGAATGAAGTTTGCACCCACGAAAAACTTTCGCAGTCGCTTGAGTTGCAAATTGTCCTCACTGCTAGCACTGAGGTGCGTGCGTTCTTTTTTCGACGCAATTGATACTTGACCTAATTGAATAGGTTTGGACAACTATTGAGACAGGGGCTGATTGCTGGAAAAGAGTTGCTGAAAGTGGCATCTATTGCTGCCGCGTATGTTCCGACTCCTGCTTCCATCAGCTCCATGTGGAGCACTCTGAAAGATGGTGTGTTCCAATCTTCGAACATGCAGCAAGTTGAGATCAAGACCGATGATGACTACGCGAGGGTAAATGAGCCTTTTTCTTTTGTTTTATCTTGACCTGATATGACACTGGCACATTTTACAACTAACGTGCCTTGGCGTTAACAGATTGGTCAGCATATGAACGAATACGAAAAGCGAATCCGAGAGGTGACGCGCTGTTCAGACATTGTCTATGCAGCTCAACGCAGTGAAGGATACGAAATGTCACGGTTTGGCAGCTATTTATCTGCTCTGTCGGAGCATGAGAAGAAAGATCGAGACATGACACAGCTCACAGAGGTATGTTCTTTGCTGTTGCTGAACAGCTAAAAGCTCACAGAAGCATGTTTCTGGATACATTTACCCTCAACTTGTGTTTAATTGCTGATTTAGGTCGCTGGCGACCACTTTGAGACTGTGTCAAACATTTATCAGGATCAGGTACGCGAAGTTGGAAATTACATGCAGGAGATAATCTAACGCCGATGTCGCCTGAATCTTGTTGTTTCAGCTGGATAAGTTGTTGTCAATGTATGTATCGATCGTCAGGTACCAGGCGGGTAAAGTGGATGCTGTCAAGGTGCGGGCTGTTGCAGTTGCGCCACCGCGGACTTCAGGCAATGACTGTTTTGTGAGTTTTGTGCTATCTAAATACAGACTGTGATGCACAACCGCGAGTCAGCTATTTACGACGTCCAACAAGCGAATGCAAGTATGCAACGTAATAAAGAGCGGTTTGCAGCTGCACGGGCGAGTAGTGGGGCAGCGGCATCTGCCATGCGAGCTGAGCAAAAAATGGCATCGGTACGTAGATAGAGCGCTGTTGCCTTAATTGTCCGTTGTTTTTACGCTTTCCACATTTACTTCCTAGGCGGAGGATCGCATGAACCAGGCCAAAGAGCAAGTTCAGTTCATTGCAAACAGTTTGAAAGTGGAAACAAAGCGGATGGATACCGGAAAGACTGCGAATCTGAAGACGGCTTTACTCGCGTTGGCGAATTCGGAACTGGATTATCACGTTCAGGTAAGGGCGACCTCATAATCTTTTGGTTCATCTTCGGCACTGACACGGCTGTTGTTCTGTAGTCTCGGGCAGCGTGGGAGGGTTTACGGTCGTTTCTTGAACTGAGCGAGGTCGAGGTTGCCGATAGTCAACAGCGCGCTCAGGCACCAATTACATATAGAAAACCAGGCGAAAAGAATTTAGGTCAAATCATCGGTCTGTTGTGATCGGCCTGGAACTTTTCAAGAACTGGAATTTTTAACACCCCTGGAATTGCTCCTTTACATTCCAGACGGGAAATCTGCGGTGGCATCGCTTCTGTTTGTTCCCTCCACCGCCTCACTGAACGGAGATTGGTCCTGAGAAGCTTCCTCATCTGCGTAGTTGCTAGCACCATCTTCGTTTTCATCTTCATCGTCGTCGTACACATTGTCATCCATTGTTTCATCCTCATCATCATCCTGTCCAGGCGCATCCGTGCCGTCAGCATCCTCCATTCCATATTCTACAGTCTTGTCGTCAACTACTGTACTAGGTGCCAGCGAGTGAAAGCTCATGTCAATGATACCGCCACCGTCCTCAAACTGTAACCCGTCAAAGATTTCTAAATCCTCGTGCAGACTCATGCTCGTAAGCATCTCATCATCATCCTGATTCTTATCCGCTAAAGAAGCCCTCAAATCACGATTGGACTGGTAGTCAGCTTTGACGTCCTCCGAATCAGTCGTGCCGTCAGCCGCGATCGGTGTTTTCTCATTGACTGGAACTGATTCGATTACATCCGCACGATAAGACTCCTTCTCGTTGATGCCGTCTACACCTGCCTTATCCTCGGTACTCGTTACTGATTTCGCGGAGTTTTCGAGTTTCTACGTACCAAATAATCAATTAATGGTTGCCAGCATTATAGACACCGGTCCAGTCAATTCAAAAGCAACACGCACCTTAGCCTTCAGGAGCTGTTTCATCCTCTCAGTCATAAGAGATTCTAATGAGGAATCGCATCCCTTTGGAGCAATTTGCCGCTAACAAATCAAATATCGATGGCACGACAGCCTTTTGGTTAACAAAAATTAGTAAAAATGAAGCTTGACTTCCGCAGCGTACCTCGTACATTGCCTCGAGACGTTTAAGCCTCACTTGGGTGTTCGCCTTTACGATCACCCCAGATACTAGTCGTTTCAGCTTTGTAATCTCGGTCGGCTGCTTTCCCCCGGCCATGGCGGTAGAGGGAAGTTTAGGGGACGAATTGCGAGCCCACTTTTCAAGAAGTCGTTGGAAGTCGAGTGATATTGGGCCATACCCGCGAAACTCCGGGTTGAGGAGTGCTCTAAATGACAAAAGCATAGACAAATTAAGTCCTCACTTCGAGACATAGCTTTCCTGCGCAACTTACTTTGAGCACGTGACGGTAGCCTTGTATTGGTCTACTGTCGAGCCATTCGACTTGCACCAGCTTCCATTAGGAAGGTGCTTAAATAGCAAGTAGCGTTCACAGGACTCGATCATGTTTTCGTTCTCCATGCTTTTGGCAAGGCCGAACAGTTTCATGCATTGAAGAAATTTTCCCACAACCTCAAACTCGTTTGTTATCATAGCCTGGTTCACGTAAGCAGGGTTGAAGATAATGTTAACCTCTGGCACAAACAGATCGGGGTTGAGCTGCAGTGTCCCAAAATTGCTCATAATATCCAAAAAGCCAAAAATCATGCGCAATCTACGCATCATACAAGGCAGTACACAGACAGAACAATCGCTCACGATCAGCTTGCATCCTCCTCTCTGTTTCAATTATATACAATTCACTCAACTGGTCGGTAAACAGTTCCCAAACGACACCATCAGCGTCAAATGGACGAAGCCCTTTGTACAATCCTCGAACGGTATTAGTGTGTGCGAAGACGTCCAGCGTCGATGCTCCAAGCGGAATACCCACTTGTTCTGTAAACCAAAAATATGATTAGCAAGAACAACCTTGCAATACAACTGCAGCCATCACCCGTTTTGCGACAAGAGATCATCTACAGTACCTGCGTAGAAAGCGGCAAGCAGTGTACTAATATACTTTGTGAAGGTCGTTGGGAACACAAGCTTGTGATGGCAGCGTGAGCACAAGTCAACCTCTGGCGCGTTTCGAATTCCGCAAAAAGCGCATAGACTCGAACACCGTACGGTTGGACATTCGATGGCTGGGTGCCATCCGAAGTAGTCCATCACCGTGAACTTGCGTGACTTCATCAAGTCAATTACTTTATGGTGCAGGCCATGAGCAATGCCGGCACGTTTCAAGCTACAAATATCAATTAGCCAGCAATAGTCAATTAGTAACTTTAACTTAAAGTAATGTAAGCGGAGTACAGTTACCTGTAAAGACCAATCATCACGGTAAACACTCCCCGCACGTTCAGCATCCACTTGTCAGTAGTTGTGAGCTTTTCTCGTATCCAGCGCTGCAAAGCGAAGTGGGTGTTTGTAAGCAACTATGTACGTATCCTAGGGTTGACTAAACTTCACGAGTACGCACCTGTAGATACGGCTCGACAAACTTTTCAGCGAACGGTTTGATCGGGTAACCTGCGATCTGCCATCATAGTGCACACTTTTAGTCTTGTGCTTCTCAACATACTTGTCGGAAAGCAAACTACTTAACGCACTGAACCAATTTCCGCCAGCCGCAGTGACGCCAAATGGCCAAACTTATCGAAGTTCGCGTTGCTGTTTGTCTCTAAATTCACGCACAAGATAGCTCTTCGAACCTACCATAAACAAAGGGCCAAGAAACGGTCAGCTTCAAATATTGTGGTGTTTGTGCATGACAACCAACATGTCAGAATCGTACCGACAATGCGTTTGGCCCTCCTTTTGTGAGATCTTCCGGAGATGCACGATTTTGTTGCACAATGAAGCAACTTCCGCATAGCTGTCCGACTAATAAGTCACAAGCATACCAACGTTATTGAAGATAAAAACTACAAAGTCACATCTCAGAACATCAGTACATACTGGCGTAATTCGTACCAACAAACGGAAAAATTGCTTCCTCGCCAATGCACGCCGGGTGCACATGGAGTTCACAACCACCATTACACGTAAAGATGTCGCCCTTCAGCCCACACACAAGACATGATTCTTCAGTGTCACTAGGGGTTGTAGGTGCCTCTAAACTAGCAGGCATCTGAGAAGCAACAGATGTAGCTGGAACCAAAGGTAATTGCTGCTCTGCCTGATCCCCGCTTAACGTGTTCATGTGAAAACTCATTCCTTGATGTCCAAGCAGTGAGGCCCCATGAACATTGTCGGTAGAGTTTGACACGTGTTTAGAAGATGTCATTGGCTTCATATTATTCAGCTGACCTGGAGAACTCTGCATTTCCATCATTGTAGCCATTGCTGCATCCTGGTGCCGCTGCTGAGCGTTATGCCGTGCTACAAGTTGAAGCATACAAATTTTAAGTAAAAGTACATGATTATCATGGTAACAATACGCTAAATCAATTAGCAGAGCAGAGCCAAACCTGCCATGGCTGCAGCGTATTGTTGCTGCTGCTGCTGTTGCTGCTGTATTTGCATCTGTATCTGTTGTGTCTGTGACGTGGGAGCACTTGATAACGTCGACATCATTGTAGTATGTGCTGGGACATGAAGTGATTGCGTCATCATTGGCTGCGAGCCGTCGAAAAAGTGAGTGTTCTGTTGCTGTGAGTTGCCAAACATGGCTTCGTTCATAGTCATCGTATTGGATTGCGCCATGTGTGCTGCCGCTTCTGTGCGCATAAACTTTGCTTCCCTTCCTTCGTCCGTCTCGTCCATCGCACGCTTTAGCTGCATAGCCGCATCCCCGACATCTCGAGTCATTTTGTAGTGGAAAAGAATGAAGGTCGATTGAAGTGGTCCACACCATGTATCTGATTCCAAGGCGCTCTTCACATTTTGTCATTAGTTAAACATAAAGATGCTGGTAATGAGAATGCGACGGTCTGATCTGCTGCCTCTGCGTACTATACGCGCCTTGTCTACTGTAGTGAAGGACGAAGTACAAAAGTTTAATGCCGCATCTTCGTACGTACAGGAATTTTCTGGTTTGTATGTTGTCTGGTTCTTGATCTGTAATGTCTTTTTTCTATAGAGATTGGTGGACACCAAATAGCACGGCGGGAATGGGACCTTTGCATCAGATGAATCCTGTGCGTGTGAAGTACATTCGCTCTCATATCATTGATCATTTTGGCCAATCAAGAGACGATGATCCAATGCCACTGCGTGGAGTTCGAGTAGCTGATGTGGGCTGTGGTGGAGGTATTCTATCCGAAGCATTGTGTCGTCTTGGCGGTACAATTGTGGCTGCTGACCCTGGCGAAGACAATATCGTTGCAGCTAAGAAACACGCAACAATGTGTCGCTATACAAGCAGTATTGACTACCGTCTCTGCACGTCTGGTGAGTGTATAGGAAGAGGTATTTAGGAGCGGTTTTGTGGACGCTGAAAAATTGTGGTGCATTCGTAGACGATCTGGTAGCACAAGGAGAGCAATTTGATGTGGTCTGTTCATTGGAAGTCATTGAGCATGTGTCGAACGTGCCTGCGTTTTTGCATTCGCTCACTCCATTGGTAAAGGTGAGTGCCAATTTATGCTGGTGCTTCTTGGTGGTATTGAGTTGAGGACGCAAGAGTTTGTCTGATGAGATATGACCTGCTTGTAGCCGGGCGGTCTGCTGTTTCTGTCATCGATCAACCGCACGGTTCTGTCTGCGTTGTTTGCTATTGGAGCCGCGGAATATGTGCTGCGAATCGTCCCGCCAGGAACGCACGACTGGAACAAGTTTGTGCAGCCTGGTGAGATTGAGGCAGAATTGAAAAAGGATGGGTTTGCTCTGAAAGACGTGTCGGGAATTGTGGGTGATCCGATTTTCCGAAGCTGGCGTATTCATCCGACGTGCACTGATATCAACTACATCATGTGCGCATCAAAGTCTCAAGAGTAATAGCATCAAACGACATTCCCGCACAAATTGAGCAAAAACCACCGGCTGACACCGAATCTTGTATCAATCGTACCGTTCATCTTCATCGCGCCTTACCGCCTTCTAAAGTGATTGTTCGTGCGTGTGTTATTATATCACTAGGCATTCTAAAACGATGCAACCAAGACGTCATCGTGCCCGTTCTTGTCGAGAGATAGTTGCAGGTCGCGGTCATTGAGTGTGGCCTGATCCTACAAATTACCACGGGAAGCAGTAATCGAGACTGGAGAAACCGCAGCAAACAAGGACGTCGAAGATCTCTTGTCATTGTGCTGATATATGCTATTTGCTGTCTAATTCTCAGGCGCGCAGTTCGTTTGACTGGCAGCTTAGAACTCATTCTCGTGGGCCCAAAGCTTAAAGGTACGGTCGAAGCCACAGGACACAACATGCTTCTCGTCAGGACCGAAGTCAGCAGACATGACCTTGCCATCATGCCCACGCAACGTAGTCATTAGTTTCCAGTCACGCGTTCGCCAAAGCTTAATGGACGAGTCGTATGACGCACTCAGCAATAGCTCACTCGATCCAGGCGAGAAGCGGACATCGCTCACCAAGTTGTTGTGGGCAGGGATCATGTACGAACACTTCTGCTGTCTTAAATCCCAAATGCGAACACTTCGGTCATCACTACCCGATGCAATCTGCACACCGTTAGCAGCAAAGTCCATCGACAAAATCTGCTTAGAATGCCCCTGCAGCGGCAAGATGGCTTTGCCGGAACGTAGGTCCCACACTCGTCCATTGCCGTTCAAATCTCCTGTTGCTACAAGCGCACCATCTTTCTGGAATGCAATGGCGTAAACTTCCTTGTAGTGACCTTCCTGCAAAAGCAGTTCTTTTGCTGTGGCAACGTCCCAAAGTCGCCATGTGTGATCGAAGCTTGTTGTACCAACGTAGTTGCCGAGCGGATGAAAAGCTACCTTACCCAGTCGCGCCTTGTGACCCCGCAACACAGCCAAGGGCTCATTGCGAGCCGCACTCCAGAGCCGAGCAGTACCATCAGCTGACCCACTGCACAGACATACAGAATCTGCGCCATCCGTCATCTCAGAAAGTGTGTAGCTCGGGTGCCAAGCCACTCCAGTAATACGGTCTTCATGCCCACGAAAGACTTTCACCTCATTAGCACTCGTTGCGTCCCAGATCTTGACAAGACTACTCCACGAGCCAGTGGCCACATGAGCACCATCAGCTGAATACCTCACACTAGACAATGGTCTGACATCGCCATTTTGGCTAGCAATGTTTGCCATTTTTAGTGCCGTAGTATACAGCTCTGCAGCGTGATGGTCAACCGTCCGGGCCCGTTCTTCCGGACTCCTATTCCTCTCCTGTCGCTCCCGCTTCAGTCGTGCCCCTACCACCCTCGAAGCGTGTGAAAATATAGCAGCACGCACGTTCTTAAGTCTGTCGTTTTGAATAGGCACATAGAATAACTGGTTCTCCTCTAACTTTGTCACATTGTCAAGCGCAGTCTTTCCTTTTCCTGCAGTCTTCTCTACCCCTGCATCTGCTCCAAAACCCTGCTGTTGAATATCCGCTAGCACCTGATGCACAAAGCCCGTCTCTTCTGCTTCTAGTTCTAGTCGAGACAGAATCTCGCGCAATCGTTCACGACGATCCGCCGGTCGTTCTCCAAACAACGTAATCGGCTCGCCAAGCTGTCGCAGCCGTCGAATCACTACTTCTACAATTGTAGGCACTACAATATTACGTGCCCGCTTCTCTGCTTCAATACGACGCAACAAATGCGCGTGTTTCTCCTGTGCAGCGCGACTGCTCTCTGACAATTCCAGCACTTCCGTCTCCACGTTGTCCGACACGTTCACGTTGCCTGCGCGGATGGCTGCCTCCAAGTTACTGGCCATACCGGAACCTCCGCCGCTATTTCGCACACTACTAGGCACCATGTCACTGGTGCCAGCGTCAATGGCGCCAAAGTAGATGCCCTTGCGCTCGCTCATTGTCTCGCTGCCTAAGAGATGGATGGATACCTTTTTTGTGACAGTTTTGTAGCAAATGGTGAGTTTGTATGACTTCATTAGCGTTACTTCATGTGCTCTTTCATATTGGTACTTCACAACACACGCATGTCACGCTTGAAGATGACGAGTCGATTGGCGGAAGATGAGCTCACTACAATGGAGCCAGCGTTTCATGGAGACGATGAATGGGTACGCAGACATGTAGAGGAACGAGATGGTGAGCGTACACGGCGGAATAGTCGTTATGGCGGCTCGAATTGTATGGAAACTGTGCGCTTTCATCGGGCCGAGTTCACCAGACAGATTCAGGTACTTATGATCAAGTTTTAGCCTTGTTCTTCGCATTCTTTTTGTTATATAATACAGTAACTCGACTTTGGCTAGGAGTTTCTAGATGCAGACGTGAGCGACGGCTTTGTTATTAGCCTTAAGCGCCGCAGAGAGTTTGCACTGCATTTGTGCGCGGACTACAAGATGTTTACAGAAGCGCAAAAGTTGGAGCTAGTGCTGGCACTGGCGGTCGATCTGGGGATACGAGATCTAGCTGTAATGATGAAGACATTGCCCTCTATCAAGCGGTCTGGTTTGGTGCTGAACGTGACGGCGGCAGCGCTTGGTTTTAGTCGCAAGAACGATCCAAACATCTCGAAGAGCATCAAGCGCGGGCTTGTGCCACTTGCAGAGCAATTTTTCCTACTGGTCGGCACTCTTCAGCCTGGACCATTATTTTTGCTCAATTTGAGAGTGGATTTGGGTATATTGATCAAGCGTTATCGAGAGAAACTACCAAAGTCCAGCGTGGAGGCGCTTGAGCTTTTAGATTTGATCATGCGTGACCTATTTGCTACACAAGGCAGCATGCGTTTCCGCCGTATTGACTTGTCATCTGAGGAGATAGCTGTGTTTGTGCTGAAGAACGAGCGTGTGCATCAACTTCGAGGCTGGAACGATCTGCGGCGCAGACTTGTCGGACAGCAACGCTACTGCTTTGGACTTTTTCACATACACATGCCGCATGCCCCGCTGGTGTTTGTGCAGGTAGTTGCGACGGACCACTTGTGCAGCAATATCACTCCGATTTTAGAGCAAGAGACACCGGTGGTAAAGAACCCGTCGCACATAATTTTCTATTCTGTTTCGACGTCCAATACTGGACTTCGGGGACTAAACATTGCGAGCCACTTGCTGTTTCTAACAATCCAACGTATGGGCAGTATGTATCCGCGGTGCACTATGGCGGCCACGTTGTCCCCAGTACCAGGTTTTGCTCGATGGTTTAAAGCTGCGCTCGCTGATGGCGATCAACAGTCTCAGGCTCCCTTGGACGGCAAAAATAGTCTGAAAACAAAGCAACACAAGAATCCAAAACTACAGCGCTTGGAATCTCATCAGCAAAGTTTCTTCACGACAGAGCAGGCGCAGCGTCTTACCACGAAATATGGTATGAATCAGCTTGGGCTGCACAAATGGCTTCTGAAAAAATTAAGCGATTCGGAGTGGCACAAGGAAGCCGAGCTAGTGGAGAATATTCGTGACATTGTGACATCGGCTTGTGCGCGTTATATTCTCTTTGAACGAAAGAAGGACAAGATTTTGGATCCCGTGGCAAACTTTCATCTCCAAAACGGCGCCCAGGTCGAGCAGATTAACTTTATGGCAGACACCACTCCGTCAGCGTTGACAACGGCGCTAGGCATGATGATTAATTATCGCTACTGCATGACGTCGATTGACGTAACCTCGTTATCGTACAAGCGTAAATCACTAGCTGCTGTATCCCCTGCTGCTGCTCGGCTTGTTTGGTTCGCGGACAGCGTTATATTGGACGGTACGAGAAGCAGTGTATGGCGGTGCGTCTTCGTTGCAGTACAATCTATAACATCATGTATGTGCTATTTTCTAGAAATCGAGCGTTTGAAGAATAGCCGCAATACGCCATTGTTCGCCAAGGTTTTTCGTGCTGGTGAAGTAATTAGTGCACGCGGATCGCTACCCACGGCTATCTACTTTATTGCGTATGTCCTCTGTTTGGATGCTATGCCTAATCGGAACAGGAAGTTACTCAAGATCGTTGTGAATATTGTAGGTCCGGGAGAGTGCGCGTATATTCGGCGCATCCATACATACTGTGCGAGGGCCATACCTTTGGGGAACGCGAATCACTGAACGATGAACCTATAGCATTTACGATTCGTGCGGAGACAGCAACGCATTTGCTGTTACTCCCGTACTACGACGTGAAGGCAATTCAGATCGAGTCAAGCGCGCTGCGTGACTACGTCGGTAATGACCCGCGGGTATGGCAGCAACATCTTTCCATGTCATGTCATGGAAGTAAACTCTAGGAGACCCGAGACGTTTATACGACAAGGCAACGATGCTGATAATGATGAATGGTGCAGTCGTCACTCCCTGATAGATACATTTCCATTCTGTATGTTCATTCGTCAAAACCCTTTTTCAATAATCAATTTTATATCCAATCCGATATTTCAAAATACCGCGCCACGTAGATCGCTCGCCCCCTTCAGAACCAAATCAATCGTGCATCTGCGCCACCTCCCGTCCTTCCTAGACGCTGCATTTCTACCGCTAAATGCTGACTAAGTTCGAATCCAAGAGTAACCGTGTAAAAGGTCTTGCGTTTCATATCAGTCGTCCCTGGATCCTCACCTCGTTACACAATGGTGTAATCCAATTATGGGATTACCGGATGGGTACACTTTTAGACCGATTCGATGAACACGATGGTCCTGTACGTGGCGTGGATTTTCATTGCTCACAGCCGTTATTCGTTTCTGGAGGGGATGATTATAAACTTAAAGTATGGGATTACAAATTACGTCGCTGTTTGTTCACATTATTGGGCCATTTGGATTATATCCGTACAGTACAATTCCATCATGAATATCCATGGATATTGAGCTGTAGTGACGATCAGACGATCCGTATCTGGAATTGGCAATCAAGATCATGTGTCTCGATCCTCACGGGCCACAACCATTACGTTATGTGTGCACGATTCCATCCAAAGGACGATTTAATCGTCTCGGCCTCATTGGATCAAACAGTGAGGATATGGGACATTACAGGTCTTCGTAAAAAGACCGTGCGTGGTGCACCTACTTCGATGGACGACATGGTGGGCCCTCCTTCGTCACGCTCGAACAATCACGATATCTTTGGAGCTAGCGATGCAATTGTTAAGTACGTGCTGGAAGGTCATGACCGTGGGGTTAATTGGGCCAGTTTTCACCCGACACTTCCACTAATTGTCTCTGGTGCTGATGATCGCCAAGTGAAACTATGGCGAATGAATGAGACCAAAGCGTGGGAAGTCGACACGATGCGTGGACACACGAACAACATCTCGTGCGTGCTGTTTCATCCCCGCCAAGAGCTGATTATTTCTAACAGTGAGGATCGTTCGATTCGAGTGTGGGATATCTCCAAACGTATGGGTTTGCAGACCTTTCGTCGCGAAAATGACCGCTTCTGGATGCTCGCGGCTCACCCGTCGCAGAACTTGCTGGCTGCTGGTCATGACTCTGGTATGATTGTGTTTAAGCTGGAACGTGAGCGTCCAGCTATGGATATTTACGAAGGTCGCGCGTACTATACCAAGGATCGCTACGTGCGCATGTACTCGTTCGCTGATGGCAACGACGTACCTGTGGCGGCTATACGGCGCACGGGCTCGGTTGGTGCAGGCATGGGTAACTTTCCTCGTCAACTAAACTACAACCCATACGACCAAAATTCGGGCACCAATAGCGTGCTGATGACTAGCGATGCCGAGGGTGGCTCGTATGAATTGGTGACATTCACCCAGGGAGCAAACGGCGATACGTCGGATTCCAGCCGTGGACCTGGACTATTTGCCGTGTTCGTGGCCCGCAACCGCTTCGCTGTCCTGGACAAGTCGCGTCACATTGTGATCAAGAACTTCCAGAATGAGGTGACGAAGAAGATCACCCCGCCTAACAGTACAGCAGACGGCCTGTTTTTTGGTGGCGTGGTAGGCCGCGTGCTTCTTCACATCGACGACAAGATGGTGCTCTACGAAACCCAAAGCCGACGCGTGCTAGCTGACGTTCAGGCTCCGCGCGTGAAGTACGTGGTATGGAGCCCTAATTACGAGTACGTGGCGCTGATCAGCAAGCACTCTATCGTGCTGGCTGATAAACAGCTTAACCATTTAAGCACCATCACGGAGTCGGTGCGTATCAAGAGCGGTATCTGGGCAAACGCACCTGCAGAGATCTTTGTCTATACGACGCTGAACCACATAAAGTACTCGCTAACGAATGGCGACGCTGGTATTATTCGTACTCTGGACGTGCCTGTTTACCTGACCCACCTGGACGGAAACAAGCTTCACTGCCTTGACCGCGAGGCGAAGATGCGCACTATGGCCGTTGACCTCACGGAGTGTGAGTTTAAAATTGCGCTGAACAAGAAGAACTTCACGGAGGTGATGCGTATGGTGCGTCACTCAAGGTTGTGCGGACAAGCAATTATCTCTTACCTTACGAAGAAGGGTTACCCGGAAGTTGCGCTGCACTTCGTGAATGATGAGAAAACTCGCTTCAAGTTGGCTATTTCATGTGGTAACCTTGAGGTTGCACTGAATTCGGCTTACGAGCTGGATGACAGCAAGTGCTGGTACCAGCTGGGAGTGGAAGCACTCCGCCAAGGTAACATTCAGGTTGTAGAGATGGCCTACCAGCGCACCAAGAACTTTGAGCGCCTGAGTTTCCTCTACCTGGTCACTGGCAACCGTGACAAGCTAAAGAAGATGCTGAAGATTGCTGAAGTGCGTAATGACATCATGGCGCGCTTCCACAATGCGTTGTACCTTGGTGATGTTGAGGTCCGCGTGATGACGCTCGAGGCTGCTGGCCAGTTCGGTCTGGCACTGCTGACAGCAGCCACTCACGGTCTCAGCGAGCACGTAGAACGCCTGCGTGCATTGTTGGAGGAAACGAATCCGGACTTTGATGTGGACGCTTTCCTAGCGCGGGAGATGCTACCGAATCCAACCCTGCTGTCTCCGCCGTTGTCCGTGAGCCGCATGGAGAATGAGAACTGGGCGCTAGTGGCGATTAATGAGCCAACAATTCAAGATCATGCAATTGCTGCTGAGAAGCGTGAAGCCGAGCGGAGTCTGCAGCCGCAGCATCAGGATCAAAATTCATTGGAGGAACGCCCTACCCGCAAACTGTCGATGGATTTAGCGATGGATGGCGCAGACGATGCCTGGGATATGGACGGCGACCTCGACTTGGACGACTCGCTAGCGATTGATGACGATTCCTTGGGCATCGACTCCTCTGCTCTAGAACACGACTTTGCTGGTCTCGGCACGGACGCTGGTTTCGTGGCAGCCCCTACGGCTGGAACGAGTCTAGCTGTACAGTGGGTTCGCAATTCATCACTGGCGGCCGACCACGCTGCTGCTGGGTCATTCCAGACTGCTATGCAGTTGCTGCACCGTCAAATTGGTGTCATTAACTTTGAGCCTCTCAAGCCCGTGTTCCTGCAGGTTTTTACGGGTAGTGCGACCTCCTTGCCTACGCAGGGCAACTACCCGCCGCTGCGGGTGTGGCTGCAGCGCAACGAAGCTAGTCAACCGGCGATCGCGATATCATTTGCAACTCTTGTTGAAGAACTCAAGCAAGCTTACCGTTCATTCACTGGTGCCAAGTTTGACGACGTGAAGACGCACTGCCAGTCGATCATGCACGCGATTCCGTTCCTAGCTGTGGATTCCAAAGATGAAGCCGAGAAGGTAAAAGGATTGCTTGCAGTGTGCCGTGAGTACTTGGTCGCGTGCCGCATTCGTACTGAGGTGGCTGCAGTGCCTTTGGAGAGCGATCCCAAGCGCAACATTGAGCTGAGCGCGTTCTTCACGCATTGCGAACTGCAGCTACCGCATTTGGTGCTGACGCTGAAAATTGCTATGACGAATTCGTTCAAGGCTGGCAACTTCATCTCGGCAGCGTCGTTCTGCCGGCGATTGCTGGAAATACCAGAGGTATCGCAGCATCCTCGCCATGAAAAGCTGCGTCTAACCGCCCGCAAGGTGCTTCAGAAGGCTGAAAAGGAGGCACGCAACGAACACGCCGTGAACTACCAGGACTCGAAGCCGTTTGTGCTAGACGCACGCAATCTTACGCCGATCTACTTGGGTGAGCCGGATGTGCGTTGCCCATACTGTGCGGCTGCGTATCACCCCGAAAGCAAAGGTACATTGTGCGACGTGTGTTGTATCTCAAAGGTTGGGGAAGAAACCATTGGACTGGTCGTTACTGCCGGTCAGTAGGTTTGATGCTGGATGATTGAGTCGATGATACCCATGCTTTAATGCTGTTAAAACTCCTAAAAAACAATGCGCTGCTATTTTATTATCGTTTTATTATCACGTTTTTGACTCTTTCTAAAAGACTATTCCATAAATTACATCGCTTCAAATTTCAAATTTATATTTAAAGCGCACAAAATCATCGCGCATTGGACTAAATCACAAATTGATTCACTCAATCATGCGGCATTTTCAACAGTTTGACCATGAGTTGCAGGACAGTGACCAGACCATTTCAACATCTGTGCGGCATCTGCGGCCTCATACACGTCTCTCTACGCTCGCAGACATCAACACCAGCAGCAACAATGAACGTTCAAGGCCTCCACGTCGTCAATTCCCGACTTCCGCCTTTTTTTCCGACACGACCGATGACGACGTGGTTCAGCCAATCACAGGCCGCCTTGAGCTCTCCATGAACGATTCTAATTGGTCAAAATCAATAGGAACCAATAAACTGCCACTACGAGGGCTCAGAGAAAGTCAAGGGGGAACAATAAATGGTCCAAAACTATATATGGACGCTATTGAGTTTCCAATGACACGATCGGTGCTCTGGTAAGAACCTTTAGAGCCTTTTTGTAGTGGGAATGTATGCTTAAAATTATGAATTTGTAGGGATCGACGTCCATTGTCAAAAGCACCGGTGATTGTGTCATTGGAGCACATTTTACCACGATTTATCGTGTCAGCACAGACGTTGAAGGATATTTACACGTTGTATAACGAGAAGAAGAAGGCTAATACTGTGTTGTGTTATCTCTATGGAAATGCAATGTCACTGAAGGTGAAAAGTGTGTTTTTAAAAGGAGTGAAGCTCAAGAAAAAGGATGCACGTGCAGCAGAGACTTGGTGTATACCGGTCTATGTTATTGGAGAGGGAAATGAGTCAGGGTTGTCACAAGAAAACTACGCGGCTACTATTGCAAGTGTCCAGAACAGTTATCGGGATGAGTATTCGGACAATGTTGCCACGAAATTTCAGCCTAAGTTGCTGGTTTTTCGATCGTCACCTCATACCGCACAACTTGATTTCCAGCTGGAATGTGCGGCGTCACCGGTGCTATTCAAGTTCTCTCTTATACGGAACTTACCGCTGCTGATGACTCCGCTTGCAGTCGGTTTAGCAAGACGTGAATTTAGTACGCAGTCTGGGAGTTTACGTTCGGGTTATCTCACTCTCGATCGAACTCGGAAGGCAGTGCCTTTGCTAAAGGTAGATCCTCTTGTTCTACGGCAGCCGCTTGTCGGCGTTTGGGTCTATGGTGTCCAGATCGATGATGCTTGGGATGAGGAGATAGCACGACGGCAACTGGCGGATCCGCTCTTGTATTTTGCGTGCATTGGGTACTTGATGTCGGAGGTGATTAAAGAGCGTGTGAGACCTGAAAAAAACACGTTCTTGGTGGCACTGTATCCTGCCAGCAACCCTAATGGTTGTGGCTCTGTTGGGTCGTTGCCACGCTTCTTCGAGTGTGGTGTCTCCGAGTTTTTGTCGCCTCGGACTCGGCTTCTCCCGATGCAGCTATATTCGCACCGGCGATCATGCTTAGTTGGAGCATCCAAGCTCTCAAATGATTTAGAGTTTACTTTGTCTGCGGCACCAACAAGCGAGTGGGAAGCAGCTAGACGCCAGGCAAAAATTCCTACTGTTCAGCGGCCAAAGGAAAGCGAAGATAGGGTGCCTAGTACAGCTCATGCAACTATCGACAGCAGCACCACATTAAATTGTATGCTGACTTCAACATACATCGATGATGAGGATAAACATGAAGATTCGACACGTGGCTGGACTATTACCGAAGATGTTATTCGTAAGAGTCCTGGTTTAGATCTGAATGCACAAAGTCATACGTCAATGCAGAGTGAGATGGAAAGTAGCAATGCAACAATATGTGCTGGGTTTTGTGTGAACGAAAACGAAGAGAACACCGCAATTCCGCTCAACAATTTACACAACGCAACCTGCGCTCAAGCTGCTACAACCACCTCGTATTCATCGCCGTCGAAAAAGACGGAAGACGGTGCCCAGCTTGATTTGCATGGCAGCTTCGCCAACTACCGAAGTTGTTGTAAAAGCCAGCAGCTATTGACCATCCAGCACCAGCAAATTCTTGAGAACCAGCAGCGGCAACTACACGAGATGCAAGAGCAGATCGTACAATTGCGGCGCCTTTTGAATGTTGCGAAAAGCGAAAACAAGAAAGAGGCAAATGCTGCCTTCAACGATGAGGGCGGCTATGATTCTGATGCGAGCAGATCCGGCATCAGGGTAGTAGATGATGTTTGTGATGTCTCCAGTACATTTGGTCGACAAGAAAATGGTTACTTGAGCTCTCAGTCGTCAATAGCTTTAACAAGTTTCAGACAAAGTGGCAGTGGACCGTTCTCTGATAAATTGTCTGCTAACAATCACCACAACGATGAAAACAAAGGCAAAGGAGACGGCAAGGACCTTTCATTGAGCTTGTTGAGCTTGTCATCAATTAGCTGTGGTTCTGCAGCTGATTTATCGTCGTCCTCATATGTGGGCGAACAGCTGAATGAATTTAGTGGTGTCCGAAGTCAGAAGGAAACAAACGTCAATGGCGAACAAGTGGAGACTGGTGCTCACGGCTTGAACCAATCTCAGTCGTCACAATTAAACACAGAAGCAAAAAACCAAGACAGAACAGTTCAAGCCGACAACAACGACATTCAAGAAAGGAAGTTCAGTGAGAACGTTTCTGATGCGCGAGAAGGCATCGATAACAGCACCAGTGTGCATGAACTATCCATCGACGAATTGAGCACCTCTTTACACAAGGAAGCTATAAACAAACTCGACAAAATAGGTGTGGCTCGTGATGACGATGGCAAAAGTGGCGATCATTCAGTCGACGACCGTCTTTTGTCTCCTGATGCATACCTTCGAAAGGTTGGGAACTTTGTCGACCATCACGGTGGCTGCTTCACGACGCCATCACTGGATTTCCACAGTTTTTGCGTGCCTCGCATAAAATTTCTGAGTGAGACTCCGGAGTGCGATTCAGATGATGAGGAGATCCGCCTTATTGAGCAAAAGTACAAGCGATTGATGCCGGCATAAGCGACCTGCAACTAGATCCACTACGTACTTTACGTTCGTTTAGCAGGTACAGTAACTTTAATCTTATGGGGCATCACGCCACGCCATCTTCCTTTCCATCGTGTTTCCTCAGGGCAGTTGTGAACACAAGCATGTCAACTGGTACAAATAGATCATCAACCGCCTAGTTGGACGCTGCCTGCAATTTCGAGACTTGCTGCGGGGCTTTCACATACACGAGGTACTCCGCTGGGATCATGAAGATACTTGAAGGCTGCCCGTTTGGGGTACCAGATTGCACAACGAATCGAAATCGATTAAGATTGTAAATGCCTGGCCCCATAAAGCAAGCTTTCAGGTTGATCGTCACCTGACTGTTGGGCGAGAACCGCGTCAGTTTCTTTTTGGTAACTCCTGTCCAGAAGAAACGCGGTGGTGCAACACGGGGTGGAGAAGCACCAGAATACGATACAGAATGTAGCTTTGTCAACGGCGCAGTAGCAGGGAGCGAAGTCTGGGATTTTTCGGGATGCAGCATTTCGACAGTAACGTCAAGTGGAGGTGAGCTCGGCGATGACTCGTTACACACCTGCATTGTGATATCTAATTCCGCAATACTCATCGCTGATGTCGAACCAGGGTACGTCGAGCTCTTCAGGTCAATGCAGTTATTGTAGCCGAGCGTGACAGTCAATGGACATGAATTTTCTTGAAGCGATGGTCGAATTTTCACCGACGTCAGGTTTGTTTGACCTATTGCCCGACGAGAAGCCACTCCAGGCCAGTTTTCACTCGACGATGAGCTGCAATCAGTCGACCACACCAGCACAAGATGACCATCCGTATCCAACGGAGACAGCAGCGCATCTCTTGACGTCGGCTGAGGCTCTAGCTGTATTTTTTTGTCGTTGCTATCGTCAGCAGACGCATCTCTTAGAGCCTTGTTCTCTCGTCTTACACTTTGGATCGTTCGAAAGCCACCGCCACGTTTCCCATCACTTCCAGAACCATCGCCACTTCCAGCACCATTGGCACGAACGATTTCTCGAGCATTTTCCAGACATAGAAACTGCTCGATCGGCAAGGTAGACGACATATCAACCCCGCTTTGCGCCGAGAGGAGAGGTATCTTGCATAATTCTGATGCCTTAGTAGAACTACTCCGTCGTGGAGTCACGCGAAAGTAGCTTGTGCTGGCTTCGAAGAAACCCAAACACAGTGAATCACGCACGTCTGTTGCTTTCTGAGAAGGGGGACGCGTCAAGGCCTCAACTGCCCAGGAGCTTACGCAAATGAGATCCTCCAATCGAACTACTCCGTCCAGAGGACCGACCATTTCACCGTGGTCACTACGCTGGTTTGACACTGTAATACCAAGAATGTATTCGTTGCTGGCGCCAAAGCTCGGTTCGATGGAATAAGATACATCGACGCATGGCAACAAGTCCAGACCAAGCTTCATTTTCACTGTGCGTGAAAGTGACGAGCTAACGCGAGCTTGTTCTTCTCCAGAAGCAGTATATTGAAACAGGAGGGCCGCGTCACGACGCCCAGGCACTAGCCCTCGTGCCCACATCTTGATCTCCTTTGTTTCTCCGGGTGCTAACATCACTCCGTTTAAACTCACGACGTGACCACTAGCCCCAATATATCCGCACAAATTCTTTGTGGTACTCGTTTCCGATGCACAGATCAACAAGTCAGTGCAGCAAATCTGGAGACCAGACAGAGCTACTGTACCGGAGTTAAGAAGCAAAATGTTTAACTCCATCAGCTCACCGACAAAAGCCTCAGCCGGTAAACCTTCTACTTTCACTCCAAGCCATGGCATAGACTCCACAACATTCGCAATTAGACTCATGTTCGGTGCACGGGCCCGGGCCTCTCGGTGTGCTCTCGTGTCTTGCAGCAGCGGGCCAGGAATATCAAAGGCGTGTTCGCCTTGGACGTCTCCACCGCATATTGACCAGCGGACCCCAGTCAGACTTAGCTTTCCGCGAATTTTTGGGCATACTGCAAGACGGACACGCTCTTCGCTGCACGGCAGGAGCTGCAGGTTCACGCTGTCGATTACAATGCGCTGGTCACTAGACTTTTTGTTCTCGGGAACACAAAATGCTTCCTTATCTTCATCAGCGGTCTCAAATCTTCCAAACAAATGAATATTCGTTACATCCACTGCACACGAAAGAGCATTCTTCATCACAAACTCAACAAAGATCTGTTCTCCCAAAACGTAGTTCTCGGGTTTTTGGATTGCAGCACTCTTTTTATTACGGTAACCAGCATACACATGCGCAGGTGCAAACCAGCTCTTCGCTTCGTTACTGTTGCCTGACGTAACATATTGGTGCAGCCGGTTTTGCTTGTCGATGATATCCCCAAGCTCTTGCCATGTCTCTGCTTCAGAATGATTACCGTCAATAGATCGGTCAATGCCAAACGCGTTTGTCGATGCAAATACAACGGCCGACTTGTCATCCAGCTCAGGCATGCACAAATCTCTTACAAGTAGTTTCTTGGTGCTGCCATCGCCATTTTCTATCAAGATGGGCCCGCCTCGAGCAAACGAAGACGCGCGCGCGCCGGTACGCTCTGTTACCAAGAAGTCTTTGACCATCAAACCAAAATCGTACAACATAGCTTCCTGTTGACTCGCTGAATTGCGGCCCGTGCCGATAAGCTTGAGAAACAAATTTATAGAAGCCATGCGGTTGTCCAGCTTATTTGCCTGTTGCGCAAGCATAAAGTTTATGTGATCTTCGACAAGGAACCAGCCGCTGCAGTCATAGATAGCTCGCGCCAAGGAGTAACACCTCGCAGAATGCTGCTCATGCCCTAGGGAATGAAACACGTGGCCAGCCATTACCATTCGAAATCCGTACTTGCGAAACTTTGGTAGTCGCGCGCGGAGATCGCACAAGGCTGCACACTCCATAAGAACTGCCGCACAGATGCCTTGCTCCATCGTCGAGCCACGAATGAGTGCAGCGGAAGCGTTGTCCATGTAATCTGTACTCAGACCTGACTTACTCAACGTGTGATACACCTCACCGGCAATGACCGCCGCACGAATAGCTAGACGCTGGGTCAACGGAGAAGGCGTTTTGGCGTAGATCGCATTGGCCGAGTCGAGAGCATTCGTCATCTGCATGGGCGATCCCTTTGTCAAAAGTAAGCAAATTGCTATCATCTCATTCACATTGGCGCAATGTAACACTGACTTGTCCGATTTGAAGTCGTCACGCACCAAGCGATACATTTGCAGTGCCAGCTCGTAGTCTCGAACGAGAAAAGCTGTATCGGCCAATAGACGAGTCTGCGACTCGATGGAGCTGCAATTGTATACAACACCACCCGATACTGACGCATTCGACTGACGCAAGTCTTTCGGTTTGCGTAGCCACGACTTGAAGACATTTTTCACACCTTTCTTCATGGCCGAGACCACTTCATTCAATTGGAAAATCCGTCCTTCAAGCGACGATAGGATAAATCGCAGTCCGAAATCTCGTACAAAAGCCTTCACCTGTGCCACATCATCTCTAGACAACAACGTGCCTACTCCGTCGCTCACTTGTGGATATATGTCGAGCTCATAAGGGAACAACGGTGGTCTCACATACGGATTTTCCGTCCACACCTTTGCAAATGGTGATGGGACAGGGGCATCTTCCACCGGCAAGGAGTTGATCCTCAACACTGCTCCATTAACTGTTGTAATGTTCATATTCCTCAAGATCGCATCGGGATCAATTGACGTGCCCTTCGTCTCAAAGACATCATGGATCACCATATAAAACTTGGGCACCAATGTGGCATCATATAGTTCTTGTTGAAATGGCAATGGGAGATTCCTTGGTGCTATCAGTTCCTCGAAACTATGACGTGGATTCGGATCCGTAGAGCTCACAACGACCATCATGGCCACAGGATGACACAAAAGACTGTACTCTTCACAACGGAATGTGTCCATAAGTGTGTGTTTGAAGGATTGATACCAGGGCATTATATCGTGGCTGCCTTCAGCATCTGCTCCAATAACTTGGAGGTACGTCGGCACATCATCGACACTCGTAACTCGTGGGATGTCCAGCTCCACAGCCAACGCCGCGTTATGTTGCGGCGGATGACGCTTAATACTGTCGTTAAGTTGCTCCGTAGCCTCATTTAGTCCCAGTGTATGAAACTGATTAGATGCGAGGAAGCGAAAATTAAAGCACGCGAGTTGAATCGGATGCGTAACGGAACGCAACGGCGTATCGGCGTCATTTAAACGTGCAAATCCATTAAGAATATCAGCTACAGAAAGGTTGTTCTTTTGCGCAATACGTTCTGCTTCAGGCGTGGAACATGTGAGTACCACGGGCGCAAAGACGTCCTGCACCCAACTCTCCATGGACTCCATAATGGATAATATCGCAGATTTCGAAGTGTAATCGGTATCGGTATTTACACCGGTATCAATATATTTTATTTTGCAAAAGAATGTTTTCTACTCGTAATATAGGAAAAGCGCTATTTATTACCCATACTTTTGTTAACCAGCCTCTTGGATTTATTGAAATAATCTGATTAGTCCGAATGCCAGATCAAGAGAAATTATAAAATTACTTGTATCTAGATCAGTGGTGGCACAAATGGTTTAACGCGTTTTTTAACCACCCATTAACCCCTGGTTATAACCGGTTAGAAGGATAAAAAATATCGGCTGTTTAACCACCAACCATTTAGGAAAATGCTTTAAACCGATAAAAACTGTGGAATTCGTTCGAGAAACTATCACTGCAAGATGGGCAGCAATCATCAACCAATGAAGCAGGCAATAGAAAAGAAGCAAATGTCAAGAATACGAAAGAGATTCGTGACTTTGAGGGATTGAAGTCGCTTCGCGACGCATCTGCGTGGATTTCGCTGATGCTGGCGCGGTCTCGCTTAATGGAGAGCAAACCGATCATGTCGCCTGACGTTAAGCTTCAAAGAAATCAGAACAAAGCTGAAAAGTTGGAGGAATTAACGCACGAAGTGCACAAAAGAAACAAGCCAATACCGCTTATTCTCTCTTGAAAATAAGTCTAAGAATCAATATTATTTGGTTCGTTGTTAACATTGCGATCCCAATGGCGAAAATTTGTTTGAAGGGAGGGCAAGAACCATGAAAACGCACTTGAAAAAGTGCAAAGAATAATTGAATGCCCTGGAGGACAAACAAAAAGAAAGTGTTGATGAAAGCGATGAAGAAGTCTGCTCAACCTTTACTTCAGTCTCTGGACAACTAGCGAGTGCAAAATCTGTTCGTGGGAAGAGAAACAGATTGGATTTTTTTCAAATAGTGGCTTGACGAACAAGAAATTGAAAACCTATTCGGTCAAAACAATACTTGATCGTGAAATGAGGCCAACTGAGGAAATCAAATACGACAGCGTTTGGTGGAAATGATTGCCGATAGTGGAATATCTTTCCAGTGAATTGAACGACCATCAACGATCAGATTTTTTAAAATGATACGACCAAGTGTAATCAAGGCATTTCCAAGTCGAAGAGTTTTGGGTGGAAGGCTTCTCCATGAGGCTGCTATTTGTAGTCGGAACGAACAGTTACCCGATATCAAAAGACTCATTGAAGATGTAGGTGTCACAGGAAATTATTCTGTGATGGATATGAAGATGGTGCCAAGAATCATATTCTAGGGAGCATATTTCAGGCTTTGAATAAATGGATCTCCTATGATGAAGCGCTAGGAGATGGAAGCGCAATAGAATGGAAATGGATGAACACCACGAAATAGCAACTGCAAAACCGATTGAATCTGCGTTCATGAAAGGTAGTCAAGATTTGGGGAAGCTGATTTCGTGTGTGGTGACGGACGATGCTGGTCAGAGAAAAGCGCATTTTAGCACTACGTTTTCCGCATATGTATTTTGATAAATTATATGCACATCAACTGAATCTTATTGTGCAAGATGGTACATGTGGACCTTGTGGCGCGTGTAAAAGCATTGACCAAAGCTAATAACAAGAGTGCAAGTAAATGGCTCGTGAGATTGACAGACCGATGCAAGAAACTATATGGTTGTTCGCGTAGCTTGCTAAGAATTATGGATGTTCGTTGGAATAGTGCACAGAGTTCTTACGCAAGTGTATTACGAATACGCACGGCTTTAAAGTTAATACAAACAGAGTATGGTGGCGTAAGTGATTTTCCAAACGCTCTAATGGTCGATGACGTTTTTTTTGAACAATTGTGCAACGCTGAACAACTACTTTGACCACTTACAAAGGCATCATTTGTAATACAACGCGAATCGACTTCTTTAGCGGATGTCCTCAATATGTATGGTTTACTGTATCAAGAATTTGCGAAAGCGAGCCAACACGCAGATGAATTGAAGGAGTTATTAGAAAAACGATGGGAACAACAAGAGCAACCAATGATCCTTCTAGCTTTTCTATGTCATCCCAAGTACGCAAATATTTTCCGAAGTATCGCACGTTTCGAAAAAAAGCTTGAGATTGGCAAGATAATTCAAAACTCTATCCTTTACTACAAGAATTTCATCGGTGACCTCACAGAAGCCCAACTATTTTGCTGTGAAAGTGAATGATTGGGTTCAGGACGCGATATCAGATGCTCAATTCCTGATATCGTTGTCTCCGATACAGTTTTGGAAGGCGCTAAAGCGAGCATGCCCTTTTACATCACGTTTGGCCATTTTTTTACTTTCAATTGTGATTTAAACAGCCACTTGCGAGAGATTATTTAGCGCGTTTGGTAATTTTCCGACGAAAAAGCGAAATTAACTGCATTCACAGAAGGTACATCATCTGGCACAAGTGAAAAGATATGTAGCCAAAATGGACGAGAAGGCCTACAATACTGCGTCTTCTACACGGCCGAGAATAATTTCGCCCACAGAATTACCGCGAATAGACACCGAAGAACAAAAGGTAGTTGAAAGCCATGATGAAGACAATGAAGTAGGCATTGTTAATATGGAAGGCATTGAAAGTGATTGTGATGATGAAGAAGACGACAACATTATCGAACAAGATACAATCCTTGACGATTGGACTATTGTGCTTGATGAGCTTGATCGAAAGATGAGCAAGAATACAATGCATCCGTTCATTTCATTAAACAGGCTATGGCATTACATATGATGAATGAAGTTTTGCGAATGAAGCACTCTGGTGGGGCCGAGTATCGCCAATTCATCCTTATCCAGACCACAATGTCCCTAATTTTCCGCAAGAGAGACTCACAGGTGTCAAGAGTGTTAAGTTTGATCTAGAATCTCTGTTACCTACATCCACTGAGGCGTTAGATGAATTTAATATCCTTGAATAATAAGCTCTTGTTTAACCCATGAACCATGTGGCTTAACCAATTAACAATTGTTAAACCACTCCAAAATCTATTAAGCTGGTTAATGCCACCACTGGTTATAACCTATGTTAACTATATTAAACTACAACTATGTATGTTGACAACTTGACCTTTACTCATTGCGCGCGTCCATCGGTAATTGGTCAGCGCGTTGGTTGATATTATGGCCCATATCAACCAATTAGAGGGCATCTCCAACTTCAAGGAGATCTAGGGACAATATTGTAGGAAAAGATAATATTGTCAAATATTATTAATAATCATAATATTTAATTGACACTTCATATGTAACGGGGCTAGAACGTACCGTCACTAGCTTACACGCGCGCTTGAGGAAGACTCAAGCCCAAGTATTAGGTGTTAAGTAAATTTAACTCTGATTTTATCTGGTTTTAATTCGTACTAATTACGAAGATTTCAAGTCGTAATAAATACGACAGTGTTCCCGCCTTTCGGGAACCACACAATTTCAGGTTGATTTATCATTGGTCCATATTGGGACTTTAGGCCCAATAATAAACCAATAATAAATTGCCACGCTGTGCCCGCTATTCGGGCCCAGCACCTGTCTACATATGTAATTGTTTATTTGTGCTAACTATGTGTGTAATGTAGCCCTTTTTTACATCACGCCCTTCTCATGACAGCACTCACCAACCGTGAGTGCTCAACTGTCGAAACCCCATCGCTCACAAACGAACAAGCAATGTCCAAAGACCAACAACCAATCCAGCAGCACTCCCACGAAACATCAGCGGGAGTGCAACAACCAGCATCATGGCGCGACAACTCATTCCTTGGTCACTGTACGACTTGTCCGGAGCTCACGCTCCGTAATCACTGGACACGATGCGGGACTACTTCCGCCGATTTCGAAAACTGCGCGGGAAAGGTCTTGATGGAATCGGGTATGAGGCCCTACAACGTTCTTGGTGTGCCTTCATCCAACGTTGGAATCGGATGCTCGAGGATGGTAGCAGCTTCCAATTATAGCTCGCCAATCTAGAGGAGCTTCGCTCCGATCACTCCATCGGCGCGCTACGCGAAAGAGTGTGTGAAGATGCTTGGAATGAGGACCGCCTCTGCTTCGTTCATGTCAATGGAGAATGCCGGTCTTGTGACTCGACTCCACGTCCAACTCATGACGAATGGCGACGACACATCGCTGAGTGTCCACTCAGTGATCGCGAACGAAGTTGGATTGCAAAGTATGAGCGAAGTCTGAGCGAACGGAGAAGCGCAGTTATTCGTGGTGCGCCTCGCTGGCAGCACCACTCGCGACAGCGGAGTCAATCTCCGCGGAATCATCAGCGCAGGGCAGCGACACGTTCGCCTGCCCGTCCTGCTGCGCGATTCTCGCCTCGCAATCGTGATAATATGTATTCACCACGACGTTCTCGTTCACGGCATCGTTCTCGTTCACGACATCGTTCTCGTTCGCGTCATCGTTCTCGTTCTCGTTCTCGACGACGTGGATTTCCTTACCGCTCTCGTTTGTCACGAGAGCGTTCGCGTGCTCGCCCGCATTGGAATATCCCGACTTCGTGGCTCTATACGACAGAACCACATCTGGAACGTCACGAAGGAGTCAGGAACGTGGTTCCATGTATCCTTCTCGGGAGGGAATCCAAGCCAACGTACTCGGTACCTGCGCACGGATGGAACCGCGCGCTTTTCATGAGCCGACTGCAGTGCTGGTTGTGGAGGGTCCTCGTGACCCACATTGCGGTCTACAATCCAGCGCACCTGTCCCTCCGCATCAACAAGCGGAGGAGGGCCCTCGCGATGGTAGTGCTGGCGTCCTAGTTGATCAGGACGATGTTGATCAGGCCGTGAACATAGCTGCCGATGCTCAGCTGGAGGCTGAGGCTGCCAGTGAACGTGCTTTCCGGGCGGAGAAGACTTCGAGTGAGAACCGACAGTCGAACCGTGAGCTGCTCGAACGGATAAGGGTTCTGGAGCGCCAGGTGCTTGGTCATGTGCAGACGGGATCGAGGACGCGCCCCATGTCATTGGTGCGTCGAGCACGACGGAGGTCCGATCGACTTACGGACCCCTGAAGCCGGCATCGGAGCCAAACCGTGAAGCGTAGCCGAGAGATATTCCTTCAGCCGCCCGACATAGAATGTCGGGTGGAGTCGCAATGACGAGAGGACGTCGAGTGTATAAGCGTCGCCGATTGCCTTCAGAACCTTGAATGGACCGATGAAGTGGGGAGTTTACTCGCCAGGTTAGTGACCGCTGAACCCTTTAAACATTCCGTATATAATAATACACAATCTCCTATCTTAAACTTGCTCATGTTCTTTTTGCCATGTTTGTCAGCGTTCTCTTTCTGTTGATTCACCGCAGATTGTAGTGCGTCGCGTACAAACCGGGTGATGGCTTGGCGTTGGAGTATAGAATCCGACACAGCCATGTCATCAATTGGTCGCGCCGACTCAATTGGCGCGTAGTTGGCAGTAGGAGAACGCTTACCCGAAGACGGGTCCAATCAATGTCTGCGCAGTCCATCGAGCTAATGGGGACGCCACGTCTCGTGGGGTCAAAACATCAGCTTTCGCCTTGGATCGGGTTACTACATTCGCGCTCAAAATACCGTGAGCTGCACTCGAATCTTGTTTGTCACCGTTATCCCTCCCAGAGTGGATACACTAGGTGTTGTGGGTCGCCCCACGGCCACGAGAGTAGGAACACTAGGGTGGCGAGCCGAGTTCACATAGAATGGCTATAACCCTGTTGACGCGTGTACGGCGTTGTTGAGTGCGAACTCAGCGAGTGGTAAATTTGCACTCCAGCTTGTGAATGACGTATCTTAACTTTGAAGAACATCTTCGAGGACCCGGTTCACGCGCTCGGTTTTCCCATCCGTTTCCGGATGGGCCGCAGTCGACATCAGCAGTTTTGTCCCGAGGAGCTCGAAAAGTGACGTCCAAAATGCGGACGTAAATCGTGGATCACGGTCCGAAACAATGTTTTCTCGAAGGACATGATGACGGAACACCGCGTCGATGAAGTGGGCAGCGGTCTCTGCCGCGGTGATCTTAGCGTGAACAGGCACTAGGTTTGTCATTTGCTGAATCTGTCAACAAAAACCAAGATGCCCGTTCGAGCTTGGTTATCGGGTGCAAGCCCGAAGATGAAGTCCATCTAAACTGATCTCCAGGCCTCTGATGCAATTGGAACGATCGCAAGGGAGCCTGTGACGATGGAGATGGCTTCACACGCTGGCATATTTCGCACGTTCGGATCCAAATTGCTTACCCACTTATACATGTGGGGCCAGAAGACGTCTCGAGACACAGCCGCGAAAAAAGTCTTTTCGCGGCCTAAATGGCCGCCAGCAGGAGCATCGTGATACTCGTGAATGATTCTTGCACGCAAATCCATGTCGTTGGCAATCACCGTGCTAGGAGTATCGAATTGGTCGATGCTATTCAGAAGCAAATCGCCATCTAGACTGTATCGATGAATATGGTCGCGCTTGGTTCGGGATAAGGCTCCCAGTGCAGCATCGCTGGGAACACGCAGATACTCAATAATGTCTGCATAATCTGAATCGCTCTTGTACGCTGCGACGATCTCATCAAATAAACACAGCTCGGTTGTAACCCGAGTTAGGTTCAGCGATACACACATCGCACATCGGTCATCATCGTCCTCGTCATCAGTAGCCTGACGACTCAGAGCAGTTAGAGGATCGTAGTCGGGACGCCGTGACAAGGCGTCATCGCGAATATTATTCCTGCCTGGCTTGTAATGCAAGATGAAGCTGTACTCATAAAAGAATGAAAGCCATCGTGCCATCCGTTGGGACAGGTGTGGGATCTTCATCGCTGTACGCAGCGATGCATGATCGGTGTACAAAGCAAATGTACGTTCATTAAGCAGATGCACGCGAAACTTGATAAGTGCATAGCGCATCGCTAACAGCTACTTGTCGTGAACCGGATAGTTCTTTTCAGCTGGCTTTATCTGTCGCGACTGATAACTCACGACTCGTTCGCGGCCCTCATCATCAAATTGCATGAGGGCACAACCGATTGCAAAATCACTGGCATTGCAAACCACGTGGAACGGCTCGGAGTCGTCTGGTAGGACCAGCACTGGCGCTGACGCCAGGCTCTTCTTCACTGCGTCGAAGGCTTCTTGGTGCTCGGGACGCCACAACCACGTGGCGTCTTTCTTCAAGAGTGACGACAAAGGCTGGATAGAACCAGCACAATCCTTCGTATACTTGTGCAAATAATTAGCCAAGCCGAGCCACTGGCGCAGCTCCGTAGGGTTCTTGGGCGTGGGCCAAGAACAGATGGACGACACCTTCTCTGGATCAGTTCGAACTTCCGATTTACTCACATAGCAACCCAACACAGGAATTTCCGGTGAACAAAAGACACACTTCTTGAGATTCGCGTACAACTTATTGTCCCGCATAACTTGAAATACTTCCTTCAGGTGTTGAAGGTGAACTTAGACATCGTTGAGGTTGCCCTCGGCGCGACTGTGGACGAAATGTCGTCAAAATAACTTGGAGCAAAGTTCCGAAGGGGTCTCAACACTTGAGACACCATGCGATTAAAAGTGGCCGGAGCGTTCTTCAACCCTTGTGGCATAACCAGCCACTCCCATAACATGCCACTCGGGGCGGTGAGTGGGATATCACTCGGTCGCATCATAATCTGGTAAAAGCCATCGGTCAAGTCGATGGCAGTGAAGATGACACTTCCTGACATGGAATTCAGCACCATGTCCTTCCTTGGAATTGGCGTTTGCGCAGGAATAGTGGCATCATTCAACTTATTGAACTCATGCACTATCCGCCAGCCTCCCGTAGTCTTCTTCACGCAGAAGGTTGGACTCGAATGTGGTGAGATACTCTCACGCACATGACCAGCCTTGCGGAGGCCATCGAAGAATGCGTCAATAGCTTCAACTTGATACCGAGGCAACGGCCACTGCCGTGTCACACGATACTTCGACCCTGGCACGAAATCAATCTCGTGTCGAACACCACGGTCCGCAGGAAGATCAGCCGGGATCTTGTCCGGGAACACGTCTGCATAATCAGGAGAAATGTCATAGACAGGGTTACCAGACTCTCGCAGAGCCTCCCATGATTGTGACGCAAACCTTTCTTCACGCGCTGACTTTGACTCAGCGCTTCGAAGACGCGTCATATGCTCCTCGTTTGCCACGGTAATCACCTCGTTGGTGATTAGATACACTTGTTCCACAGTGCCTCCCTTAAGTTCACGTAGGAAATGCTTCCAGGAAAGCCCTGGAAGGCTGGTAATGGAAGGCGAATCACGAGGAGGACTAGCGAATTCAATGTATTGGCGCCTTTGTGGACTCCCTTCCACGTACACGATAGCGTGGACACATTCCAACGCTATATTATCGATTCTCATGTCCCCATCGTGCTTCGAGTCACTACTCGAAGCTGGCGAACCGCAGTCAGGTGAGAAACCACCCCCCCCCCTCTAGGCACTGGATGTTTCCTCATCCGCAATGCCGGAAACACTGGACGGGAGTATCCCAAACTCGACCGTCGACACTTGATGCGGGAGCTCCTGCTCGGCCGCCGTAAACCCGTGTGGGAGCCCCTGCTCAACCGCAATGTGCTAATGTAGAACCCGTGACAGGGGGATGTGGGAACCCCGGTTCGACCATCATGCTCTCGCGTGGGGACTCCTGTCCTTCCACTTCACACTCGTTGGCGAGCTCTTGCTAGTCGTCACAATGCCCTTGTGGGATCCCCTGCTTGACCACAATAGGTGCAGATGGGAACCCCGGTTCAACCACTGCATTCACGTGCGGGAACCACTGTTCAACCGCGTTAATGACACGCGGAAAACCCTGTTCGATCGCGTCGTCCTCTTCGTCCTCTTTGCTGTGTAGCGAGGAGTCACTGTCACTTGTGTCTCGAAGAACAGCACAAGCAGTGCAGAGAGGGCCATCGCTCGCTCTGTACACCGCCAACGTCGTGGAATCACGATCCACGACTGTGACGTTCGGCCAGTCACTTGGAGATACCAAGAGATGGGTAAACACTTTACTGACATCGAACTTGCGTCGACGTCTCACTGATCTGGCTAACCAGTCGATCTGGGGCTCATAACGTGCCAACCATGGCATGCCCAGTATGCAATCGAATGCATAATTCATCGCGATCACCAAAAAATCATCATTACTGCGAAAACCATCAAACGTGTACGGCAACGACACTTCGCGCCGCGATATGCGGTGTGGTTTCCCGTCAGCCAACTTGACGACGACTTGGCCAGTTCCCTCACGGACCTGAATGCTGGGAGGCAGCGTCGATAAATAAGATTCACGAAAGAAATTATTTGTTGCTCCTGAGTCCAGGAGTGCTCGCAGAGGTCACCGGACGCCGGCGACATGTAAACTGACAATAATCAGACGTGAATCACCACTCGTAGTGGTGGCATTTAACTGTGCGCGTAGCGCAGGAGGCCTGGAAGGTTGGGCTGCCACCGGGGAACCCGGACCTCCGTACCAAATAGTAGGGCGCCCTGCACCTACTGGTCCCGACCGTTTTTTGGACGTGCGGCCGGTACAGCACCCTCATGATGGGCGTCCACTACTTGCACCGATATCGGCGCTGGCGCACGGCACTCAGCCGCGCGATGCCGTGGCTTGCGACAACGAAAGCAAACCATTTGACGCCCGGTGCGAGCGCCACCCTTATGGGAAATGACGCGTCGTCGGTCACCCGACGACTCAATCACGTCGATCTCCATAGGTTCTGGACCAGAAGGCCAGGGGACGGTGACGACCGAGGGTTTGGCATAGGCCTTGTGACCCTAAAGTCCTCACGGAGTGCAATTGCAAATTCCTCCTCCGATGTGGCAGGCTCCGCACTCTCGAGAGATAAGCGAATCTGCCCTTCACGCATACCATCCACAAAGACATTCAACTGCTTGTACATGTCCATGGGGTGCGTGATGTACATAAAGCCAGATGATTAGCCATCTGCACGTAGTCAGGCATCGCCATTTTACCCTGTCACATATACAGGAACCTTGAGCGCACCAATTTCTCCTCTTGCGGTGGCTCGAAGAAAAGACGAAGATCGTTCTGGATGGTATGTAGGGTGGGGAACGCGTGCTCGTCCACAACGAGCTTACAAAAGGCCCATCCCTTTTCTTTTTTTCGGTGAGGCGATAAAGAAGGAAGTTGACCTTCTCCTGAGGTGCCTCGAGAAGCCTTAAAAGCGATGGCGATGCCGATTTTTCGGAATTTTCGATTCAGCGACAATAGATCTTTACCTTCTCCTAAGTAGGAGGAGGTTTCCATCTTTACGGACTCATTTCGTGAAGGTCGCGAGGGAGTTAAGCCTCGCCGGCTGGATTCGGCGAGCTCGCGTGCCATAAACTCATGTATGGCGAGACGTTGCGCGTCAGGGGTCGCTGATCTCATCAGCGACGCGACGAATGCCTCTCCCGATATCACCGTGAGGCGATTAAGGGCATCCCACTCAACACCAGTAAGATGGGGGAAGGTTGCGTGCTCCAGAAAAAATCTGGAGCGTCAAAGTACGACGACTCGATCATCCCATTCTCGGGCATAGGAAGGACTACTTAGTGCTACCAGGTGTAACGGGGCTAGAACGTACCGTCACTAGCTTACACGCGCGCTTGAGGAAGACTCAAGCCCAAGTATTAGGTATTAAGTAAATTTAACTCTGATTTTTATTTTGGTGTTATTCGTACTAATTACGAAGATTTCAAGTCGTAATAAATACGACAGTGTTCCCGCCTTTCGGGAGCCACACATCTCAGGTTGATTTATCATTGGTCCATATTGGGACTTTAGGCCCAATAATAAACCAATAATAAATTGCCACGCTATGCCCGCTATTCGGGCCCAGCACCTGTCTACATATGTAATTGTTTTTTTGTGTGTAATGTAGTCATTACACCTCTCGCTTGAGCGAGAGTGCAACGAACAACTAACAAGTGTCCTACTTACGTCACGCAGAAGCTTTCTCAGCTCCTCGTGTGCAGTAGGCAGTATGTAGTAAACTTAAGACGAAGTTTATTTAATGTTTTATAATCAAATATAAACTTAACTACTGATTGGCTAATTATGTAAAGATCGGATACGCGACTCTTTAAAGACGTATCCTGACGTGTGAGTTCAAATCTAGATTCAAGTTCGCTAATGACGTCCTTCTGGGACATTGTGATGCCTAGCTTCAACTAGCGTCGTCCCTTCCCATATGAATCCATCAATGGATATCACGTTCACGAGGGTGGATCACATTTGTGTATCGCACCCAGGTGACAGGTCAAAAAGGACTGCTGGAGCCGTTTGGATGGCATAAGTCCACAGAGACTAATCGAGTAAGAAAAGTCGGGATTCAAAGGCTGTTTAAACTCTGAATGTAGCGCAGGTTGTTCACGCCTCGCAGTGCCGGCTGTGTTTCTTATGAAGGCGCCGTAACGTCTCGGGAAATTTGTAATGGGGCTCCCTCCAAACATACTGATAACAGTATAGTCTACCTTCACTGATAAAGTGAAAGCAGGTGCCTTAAGACCTCTCTAACACAAGAGGCAGAGGAAGCTATACTTCTAAACGACACGCTTAGAAGTAGGGAAAAAGAAAACTGTATTTAATATAGTTAACTATCTGATAAAACTAATCTGTTATAACCTATGTTCACTATATTAAACTACAACTATGTATGTCGACAACTTGCCCTCCACTCATTGCGCGCGTCTATCTGCTATTGGTCGGCGCGTTGGTTGATATGATGGCCCATATCAACCAATTAGAGGACATCTCCAACTTCAAGAAGATCTAGGAACAATATTATAAGAAAAGATAATATTGTCAAAATATTATTAGTTATAATAATTTTTTTATTGACACTTCATATAAGTGTCAATATTATGTAACGCCGTTACAGAAATTGTGCGGTAAAAAAGAGGTTTACCAGTTTTAAGTTTATAAATGTAATGATGTTTAATTACGGTGTTTCTACCTGAGTAGCATATATCACTTGAGCAAGAGACTAAATCTATCTGTAATATAGTGAAAAGCACACAAAAAGAAGTCGAGCAACCGTACATCATTAAAAATAAGTACAAACTTTGTTCTAGAACAAATTCTATTAACTGTTCATTCACCTTTCGTGTATTAAATTTAACAGGTCAGCTGAACAAAATATTTAATCAGCCAATGAACGTGCTGGAAATATCGTAGGGACGAAAATTTGACAAAACAAAAAAAGCAAAAAAGCCCGACACGCCGCCCACGTCGCAGATCGCGCACCTCCACGCGTTCACAAGACTCGCGTAAGAAAGCGTTCATAACTAAAAGGACAATGAGTGCCCATGTTGATACAAACAAGAATGTTAACTGGATGGATTCCCGCGGCTTCTGGACTTTTTACATCTTGCTTTTGGCTTCCCTGTACATGGCGATACCCATCATCCTTCCTCATGGTGACGCTCTCACAGCAATGAATGTTATTCACGGCGTGGTACGTGGCTATTAGAGACAATACAAGAAGATACTTACAGGAACATTGTTGTTGGGGTGAAAGGGGAATGTGTTGTGGACTGATATGAATGCTTTTACTGTAGGTCTCTTTTGGTATCATGCACTGGATTAAGGGCTCACCAGACGACAACTCGATGGGCGACTACCGTGAGCTCACGTTCTATGAACAGATCGACCAAGGTCGCCCATGGACGAACACAAAGAAGTTCCTCATGATGATTCCAACGTTTCTATTTCTGGCCGCTTCGGTCGCTACGGACTACAATACACGCCACCTGCTTATCAATTTTCCCATCTGGGCGACGCTCATTTTGGCCAAACTGCCTGAACTTGATCGTGTGCGAATCTTTGGCATTAATTCTACGGTTGGCATTGACGATCACAAGAAGAACTAGGTGGGAAGATGCTGCTGTTGAGGAGAGAAGCGTAAGTTGTGACTTTTTGCATGAAGGCAGCGCCATAGCAGCAGCAGCAGATACCTCTTTTTTTGTGAGTAAACCGACGAACAGTAAACAGTATGAATGATTAGCTAGCTAGAGAGGCAGAACAAGAATGGACTGAGCTGACGTCCGTTTTGAAGTTTGATTTGATATGTATGCCTTGGTCAATGACGAAATAGCAAATGTACGATGATCTCCACATCATGAAAGCGCTACTATTGTTTGGAGCAGGTCATCATCCGATAAATACACAACTTCAAGAAGTTGTAGCATGCGTGCAATTTAAAATCATTGATGAGAGAGAGTCTTTAGAGCGGTCATAACCATACAGCTCACATATATCTACCGTTGCTCTTCCGCCTGCTACGACACAGTACAAGAAACCTAGCGGTGATCTCATTTTTCTTACTCTTTCTTCTTGCTCTGCCGATAATTCGCTCCCATCGCTCTCTTCCTCCCTCTGCCTTACTCATCCACCCATGCATCTAACAGGAAAGTGTATATCACTCGAGAACTCTCCAATCGTCATTCGTGTCACGAGGGATGGAGATCACACTGACATTGAAGTTGCAGGATCCATAGTCAGTCATTGTAGCGGTGAGGTTCTAGCAGCACCCGCTCTTGGACTTGGTAGCCTGAGGTGGAGTGATTGGAAATGCCTCGCGCTCAGGCTGAGGTGGATTCTTTGGTAGTCTCTTTGCAATTGCCACAAACAGGTCCTTCACGTTCACGGCTGTCTTTGCCGACGTTTCCATATGGAGAATATCATTGTCCTCGGCATACTGGTGAGCCTCTTCGAACTCCACATTGCGGCGGGCTTCAAGATCCGCCTTGTTGCCCGCAAGAGCAATCACCACATTTGGGTCTCCGCGGCGTTGCAGCTCTTTGACCCAAGACTTGGCACCAGTAAACGAGTCCTAAAGATCAACCAAGATGAATAACAAGGAACATCCAGCATTTAACATAACCCTGCGACAAAGTATAAGAGAACTTTCACTAGATCCGTACCTTGTTAGTCACGTCATACACGACAATAGCAGCTGCGGCACCACGATAATACATGGGTGCTAAGCTACGGTATCGCTCTACGTAGATAGCCAGCCACACACAAAAGAAAAGTTAACACCTTGTACACATTGACTTTTGTATTGCACAAACTTGCCTTGTCCAGCGGTATCCCAGATCTCAAATTTAACAGTCAACCCGTTCTCAAGACCGACCGTTTGTGTAAGAAAAGCAGCTACAAATCCATCACCCAAAAGATAAAAAAGACCTCAATCAACGCGTACAGCTCCAGCAAATAACCACATTATATATCGTCACGTACCGCCGATTGTTGGCTCCTGGAATTCAAAAAATTCATCACGTACAAACCGTACGACTAGACAGGACTTGCCCACGGCCGTATCACCCAACAACACGAGCTTAAAATGACACGTCTTTCCTTGCGACATTTCAATAAGTTTTTCTTGCTAAAAAGTGCTTTCTTCTCTCGACGTCTGCTGGCTGACTCGAAGAAGAACCGATGTGAGATCCTCTTGATTCTGTATACTGTGCTGCTTCTCACTGTTCGATACTAGGACTCGTCTTTTACGAGAAATCACAGATGGCGGGTAGGTGAATTTATCTGAAAGATTGAAAGGCAGACGCTTTTTTCCTTCTTAGTAAGATGGGAGAAAAAATGGCTTTTGTAAAATGATGCATATAAGATTAAAGAGGTAAGTGGAGGCTGAACTGAACTAGCATGACATGACGAGCTATCATGTAACCGAAACCATGGTTTTTATAGAAAACTTGTCTAAAGAGATACCCTTGACATCGATCAGTTACGAAAGTATTACTATAGTCATGTAGCAAGTTAATACCTTTGAGCTGCTTTGTGACATGTGATCCACTTCTACGGAATGGGCTTGATCTGAAACAGCAACAATGTGAGCAATTTGACGGTTAGAGCTGCAGAAGATAAACGTACCTTGAAGTGCAGTGTGATCAGCGAGAAAACCAGACACTTTAGGTCCTGCACCAAGAAGTACAGGACGTGTAGACCTTCAGGGTCCTTGCTATCTTGCACGTCCAATAAGGACCCAATCTTCGCACACTACAGACACAACCATTGTCAGTTCCATTTCTCCATGTAAAATGCCATGTGAGCATCACGTACCGTGAAGGAAATATGGTCATTGCCCAACACGATCTCCAGTTCCTGTCGGCCAACACGGTCTGGCTCGGGCCATTCCTTGTCGTCTTCTCTGTGTGCCAGCACTTTACTCAGCAAGACTGTGTAGCTCACTCAAATGTTTTAGCACGTACTTTGTGATTTCACTGTCGCTAATGATCCGCTTCACCTCGTCGATCACCGACTTGGACACCGTCACTAGAGCAGAACAAACAAACAAAAAAGACCATTCACATTACACCTAGAAATACATCATGTACGAATATCAACACAGTAAGAGTGAAAAACTGCTCACTTTCTTTCCGAATCATCGAGTCTTTCTTGTAATTTGAATTATTGGCGTAACGAAGTTTCCCGTCTGCACGGAACTCAAACTCCATAAATTCATGGCCAAACTTACCACGATGTCCGACACTGTATAAGCAAATTATTACAGATAATACATAACACATAGTCATTAAGTTAATCAAGTCTCATCGAAGATTTCTCAAGGGCTTTACGCACTAGTAGCGCACGTAAAAGTCGTCGTGACGCGGCATCTTGGTCAATGTCGCTGCAAGAATTAGCCAATGAAAGGTCAAAAGAAATTCAGAATTACAACCAATCGTCTTCACTGATGATGACGTGCTTACGACCCGTGTTATAGTATCACGCTTCTTTATCTTAAGCCAAGGGTAGCATCGGAAACGACGAGGAGTCAATCTGCACACACTTGCACTAAGAAGTTCTTATGTCTGCGCAAGGAACGCCTGTTTCCACTACTTTACAGTCTCCTTCTGGAAGAACAAGCAATCCAAAAGCACCATCGAAAGCAGCAGGGAAGACGAGGACAGGAGCTGTAAACAATCGAATTATGAAACGAGCAACACGTCGAGAGCTTAAAAAGTTGACGGAGATTGATTTAGAAGAGAAGGATGACGTTTCTTCCATGGGTTCGTGTGCTATTTCGCTGGACACGTTGGTCAATGCTCTTGATTGTCACTGTATAACTCTTTCCATTCTGTGGACAATGGTGTCTCTCTTTAGGGCTTAAAGCGGAGAGCATGCCATTTGGAGTGGATACAGGGATCGCATCTATTACACCAACGAGTCTTCACGATGACTTTGTGAACATGATGAAGTCTCAAGGGTTAGAGAAGATGGCGACGGAGATTGGGATTTTGAAGAATGGTGTTCTTGTTGATGCACCGCTACCTGCAACCCCGTGTGCTGCAACACGTACACCTGCCAGATCGGGAAGTGGAAAGAAGCCAATGTCAGCATCATCAACGCTTGCAAACCAGTCGTTTACTAGCCCGTGCGTAGTCGCGTAACGTGCCAATTTGAATACTTTGGTACGAGGGTAAGATTTTCAACCGATGTTGATGTGATTTTTTACATTTAGGTCACCTGGAAAGAAGAGAAAGTATTTGAAGATCAACAAGGGGTTACGCCATTTTAGCATGAAGGTGTGCCAAAAGGTGGAGGAAAAACACGTGACGTCCTATAACGAGGTCGCTGACGAGCTTGTGCGCGAGTTTGTCACGATGCGTCCAAACGATTCGGTAAATTGTTGGGATCAGAAACATGTGGGTGAATGTAGTGCACTTACTTTTTTGTTCTTGTGGATTGTAAGGTATACGATGAAAAAAACATTCGCCGACGTGTGTACGATGCATTGAATGTGCTAATGGCCATGGATATCATATCGAAGGAACGTAAGGAGATCCGATGGAAGGGACTGCCCGCCAATCTACAACATGACACGGAAATGCTTATGGTGTGTCTATACTAGTAGTGTTGCTGTACCGAGGAAATGCAATGATGTACTCACTCGCATATGGTTTTCGCGGCAGGCTGAGCGAAATGAACGCATCAAAAGCGTGGAGCAGAAAAAGCAGCACTTACAAGACCTTTTGGTTCAGCAGGTTGCGATGAAGAATCTCCTCAAGCGAAACGCAGAGCGTAAACGAAAAGAGAGTGAGAATCCCACATCCGTCAATATCATACGCGATGAAGGACGAGTATTTCTCCCATTCATCGCCGTGAATACCAGCAAGGACACTGTGATCCAATGTGAAATGTCGGAAGACCGTCAAGACATTTTTTTCAATTTTAGTGCACCATTTGAAATCCACGACGACGCAGACATTTTGCACAAGCTAAATTTGCACAAGGCTCCTTATGCCGAGTTGAAGCAAATGGTGCCCGACAAGTTACTCTCATACCTTCCAGCCGAGTGTGAAATGAAAAGTGAAGAGTAGATAGGAAAGTAGGAAGGTAGTTTAGTTAGAAAGCGTGCAATAGGAACTCGATATTCGTGAAGAATATATCATCGGTACTACTTTGTCGTTATTTTGTACTACGTAGTACGTGTACAACCGCTAGTCACTACCGTTATCTCATGTGTTTATTCTGGTGTTCTTCTGTTAGCAGCTTCAAGTTCGTCGAGTAAGAAGTTCGTGCATTTATCACTTACATTTTGCCTGCAACAACATCAGCGTAACTGCGTCTTTTCGAGTCCAACTCGGATTGTCTCTCTTCCGCGAGGAAGACCCAGCCTTCTACGTCCGCTTCACGAGTAAACGTCGTCTCTTGAGACGTTTGTTCTGTCGGTTTGTTAAGGGTGGTAGTATCTTCCTTACCGGATATGCTTTCATGGGCAAAAAGACAGTGTAGAATGGAGTCGAGCATGGTTGTTCTGTTGATAATGGAGGAATTGATTGCAAGAGGTTGCAAGCTTTTTTCACAGTGTTTCTTAGAGAAATGGAGCAGGCGGGAACTTCAAAGTGGCGCAACAAATCTGCGACAATGCCGTTCTATAGTAAAACCAAGTCAAGGGTTGCGTTTCAAATGAAAGCGCGAATTTACAATTAACTGGCATCAACCGTTGATAGATCGTCATAAAAAGTAACGCTAAGGTTTATATATTTGTTACCGGTATCCAGGAAGTTACCGCTACTAAAGTATGCCTTCAGGAGGTGTGTGGGCCACATTATCTAGTGTGTAACTGGTGTGCAAAGCTTCCACTATTGCCCGATGATGTCTGAGGCTACCGACACGGAAGCACCACACGTTGTTACATCCACAACCACCGATGAATTTGTAGGTGATAGTCAAGCATCAAGCCAACACACGGAAGAATCTGTAAAGAACTCGCAAGATAGCGAGGTCAATGAGGCAAAGCAGGAAGAAAATGACGCGCAGATGTCAGTAAATGACGCAACAGAGAAAGGAGACGTGGAAATGACAGAGACAACAAACGAAGATATGACGAAATTATCACAAGAAGAAGCAGAAGAGGACGAGGAAACACTGTCTAAAGATGTGGATATGGCACCGGAACAGATTCGAGAGATGAGTCCTGACGCAATTGAATGTGATGTGGAGATGGCGGTGGATGATGAGACAACACAGGGAGCAAAAGAAAAGAGCGATGATACTGCTGATCTTTCTGTGGATGTGGATGCTGTTTCAGAAACGAACGGAAGTGTAGCACCAAAGCCTGCTTCTATAATAGCGGAAGAGGAGACGTCAGTTAAGATTACTACTGATGATACTGAATTTGCTGTAGATGCAGAGAGTTCACAGCAAAGTGATACTGAGATGCTGGATAATGGCAAACCGTTGGGCCTTGAACGTGAGGAATCGGTGCAGCCACCCGCGTCTGAGTCTTGCAACGGCGTTGATGAGGTTGCTGAATTAATGGAACCTGTGGCTAAGAAACAGAAAGTAGACGAAACTGTTGCGCAAGTCACCGAAAAAATTATAAGTGTATACGAGGCTACGGATCGATCTGATAATGCTTCGCCATCTGCGATTATCTCTCGTGATGACATGGCAAAGATGGAAGAGGACAGCGGACGACTGAAATTTGATGTGATCACAAACGATGGTGCGGATGAGCATATGATCCAACTTACGACGCTGAAGAATATCTTTGCGAAGCAACTTCCTAAGATGCCAAAGGAGTATATCGTTCGACTGGTTTTTGATAAGAATCATCGGTCCATGCTTATTCTAAAAAATGGTACCCATGTGATCGGTGGCATCTGCTACAGGCCGTTCGAAAAGAGCGGGTTTGCAGAGATTGCGTTTTGTGCAATTAACGCCTCCGACCAAGTGAAAGGATACGGTACACGGCTGATGAACCATTTGAAAGAGTACGTGAAGACCAAGAACATCACGCACTTCCTTACGTACGCAGACAACTATGCTATCGGCTACTTCAAAAAGCAGGGTTTCACTAAGAGTGTATCGATGGCTCGTCCTAACTGGTACGGCTACATTAAGGACTACGACGGCGGGACTCTGATGGAATGTACAATCCACACTCAGATCAACTATTTAAGGATCACGTCGATGATTCACAAGCAGCGCAAGGTACGTCATTTGCATCATCCTTCATGTTTTTAGCAAACAAAAGGTTTTGCTAACATTCACGGGATTGCACAGGCAATCCAAGATAAGATTCAGGAGCGATCGCGTGCAAAGACGGTATATTCTGGCCTGACAAACTTTGCGGAGGGCAGGTTGATGGATATTTACATGGTTCCTGGCGTTAGTACGTGCTGTGTTTCTCTTACGCTGCTCGGCCCGTAGGTTATTTGACATTACAGTATCGCTGACATTTTTGTCAATGTCATTGGTACAGAGGAAGCAGGGTGGTCGCAAGCAGTGATTCGAAACAATCGCATTGGGTGCGTACACTTGTCGTCTTCTTGTACCTACGTCTGTTGCAAATTTTGTAATGTTATCTTTTTTGTTTGTGCATTACAGAACTCGTGACCAAGGCAGTCTAAAGTCGCAACTCTTGCAGTTGCTGAAAGCAGTGTCAAACCATCGTAGCGCATGGCCCTTTCATGAACCCGTCGACACTACCGTCGTAGTCGACTATCTCGACCACATCAAGGAGCCGGTGGACCTTCAGCTCATCAGCAAACGTATTGACGATGGCAATTACATCTCCAAAGCTTCATTCAAGACAGACTTGGACAAGATGTGCGAGAACTGCATGATCTACAACACACCCGACACCAACTACTACAAGTACGTCTGCTAGTCTGCTCGTTTCTCTTAATTTCTTATTACTCGTGCATTCTTATAACAATTGCTCACTTTATTCTGTATAGAGCTGCTATGGACCTCCGAGAATTTATTCAATCACGAATCCAGCTCAGGGATCAAAAGTAGTCGACGACATGCAAAAAAACATTCATTCTGCTGCCAAAACACTCTATTCTGTTGCCCAAAAGTTGCGCTATTCCTCTTATGTTGCTCTACCACTCCATTTCCATTCATTTTTATAAAAAATGGCGACGATGAACTTGGACGATATCGATTTCGATGAATTGGACGACTATTTGGAGCTTTTTCAGCAGGATGAAGTGATTAAGGAGGCACTATCACAAGGTGTCGACTTGCGCGAATATACACAGCAGATTGACGATGAACTCCGCGCCGCTGAGGCCGCATCAGTCGCGCAGTACGTCATGAACTCTGCCGACATTGTCGAACTGCACGATGAGGTACAGGATTGCGACAATTTATTGGCTAAAATGCAAGAAATGCTGCTGGGATTTCAGGCTGATCTAGGCGGTATCAGTGACGAGATTCGACACTTACAGGACGAGTCGATTGGAATGAACGTCAAGCTCAAGAACCGACGTGAGACGGAAGAGAAACTGCAGATGTATCTGGATCAAATCACAGTAGCTCCATCTCTAGTAAGGACAATAGATGAAGGAGAGGTGAATGAGGCTTATCTTCATGCTCTTGTGGTACTGAATGGAAAGTTGCGCTATGCAGCATTGAAAAATCCAGACCCTTTGGGCTCGAGTTTTGACTTGTTGCCTTCACAAACAGCGGCCTCTTCAGATGTGGAAAATCAGTTAAAGAAACTAAAAGCAAGAGCTGTTGCTCGGATTCGAGAGTTTTTACTGGCAAAGATAAACGAGATGAAGAAACCAAAGACTAATGTGCAAATGGTACAGCAGAATACGCTGTTACCGATGAAATATCTGGTGATATTCTTGGCGGATAATGCACCCGAGGTGGAAGATGAGTTTAGAGAAGTGTATGCAGAGGCTATGAGCAAAACGCTGGTAAATGTGTTTAGGTCGTATCATTCCGGTCTTATGAAATTTTGCGAAGAAGTTGCTACACGCACAGACGTCATTGTCGTGGACGAACAGTCGTTAAAGGGAATTTTCAGCTCAAGGGTAAATTTGAGCAAACGGAACGATACATTTTCCATTACGGAGCGCGAAAAGATTCTAGAGACGGCGTCGGCACCTCCATTGATCCTGCATGTGGCGCAGCAAGAGGAATTGAAGCTGCCGTACGAGGCTGTTTTCCGCAATATGCAGCAGCACTTGATGGACTCAGCTACGTCGGAGTATTTGTTCCTTGTCGATTTCTGTAAACCTAGTAGCCAGCAGGAGAATGTGTTTCGTAGTCGGGATCTATTCTTGCGCGTGTTTGCGAAAGCACTGTCGTTGTGTCTTGAGAACATGGAAAATTATCTGTTCACGTGCTACGATGCCATCGGACTGCTACTCATGATTCGCCTTACGTACGCGCAGCGACTGGTGATGGAAAAACGTCGTATCCCGTGCCTGGACGCGTACTTTGATCGGGTAACGTTGCTGCTTTGGCCTCGGTTCAAGACTGTATTCGACCTAAATTTGATGAGCATCAAGAACGCCAAGGTAAAAAAGCTGGGGCCGATTGACCTACATCCTCACTTTGTCATCCGACGATATGCTGAATTTGCTTCCTCCATTCTCAGCTTGAGCATGTACACGCAGCAAAGCCAATTTTCCAAAGCTAGAGTATATGATCCAGCAATTGCTAGCGCACAGATGCACGAAAATGGTGCAGGTGACATGGTTTTCAATAACCTGACGGTGATGCGTGACGAGATTCTTAGCTTGCTCATGCGCTTGTCCGAGCAGCACGAAAACGCAAAGGACAAATGTGTATTCCTCATCAACAACTACGATCTTGTGCTGACACATTTTGCAGAGCGGCATGTTGCCTTCGAAGAGATCTCAAAGTTTGAGGAGTTACTTGCAGGGCAGCGAGAAAATTTTGTGGAGGAGGAGCTCGCGACATATTACGCGAAGCTCATTCAGTTTGTCCGACAACACGAGCATGTGACACTAGATGAAAGTGACACTTCAGCAACGGAAGGTAGTCAGCAAGCTAACACTGCGCAGATCGAAAACATTGTGCATGAGTTTGCTGCAACCTGGAAGACTGGGATTGAAAAGATGAATGGCAATGTGATGACATACTTTTCTAACTTTCGCAACGGCATGGAGATTCTCAAGCAAGTCCTGACGCAGCTTTTGCTCTACTACACGCGCTTTGTGGAAACCGTCAAGCGGAGCTACCAGCGACCACCCTCATTTAATTCGGAGATTGTTACAACGCAAGAGATCCTGTACGAGATCAAGAAGTATAGTCGGTCTTTTTAGCATACAACGGCGAGTTCAAAAGTGTTGTTTTCAATCGCGAAGCATTTAACAGTGATGATGTAAGAACGATTGTAGCTGATCTTTTCTTCCCCGCTACTAGTCAACAGGATCACGTAGCAATCTTGGTCTATAATCCCAACATAGTTGAGGTCGAAGTGATGTTGAACCCAAGCACGAGCACAATAAGGCCGTAGCCCAGCGTGACAATCAAAGCCATCGTTACGAGTGAAAATGTCACTCCCACACGCAAGAAGTCCTTCACTTCCAAGTATGGCTGGCCGTGGTCGTCCAGTACCAGCAGTGAGTTGATGTTCGGAAAGGACGAGAACGGGAGCGCCATAGCTATCATTAGTAAAACATAGAAACTAGCGTTAGGGAAACGTTTAAACATTGTAGAGTACACACATCCTTTCTTACCAGCTGAGATTGCCATCGCACAGCAAATCACAGGAATATGCGGGTGTCCGATCTGAATTGCCATCTCAACAATTATTGGCAAGAGGATGATCGAAGCAACCGTGTGCGAGACAAAGGTAGTAAGGCAAACCACCAGAATGCACAAAGAGACCGTGACCATCCAAACGTTTCCGGACGGCAGCGCGTGGATGACCGACTTGCTCAGAGTATCGAGAAGTCCAGATCGTTGAATAGCCTGCAAGCGACAATTTTTAGCAATTCGCTCGACAAAAAGTGATCAGTATCAGCAAACAACAGGCTTACATCTCCCAAAACGTTGCCACCACCGATCAGGAAAAGAATGTGCCACGAGAACGAATTGAAGTCAAATTGGCTGAGCATACCCGTGCCGAACATGATGAACTGCAAAAATTGAAAGCTCACAATAAGTACTAGCATCAGAATTACCGAGTTTCGCAAGCCTTACCATAAACATCATCGAGATGATACCCAAGTCTCCAAACGTTGTGCTCGTCACCGAGAAAGATGCCCACAAGAAAATTGTGAGCAGGGTCATTGAAATGACGACGACGTGAAGCCTGCTGATCTTTTGCTTTTGGTCGTAAACAATCTGTGGAATGTATGTAGCGTCCCGAGGATCCATTACCCAGAGCAAAAACAACCAGCACTGTCACGTCGGAACAGTAAGTAAATGTCACCATATAAATCAAGGATAGGTTGCACCTTGCTTACCATAATCGTGCCAACGGTGCAAAACGGTACGGCTATCGCCATCCACTGACCAAACGTAATGGTATACCCAGCTTTCTCCAGAAATGACACGGCCAGAGTGTTCTGCAGCGACGAAATCGGGGTCATCATTCCACCAAGGTTGCAGGCGAAGGCTAAGCCGATGAGAAGCGTCTTCACGTAAGTGCTATTTCTAGGAAAATCCCGGATGATAGGGAGCAAAACCTAGGCGCAAAAAATGTTGTAGCGCATAAGTAAGAAGTTGTGCTGGCGTTGTACGCATGACAGGATACCTACCGACACGCACAGCACAGGGGCAGTATGGTTACTGATCCACATCGACAGAAACAGTCCCATGAGCATGATTGCGAGCAGGAACAAATTCGGGCTCTTTTTAAACCGACGTTGCAAGAAAGCAGCAATATAAAGCTCGATCTGGCACTTCGCGAACGCTGCAGAGATTGAATAACTGCAGCGGTCCATGTGCAAAACCATTTAGTAGTCACGTGCTTGATACAGGTCATACAAACATCACATAACGCACCCGCCCATAATTAGAATAGTCGTGTGGTTGACAAGCATTGACATCACCTCCTTAGCGGATTGCTCTACAGTTGCAGCAGTCAAACGAGGTAAGGAAGGTGAAAATGTCGTAGTCGCATGTCAGCAATTCTAAGTAAAGTGACGTACTAGCTGTGAGGAGCGTATCAGGGTGTGCCTTGTCGTTCAGAATGTGCAAGAACACGACAAGTGGAGGGACAAGAAGTGCTGTAGCGAAGTACGGAAGTGCCTCCGTCACCCATAGTGTCGTAATAAAAACGAGCATCGCCAAACATCGTTGTTGTACGTCCTCCCCTGTAGTAGTCGAACACTGCGTTAAACAAGGATCCATGCCAGTTTCTAGGTTCAGTATAAAAAGTCTTTTACCTTTAGGAGTGACCCGAACAAGTAGCAGAAATACAAAAAGCGCCACCGAGATGCCAAAAGGGACTAGTTTTACCTGAAACAATTACCCCAATCGACGACACTTAGTACAAAGCACAGCTAAGATTCTGAAGGGCGACCATCAGTATTGCTCAGTAAATCCAGTAAATAAACATACTTTACGAAACAGCGAGTTCTGGTCGCCCTGCATTCGCTGCATCCGACGCTCCATGTTCCCCGCCTCCAGCTTGTCCCTGTCATTGACCATTGCACATAGTCAATCCTTGCTTCAGCACGCACAGATACAGTAATAAAGCCCGACCGTACATTGACGTAAGTCCAAACACGCGATCCAGCAACTTGTCAATATCATTGGACGCATAAAAGCGTTCGTTGGTCAACCGCTTCATAAAAGCTTCCTGCGTGTGCGATTTCACTGTCTTGTCAAACTGTTGAATACATTACAAAAATGTATCAGCAATTTAATGTCCTCAACCCTCAGCTCTTCCCTCTCTCTCTGTCCCACCTTCTTGACAATCTTCCGGAATCCCGAGTGGTTAATCTGCACAAACGTCCGCAAGTCCACTAACGTATCATAAATCTCCTGCAATGCCGCAAACCCACGATCACCTGAAAAGAATACATCACACCACATCACCCGAATCCCAGCACCAGATTTCTCTTTTCAGTCCATAGATGTTCACAAAAGCTCATTTGCCTCTCATTGTTTCTCTACAAACCCTGTGAGTGTGTGCGTGGACGAGAATGAACATGTCCGGTCGATATCTTTTCGTCCTCTAATATGGCTTCAAATTCTCCCACGGACCGTGTGAGTTTCATGGCTTTGCTGACGTAAAAATCATTCACAAGCTTGAGATTTGTCTCCAGCACCTCCCAAAATTGATCCTTTGCATCTTGTATTTCATCCACCACGTCCTTAAGTAACGGATGCGTTTCATCCACGAGCACTTGCACTTGGGTGGTGCCCATATGCGTTTCTATCGTTTGCTGCAACTTAAGCTGTTTGTTTTGTTTCTTCTCGACTTCAAAAGCCACGCGTTTAATCAGTCGTTTTAACCGTTTATACTGTACGTAATTGTCACGCCATTCCGGGTTTGCCGAAACCTCGAGCTGTTTGCCAAACTTCATAGCGAATCAAGGAAAGAATCCAGTACACGCGACTCAATGGTGCGGCTTCGATTATGAAATGGTTCAGGAACTATGAGACGCAGCTACAATCAGTTGAAGCACTTGGGATTACGCAACTTAAGACGGAAGATACGACTATTTATTTTAGGGACAGAGGTAGCATTTCTAACTTTATTTCTAACATGAACTCGTGTGCACCACATTCCCAAGCTGTTGACACAACCTTCGCGTCACTCCATATAATGGCGTTCCGTCGCGAAGTCTCGCCGCTGGATAAGATCGTGCTCAAGTTTATCTCCAAGTCGCCTCGTCAATTAAACGTGATCCTCAATGATCAGACACTGGCGCGTGCACATCGTATCATGAAACCAACCAAGTCACGTACGCACAAAGCCAAGCAAGAGGTTATTCGTGCGCTGCTGCGTGGCGGACGGCTAGGGGACGACACGCTGCCTGCGAGTTTCTTTGACCCGAGTATGACACGCCTTGAGATTATTGGGGCAAAGATTTCGACGATTTTTATTGAAATGGTCCGTTGGGTTGAATGGATTGGGTTCATTGTCGAGAGTATTGAAACGGGGGTTTTATTTATTGGGCATGTGTTTTTTTAGTTGTCCAAGATTTGTCCCAAACTACATTCGGTGAACTTTTCAGGATGTTTTCGACTTACGGACGAAGCAATGGAAGTATTGCTGAAAAATTGTCCAGGTGAGGAGGGTTTTTGTTGTTTATATTGAGATTTTTACTTTTTACTGTGGGTTTTTTGTAGAAATGAAGGAGATGAATATTGACAATTGTCGAAAATTGACGGATTTGACACTAGACTATCTGCGTAAACTTGCTCCGAGACTGCAGGTTTGTGGCTGGAGTCAAAGGAGCTTAACGATGTGAACAGAAATGGTGGATGGGTATTGGTTTTAATATCTTCTGTAGAGCTTTGATATCAGTGGCAATTTCAACATGACGATTTCAGGCATTACAAAGCTTATTGAAAGACACCCAAATCATTCCAAGTTTATAAAAGTTCATGTGTCGGGTCACGCTGTGACGGATCAGTACGTTCGGTAAAAGTGTGAGTGTGCAACGGTGTCATTGCAGTACTGATAGATTCTTATTGACTTTGTAGAACCATCAGGATCATTACGGCCAAGTGTCGGAAGTTGCACAGCTTGAGTGCCGGGTATTGTGCTATCACGGACGAGGCCTTGATTGCGCTGCTGAAAAAGCGCGAATCTGTGTCGCGCTTGTACTTGCACTGGAATGTTGCGATCACGTAAGTTTTTTACTGTAATTGCAGAACTTTTACTACTTGAACAATTTACTCCTGCTGTTGATGTATTGCTTGTCCGTGATACAGCGATCAATTCTTACGCTTTCTCGGATCGGAAGCTCGAAACTTGCAGGAGCTGAACCTGTGCGGTGTAAAGACTGTTTCGGCTGATGTACGTTGTCTAAACGTGGTAAGTGTTTGTCCATTGCATCACTAATACTTTCTGCTGGGCATGTCAAGTCTATCGTTGCCGCTATCCACGCCAAAATGGGTGTTCGAAACGAGTTGCTCGATTCTACAGTACCGCTGCCTTCTGACGATAATCCTGAACCTGAACGAAAGCGTCTTAAGAAGATTGATTTCCGCTACACAACGTAAGTGATGTCGTTCTAGAAGAGCGGTCAAATGAAGTAACTCACAACAAATGATCGGCTTTACTCCAGTGTTACGAAGGAAGTTGCTGCAGCTGTCAAGGAGCGATACCCTGAGCTTCAAGTCACATTTTGAATCGGATACAACGTTTCAACAATAAATCGTGGCTGTTGAATGCTTGTGAGTACTTGTTGAAGTATGGTACATGCCTACTTCTGTATTAATCAATGGATACATGCACCCAACATGAAACTAATACATCGTCTTCTTTGTTTATTCCATGTCATCGTCGTACATGTTTCTTGACATTCCTCTTCGTCACTAAAACATGTTGCCATCGAGTCTTGAGCTTCACCACGATGTGATGCAATTAATCCGATACACAAAACTATTTACATATTTGCACTCTGTTGACAAAAGATGGCACCTTTTTTTCCTGAATTTTGATAACACACGTTAATCTACTTCATCCCCTTACTTTATCTCTCCAAAGTTGCTACTTCAGTGAAGTTTCCTTATTGCTCCGAGTACATATCATGGACCCACCTCCTCCGCCTCCACCGAGTCTCTCTTCCTCTGTACCACCACCCCCTCCACCTCCTGGTCCACCTCCACAGACGTCTATTACAACCACTCACACTCCTTCTAATTTTACTAGCAACAATCACGTCACTTCTCCCGTCTCTACTAACAATGCAGCAACATCAACGCCACACTCGAAGCTTCTGAACCATTTACCACTAGACGCGCCTGATGAACTCGATCGTAAGTGGTACGCACATTTCTATCACATGCAGAAGACCATACAGGGTAAAGACGAGGCTGCGACGCTCGCTATCTTGAAGCAGCAGCCGGCCGAAGGTCTGACGCCGCTACCGTTCCAGCCTGATATTGCGTTACTTTACGCAGTGCTCACGGAGCCTACACAATCCAAGCAATATCTTCGGTACTTGACGACTGTGGCAGCTATGGACAATTACAAAACTTGTATGGGGTGGCTCCAGAAACTCATTGATCTCAAGTTTGTTAAGTTGCTGGTAGCATGTCGCAGTCAATTGTTGTGGCTTGTGCGGGAGTTCGTGCATTTAAATGCACCAGGTGTGGACAAGGTAATTGTCTGCTTGATGCGATATCTGACTGGTGGAGATCCTAGTCGTACAACGGTCTGGCTGGCGTCGTCAATTATTCGTGTTTTGATTGAACATGAAGCTTGGCTTTTGTCGTGCTCGAGTTTAATCCCGTTTGTTTTCCATACATTTGCAAGGATTTCACTTGATCACTCTGCTGCACAACATGCGAGCTTGTTGAAGCAGGAGGTGGAGCTGTGCACGACTTTGTGGAACCGTCGTCAGGCGGATGTAGCACAACTTGGACGAGAAATTGTGCGCGTACTTAGCAACGCAAAGGATGTACGTTGACAGTAGTGTATTGTGGTGGGTGGTCAGGTGTTCATAACGTGAGATATGCACTGCATGCAGATTCCGGGGATGAGTGTGCTTTGGAAACAATTGAGAAACGTACGGGATACTGCTGAAGCTGAAAAGGATTTCACGGCATACTCTGTAGCGCAGTTGATGGCGATTCCAACTCCTCCAAAGTATCTTGCGTACCGTTTGAATCCTAAAATGGAGGAATATCTACTCTTCATGATGGCACGTGTTTGTCATATTTGCTAAGTTTGGGACGAGCAATTACTGATCGACACATTTTTTTTCTTTTAATGGTGTGACTCTAGGAACGTGTTCAAGCTGGATCCGTGACGCGCTACCAAAAATGGTTTTCGTCCCAGTTTTTGAGTAGCCCAGGGTCGGATGGACTTGTTCCCGATCTTGTGCGGTACATTTGCGCTGTCTACCATCCTTCTAACCAGGTTCTAAGCTCTAAGGTCACGCCTCGGTACCATATTCTCGGGTGGCTCTATCTTCTCTGGTGCGTTTTGTTTGTCCCTCTTTTGTTGTTGTGTTTGTGCTAAATACTGCATTTTGTTGCGGGTGAAATAGCCACGGCAGTAAGACACCCAGTGTGCTGGCTCGAGTACAGCTTGCTATGTTTTTCGACTACTTGTACTTTAAACCGTCGGACAACATCATGACGGTAGAGCCTGCAATTTTGCTCATGGTGCGATACGTGTCAACTTGCTTTTTGTTATCAGACGAGCGGTACTAACATTCACTGTCCGGCAACTTTAGGTGAAATCACTTAAAAGTCACCCTATGGTAACGCTAGCCATGATTCAGTTCGTTGTCTTCGCTGTGGAAAAGTTTGCTGCCTCACCAGTCAACCGAAAGCTCATGCAGAAGGGTGTGTCCACTGCGTTCTCGACAATATTAAAACTTGGTGTTGTGCCATCCCTCCACTCGCTCCAGAATTTTCCGATGCTGATGTCGAGCGCACCAGAATTGCAGTCGGAGCTTCACCGCATTTTTCCGGAGCACTTTCCCTCCGCTGAGAATGTCCAAGCGCAAGGTCCACTATCGAGTCCAATATCAAGTGCCGGTGGAAGTCCTGCCAGGTCCCCTGGCCCAACCTCGTCACCTGGAAGACAATCACCTATCCGAGAATCGCCGGGTCGCCAATCACCAGTCCGAAGCATCCCTATTGGCACAGAAAGCCCTATCACATCGCCGTTACGATTGCAGAGTCCGACACATTCGGACGCAAGTATGAGTGGTGGTGGGGCATCCTCTGATACGACTTCTCTAGGCGCGCTTTCTTTCTTGCCGGATCACCAGCAAACTGTGGATTCTACGACGGATGTGGCTACTCGTAGTGACGCACTTGCTTCGACAGCACCAGCGACTATGATTTCTCACAAGCAGCCTATTGTTGACATTCCTGAATGTCTTAACGCACTGGGGAGCGATGATATTAAGCACTTTCAGCAGTCAATGCCCGAGCCATGTTCTCGCCCTACGGAGAGCTTTCTGGAGTGTTTGAACGATATTTTGATTTCGTGGATTCGACAAGACAACGTTGTTGAAGTCGCTGCCCCCTTGGGATCTTTCCTACACGCTTCGCTGGAAAGGATTATCGTGTCATCCCGAATTGCCTTGAGTGATTCACCCAAAGTCACATCTGCGGGTGTGTTCAATTTGATGCTAGACCAGGTGGTCAGTGAAGCTGTGGACATTTATGTGCCTTTTTTGAAGGCTATGTATGCGCGAGATGTTACAATATCCTACCGCCTGCTCGCCTTCTGTTGTTCACGAAGTAGTGGAAAGAGTCCTGAGGTTGCTCTGGGGCCTTACGCTGCGTTTATTGATGCCATCGGTGGTGACATGACTGAACATATCTTAAAAGACTTGAATTTGAGCCAGCAGATTGACGATGCGCGGGCACAGGCTTGTGCTCTTCTAGACAAGCCGATGTCTGTTGGTGTGTCGAAGAACGAGATGGATGCTTTGAGCGCTACTGCTCTTTTCGTGTGCCCCTACCTATTTGCGAATATGCAGCACTCGTTCTTTTCCAAGCTGATGACTCGTAGCGAAGCACTTGTACAGGTGCTCCTTGGTCTGGTAACGCCTGCAATGCTAAATGCATTATGCACGCGTGTGGTTATGTGTGAGTTTGCAATTTTTAAAAGCCGACTGGCCAACATCGTGCTCTCGTCGTTGCAATGGACTTCGTGGGAACAGTACGCCATGTGGGATCTCGTGCTCGCAGAGCTCCAATCCGGACGTTCAGCTATCGCCGAAAAGAATATAATGGCAGCGGCACGAAAGGTGCTGGTCTGTGTGAATCCAAAAGAGACTCCAGAGACAATGACCGGGTTGCTAAAGTGTCTGATCCACTTCAGCCCCGATGATAGTGTGCTCCAAAGCGTGTTCAAGCTCTCTGACGCATACGATGACTTTCCATTTGCAGTATTGACGTGTTGGATGGAGAAATTCCCGGACGTTGTCACGACTTTTGTTCGTACATCTTTGGAAAATATCAACGACAGTGACCTCTTCAAGGACAAGACCCTATCCGAACTAGTCCGAAAACTCGATCATCTCCAAGAGTTACGCATTCGCAATGACACAAGTGAAGTAATCGCAGTACTTCAGGACGAAAGTATTATCTCGCTCTTGAAGAAGTTACTACATCAACATTGCCCAACTGATGCATTGTCAGTAGTTGATACGTATCAAGCATTACGCACCGTGCTATTCGACGAGGAACCTCCATACAAGAAAACAAGGCTTGGATGATATAACTAACCGGCACTTTATTACTGTTCAAAGGTGTTACAAAATCCCCTCGTTTTACTGTCCCTCCACATAACTTTCCACAATAAGAAAAAAAAGTCAATAAATAAAAAATAATATGGGAATTGTTATGTCGAAAGTGTTTGCAGCTTTGTTTGGCAGTAAAGAGGTGCGAATCCTCATCTTGGGCCTCGATAATGCAGGCAAGACGACCATTCTCTGTACGTTGATATTCTTCACCTAATAAGAAGTAAAAAGAGCGAGAGAGAGAGAGTGATATGGTATTTATTTTTTATTTATTGAATGTATATACAGACCGTTTACAAGCCGATGAGATTGAAGAGACTGTGCCTACGATTGGATTTAATATGGAAACGTTGCAGTACAAGAATATCAAGTTTCAAGTGTGGGATTTGGGTGGACAGACAAGCATTCGACCTTATTGGCGATGTTATTATCCCAATACAGACGCCATTATTTACGTCGTGGATTCGGCCGATGTTGACCGTCTTAATATTGCTAAACAGGAGCTACATGCGATGCTTGAGGTGTGTTTTTTGCTGGATCTTGATTGGATTCTTTTGTTGTCGGTTATGTCACTCACTCACTTGTGTGTTTTTTTACAGGAGGAAGAGTTAAAAGACTCGATTTTGTTGGTGTTTGCTAACAAACAGGACCAAAAGGGGGCGTTGAATGCAGCTCAGGTTTGTTATATGAGCTGATGAATAGAGAGTGGATTGTTGGTTGACTAATGACGTGGTGTTGATATTAATGTGTATAGATTTCCGAGGCGATGGGGCTTTCAGACATTCGCAACCGTCAATGGTCTATAAAGGAGACTACAGCAACACAAGGCTCGGGTCTCTTTGAAGGATTCGACTGGTAAGACGTTGTCACTGCCAAGTCTCATTTGTTGATGGAAAAAGGTTAGTCTGGTCTAACGTGGCATCTTGTCTGTTGTTAGGATCGTGACATGCATTAAGGGCGAGTAGGTGTGCGTCTCAGCAGCGCTAGCATTGTGCTGCATATCAAGTCTGGTCAGCATCGAGACAGTGTCTGCCTCCCTTTAAGTTTACGGAGCTCTCTGCACGGTCAATCGTTTAGAGCAATAGAATGAGCACAGAGAGGCAAAATGGTGCATGAGGAAGGATAGCATGCAGAATGAAAGCGTTTACACCACGTGCACAAGCAAAAAGGGTGAGAAACTTTACATGGGAAAACATTGCTGGTCTGCATTCTGCTTTGTTGTTTTGGACTGCAGGCGTTTTTTTTGGCTTGTGACTTGGAACGCAACACAATATGGTCGCCTTTACGGTGACTAACGTATAGGTACGGTCTTCCGAGAGCTGCTTTGTTGTGTTGCTGTATGAAGCTATCGTTATTGGCGTATACCGTTCGACAAGGATGTGCTCGCGTTTAATCGAGACACGGAATGTCGATGGCCTCGAGCCAAGTCTGTCATCGATGATCAGTGGAAGCCAATCTTGTGAATGGTATCAAGCTATCGTCAATAAGCTATCAACAGCTACGGCATATCAGACCGAGCGACCAGCTCGGAGCTATTCGTAAAATGTAGCCATTATTGAAAAACAATAGAAGTAGCGTCGAAACGCCAGGATAAAACCGGTATAACGAAAAAACATGTTTTAAACAACATGATTGTTTATTTTACAGATTATATCGGAGTGAGCCATGTACCTTAATGACTCTGCGTCCTCTTCTTCGTCGTCTGACGGCGCCTGGTGCCCAGAATTTCACCCGACACGTGCTGAATTCCAGTCGTTTGCTACCTATATTCGTACCGTCGTGGAGCCTCAATGCGCCAGTATCGGCATTTGCAAGGTAAAATCAAGTTTAAAATCGTTGAAACGGCTTGAGCAAAATTTGCAAAATGGTGATATCAACAAGTAAAACCCAATAAAACGTTGCTAAAACCATTTTGATCATTGGTTCTACACAGATCATTCCACCTCGTAATTGGTTCAGTCGCTCGTACGACGTCTCAGACTTGAATTACCAAGTCTCAGCTCCTGTATCTCAGCATGTGGCTGGTAAAAAGGGCATTTTTAATGTGGATTTGGTGGAAAGAAAAACTATGAGCCCTTTAGAGTTCAAGACAATGACAGAAGCTGCTACGGATCAAGAGCCTGAAGGTATTGTTAAGTCTATTACCGAGTTATGTGGCTACATTGTTTCAGGGTTTATTCAATTTATATGTGGATGGATGTAGACACAGGTGATCCATTAGAAGTAGAGAGGAAGTTTTGGAAGGGATTACGGGGAACAATGGACCCTCCTGTCTATGGAGCAGATATTGTGGTGAGCCACTGCCTGATAATATGTTGGGGTTTTATGAAGTATGTTTTTATTGGTAATAAACTGTTTTTATACCGTTTTAACATAGGGCTCGCTGTTTGGTGAGACGGACACGACATCGTGGAATCTGAACGGCCTCAATACAATCCTGCGTAAAATTGACCTTCCTGGTATAACGCAGGCGATGTTGTATTTCGGCATGTGGAGAGCAATGTTTGCATTTCATACGGTATATCGATACTGAATTCTTACCTTGAGTGTCAGAATCTTGTCTGAGATTAATGATTTGCTTGTGCAGGAGGATATGGATCTCTACAGCATTAATTACGTACACACAGGAAAGCCCAAGTTTTGGTATGGTGTTCCTCCTGATGCTGGTAAAGACAACAAAAGCTACACCATTGTTGTCTACTTGGATTTAGTGTAAACTCATATGTTTTGATCGCTTCGTGTATATGTAGCTCCTCAGCTTGAGAGAGCTGCGCAGTCGATGTTTCCCGAAAAGTTCCACGAATGTCACCAGGTACGTCTACTTGCAATCTCAACGTCATCGTAAGATTGTACTTCCGTGTTGATACACTCTTACTGAACTGTAGTTCCTGCGCCACAAGACATCTCTCATTTCACCCGCTAGACTGAGGGAGTTTGGTGTACCCTTTTATCGGGCATATCAAAAACCGGGCGAGTTCGTGATAACCTTCCCAGCAACTTATCACCAGGGATTCAATCTCGGTAAAGCGTAGCTTGGTGTTATTGGTGTCATTTTTGTCTAATCAATCTCTCGCTGTGTCAAGGTTTCAACGTAGCCGAAGCTGTCAACTTTGCAACGCTGCATTGGATTCCATATGGATTACGAGCGAAGGTACGATAACAGCTAGTATTGGATGAAGAATGCCGTTCACGACCGACTTTGTTATTACTGTTATGTGTATCAGGTTTGCAAATGTCTCCCTGACAGCGTAAGAATTGACATGGATTCTTTCCTTACCAAGCTGTTTGAAGAGCCTCAGTGTAGCCCCGAAGTTTTGGGCGAAGACCCGTGGATCTTTAGCTGCAAGTGCAACAAGTATTGCAGCAGTAACAGTCCTCAAGTTATTGTAGAGGTACGTCTTACACCGTGAACGATGTTTTGCGTACCAGTGAATGTTTTGTAATAACCATGTGCCGTCTGTGTGCTAGGAACAATGGTTTGAATGCTCCACGTGCAAGATTTGGGCCCACGTTCGCTGCATTCACCCTAATCTCGCCGATACGGCAGCTGACAATCTCCCTCAGTCGTTGTTGTGTCATCGTTGTGTCAGTGGGGAAGCTGGGAAAAAACCGCGCACTTTGTCCAGCGGTGGAGTCGGGCGTCGAAGTGGCACCGCGTCCAAAAGTGGCAGTCATAAGCGAAAAAAGGAAGCTATGGTTCACTCGAAGAAAAAGCAGGCAAAGGTGCCAACTTCGGCCGTCATGTTGTCACCTTTAAAGAAGAAGAAAGTTACGTCAAAGGTCACTCAAGCACGTGCTACTACACGTACAAATGCAACGGAGGATGGAGCTGCTGTTCGTAAGTATCTAAAAGTCAAAGGCTCGACTATTCGTTTCGAGGACATTGAGGTTTGAAGTGTGATTACTTGTTCCTGTCATTATTGAGTGTGATTTATTGAGCTGACGCATGGTGTTGTACAGGCCAAAGTTGTGGCTGTAGAGGGCAAATTTATTCGCGTGCACTACAAGGTGAGGGATTAAAACTCTGGTGATAAAGTGTTGGTGGATGGAGCTCACATCGTTTTTTGTAATTTTTGTTTAATAGGGCGAGTCTACAAATGATGACGAATGGCTGTCAGTGACTTCGAGGGAATTACGACGACGAATTATTGCAGTAGAGCCGCCACTTCTAAAGTCAAAAGATTGAGTCACTTATTGATAAATATAAAAACAATCTTGTTAAATTTTAATATTTAATCTTTTCTATTAATGAAAAAATAAATCTGTGACTTGTGTGCTTTTAAATGACCGAATATTTGAGGTAATATATGAGGTATTTTGTCCAGTTTTTTAATTTGGAAGTATACATTTTCTAGAACGCTAAATTAAGTAATCCGTCACTATGCTCTAAATGGGGAGTTCGAAGTTCCGTAAAGATGTCTCCGTGGGTGAATACGACCTAGTAACAGGACTCACGTATATTACGCATCAACGTGGACGATTATTGTTCAATATGGGGGCAAGTGCAAAGAAACAACAGCGTCAAGAGTCGGATCTCAAACGGATACCTCCCACCCCAACACTCTCAACCGGCACGTTTACAGGTCTATCGCTTTATCCAGAAGAGGCTCACTATTTGATGCAACGAGACGCATTGGTGATCTATTTCATGTCAGTTGGAAACAAAGATGCTAGAGAAATAAGTATTGCAGATTTTACAGCAATATTAGCAAGGGATACTCGTGTATCGCTTCCTTGTTTAGAGGTATACACGTTTTTGAAAGACCAGCAATTGCATCCTCGACGTTGTCTTGAACCTTTGACAGAATCAACTGGTAGTGAAGATGGTCGAAGTGCTCCTCGATATATCAAGGAGACAGAATTCTGCGACGTTGCCTTTGATGTCTGGAGGACAGTGACAGTCGATGATCTGCTGTCTGCAGATGATAGAGAGCAAGCAACACAAGTATCAGGGACCGTTACAATGAAGGGGAAGAAATTAAAGCAGAAGAAGAAGAAGAAAAAGTTAATGCTTGTCTTTCGTGTTGCTGTGGCTCGTTATTCAGACGCTGCCTTAAGCCCACAAAGCTTTCGACAGGTACTTTCACGCAGCAAAGCTCGAGATTGTAGGTCTAGTAGTTGCAGGACATCAGTGAGTAGCAACCATCTTCCTGTGAAAGTAGCTGTCGTCCATCATGATCAGAGCGTATTGATGTTTGAAATCAGCGAGTGATAGGTGGTAACAGCTACGAAATAACAAGAGGTCTTGTTTGAGAAGAAAAACTTGTTTTTAATAATAATGATACGCTACTCCGAGGAGAGCGCCAGCTACATGTAACGGGCTACAAACAGCCAACGCAACAAGAGCTGGTAAAAGGGGGGGTCTCAAAAAAAGTTGTGAACTGCGGACGGACGGACAATTAGGACGGCGCTCTTCGAGGAAGCTGCAGCACTTGTGACCACCACGACGTCGTCCTTCCCACTTTAAGCCTACTCGTTTGGAGCGAAGTAGCTCGAGAGAAACTTCTCAGGGTCCAGCACAAAGTCGTCGTCGTCCAGGCACAAGTCTGCAGTAAAGTCCTCACCATCTAGAGCGGCAACTTCAATATCCGCGAAGGATTCGGTATTCGCAGTCTCAACAGCATCAATCTCCATGTCACCATTGGGAGAGTTTTCCTCCGTGCTCGAAGTCGAGAACCACTCGAGTTCTTCTTCCGTGAGTTGCAGCAGATCGTCGTTGTCAATAGACGCCAGTGTCTGATCCACGCAGTCAAGCGAGTATTCAGCCAAAGCCTTGTCTTCAGCAAAGTCCAAGTTCATCACTTCCGCCGCAGCATCGGCAAAGTCCAGTGGAAGCTGGTGGGGCGGTTGCACGCCGACAGGATTCTTCATATTGCGGCCAAACATGAAGCGTGCGTCCATCGAATTGCCAAAAAACAGCTTATTATTGAGAAGAGAAGACGTCTTCTGCTTGGGGGACATATGAGCAGTTACTGCATGTTCACGAGCAAGACGCTTGGGTACACTAGGCAGTACTGCAGCGTCGCTTTCAATGTCCATGTCCATGTCCAACAATGAGCACTTGCGTTTACGCATCAAGTGCATCTTCTTCTTCTGTGAAGAAGGACTTGTTGGCGTGGAAGGGGGAATGGGACCCGCAGCAATAGCCGCACGATCCTGAGCTTCCCGATCCTTGAGACGTGCCTCTTCCTTCTCCAGCTTCTGGTAATATTTCTGAGCATGAGTACGGATTTGCACGACAGTGCGCGTCTTAATAAGCGTCGCGATCTTCTTCCACGCACGGTAGGGAAAGGTCTCGAGGCCTTGCAAGAAGAGCTTGTGTTCGGCTTCCGTCCAGCGGCCGGTGTTGCTCTTGGTGAGTTTACCTGACGAACGTGTGACGTCCTCCAAGCCATCGTCATCATCATCAGACGCATCGCTTAAAGTAGACGACGGGATACACACGCGATGGCTGGTGAAGGTATTGGGACTCGACTGTATTTTCGAGTCAGGACTCACGGACGTGGAAGCTACAGCCGCCAATTTAGCAGCAGGGTCACGTGGGGACACCGTGGCGGAGGTAAACAGCGACGAGTCAGTGCCCAGAGGGGTCATGGGCGCGTCGCCGTTGCAGGATAGGAAGGCGTCGTCTACGTGTTGAAGCGACAGAAGTTTGGGATGCGAGCGCACACTCTTGAGAACAGTAGCAGAGGCCATAGTGATTAAAGGTAAAGAAAGCGAAGAGGGGGGGAGGAGGATTTGTTTGTTCTAGAAACGATGACGAGGCACGTTGGAAAGAGAGTGATGGTACGAGTGCGTACACACAAAAGATACACAAGACGGCAAAACGATCGATCACCAACAAGCAAACAAGAGCGTGCGGTGGACGATGACAGACAGTAAAATGATACTGACGTGGGGAAATGCACGTGCCCAGTTGCTGGTAAAAACTCAAATGACAGCAATCTTTCCTTTTTCTTACGTAGGCGGCATGGTCCAATCGCCGCGTTGCTTGAACCTTTTGGCCAATCGCGGCATCGGAGAGCGTTCTTCTGGGTTTCTAGCAAACGACCCAGACTCGTTGAAGCTGCTTTACAAACTACAAGATATTTGATGGAAACTAACCCAAGACCCGACCCGCTTGGCCATAGACATGGTCCTCCGGGCGTCGATGCTGCACAGTTACGCCCGAGTCTTCAAACTCACGGAGTTTGCCGGGATTTAGCGGCCACGGATGACCAACACTGGTATAGCTCCTTGGTAGCATAGCTGCTTTGGCAACGTGAATCTTTGATGCAGCATGCATATGGATGGATAGCCCTCGACATCTGCTGGCTTCCATAATCTGGCGTGTGTGGCGCCGATGCTGCATCATTGAAGTCAAGGCAAATTTGTACTGTACAGAGCCGAGCCATCGGGTTCGTGGAAAGTTCCGGTACTCGGGGAAATAAATCAGCCTTGGGTAGAAAAAGGAGTGTGCTTAAACGGTCGCGGTATCTTCTGGCATGTCCGGCTAGAGACGATTCCTTTGGGCTCAAATAGCTTGCCATCAACACATGCAGCTCGATACAGACGCAATATGATACAGACTATCGACCAGAGTTGGGTAAGACGTCCTCGAAATTGCATTGCAGGGTGACGCAGTAGACGTTTTTACGAGTGCTGCAGCTCATGCTGCGGTAACTCACTTCAACGTCAGTATAAAACTGTTTCTGTTGCATTCCGAAAGGACACGGTGCACAGGCACGACCAATGAGTGGACAGCATAATTTATGCGGGCTGTATGCCATCTAGTTTAGCCATCTTTGACGGCATTTAAGTGGTCGGCAAACACACACTGGTCAATACGCATGATACTGAGCTCCTACCAAGTTGCTGCGACGTGGTTGTTATACTGGTTTTAGCTGCATTTGCAGCGATGCTAGCCTGGCCAAGAGTTGCGCTGACAGGGAGGACCATACCACGTTAGCGCACTAATCTCGCGTGATTCTCCTGCGCCTACGACGATGCCAGCTGAGGGCGGAAGAAGAGCCTCGCTGTCGGTGATGGTCTCAGCTCGAGCAGTGCTCGATGAGAAGTTTCCAGTGTAATTGCAATGTGCCACCATTGCACACAAAGAGTCATCTGCGAGCAACTGATACTTCAAGTATTACAGTTGGCGCCTCCGATACCGCTGGTGGTTCGAAATAAAATGCGGCGAACGAAATAATGTACCACGGTGCTGCTTAAAGTAATTGGAGCATGTTCGTTCGCTACCGGTACATGTGTTAAGCATGTTCCGTACGAACGAGTGGCGGCGGGTTGCTATATGAACCCATGTCTTTGTGCTCGAGTCTATCGCTCCTAGCAAGTCCTGCGTGACATAGATAACAAGGCAGGTTGTTACTGCTCTGGTTGGATGTGGGCGATATCCCACGGGCCTAGAATTTCGCTGCAAGAATCACATTCGTGCGTCAGTCGGATGCGCATCGTCTGCGGAACAAAGAAAATATAATGTAGCTCACGTACTTCTTCGACTCCTGCACATGCATGAACCAAAGCGGGCACACAAAAGCCAGAAAGAGCACCAAGACACCCGATACTACGCTTAGCAGACCTGAGAGTTGCCAGGTCAATGCCAACGAGAGCGCAAAGAGGACAGCCGTCGTCATGAGATGCAGCCTCTCGGAGTGGCGCTGCCGGTGGACACACAGCACAAGATAGACAACGTACGCACAGAATGAGCTCGGTACGACTCGTAGACAAGCAGTAGGTATCCTACAACATATCTGCACCTTAATCTCGCGCTGAAAGATTGGGAACATGGCAAAGATCTCTATAGCCAACAAGATGAACGCAAAAACGTGCTCGTTTGACTGCAACCGTGAGCCGAGCAGCACCGCCGTGAAGACCGCGGCGTTGAGCGATATTGTGCCGCTGAAGCTACAGCACGCAATGGCAGCAAACTCGTTAATGTCATAGGACGATGACGTCACCAATACTGTACATTGTAAGAACCTTTACCGGCCAATGCCCGAGTTGACGTAATTGTAATCATGTGTGATGAGGTGTAGCAAGCCAAGAAATGTCGCCAGTGCCCATATTGTGTCGTCGGCATATGATTTTGTAAGCGTTCGTAGCACGGGTGACATGAGAGACAATGTCGCGCAGAAAAGAAGACATGAACTCAGCGTATCCAGCGTGTCTGCCCTAGTTCATTAGCTCTAGATCAGTGATACGCTACGGGTATCATCCGTCAAAGGATCTACTTACGCAGAGGTAGACCAAGGTGAATACGAAGCACCACAAAGCCAGCCACGGCCAGGAACACGTCGATAATGCCTAGCAGAACGGCGGAGACGGCATCTTGGCAGACAAACTCAAACACGGACTACAAAAAGTACCCGCAAACAGCCTTAATCTTAGTAAAGCAACAACATTTACATTGTAAACAATGGCTGCAAGTGCAGCCAGAGCTCTTGAAACGTACGAAGAAAATCAGAACGGCGCAGATCTGCTGTGTGATGGCAGCAGACGAGCGGACCATGCCCCCATAGTCGTGTTCCCGGACATTAGCTGCCAATACAAAACATATGATTAGTCTTATGGCGCATTTCTACAAGACCAAGCAAGCTTTTAGCTAGAATATAGTGAGACAATAGCCAGCATACCGTTCGTCCGCATCTGTTCGAGAAACGTTTCGTCCACGTAGTTGTCCTCATACGGCTGGGGCGCGTATAAGATTTTCTTCCATTTAGGCTGGTAGATGAATGTAATTATGCACATGAGATTTTGATTATTCATGTATAAGAAATGGATGCAGCGCCCGCACCTTGGAAGCCGTCATGGTATGCAGCAATAATGTCGTAGGTCGTGGAACTTTCGCACAAACATTAATTTGATTGGTTTAAATAGTAGTGTTTATTTAAAACTACAATATGTTGCAATTGACTGCTTTGAAATTAGGTGTATAGATTTTTAGATCATCATTTTCTAGAAAGTGATACTTAGAAATGATTGGTTGGGCGGGGACCGGCCCCATTTAGTCACCCTAAAGTAGTGGGTTTCTAAAAAAAGGCCATTCCACCTCCGTCATAAATTATAAACCCATGGATCACTAGACCCAATAGGCAGTCTTACTTGTCAGATAAGACGTTAGTTTCCTTACTCATTGAGTTTAAGCCAAATATCGGTTATAACTGCTCCCCTACTGCTATATTTACAAAAGCTCCGTACGAACAACAAACGCAGCTTGGTGGACATAAATATTGTGATGAAAGAAATACATGATACAAACTAAAACTGAAGCAATACTTGATGGCGTGCATATTGGCCTTGCTATCAATAGCAGTCGATCGCAAGTTCGATAAGTTCAAGACATTTAGCACCTTGCTCACTCTAAGATACATAGCCCAAGCATAAGCCATTGCTTGACAGCATTGATGATATCAGTAAACCGAGCGCAAAAGGCGAACACCGATCTTTCTCATTTGACTTAAAACGAACCTCAAGATGTACCATTAGAGCTTCCGAATTCGTGGTAGTAGACCCTATCTTACAGAATCACACGCGAAGTATGAGAGCTATATATGCATATGGCAAATCTTGTTTACAATTTCTACGTGAGCTAAAAAATATCATCTTGCTGCGCCTGTTGCTGACTGTTGTATTCACGTGATTGCGCATGTGGTCCTGTGTCTACAGAAAGAAAACGCGGCGATATTTTCCACAAGCTGTTTGGCTGTCGCTCGCGGGTATTCACGCCTTAGTTACCACGTCTACTCGACGCTAGCCTCATCCACATCTCGGAAATGGCACTCCGCAGCTACCGGGCGTGCGGCTACGTCTATATATTGACGAGCAAGACGGCAGTGAGACATCTTCTTCTGATCCTCCACATCATGGTCCACTACCGCCCGCAAAAAAATGTGTGCTACTTCCACCGCTAAAGTAGGCTCACTTCCCTTGACGCAATGATTGTAAAACGCAACATCTTGTCTACAAAAATACTCGTGCAGAAGTGCAACAGCTAGTAGTTGAATACGGTCGTTAATGTGTAAGTGTATTGAGATATTCCGTCTTCAATCGAACCTATTCCATCAAGGACAGTTTACCCGATTAATATACGCATCTTTTGCACCAAACCATGTGTAACACACACAAATTGCTAAACTGATCGGTCCAGAAATACTTTTAACCTGTTGTGACGACCGCAAACATGTAGCCATCTCTTTGAAATGGCTTTACATTCATCCCCTTCGCCAACCTCGAATTAGTGACTTTTAAGTGACTGGCTAAAGATGGACAAGGTACAACTACAGCAGACCAAGCGCGACGCTGCGCTGCATTCACGCCGTCGTGAAGAGCTCGACACGCTCAAGAAAGAGCGTAAAGAGCGTGCGAAGAATACTGTGACTGCCAATTTCAGTGGTAAGCAGAAGAAACAGCAACTTCGTGCGCGCAAGCAGCGTCTGACCTCTCGAAGAGACGAGGAAGCGTCGCTGGATTTGAAAAGTGCGCAATACGAAGCGTTTTATACGGAAAAACCACCAGCAATTGAAGAAAATGAAGATGAAGAGACAGAAGCCGAAGCTTTTCGAGCTGAGCCGGACTTTTTTGCTCGGAATAACGATTTGGACAATGATCTCAGTGCTCGACTGAAGCTCACGGTTGCTCTCGGCAAGGACAATAAAGATGCAGTAGGAAAAGAGCTTTCGAGTTTTTTTGTAAAGGAAACAAAAGAACAGATTCAATTGCGACTTATGGAGGGACAAATGCCTTTGGAGCTGAAGAAGAGAGAGACACCGCTGCTCGCTGGAACCAGTGAACGTGATCCGATTCTAGATCATCCGAAACGACCCAAATGGACGTATAGGATGTCTAAGGAAAAAGGTTTGTGGACAATTGAGTTGTGATGGAATTTGTGGCTTTTAGAATTATGTGTATATCGTGGATGTAGTGGACAACAATGAGAGTCTCATGTTTGACCAGTGGCTGACCAAGATCCACGACAAATATGACAACGAGCACTTGAACCATTTTGAGCACAATTTGGAGGTGTGGCGGGAATTGTGGCGCGTCACAGAGCGAGCAACGCACATTGTGGTCGTGGCAGATGTGCGGAACCCGTTGCTTCATATTCCTGCGTCCGTGTACGACCTTATCACCAAAGAGCTGGAGAAGCCGATGGTCGTGGTGCTCAATAAAGTTGATCTCGTCCCACCTGCTGTGGTTCAACTATGGAAGCGCTATCTGGCTGGACGGTTCCCTCTTGCTCAGCTTGTCTGCTTCTCGTCCCGCTCTAAGGCTGTGCATGGTGATAACGATGTCAGCACTCGACGCCGTGTACTCAGGTAAGAGAAACACTGATACGTAGAGGCTCAATCTAATAGACCTGAAGACTGATGCAACATGTATATTTCGTGACATTATTGCAGCAAGAAGCTAGAGGTTGGAGACGCGTCAGCGATTAAGGGCGCGGTGGATATTCTGGTGGCTTGTGGTATTGACACTACAGAGGCACAACAGCTAGCTGAAGAACTGAATACGAGCTTAATGGAACACGAAAGCTTGCAGCAACAATGCAATGTGGTGCAAGAAAAAATGACGAGCGGCAAGCGACGTAGTAGGCGCAAACAGAAGCCACGTGTTGGTATCCGACATGGTAGAGCGGGTAACGATGGCTTGGCCACGCTCCATGAATGCCAGCATTGCGGAGGCGACGATGCTGTCGTCGCTTGCATGTCATGCGCAACTGGCGGGCGTCCAAGCAGTGCCGATGCTAATGTGAAGAACGAAGCGGATGCTATTGCTCGGGGATATTTGTTGTGTGCTCGGTGCGACCGTGAGGAGCATACAGAGCTCAAAGGCCATTTCCAGGTGCGTCTGCAGTCAGCATCCGCTGCGATGTCGACTGATTCCGCCGTGGCTGGTAGCGCTGGAGCGCTTGGCCTGGCAAACAGACCAAAGGTGACCATAGGTCTCATTGGACATCCAAACGTGGGCAAGTCTAGTGTATTGAACGCATTGGCCGGCAAGAAGATTGTGAGCGTCTCGCATACGCCAGGACACACAAAGAGACTTCAAAGTATCATGATTGCTCCTGAAATATGTATCTGTGATTGTCCTGGCCTCGTATTCCCGTTTGCTGGTGTGCCAAAGTATCTCCAAGAGCTTAGTGGGCTGTATCCGTACTCACAGGTGAGGGGTCGTTACCACAGAGCCTTGGCTCACACAACTTTGAGTGCGTTCGTTATTGCTGACTCCTATTTATGTTTGCGAAACGTGGCCAGATTCGCGAGCCATACTCAGCGGTACGCTTCCTGGCGGAGCATGTTGTTTTGGAACAATTTTTAGACCTGAAGCCTCGCACACAGGTTTTCGATGGTCTAGAGGAAGAGCTTGTGCGGTTACCTTCCTAGCATTACACTAGATCTCAACAATTATGCTAACAGTTTGCGTTTCTCTGTGCTACAGGAATGGACGCCATGGACTTTGTGTGAAGCGTACGCAGAAAAGAGGGGCTATCGCACAGACCGCCGTGGTAGGCCTGATCACCAGCGTGCTGGATCGGAGCTGGTTCGCGATACAACGGACGGTATTTTACCACTGTTCTTTCTTCCTCCTGATTACACTGGCAAGGACATTACGCCAACGAGTCTCGCAAAGTACTGCGAGCAGGAGGAAAACGGGCTCAACAATGAAGAGAATGACGTTGGTGGCGAGGACAAAGACAGCTCAAAGGAAGTGGAAGTGGAGAATTCCTCAACGGCACAGCCAGCAAGAAGTAAGAACCAACACGCAGGGCCTCATAACGTTTTCAGCCTCCTGGACTCGGACTCAAGTGATGAAGACGGTGACGAAGTCTAAGACACTTAACGAGCATTATCGCAAAACCCACAAATAGACCACATATAAGTGTAGCAAGCACGCAGCATTTTTTCAGCAAAAAACGCCATCGCCCATCTATTCTACTTGGAACGTCTGATACCATTACTTGGTGATATAGTATAGCTTAGCCCTTTCGACATCCTCCACAGGACACTCCTCCAGTTCCACCGTGGCATCCGCGACGCTTTGCGCGGGCAGTTTGACCTCTTTGAACTTAAGCCCTGAGTCGATAATCTGTTTCTGTACGACGTCGTGTGTCACATCAGCTCGAGGGATATGACACAAGACGAACACTCGCTCAGTATTATCCAGCATCAGCACTTGCGTAACAGTATCAAAGAGCAGCGGTAGTAGTTCGCTCTTGTAGAGCACATCACCAGCCAACACAACGTCGACATCCGTTAACGCATCCGGGAATTCGTCCAGCAAGGTCTGTGTCGATGGCTCATCGCCCCAAAACAGCGAGCGTGCCGTCACGACATCTTCCACCATGTTCACATGCACATTTTTAGCCAGTAGCTCCACTACTTGCTCGTCGCCATCCGTAGCCAGACATTTCACAGCACCGAGCTTAGACGACACGATGCTACAGATACCAGTGCCAGCTCCAAGTTCCAGTACACGCTTGCCTTGCACAAGCTCCGGATGATGCCACAAATACTGCAACAGCAACGTCAACATTGTTAGCAGTTTCAACACCTCCTCGAATAGTATTGTACTTGTATTATACTCGTGAGAGGAAGTGAGAGCCTGTCCAGAGGCGTGTGCCCGAGATCTCTGTCACGTTGGCATCCATTTCTGCCAGCATGAAGAGCGAAGCAGCCACCGGCAGCTCTTCCATCTGTAAAACTTGCACCTTTAGGTCACCCACGACGACGCACTTTGTCTCGTACTCTACACATGCTCGCCAATCAGCTTCATCCGACAAGGTCCGAACCTTTGGAGTTGATCTCTTCGTCATAGAAGATGAGCTCTTCAACCAGTCAAAAAACTGACCCAAATGTATCCATATCAAGATGGCTACACATTTGCCATGTAGGACTTGAATTGATTACTGACGTGATTTGATTACCATGTAGCATCCAAAAAGAGCTATTGATGTCTCACTTGGTAACAGTCTAGGGCTTGTCGCTTTTGATTGCCACAACAAGCATTTGTTCGAGTACAAGGAGAAAATCGATAGGGTGGACGGCGACATAGCACGCCTTTTTCGATCTCACCACGTTGTTCATTGAACTCGCTGGGCTTGAACGTATAAGAGATATCAACACGTTCACATGCCTTCTACATGACGATCTCCAGCCGTGGCGGCTGCTGGAAACAACCATCACGTGTCATGACGTTTCTTATCCAGAACAACGTCTTGCCTTGCGTTGATGCCACCTTCAAGAAGAGCATGCAGATTATAAGCGTGATGACACCTCTTCTCGAATCCCTAATGAGCGTATACCTTTGCATCTTTCTCGACATCGAGTCCGTCGATGTACTGCGTCACCAAACTTGAAAGTTCTGCACGACTTTGTGGGCACTCTAGCCAGTCAAAACGTGCTTCCGATAGATGGAACCAACTCGGAAGAATGCAACCGTGGTCAATAAGCACCATTGTGTACGGCTTCTTCTCACCCATGAGAAGAATACTGCCTGGATGTCTGTCCGTATTGAAGACGCGTACGTCCAAAAGCGCAATATGGTGCACTTGCTCCACAGAGACGAATTCGCGCGCTTTGTCGAGGTCAAAGGGCATGCCAAAGCTTTCCATACTTCCAATGGAGCTTGTCATGAAACGTTGCACATCACCTTGTTTTTCTCGCCCCATATTTGCTAGTCGCAGTCGAGCCACTGCTGTTGGCGGCACACCACAGAATCCATTGCTGCGATAATCGAGCACGTACGCTACCTCCTCGCGAACAGCCTCATCACCAGCGTAAAGTCTTTCACGCACGATTTTTTCCTCTTCTGTAGGCTTAACGCAACCTTCCGGCTACTGGATTAAGATTGCATTGCATACACACCACCTTCTCCTTCACTTATCGGGTCAGCGATACCATCGGCCGTGGCGCTCAGTTTCGCCACATTCCAAAGCATGTTCCGGCGTATGCCCGATCCCGAGACCAGACGTTGCAGTCTCAGCTTTGCGATAAAGCCGTCCTTACCGTGTTGAGCCAGCTCATGGACATCGACATACACGTCTTCAGCCGTGTTGTCACTTAGTACTCTCATATAAGGAGGAGCTAGACACTGCACTCGGTTGCGTTGTGTGAGCGTCAACATTGGCACGAAACTCGCAAAGTCCTGATAAGCGACGCACGCTTGACAATGCTAAGTGGCGGTTCAGACACTGGCTGAGGTGCTTTCAACGGCGTTAATCAAGCTGAGTGGATTGCTGGCGTTGGTCGCAAACTGGACAGCGCCAGCTTCTTGATTGAGCTGCTGAGATCGTGCCCGTTGTTGGCTCCATCTATAGTTGTTTTGCAAGGGCTCGAGCTGTATCCTGCTGACAACATACATATCTTCTCGTCCTGTGGTTGATCATTCTGCTCCTGTGTAGCAGCTGCAACGACGCTGTGAAGAGAGCCTTGAATCTCATCCAAATTGAATCTACTAGTGCATAGCTGCTGAGACTCGCCCTATATACTACTTCCTGTACAACTCGTCTAGACTAAAGCTGGCACACGAGAATTCTTCTTGAATATCGTGGTATCGTGGGATTCAAGTGCGAGAGCAGTGCTTGGCGCCAGAGTGAGCATGGGTCTCGTGCGCCTTCTTTCCCCGTACTCATCTGCGAATCATAGACAACGTGTAGCATGTGTTGCGACATCTTCTTAAACTCCGTCAGAGTAATGCCTTTGCTACGACACGCTGGAATAGTCACCATGACAGACTGAGCTCTATGCCGAACTGCCTTTCCACCCGTCAACTAAAATTTCACGCTAGACACGACGATGAAACGGCTGATAACACGAACATAATAGCACACAGGAAGACGTTGGCTTCCTGCTAGAAACTTGAGCTTGATAAGTTGAGAAGTGGGGCGCTTACTAGAAGAAAGAAGAGAGCTCGTTCATATAGTTACATGATGTTGTTGTGGACCAACGCACGACAATACACAAAACCGACAAGAACTAGAAGCACGGTGGCACTAAATTACTGCAGCTATCGATCGAATTACTCGTTACTGCACTGCATAGAACAGTAAACGTCACTGTTTTACTTTTACTTACAAGCAACATCACTTTATATCGTTATTTTTGTTTTGAAGAGCCCGATACTTCAACCGTTTGACGTTGAAGTTGACAAGTCTTTTGATTGGCTATGACAAACACGTCCAATTGCCTACGACGTTTTGTGTCATTAGAGAATTCCTCCACAATTTACGCTTTTCAGTGTACATTCGGTGTCAATCTTACTAACTAGCCCCCACCCCCCCCGTAATTTATTATTTTACGTCACTGAAGCGACAATTGGACGCTAAAACGAGGGTTTTATCGCCACTTGCGACGGACAGGAAGCCAAGCCTGACGACGTCGTCGTCGTCTCTATGATGACACCGTCCAGTATTGCCGGCAGCTTTGGTGGAGCCATTAACATGACCGCCAGTAGCATCGCACCCACGTGGACCACGCAGCCACCTCCGGGGCGTTCGACTACTGTCACATTGCAGCAACTTAGTGGCTTTAGTATGCGCAACTTATCGATTTATGGCACCAGTGGCGACTCTTTACTCAATGTTTACTTCAAATTAGGTACACAGACACTTGAGATGATGTCGTACTTAGTATTCCTTTATAAGCTCCTACTAATTGCTACTTGTCTCCTTCTTTTGTGTCTCCAGTGGTGGACGGTTGTGTCGTTTACGAGAGTGAAATCGCGCGGAATACGCTGAATCCAGTATGGGTGCCGTTTCAGTCCGAGGACGACAGTAGTGGCGATGGATTGGCAGGAGTAGAGACGTTGCTGAGCGGCACAAGGTTTGAGATTGTCGTAGTGCGTGTACACGACCGGAAAGCCGTAAAAAGGCCACGACGCAAGTCGCGTGCTACAAGTGATCGCTTGTCCTTTGAAGACAATCAGCCTATGAACAATTCGCGGTCTTTTCATGACGCAACAAATAGTTTTGATGATGTGGATGAGTTGGGACCAAATGACGGAATCACGGACTTTGATACGTCGACTTGGACTGGCACTGGCAGTGGCAATGAAAATGATATAAAAGTATTTGGAGAAGATATTTTGAATCTCAGCTTTGGAGTACGAGAGCTTGAGCCGCTGCCTGTAGCACTCACAGATTTAACGAATCTGCCATTAAACACTTGCTTGTTTGAGTTTTCAAGCCACACGTACGTGCATCGTGAAGTGCTTGAACTTTTATACGAAAAAGGTGTCATTGCAGTTAAACACTCGAGGAGGAAAGGTTCAGCTATACCGTTAAAGGACTACAGTTTACATGGAGGTGTGGATGCGCTAGAACAGATTTTGACGACCAAACAGAAGATTACTGAACTGACAATAACGAACGCAGACCTAAAGGAACGGATCCGGAATAGGTTGCTGCACTCTCAGCAACGGATTACGCGCGAGCAGCAGCGCACGACGCTAGAAGAGCGCGTTCGCGTTGCACGAGCGCGAGTGGCAGAAAAGCAGCACGCGTTGGCGCGGCTTAAAGCCGTGATGGAGGACGAGCGCAGGACGTTTGAGACAGATATTCATATTGCGAAGGCACTTGTGAGCACAATGCAAATGACCATGCGTTACAAGGAGGAACGTCAGAGCATCCTTGAACGTCGATGCGAGGTGTTGCGCGCTGCGCACAAAATTCGTTCTCGACAGGCGATGCTTGTGAAGCAGCTCGGCACTGTGTACCCCATCGAGTATGTTGGTGCTGGCGAGTACAGCATCCGTGGGATTCGCATCGCCAACTCAGATCTCACTGGCGGTGGCAGAGCTGATGAAGAAATGATTTCTACAGCTTTGGGATACATTGCGCATCTCGTGTTCATGCTTAGTAAGTATTTGCAAGTGAACCTCCGATATCGTGTGGTGCCGTACTCGTCGCGCTCTTTCCTCAAGGATGAGATTAACGACCCTCAGGGCGAGTATCCGTTGTACAAGAGAGGCGTTGAAAAGGATCGCCATGAGAAGGCAATTCGTTTTCTTCGCAAAGATGTGGAGCAGGTACGATTCTTTGGTTTTTTACTGTAAGGTCCGTGCAGATGTCTAACGCTGCTGTGTGCATGTCTGAACTACAGCTTCTGTTTGCACGAAGTTTAGATCCCACACTGGAGGCACCTATTCTCGCTCGACTAAAGGAGCTCACAGATGCCGAGAGCGCATGGCTTGCGATCGATCGAAATGCAAGCAGTATGAACGGCTGTGACACGGGTGCCATTGTGCCCAGGTAGATTATTTTTTGCAAACAGTATGTGCAAAGAAGCCCGAGGCTGACAAGGATCGGGAAATTGACCACTCGAAGAATAGTGGGCGTAGTACTAGTTAGAAGTTCATTCATTTATTGTTCAATTCTCTGCACGATGAACGACGACACGACACGTTACAGCTTTGAGCTGGCAGCATTGTTCGGGTAGTGAGTCCGGTACCAGTGGTGCGCGATGTCCTCGCGTTTGCAAATCCAAATGTCTTGGAAGCTCTGGACGTAGTCCAAGAAACGTAGTAGTCCAGCAATACGTCCAGGATGTCCCACGATACGACAATGCAATCTCACTGACATCATTTTTGGTTGTCCAGCTCGTCCTTCCTCGAGCAAAATATCAAAAGCGTCCTTCAAGTACGTGAAGAACTGGTCACTACAGTTGAATCCTTGAGCAGCTACAAACTTCATATCATTATTGTTAAGTGTATAAGGGATCACAAGATGTGGACGACCAAAGTGGGTATTCCAATATGGCAAGTCATCATTGTAAGCATCAGCGTCATAGAGAAACCCTCTTTCCTCGACCACCAGTTGTCGGGTCTTGACATTTGGTATGCCTTGATAAATACCCACTGGTCGTGCACCTAATAGTTTCTCATGAACGGCAACAGTTTTCCAAAGATGGTCACGTTCTGTAGCTTCATTGACATTTTGATAGTCAATCCAGCGATATCCATGACTTGTAACTTCCCATCCAGCGTCTTTCATGGCTATTGCTGCCTCTGGATTCTTCTCAAGTGCAAGACCAACAGCATAAACGGTCAGTGGAAGGTTTCGCGTCGTAAAGACACGATAAAGTCGCCAAAAACCTGCACGACTGCCGTATTCGTATAACGATTCCATATTCAAATGACGCTCGTTTAAATACGGGACAGCACCTACAATATCCGACACTAGATGTTCCGATGCTGCATCGCCATTCAACACACAGTTTTCGCCTCCTTCTTCATAATTAAGTACGAATTGAAGTGCTAGTTTCTTGTTATCCGGCCACTTGGGGTCAAAGCCATGTCCACCATAACCCACCAAATCTCGATCTACCATACTGTATCCCTCTAACGTTGCAAATAGAGTTATAGGGTACGCTATAATACCGCTGAAGTAACACAACAATATGCGTCGTACTTTATTGAAAAAAACCAAGATACCTTAGTTATTTTGGATCGTAAAAGGGGGAAGATCAGACATTCCGAGCAGCTCCATTTAGTCAATTAAACGTCATGCCTGGAGACGGATACGACCGTCATATCACCATCTTCTCACCCGAGGGACGACTCTATCAAATCGGTACGATATATCGTCATGAAAGTAAACTATTCGAAGCCATAGACAACAAAACACACTGTAACACTTCTCGCTCGTTCCTTTTGTCTAGAATATGCCTTCCGTGCAGCAAAGGAATCGACCCTCACGTCTGTAGCTGTCCGTGGCAAAGATAGTGCCGTCTTTGTCACGCAGAAGAAAGTCCAGGTACAGTCAGTTCCAAAAAAACGAGTAAAAAACCCTTCAAAAAAACCACAATCGTGTTTAAGCGTTTTCTTGGTTTTTTACTCCTCTCTTTTTGTGTAGGACAAACTGATTGAGCCTGATTCCGTCACCAATGTGTTTCAAATTACGCCTGAAATTGGCTGTTTAATGACGGGTCTTTATGGTGAGTACGAAGACAATGAGGGTCTAATTTGTTGTGGCTATTGTGCCCTAATTTTTTCTTGTTATTGTAGCTGATTCCAAGGCACAAGTGCAGCGTCTACGCTTTGAAGCCCATGAGTTTGAGAATAAATTTGGTTACAAGATTCCGTGCCATGTCCTGGCCAAACGCATCGCTGACGTGGCGCAGGTGTACACACAACACGCTTCGATGCGTGCGTTTGGTGTCGTCACGATGCTCATCAGTGTGGATGAGGAAAAAGGACCTCAGCTGTTTAAAATTGATCCAGCTGGTCACTTTTGGGGCTACAAGGCCACGGCAGCAGGTGTCAAGGAACAGGAGGCGCAGAATTATCTGGAAAAGAAGATTAAGGCCAGTTCGACGATGGACTATGACTTGACGCTACATACGGCCATTACGTGTCTCCAATCGATCTTGTCGGCGGATTTCCGCCCCAATGAGATCGAAGTTGGTGTTGTGCTGCAAGGCCAGCGGTTCCGTAAGCTGACGGAGGACGAGATCGAAGTCCACTTGACTTCCATCAGCGAGCGTGATTAGTTCTGAAGCTTTTGCTCGCTGGAATGGTGCTAGTACAGGCACAATGAAAAAGTAAACAAGTGGAAAACAGTGTGGCAGATGAGCGGTACCGTGTTGACGTCTTGTGCCATAACTCTTTGGGATGCTCATTATGTTTGGTAGCAGATTGCAAAACGTTGTGGTGTGTGTATCCCGTTTAGCTGCTGGACAACATCACGGCTCTGGAGTCCACATTGTGACTCGTTTTGCACCACCGTGTATAAGTGCTTACAAAACAAACAATCATCATCCTCAGCCGAGTGGTGATGCTTGCTCACGTGCATGTGTGTAGCTTATTTTCTTGCTTTGACCAAGTACGCCGCTTTGCCAATTTTGTCCCGTGGTAAAATTTGTGCGTTTAGATGTATGTATAACATGCAGACTTTCTGGATTGACGTGTTCCCCGTTCTACCTACAGCAACCTCTTCAGTGCACCTGGTGTGAGCGTGCTTCGTCGAGAATCACAAGGGGGCGAGCTTTTGATACTGCCACGTTTAAAATCTCCAGGTCCCAGTGATTGACGCCTTGTCGAATTAATCTGCCGCACAGGAGCACCAAGCTCGCACTGACTCACCTTTTGTGCAAAGCGCATGCTACACAACGACTCATCGATGGACGCATATGTCGGTGACAAATTAGCCATCATTAGCGTCTTGCCGTTGCCCGAGAGTGCAGGCTGCAATGCGTACGTGAGCTTGCTGTTGCGATACGGGACATGATGAGACTTCTTGGCAAGAGCCTGGAACACGTCAGCCAGAGCGCTCAAACTCTTATTGATCGCTTGTGCCTCTTTCAAACGGCTACCCGTGGCATTCGATCGACTCAGCCGCTCACTGCCGGCGAGATCCACTAGGCTTAGACTTCCTTCAACCTCGGTATTTTGTGACTCATTGTACCCTTGAATCGATAGCGCGAAAATACTGTGGCTACGAGACGAGTGTGCGTTCATGTCTGTGCGATCGACAGAACGGTTGCAAGCTGCCAAGTTGACAATTTCATCGATCTGCTCTCCTGCCTGGTCGAAATCGATTAAGACCTCTGTCAGCCCTTCCACGTAATTCCTCCCGCGATTATCAGTCCGGATGTTGTGCTTCGTATCGTTGCTATTCTCCAAAGTGAGCAAGTCACAAATGCTTTCATTGTAAATTTCGTAGAACTTCACCTTTAGTGCGAAATTCCATCCCATCGATGTCAGCTCTTTGCAGCAATTGATGATTAAATCAATCGAGCGTGGAATGATACCGCGCATCTGCGCCTTTCCACTTCCTTGCATAGTGTGCGTCTTTCCAGACCCCGTTTGGCCATAAGCAAAAATGCACACGTTGTAGCCGTCCATGGCCGACTGGATAAAGTCCGATACATCCTTGAACACAAATTCCTGCGAGTCCGACTGACCGTAAATCTTGTCAAATGCAAAGGAATGTGGGTTCCCAACGTTTGTCCTAATCGTGGAGGAAAAAGTATCGCACACGATGGCCGACTGTGGATTCTCAGCCAACGCTTCCCCACCATCAGAGCGCAAAAACGGACGCAGCCTCACGTGCACGCGAATGTTACCGCGCAGCTCTTGAATAGTGTTGTGCAATTTGCGGCGCATTATCTCACCCTCAGCGATTTTCATCTCTAGCTCGGCGATAAAATCTGACTTCTCGGTGAGCTCCTGTCGCGCCTCCAACAAATCGTCCGTCAGTTCCTGAATACGTTGAATCGTCTCTGTATCATCAGCATGGGGCGTAGGAGTATCAAAATTCGACCTACTGACAACACTGCTGCTGCCATACGATGGTCTCTGTGTGCCAGGTTCAGTTTTGCGCATCAGCCTGTTCTGATCCTGCAAGAGTTTCATTTCGCCCGCAAGAGATACGTTTCGCTTTTCATAACGAGCCTGCAGTTCCTCCATCTTTGCTTCATACATCGTCTGCAGAGCCACCATTTGTGCATACAGCGCTGTGTTTTCCACGGTCAACTGCTCCACGTTCACCTGGAATTTCTCCCGACGATTCTTTTCGTCTTCGAACTTCGCTTCCACAGCAACTAACTTGTCTTGTAACAAGTTCTTTTCCGCTACCATAGATTTTGACGCACGAACGCGATCGCCATTTTCGGTTTTCAGACTCGATGCCTTCGATTTCATGATCGCGATTGCTTCGCTTAGGTGTGCAATCTTTTTGTTCGCCTGAGACAGATCCTCCGTCAGATTGCGGTTCTGCCGAGACAGGTCAGTTGTTTTCTCCCAGAAGCTATGGGCACTAACTGATCGGTCATCGTCATCGTCATCCATTTGCTGTTTAAAGAAATCCCGTTCCGAGCAAGCAGCATCTAGATCCAGCTCCAACTGCCGCACCTTCTGGTTTAGACTAATGTTTAGCTCTTCAACGGCCTTCAACTCATCGTCCTTGCCATGTAAAGTCTCAGTAACCAAACGCGAGCTAGAGAGTACCGATGCCGATGATCGCTCGCGTTCCTGAGATAATGCCTGTTCATGTTCCATGAGCTGCTCGGCAAAACGCATTTTCCACTTTTCTTCAATCTTATCTGTGGCCTTTTTCAAGATTGTACGCACGTAAGCCGACAGTGGCGAGTCTTCCTGCATCGCTTGCTGAATTTCTTGACGCTGTCGATCAGCCTCTTCACTCGACACTCTTGGGAAAATGTTTTGTGAAGAAGTAGTAGAAGCGGTCTCCGAGTCGGATGTTGGATGATATGACCTGGACGATGGCCCATCCCCGTCCTCTAGCTCCAACCCCGAGACCAATCCTTTTGTGTGTTTCACGGGCGACTCTGAGTTGAGCAATTGAGTCAGCCGTTCAATCTCTGCAGCGGACTCGTCTACATATTCGTTCTGTTCCAGAGTCCTCACCTCAAAAGCCTCGCAACACTTCATCAGACCTTTACTGTGGGCGCTCAATCTACGCAATCCTGCCTTCAACAGCTTGATCTCTTCTTGTCGAGTCTTCATGCTTGCTGTATTCGGCGTTGAATTCGTCGACGCCGAAGACAAGTACGTCAGCAGTTCGTGCACCCCTTTCTCCGTCAGCTCGTGATCCTCTTTCAAGGCCATCACCATCTCCTCATTCAGCGTAAACTCTTCTGGAAGCGTTGTCAAAGACGGAGCTGTAGCCGGCCAGACTTTCTGCGCAGCTGGCGACGACTTGGTACGTGCTGATGACGCTATGCCAGCATTACTGCGTATATTGATTCCAGTCATCCTAGACGACGATGTCCTCGATGACGTTGCAGATCTAAACGACATCGACGTTGCCGACGACGACATCGACGAGCACGACGACTCGGAGCCCAAACTACAGCGTCGGGTATCTTTATTGCTCTCCACCAGCTCATGTAGTGTCTTTCTCCTCTCCGATGCTGCACTAGCCGGTGGTTTGTTCCTCGATCTCGACAGTGACGACGATACACTGCTGGCAATACTGCTCATGCTCATGCTGCTGTTGCTATTTGTTCTTTTAAGTCCACTGATTCCATCAGCCATACGCGTCTTAATAGACGCAGAGTACGCGCGTCGAGTTTCCAAAGTCGATGGTCGCTTCAATGCACCATCTTCTACCACTGACCGCGGCTCACAATCACTCGCTGTTCCCACACGTTGCACCTTTTTCTCCAATGCACGAGGTGTTGTCCTCGCTGCCATTCCTAGTCGATTACAAGTCTGCTTGGCGTTTGGTGACACCACAGACGTCCCCGAAAAGACACCAGAACTTGTTCTTCTTCCAGACAAAGAGGCCTTGGAGATTTTAGTCGGTGTACGTAGTCTTGAGCCAGAATGAATGTACGATGATGAAGTATCCATGGACTTGTCGTCTTCCTTGTCCTTTGTCTCGACGTAACGCATGGAATTCACTGGATATGGAGAAACTGACTTCAAGGTATCAATCTCGACATTCATTGGGTCCATACGTGTCTATTGTAATTGTATGAAGTACAAGAATAGACGATAAAAGGCGTGTCTTTCGTAGCGTTCGTCTCACTTCCAGCAGCTACTTTAAAAGCCAAATAATAAACGTCGTAATACACAGAAAAAGGGAGTCCCTGATGTGGTCCACGTTACAGAAGAACTCTCTGTTCACAAGTGACGATGGGGATTAGAAACTGGCGACTTATTGAGACTTAGGCCATTTATTCATACTTAAGCGGGAGCATACAATTATCAAGTATAATATAGTAACCACGTCATTCTGACGACCCTGACGAGTCAGTTCAGAAAAATGCTGGTAAAATCCTCGAGATCTTTGAAGATATTTTGGCTGTTGGTGCTGAAGATATTTTGGCTGTTGGTGCTGAAGATATTGGATGACGATGGTATTGGATGACGATACAAAAAAAACACAAGGGTAGTGTCTGGTAAAAAGTGACAGTAAGTGACGAGACGTGCGTACTTTTTGACTGCTTTGATAACGTCTTCCTCCTCCGTCATAGATCCGTATCACAAATGTATCGATTGCCTTCCGATTCCTTGATCTCCGCTCTGTCACAAATGGTTTACATCAGGTTATAGCAGCCTCTTTTGATACTCAGTTTCATATATAAACGTGCCTGTATCTGCCCATGGTCATCATCGTACGGTTGCCTCCTTTCTCCGGCTCAAGTGGCGCTACTATATCATGATTCTTTTGGCTATTGCTCCCATTGGCTGCCAGTACAGCCCCAGGCATGCTTTTACCGAAACGTCGACTCACACCTAGAGCCAACTTTTCATCAATCACTTGTATGCATGCATCACACACACGACAATCTTCTTGTGCCAATTGATTCGGATGAATCTCCTGCTCTACACAAACGTGCACAAGGACAAAAGCACAAATGTGTCAGTGCTCTCAACAGCTTTAAAGGAATGACCTCAGCATGACTTGTAACCTGCACTTGCCTTATATATAAACTTTGTCCGACTACTAGAACATCCGTCACATACGACAGCTCCACAACGACGACAGTGGTGACGCCGGATCCAGAAGTTGAAATCGGTGCGGCAGAGCATGCATGTGTTTACAGAGACGTCTGGAACCCATTGCCCATCACTCTGTGCATATATGAACGACTATTAGTCAATTCACGAGAACAGAAATGATGCTTCGGTAGGATACACACCATGTGCTTTCGCCAGGAGCTCTCCAAAGGGTCCTTAGAGCGCGTCTTGAGCAGCGACGGTGTTACGATTTCTTTATTCATGCAGCAGCTGATTGATTGTAGCTGTTCACAATGGAGATATTCGTATTAGGGTTTGAATGCCCTACAATAAACATTTTAACTATAATTTTTGAGCAACATTTATAAGCGACTAAGTGCGCTTTAAGTACTACCTGGGGACTAGAGTAAGTTCGCTTTAAGTACTGCCTACAACTTCTGCTTCTTGGTCAAAATCTCAACCTTTTCAACTTGCGTGCCAGTCTGGAACTCACGGTCGCCTGCGTCGCCAAGACCTGGCAAAATGTAGCCATCCTGTGAAACAACACCACAATTAGTGGTCAGAAACATACCTGCGTGAGCATACATCACAAGCTGCAATTTACCTCTGAAAGTCCATCGTCAATTGCGGCGAGGAAAATCTCCACGTCCGGGTTCTTGGCACACACTTCCTGCAGACCTTGTTTCGATGCAATTGTACTCACAATCTTAATCTTCTCGACGCCCCACGTCTTCAAGACTGCCAACGTCGCAATGATTGTGCCAGCTGCAAATACAAAGATATACATTGTTACAAGACAAATTGCGACTTGATTAACATCTAACATGGCATCGGCTAACTGCTCACCCGTAGCAATGACAGGCTCCAAGATGATCGCAACGTCGACATTGCACTCCTTCGGAAGCTTATTGTAGTACTGCACAGGCACCAGCGATTGTTTGTTCCGATACATGCCTATTCACACAGTAGATGTCAATGTCTACTCAATATCTAAACAAGATACAGCATCATCGTACCAATGTGATGCACTGTAGCATCTGGTAGCACGTCTAGCATCGGTTCCACCTACACAATAGCAAAGCCGCAGCGCAACTTAACAAGACAAAGTATTGGAAACTCCATGGCCTTGATCATCATACCATCCCCAATCCAGCTCGAAGGATTGGCACTAGTGCCACCGACGTAGACAACTGAGCACCTTCATGATCACCCTTTGGAGTCTGTGACACCTCATATCTGATTCAATCACTGTCCATCTACTAGTAATTAACAACTCGGGTAGTTTGTACCTTAATTTTCTTGGGAATCGTCTCAAGATCATCTGTTGCGTCGTATCTGCAACATAAATACATACAAGACCATGATTAGCTTTTCCTCTGAAGCAAACTAGTTGCATATTGAGAGTCATAAACTGCCCTTACCCGAGGTAGAAAGTGACTTCTTGCAGCAAATGACGAAAGATACGGCTGTCTGTGCGCTCGTCGCGCAGCTTCGTAAGCTTATGACGCAGCACCGGATGGTTTGCACACCAGACCTGACTATTAGGCGCAAGGCCGTACTTTTCATTGTCTACACGTGTATCCATCTTCATTTTGAATCTGATTCTGCTTGTGCTTTTGACTGCAGATTTGATACTGACTGGAACTGAGTATGAAGCGCTCTATTTTGAATGGGATCTTTGCTTTAAACCAATCAAAACGTAGCAAGATGCACAAACTTCAACATGACACAGACGACGTGGTAAGCAAAATGTATCTATTTCGTGGGAAGCACTACCCCATTTTAAAGCAGCATTTAAGCGTCAATCTACCACTCCGTCTCGTGAAAATCCTTGAGGAACTTGCCGAAAATGGTCTCATTCGAGTTGTAGCCGACAAAAATCGGGTCCAACACACGCGCTGCAGCGTCGATTTCATCAATGGGAGTCTGGAAATTGTGTGCCTCTGCATGAGCATGCGCCTTGGCCAACGGATTCTCGTCATTGATCCAGCTGAATGGTTTGCAACGCAGATATTGGTACAAGTCAGTATAGCAAAGCAGGTAGTTAGTATAATGAGCAAATCGCTTACCCCGTGTCGACCGAGTTCATGTAGATACGCCGCTTGCTTAGGTCCTCGGCACACGTGCGAGTCATCATGTTGAGTGCAGCCTTCGCCATGTTCGTGTGGGGATGATTTGGCGTCTTGTAGCGGTAAAACTTGCCCTCCATAGCACTCACATTGACAATAAACTTCTTATCGGAATTGCCACTCTTCTCCAACAGCGGCACCAGTCGATTGTTCATGATAAACGGCGCCAGTGTGTTAATGGCAAACACTTCCGCCACTTCTGGAGTAGCAATCTCGCCCATACGAAGCAGCCAAGAGTTGCGCGAGCGAAGGTCCACCTGCTGTCCATTCACGTCCACCATGCCCTCTGGGAACGCCTCAATGTGATCGTCGAGGTGATCTTCTCCAGCGATCATAGGCACCTGCGACTTCAGTGCAGACGTCATGACAACGTTGCCACCTGTATTAACAATCGTGGCATCTAATGCAGGGAGCGCCAACGACTTGATATGCGACTCGAAGTCCTGTTGGTGGTTCATTAGCATCTGAACCTCCTTGGTGCTCTTTTCCAGCGCTTTTGTCTCCTTGTCTACAAGCGGCTTGTAGTACATCGGAGGCCGACGCACAGTCTGGCATGCATTATGAACAATCATATCGAGACGAGAATAGTGACTGATGACGTAGTCGCAGAACTGCTCCAAGTGCACCAGATCACGGAAATCAATACCAAAGATATGAAGACGATCCTTAAAGGTCTCATACTCCGCATGTTTCGCAAAGCGTTCTGCTGCATCTTTTGGAAAGCGTGTTGTAGCAATGACTGCTGCTCCCGCCAGTAAAAGCTTTACTGCCGCTTGAAATCCAATCTTTACACGAGCTCCTGTAATAATTGCCACTTTTCCACGCAAATCCGTCGTTTGAAAGCGTTTAGTAAAGTTGAGCTCTGCACAACGTGGACAAAGCTGGTCGTAAAAGTGGTGAATCTTGTCGAATCGGCTTTTACACGCGTAGCACGACCGAAACCCGAGCAATGCACTCGCTTCCATCTTGTAAGCTTCTGCTTTGTCATCACGAGCCTGTTCCGCTTCATCATTGCAGAGCTTCTGCAGCTCCGGTTCCGGTTCCGGACCATTTGACAGAGTCTTTGTGGAATGACACACATCTTCTCCTGCCACACCATCTGCAATCAGAGGTAATGCATTCACTGCGTCGTTGCCTTGTAGCAACAACGAATCCAGCTTGGCAATCCGCTCACGACGCAGCGTAGAGCTGTTGATATGGCGACGGTCGTGCATTTTACGTCGATTGTGACGCGCACGTTTTTCTTCACGTATCGCCTTGTCTTCAAGGTATTTCTTACGTCCTACACCACCAAATTTACGACCTTCAATGTACTCACAGACAGGCGCCAATTTCTTACGCAACATGCGCATATTACTTTGTTCCAACAGGTCTTTTCGCTTGGCTAACACACCCAAGACTTTAAACGTTGTAGCGATTTCCTCATCCGTGAATGGAACTTCTTCTGCCACCACTTGCAGCTCGTCCTGCACAGTCTCCATCGTCCTGCTTTTTGCAAAATGAATTGACGATTTCTGATGGCTGTCATACCCATTCTCTAAATAGTGTGTTCAACACAACATCGTCCTCAACAACTAGTGTGTAAAACATCAACCGTCCTCGACTAAACGGTATGGGGTTGGTGTTCAGAACCTTAACTTCAAATGATTACATATACATTTGAATTACATACGATTTAAATTACATACCATTTAAATTACATATTATCTAATTTTGTAACGGGATACGATAAGAAAACGAGATATCTCAATGTCGTTAAGTGCGTTCGTGGCTGGTGTGGCGCTTGGTGGATTGCGTTACGGCGCCGTCAAGTTTCAATTACTGGAGCGTGAGAGTGTCGTGCTATACTCGGTGAATCAGGTGAAAGAGAGCTTTCATGGTGATGAACACGTACGTTTTGATAGCGTACTTTTCTTGTCTTGAACGGTATCAATTTTAACATGTTAAATAATATCTATTTAACAACAGATAAAGACGCACAAAAAGGGACGGTACGAGTCGATGCCAAGTTGGGAGCATGAGTACTATACGTACGTACGTAAAGGCTGGAACACAAAAGTACTGACGTTTCGTAACAAGATGTACGAGTTCTTTGAGACAAAGTAAAAAAGAGCTAACAAACATGGATAGGAAGCTATCTATCTATCCAAATTGAAGCGTTCGAAAAGAGAATGAGTAAAATCACGCACATCTTTCGCTATTGTTGACTGGCCTGCGATATATCCATTCATTGCGGAGATACAGCGCTGGTGTAGACTAATGTAGCTATATCAAAGGTGTCTGCAGGAAAGTTTGTACTCGATCTCCTTTTTTCGCGCGTCTACAGCTATTGCGGCCTCACAAGCACACACTTGGAGCACTTGCAGTATCTTCTTCATTGGCAGGTTATTGTCGTGGCCTGGACTAGTTTTCGGAGTCAAACACAGCAAGAGTACCATGTCGGTAGCGTTTTTTTGTGTCTGGAAGCGACACCCCAGCGTAGTATTTTGCCTGCTGTGGGGCCAGTACAATCGACAACTGTCGAAAGTCGTATCCTGATGGGTGAAGAAAAGCTGATCTGCCATCCAGTGCCCACGTATTCCGTGTGATCAAGGGCTTTTGCATCTGGAGTATTGGAAAACAACATCACAAGCTTGCTACTACCTTCATGAGATTGGCACTGCTTTTCACCTTCATGTTAATGGCTGACATTCCCAACTCGACACTATCCTCATTTGCTTGAGCTGTACGCGTGAACAGTATCAACGCAGAGTATCTCACCGAGGCTGCGGTCTCACGAAGCTAAAGGAAGTGTCTCCGTACATTTGCGGTATCTATCTTGCTAGCGACAACAACTGCCGGTAGCCATGCTGCTTTCAGTCTGCTTGTTATCATTATTGCTGCAATTTTTAAAGGGTGGATCTCACGAGCTGGAGTGAATGGCAGTTTTCGCAGACATTTACGGCCACTAGACTTGAAACCATCGGTATCCGCATGTAAAATTAAGCGTTCCAACTTGTGTTCATCTTTCGTAATGTTAGTTTGCTTTCCAGGAAGTCCAACAGGTTTTCGTAGTCACAGGTGCTTAAAACAAATTGTCCAGAAGTGATTGACGATCCGGAGAAGCCGAAATGGTCTCGGAGGATGATCAATAAATGTACCCTTGATACTCGCGTCTCGTGCTAGTTTTGGAAAAGCAGGCGCTGTCGTGATGGGAGTAGCTTTCTTTGCTGAGAACACCCCTTCTTCTTTGCGATGAACCGGCGATCGAAAGCATTTCATCCAGTCGATTTGCGCGATTGCTTTTTATCCGTGACACTTTTGTCAGTCTCTTCCTGCTGAGTTCCATGCTAATGATCCTGAGCTTCAAAGGTATCAACTTCAGTTTCTCAGTGACGTCTTCTGTTGTCATTGAAGCCCGGCGTGTTGGTCGGTTTTAAGATGACATAGATACTTCTTTACTAGCTCAGAGCACATAGACGCATTCAGCCGCGTTAAGGAGTGAGCCTGGTTGTACAAACTCGCAGCAGTGTTAGGCCGAACGTACCTCGACACCGACACCGACACCCTTCAATTCTTCTTTGTTCGGGTATCACGGAATTTTTCTCTTAGAAAAGGACCTTTGTCGACTTTTTCCTAGTCTTGTTGACTCGTGTCCAAAACGAAGCTGGATGCTCATCAACTGCATCAAATTTGAGCGCCCAGCTCCATCCCGACGGCCTCTTTTTCCTTTTACAATGTGACCGGAACCATATATCGATCTTTGCCTGTCGTGACATCAGTTAAAGGTGAACATTTCTTGCCGTACTTACGGCGCAGCTTGATTCTTCATCGTAAGTCCTGGAATGGCACGGTGGTAGCTGCAGTCTCATCCTTGGCCGTACGGCGATAACGAATGGAAATGTCGATTGTTTGACAGTGATGGGGCAGAACTTCCCATTTGTCAAGACAGTAAACATGGTGAACCCTGCTTGATTGCAACCTGGACACCAATGCACAGACCAGAACCATGCGAGCTGAAGCAAGAGCATTCTATTGCGCGCAAACCACCAGTTCTAACATATCCGTCTAAATTGTCGTCTAAAATGTCCTTCCCTGCACTTCTCTCTGCTGTTTCTTGCTTCGTAGCGGTATTGGGTGTCGTGCCTTTTCTCCTGAGCTAGTTGGTTGATCACTTCCCTTTGTTGTTGTCTATATAAGGCTCGGTCTTCAGATCATTGCATTCCGATCCCGTAATGGAGCGGCAGATCACTTAAGCTGGGAGAAGAAATGCTTGCGTCGAATCCTGCAAGCTTTTTCTCACAGCTGGCGGTGATGCCTTCGTGCGATTAATTTGCCTCGGGGTCACTCCCCATCTTCTTCCCTGACGGGACGACCTGTTGCAACCAGATGCGCGTCTTGTAGATAGCAAAGAGGTCGCGAACGAGCTCTCTGAAGTCAATACGACTATTGCGACAAAGTACAACTGTTAGATCAACTACCACGTGAAGACTACGTCAGCACTTTTTGCGTACCGATCAGCTTCGAAAAAAAATGTCAGCTTGTGACGGTCGAACTGATATTCCGCGTCAATCACATTCATAGGAAGCAGGCGCTGACGCACTTTGGTTTTGCACACTTCAAATACCTCGTGCTCTTCTTTACGCTAAGCAACCACAATCAATTAGTCTCACCTTCAGCCACAACAAGCCAAAATGTGAGCTGCTCACCTGTTCATTCAACATATCAAACTCACGCTGGCTTGCCACACAAATGATCTTCTTTGTCGGCAATTCATGACGCTTGCTACGCCCTGTGGACTCCTCCCCTGGACTACCAGACTCTTTACATACACCAACCTTAGAGACATCTGTGGCGCGTTGCACGATACGACCAATGTCTTCCCCCCGGTCTGCTTCCACCTGCAAGCACAAGCAGTTCATTGTTAGTACGGGGTCATCGATGTTGAAGACAAAGGTACCAACCAGGGCGTACCTTCACGTATTCACCAGCTTTGTGCGCCGCACGGCCAGCAAACACTTCCCGTCGCCCTCGCTTAAACTCCACGTAGTAGTACGCCTCAGGTGGCGGAGGTGGGAAGTGGGCAGCACCACTTACAGGTCGTACGTCTGGAGGTAGCGGGGGCGCCAAATCCATGTGTCCACGTGACCAATTAAAGGCGACATCGGCCGAGTTGCTGCGACTCAATGACGGAGGATATTCCATTGGAGGTGCGGACGGAAAAAGCTGAGAACCTTCCATTGATTGACTACGAGCTTGGCGCGATGACGGGTAGTTGCTGTACTCCACGCTGTATGAGCGCATTCCGCGACCCATGTTGCTCTGTGGCGATTGGTTACCCTGGTGTTCAACAGTGTCCGAATCCGGGTAAGGTGGCATTGCAAACGCATCGGAGTACCGACGATACGGCATCGGTGGTCCGTACTGAGTAAGCAAAGGAAACGATTGCGATATTCAATCAGATAAGTACTCTGCAACAAATCGAAAAGGAAGGTGATATAGCAAACCTGGTATTGGTGCATGGGAGAATCCGTAGGAATGCTGACACGCGGAGGACGAACACCACTAGGCGGTGGTTGTGGTTGCCCGGATTGCATCATGACACCCCCAGAATGAAAGCAGCGAAGTTTTGGCTGGAAGTCTCGCGCCATCGCATGCTGCAGCTGTTGCAGGTGTGGCTGATGTGGAAATGGGGGCCCATATTGCTGTTTATTGAACGGACTATATCCGGTGGTACCATACGCCGCCGAGTACGAAAAAGACCGCGCACGCAATCGTTGCAGCGGTTCCTGCGGTGGAGGTAACGGCGGGCTGACCTCATGCGAGTGAACCATCGTGAAATCCACCGATGAGGCGCGCGAATCCTTGGTCAATCTACATGAGAATAAACACAATCAGAACAAAGTCAGCATAATGAAGCTGTGTCTGTTGCTAATAACAGCTATCGACTCACCTAGGGTGGACCTGATACTCGTCGTCATACCGGTTATCAGCCTCACTATAAAAGAGTCACAGCCATTGTCACCACTCCAAATCAAATCTAGCAAATTCACTTAGCAACTACTAGCACCAACGTACGCAGCGAGCAACGAGCCACCAGTATTGTCACGAAAAAGATCGAGGTGTCCTCTTTCTCTGTTGCCTAATGACGTTCCAAAACGTGGAGACGTCATGAAAAATTCTTCATCCTGCAATTGCCACGTCTGAGCATCTTTCCTGTTCCCAAGGACCGGTGACTTGACATGTACGAGCGAACTCGTTCGATTTTCATTACCACTGTCCACACTGATACTTCTCGGAGGACGAGGTAGTTCTGCAAGCATCGGAAGACAAGAGTCCGCATAGGACGAGTCCATAGATGATGATGCAGCCACGACTAAACCCATAGCTCCTTCCTGTCGTTCCTCATCTACTGACGACGAGTCATAGGATGATGAGCTAGAGGACGATAGACATGCACCCCCCATTCCAAAATTAACGGCATTTTGAAGCTTCATGTCCGTTGTCTTTATAAGTGACGGATTGCTCTCTCCATGTCCAAAAGTTGTCGAGATGACACTCGTATGAGCTTGATGAGATTGTGTTTGATTCTCCAATGACGATGTCGATTCCAATGAGCTTGAAGACGAGCGTGTGAGCGTTGGAGGTGGAGAAGGAGATGCAATACGTCGACCCAATGGACGCCAGGCGTCTCTTAAAGGTGACACGGTCTCGTTCATTGACATCCCACGAGGTTTCCCAACACGACGACCACTAGAAATATCACTTGACTCATGATGACGACGGCGTGTAGGCGATGTCATCGTACAAGGAGGCGGTGAAGTTTCCGAATCAGCGGTAGATAAGGCCATCATACTTGTCGATAAAAATTCCGACCATTCTTCTTGTGAAGAGATCTTCTTGTCTACATAATCAAGCGATGAATGACGTGTTCGATGCATTCTTTAATTAATTAATTGGCTCGAGTCTTTTATGAATGCGCAGGCACAACCCCAAACGGGTGACCAAAGCGAGTAAAAAGACTCGGGAGTTTTTGAGGTTTGAGATTTCTTCTGTTTTGAAGTTGCGGGGAGTGAGGGCGGTCAGTTTGGACTTGGAATTTGTATAGGTGTTTACACCAAAGTCCCTTTTTCTTCTTTTTCTTTTTTTTTCTTTTTTCTTTCGACTTTTTGTACCCCGTTGATGTATACAAATGTCAAGTGTTTTAACGAATGCACAAATATGGAAGCAAGAGACGTATAATTGTGCAAGGCAAACGCAAATGCTGACGCGATTCTAGCAGCAATGGTTGCTATCATGGATATATATAATTATACATGATAACTTTAAGAGACAACTTCTTTTCTTTTGACATTGTACCCAACACCGAATTGGTCCACTATCCGAACATTCACCTTAAGGCTACTGTCACCGACGAGTTTGTACACTGTAAAAAAAAACTTGATGAAAACAAAAAACCTCCATTTCATCATGCATTCCATGACTCAGCTCAAAGGTTCTTTTTGTGCCGCTTGGACTAAAAAGTAGTCCATTTTGTGCTATTAATAAACTCCATCGACTGCAACTGACCTCGTTACCTTTTAACGACGTGTACCAGTCGTCACGACACCTTATCCGGATAAAGTTATTGACAATCAGAGTGTTGGTCGTACGCTAGCTCCCATCTCCAGGAGATAGACCGTCTATTGTGTCTACCGACCATTCTTTCATGTCGTCAACACCATTGGCTTTGACTCCTTCGTCATTCCGACGTCGCTCTCTATACAACAAAAGGCAGTTAAACGCGGTGGTCCCGTCCGACAATGCCGCTCATGCTCATTTTGGATTGGATGGACGTTCTAGAAAGCGACGTGACGCTAGCAGCAAAGGATTTGTGAAGCAACGACCCCGTGTCGTCATTCACACACGTACAATGCATTGCATGCGCTTGAGAGTGGGTGAACTCATGCGACAACTCAGTGTTCAAGTGTTTTTCACCATGATTGTCGTCTTTTACGGTCTCTTTGTGACACTGCAGCTTACAATGACAGATGACACGCTATTGTCATACAAATTGGCAGTTGATGTGACTGATGTTACGGTTGGATCGATCTTACTGCTGGAAATTCTACTTAAATTGTTTGTCTATGGAATTTACTATTTAAGAGAGATGTGGACGCTTTTTGACGCGCTGATTATTGTTATTAGCTTAATGCTGGGAGGTATTGCTGCTATGGGAACGACGTCGACTTTTATGGTCAAGATATTGAAACTGCGAGTGATTATACGAGTGCTAAGAATGATCGTGGTATTTGAGCGAGTAAAACAGAGGTCCAAGTCTATGAATCTCATGCATATTAATAAGGGAGCAATTACGTCACCTGTGGAACTCGTACTTCGAGTTTTAAATGAGTTGCGTTTCCATCCAGCAATTTGTCCATCGCTCAGAGATGGGGTAGATTTTGCTATCCATGCTATTAAGGATAACCAGCTATACGATGCGAATGCATTGCTAACAGCGGACGGAGTCGATGGCGATACGCAGAATTGGCTACGTGGTGAAATGCTGTTTAGAAAGTACTTAAGCGACATATCGCCTGGAGATGCTAAAAAAGACGACGAGCTTGGGAGCCCGAATCGAAAACGTCAACGCTCATGGACTGGAAGCTCCTGTTCCGACATGGATGACGCAGCTGAAGTTGTGATCGGCAGCTCAGATGATAGTGCAGCTGCCGGGTCCAAGCCTCCGTCACCTTACAGACATCATTATCGATACTTGCTTTCCCATGCGGATGGAGGAGCAATAATGCAAGATCTTTATCCAGCGTTGAGCTCTGATTCCGAAATTGAATTGCAGAACCTGCTTCAAGACGTAAGTTTGTGGAATTTTGATGTCTTCCAGGTGCATGTTGTTTCTGGTGGAAATGCACTTTACTACATTGGGCAGCACCTTCTTGATGGCGGTTCTTGTCAGGCGTTGAATATTGAGAGCAACGTGCTTGTGAACTTTTTGTTAGAGATCCAACGTGGATATACCTCGACGAACCCGTATCACAATGCCATTCACGCTGCTGATGTTATGCAGACTGTGCATTACTTCCTTATCCAGCCAGAATTAGCACCGTATTTACGCCCACTGGATCGTGCTCTGTCGTTGATTGCTTCAGGTATGCACGACTTCATGCATGATGGCTTCAACAATAGTTTCCACATCTCAACGGCGTCGGAAATCGCATTGCGCTACAACGACAATGCGGTGTTGGAGAACTACCATGTAGCACAATCCTTCTTGGTTATGAAGAATTCTAACCTCAATGTGCTAGGTCAGCTAGCTTCGGATGACTTCAAGTACGCACGTGACATGATTATTCAGATGGTGCTAGCAACTGACATGGCTAAACATTTTGAGGACGTGGCTCTTTTTAAAACTAATATCTTATCGGCAGCTCTTGATGAGAGTGCTGTATTGATCAAGGACGTAGGTGACAAAAAGTTGTTGCTCAAAATGATTCTTCACACTTGCGACGTATCAAACCCAGCCAAAGAGCGCAAAACGATGCTACGCTGGACTGATCGCGTAGTGAAAGAGTTTTTTATTCAGGGCGATATGGAGAAACAGCTCGGACTTCCGGTCTCACCTTTCATGGACCGAGACATTATTGTGCTCAAGAAAATGCAGGTTGGCTTTGCAGATTTCATTGTGTCTCCGCTTTTTAGTGTTTGGGCTCAGATTCTTGTCAACGTAAATACCGGTGCCTACCGGGCTTTACTCTCGAACCGCGAATTCTGGTCGTCAGTTTCAGACGACTTCAAACCACACATGATTGTGGAAGTGATTCGAGATCTGGAAGCTCAGCGGCAATGCGGTACTAAAACACAAAACACAATTCAAGAGGAACATTTTTCGCTGCAATCGCATCGTAGTGTGACGAGCATGCTACTCGAAGTAGATGATGGGTGATCGACCAAACAGCCTTTGAAGTAGACGCAGAGGCAATGCGTCGAACTACTTCGCGAGTGCCTAAATTGATGGCGACGAGTCGTTATAGCAGCGCAAAAGTTTATCGTATACTAGATGCAGACGATGCCTTCTGCGATGATCGGCGAGTGCTAGTTTTTGTTTCCGACGGCTGAATGTCCGTAGTCGAGGCGGGATAGTGGCGGCGGGAGAGCGGTGGAATGGGGCTGGAGAGGGGGGGGGGGGGGGGTGGGGGGTGGGGTTTAGGGTGGGGATTATGGGGGGGTGGGTAGGGAGAATGGGAAAAGAATGGTCTTCGTCAGTAATGGACAGAAGGAAGATTTACGGTATGAGAAGATTCATCGATCTGTTCCCAGGATCAGGAAAAAGGAATTAGTAATGGTATGATTATAAAGTAGATTCAATTATCATTGTAAGAAAGAGAGATGGTTTGGAGGAGAAATCATCGTTCGTCAAAAGTGTTGTCGAGGACCGGTGTGATGTTACCGATGATCTAAGCCATTCATCGTATGTGAGGAGAATTTTTCTATATTTATATGGAGGGGGTATTTGATTTAATTTTTATTATTAAAATTTTATTTTTTTGTGGATTGGTGGTTTGGGGGTTAGTTGGAAGTTGGTTGTTGTTTTTTTGGAATTGAAGGGGGCGATGCTTCGGCTCTTGGTATCGTGCCACCACCAGCGCGCACCCATAAATACATTACGTGGAGTACAAATTGGAAGCCCCAGCGCATGGTTTACGGACAAGATACGTCGCGAAAACCAGTTCAGCATGCTTTTTGCCCAATACACGAAGGTAATGCGCGATAAGCACCATACAGTCACGTGATGATTGCAGGTCTCCCGAACTCTGTGGTTCATCTTCTTTTCGGTCTAATTCGCTCTTTTCAAACAGGGCAGCAGCTGACGCTCCAGTATCTCAAGCGCCTTACGACGCAACTTTTGAACAGAGCAAAATGCCAGCAGCGCCTTGAACCGTCGAAGGAGAAAAACCTCAGCCTCATTAATTTTGCCCAGCTACGACCTCAAGCAGCGCACACTTGGCACGATCTTCATACTTTGCCTTTTCTAACACACTTGACCAGCAAGATAATATCAATTAGCTCGAGTGCATTCTCGTCACTAGGTTCAGGGCTGCGGCTTGTACGTATCCAATAGCCTATGATTCCTCTTCGTGATGTAAAGAAGCGTGTCGTTCACGGCGCAAAATCTTATGATAGCTAACAAACTCTCCATTAAACCACACCTTATAAATCTTCTCTCTTATTATTGCTGCTGTTGTCCTTGCGTTAAGCGCTAGTCTTGCGAGGATGAAGGTTCCGTGGGAAAAGCAGCAGTACCTCCATGACATCGATATCGTAGTAATTTATTGCTTCCTGTCGGCGTGCCGATCGAAACAGCTTGAAACCATAATCCGCCACCAACGTCGATCAGTGTTGACTGTCCTCCGAGTAAAATTTACTGAGCGCGACGGCATCTTCCAACCGGCGATTTCGCGAAGACACAGCAACTTGCTGTGCAATCAGGAGCATTTAATGCATTTGAACCGCGAAGGGTGGAGACAACAAAGTCGCAGTTCGTAAATATACACATCACGCGGAGCCACATTGTACTTAACGATTCTCTCCACCTTCACAGTTGTTGACGAGTCGATAGATCACGTGCTTTATCTGCACTTACATCATCCAATCTATCTGTATCATGATCAAAAACTGCATAGACATTTTCTTCTTTATCCACCATCGAAACATTTTCATCAATGGATAAAGTCGCTCACGAAGCTTGCCACATAGCAACAATTCCATCACAAGTTGTTGTCGTCGTCGAACCGATGCGGGCTAGGCAGTGATACTGCATCTCAGACAGCAATTACTCCTTCTAGAACACCATTGTCTTTATCTTTCACATCCTTAGATACATGAAACACTTTGTCATTGTTCAATTAAGAACAATCCAGTCTTTTTTTCCTGAATAATCACATAATTTTCGCTCAGCAGCAGTAACTGCTGCACATGCAATAGCACCGTCTGTAGTTCATGTTGAGCTCCAAGTCCCGGAGTCCGATTGACAGTCCAACACAGTCTTTCATATAGTGGATTTCATTAGAGCACAAAGTGTGTTTGCCTCGTCATAAACCGTAAAGAGAATAGCGTCCTTTCACTCCTATGTAACCACAGCATGCGTGTTACTAAAAAGTAGAGCTATATGTCGATTATCGTAGCAACTACGCTTCAGATATCCAGAAAATCGCAGCAAATGTGAAATAACTGCTTCTAATCCACTTGCCAGTACATGCAGCCCGTGCGTCCATCGATTACGAAACTACGAGTGTACTGTCCAAGCAACCAATGAACAGCATTGGGGATGAAGCACGTGTGCTGTAGAGAAGACGAATAGTTTGCTGTGGACGCTTTAGAGCCACGTCAGCGTCTGCTTAGACACCGGCAGCGTACGCTGCGAGGACGGAACTCCTCTTCTATTTCTTATAGAAAGATAAGAAAACATAGAGATACTTGGTAAGAACCTGTCTACCTTTATATGAAAAGCTATCATTATTTAGGCTAGTCGAAATGGGTCGCATCGGATGCTTTACGGCCAATCAGAAAGGAAAGATCACTTTTCATCTTTCTAGTCGTAGATAAAAAACCAATCACATTTATTGCGAACATAAAATCCTTGTTTTTCTTCATTCAAGAATTTGCTGGCTAAACATAATGGTGACGTTGTACTGCGCAATCGTTGGTGCAAAGAACAGTGTGTTCGCTATCGACATTGAAAAGGAAAAATCGGTGTATCACCTGAAAAAGGCCATTAAGGCGGAGAATGAAGACCTTCAAGGCCCTGCGCGTAACCTACAACTCTTCCTGGCAAAGATAACGGACGGCGTTTGGCTGAAAGACGACGACCCTGCGGCTCTGGAGTTGAAAACAGGAAAAAAGCATAAAGACATCCAGAAGATGATTGATGCAGATCAAGCGATTGCTACGAGAACCTTAAAGCGTTGGCTATTTGACGATAACAAGATGTTGCAGCCATCGGCAGAGCAAATCCACGTGCTGGTTGTAGCTTCAGAGAAGCTCAAATGGGAGTCAAGTCCGGTGGGACCTCATATTTACGACTCAGAGTCACAGTATTTCTGGTTGGAGAAGGAGGATACGGCTGCTACAGGACTTCTTCCCAAACGACTGATGCTGTACTGCAGACCCAACTTTCATAAGCAGGTTGAGTTCTTACGTGAAAGGGTGCTAAAAGATGGTCATCTAGGCTGGGTTCTCGGTCCTCCAGGAACGGGAAAGTCAGCGACTGCTATGGCTTTTGCTTTAACAGTCGACAGAAGTGAATGGGAGGTGATATGGATTCACGTTGCGATGGAAGATGACTGGCAGTGTGTACGTCTGCTTGGTGACGAGCGAACGTCTCGAATTATTACTGATGTTACCGAATTGAAAGAGGTGCTTAACGATAATGACGACTTCAAGCATCGTATAGTGCTAATTGATGGATGGACTGCAGCAGATGACTTTAAGAAGCTGTCAAAAGTGTGTAAGACGTGGTTTTCAAAGGAAGACGTTATCATGAAGCGCCGGCTCGCGTTTATTTGCTCCATTGCCTCTCGTAGGAAGGTTAAAGACGACCGCGATGTCATTGATCGTGCAATGGAGTGCCCGGTGTTCTCTTGGACACTGGACGAGTACATTGATGCGATAAAGGATGATACATTTTTTCGCAACGTGGAGCCATACTTGGGTGACCCCCTGAGTAATCGTTCAGCTATGGTAGAGGCCAAGTATTATTACGCCGGTGGATCCTGTCGCTATATGTTTTGCTATAACTCGACGGATGTGATGATAAAGTTGCATGATGCTGCGGATGCATTGAATAATGCTGAGAATACCGCTACCATTGGTATGTATTCACCATTATGCGTCAATCGCTTGTTTGCGATGTTCAGGGTATCTGATGTGAAAAAAGTGACACCTATGATAAGTCGCTATGCCGCTATGGTGATCGCCGAAAAGTGCGGTCCGAATACGATCCGAAATTTTATGTCAACTATCCGACAAAGCTCAAACCCGGCATTGAATGGATGGATGGTGGAGGTGACTTTCTTCTCGTGTATTCAGCATGTCGGTCTCGATATACTTGATGCGACCGGGAATATAATTGAAACGTGGAGTCAATCTTTAGTAGTGGAGTCGGATGAAATACCTCAACTTCCTGATGGCCCTGTATGGATTAAGCCATCTAAATGGAACCAAGGTGGATACGACGCGATCATGGTGAGTAAGAAGACTGCCTTTGTCCGGATGGTGCAAGTTACTAGTGCCGACAAGCACTCATTTCACATTGGCTCCTTCCATTCGTGGTTAAAAAAGCTACAGCAGTCTAACCAGAGTTTTGAGATCAAGACGTTGGAGATAACCTTTGTTGTCACGAGAGAAAAGCTGAAAAGTTTTGAGTTGACGGACGTAACTGGTCAAGGACTGCTGGAGGCGTTTCATTGGCGTAAGAACACAGAGGTTAATCGAGCAAGAATAGTCGGGATTCAAGGGCTGTACAATCTCTGACTGTAGTACAGGTTGTTGACTCTCACAGTGCCGGCTATGTTTCTTATGAAGGCGCCTACCGTCTCGGGAATATGTGCGGCAAAAGAACAGATGAACACGGACGCGGTAGTCGAAATTCAGAGCAGCAGTTAATTAATGTTAAGTCTAGTAAACTTAAATGATCTTTGACCACCTGAACATCATAGCATTCGTAAGCTAGCGTCACATTGGGCATGTCTCGATGACATACTTACCATCTTGTACTCGTCCGTCCGACTGCCAAGGAGCAACACAGCTGGCGAGTTCATCCACAGCTCTTCGATCGTCTTCATCTGGAGAACGATCTTCTTGAACTGGTCCACATGTGTGGCAAATTTTGTGCCCGGGTTGCACCTTGATGTTGTTCCACTTCATTGTGATGAGGAGCTGTTTTTATCGTCTTTATGCTCTTCGAGCAGTAGCCACGCCTCAGCGGCAGTCACGGGCGCTGACTTGGTACGTGAGACTCCTGTCTGCTTACAGATCGTAGATCTTCCGGAGCATCGTTCATTTTATTGAGCTCGGAATGGATGAATCTGCGGCAACAGACCCTTCCGAGAAATTTTACTCGCATGTTGAGCTTAAAGTGGAAGTGGCTATCGTCTGTGAGCTTGTCAATTCTGTCGGTGTAGCTTAAGCTCATACCTCATTGGGATTGTGAATCGCGCAGAAAAAATGTGAGTAGGAAGAAAATAGATTCGAAAGCGCAGTCCTTTCGCTTTCGAATCAATTTTAGTAGCAAATACTGTTCGCACAGTATCTGCTACGTCTACTTCATATCCACCTTGTCGTTCGTTTATGAGAATCTTATTACTTACACCTATAAAACAAGTAAGAGCGAGCTAAATTACTATTGCGTTACGAGTTCCAAGAACACGCAACTGGTTAAAGTGCACACTGACTGTATATTTCAATATCCAAGAGCAAAATGGACGATTGCAACACTGCTAGATATTATAATGTATAGCTTGCATTAGCTTCTTGGTTGCAATGCTCGACTGTGTCATGAAGTGGTCTGGCCGTGTTGTCGGCAAGTGTATGATGATCAGCAATCGTTGATTATCAATATTTGCTCACTGACTGAATGCAACACGCTTGTTCCATTTACAAGGCGCTTCAAGATTTACACTTGAATTACTTCCAAGCTGGCACATGTTTCTTCAAGCTTGTCCTGTAGCATGCGTCATGGCTTGACTTTCTTCTATCATGAACTCAAAAGATGATCCAGCGATGCTACTCCTCTGTCGAAAGAGCGATTCATTGCGAGCTCAAAGTGTGCGAGCTTGATGCTAGTTTGCCGTGATGCACGGCCATCAACGCAGCCTCATTGACGAAGCTTGCCAATTAAGATCCTGAGTGCTGACCAAGATGACCGCATTTCTTCGCGATAACAGACAGGTCTACTATGCTGTCAAGACGCACGTTGCGACAATGCACCTCTAGGACTGCCTCAAGACCCTTGGTGTCAGGCAGTCCGACATACGCAATTCTGGATCAAGCACCTCAGGTCGATTCGTAGCAGCAGTCACGATAATTCCGTTGGCATTTCCTTCGAATCCATCCATCTCCGTCAATTACTGATTCAGTGTCTGCTCACGTTCATCGTTCGAATGAAGTCACCACGGGCTTTAGCCAGCGCATCGATTTCGTCGATAAAGATGATGCACTGCGAATACTACGAGGCCTGAGCAAAGAAGTTTTGCACTCGAGCAGCTCCTCTTCCCACAAGCATCTCTACAATATTCGAGGCTGAGCAAAACAAGAAAGCCACACCCGCTTTAGAAGCTACAGCTCTGGCCAACAGTGTATTAACCGTCTCTGACGGCCACGTCTCTATCGGGCCACATAACAGCACACTCTTTAGCACTTTAGCTCATATACCTTAAGATCGTGCCAAACTTCTTAAAGATCGACAATATCTTCCAGTTCTTTCCTGGCTCCATCAAAATCCTGCCACATTGTCACTCGAAAGGTATTATATAGTTGATGATTTTACATAAAATTTTGATAAAGAAATTTCTTTTTTAATTTTCTTCTTTTAAATTATTTATGTTTTTTGAAATAAGGAATTTATTTACACAGTCTCAAATAAGCCCCAAGCACAACATGGCACCAATGTCAACGCTAATGGCACCAATGTCAACGCTAATGGCACCAATCTGCTAGTAACCGATGGCGTTATAGAACTAAAATCTACTCCAGAACGAGCAAGTGACACTTACATATACAATAGGTCTTTTTTGTCTGAGGTAGCAAGAGTATCCTACATATACAAAATACATTTTTAGATTGTCATATAACATACACAGATGATATGGTCCACATCTCGACTTAATACGACTGCATTTAATGTCTCTTCATACGTATACGTCTCAATGCCAGTTTTGGCCTGACGGATGCAGTGGTTGTCCACCAACAGCACTTTTCTGACCCGATGCTTGCTTACATCGCTTAAAAAATGCTGAATAGTATTCAGGACGGCTTAGCCGTCATTCCAGCTGCTATTTGTAACGAGATTTTTTATACGGCGGTTGGAACATCATACCGAAAGTACGTCACGGTGAAATTTCTATATTGCATATTATATATATTTACAATACCGATCCTTTTTGTAAGGGGTATTAGATGAGTAATATTGTAAGGTATTAGTAATACTTTATACTATCGGTGTCAGTTTCATAACTAATACAGTAGTACTAAGTACAACATAGACTGATGATCGGATGATTCCAAAGACGATGGCATACTATAGTACTTTGATAGTAGTAATGACTAGTGTAGAGTACTTAGAGTAGGACTATTCTTTATGCATTAATACAATCAGTTCTCATTATAAGTTTATGATCGCAAGTCTCTTTGACTTGTTCTCTTGTGCACTTCGCTGCTTTGGTTCCTTAAACCTTAAAGCTCCTACCATGTTTTTGCACTCTGTGCCTTGGTTCTCTGAGCCTTAAGATATTGCTTGTAGACTATAAGTACCTCCTAGTTGCGTAGAACGGGTAGACTTCGTAGTCGTTGATTAGATCCTTAGAACAAAGTGGCTTTTAGCCGTCAACTTCAATGAGTTCTAGAAAACTAAGAGGCTTTCGTGGTGAAGTGCTTTACTAAATTGTGAAGAATCCAGGGGCCAGTCGGATTGAAGGGACAAGGGGCCGTGGACTAGGGAGAAGGGACCACGTCCCTAACCGGTCGACCCGGTCCCTCGTTTGTAGACCTGGGTCCCTCATTGGTCGACTCGGTCTCTCGTTGATAGACCTGGATCCCTCGTTGGTCGACCCGGTCCCTCGCTGGTAGACCTGGGTCCCTCATTGGCCGACCTGGATCCCTCGTCAGTCGACCTCGGCCTCTCGGGCTTCAGCCACTCCTGACCAGTTAACACAAGAATCAGACCAGTCGACGCAAGGAATCAGAGCTTCAGGTAAGGATAGAGTAAAGGAGTTAAAAGGGTAGGACTATATTAAATACTACTCAATTTGCGATCTACGTGGCACGACTCCGTCACCCAAGAAGAACTTGCTCTAAGTTACTCACTGTTCCGGGAAGGGATATATTTTGGACCCCCGTCGAAGACAGTTGTGTAGCGAAGTTCAAGTGCGAATAGAGCTCCAGGATATATTTGGCCTGTGAGCTCGTTCGAGTAGCAAAACCCTCCAAGAACCGCTATCGGAAGCGGCCTCCCTTACCTCACGGTCCGGGAGCAAAGTAAAGGTCAGGTGGTTGATACCCCTGAAACAAGAAGGAAAAGGCCAGGGATAAACTCCCTGAAGAATTTGGCTTTAAGTCCAATCTCGATAAGGTCGATCGAGTGGCCACCTACCGGCCCACCGAGTGAAGCATATACACTCGAGGCCTCCCAGGTCTATCTCCCTCAAGGCAGACGTCCATATCCTCACCAAGTCCTCCGGAGAGTGTAACCCGCCAGCCGACGGGTACACAAGGTGAGAGAAGGTTCATACGCGGCATCGGGGCACCCCCTCCGACAGTCGGCAGTCCGGCACAGTGAGTGGTTTGGGGTCTCATCATACAATTTTGAGAACCCACTCCACCACACTTTCAGCCTAAAAGTCTTCCTCTGACTAAAGAGCTGTGTATCTTCGCTACACTTGGTAGCACTTATAGTCAATCCTACACATGAGTCTCTAAGACTGACCCTCTGTGAGGATGTAAAATCAAAGTCACCTCTCTGAGGCGCAACGAATCGCAATAGATAAATTATCTGCAATTGTTGGGCCCGACCAAATCGAGGCCATTTTGGCCCTGGGTCCGGAAGTCCTCAATGTTCGCCTTGAGGCTTTCCTGCGCTATGAGGCAACACTACTCGGGCAGGTCCACGACCAGGCAGCGTCAGCTGCTCCAACGCAATACATCCCGGTACCTGTGCCCGATGCAGAGCCAAAGGCTCGACCACTCGTTTTAAACGTTAAAACCTTGGAGGGGAAGTAGGGAGAGAATCCTCTTCTCTGGATCCGAAAGGTTGAAATGGCAATGAATGCCGCCATGCTCGGGTCGTAGAATCAACGAGCTGTCCTGGTCGCTTCTAAGCTTGGTGGAAGAGCTAGAGAGTGGGCTCTAATGAGCGATGTTTCTGTAAATACCGCATTTCCCACGTGGGAGATGCTTAAAAAAGAATTTACTTGCGTGTTCGCACCGCCTAACCAAGATTATCGTATACGCTCACGCTACTTAGCTACCCGACAGGATAAGAAATAATTATCGGACTATGTACAAGAGTTGAGGACTCTTATTGCTGCTATGCAACAGGACTCTCTGGCAAAGGGAGTTCGCGTATCCAATTTCATGAAAGACTTTTGTACTGTGGTTGCCACAACAGAAGAATTTAGTGTACAGCCTTTGACGTTCGAAGAGGCAGTTAGCATAGCGTTTAAAGATGAGTTTAATTGTTATTCTGCTCGCTGTGGTCTACCATTGTACAATTTAAATGCCTTTTCTAGGGCCAAACCTTCGGACCTCAGCCATTCTGAAGAAGCTGAGCTTCAAGATGCAGAGCAGCAAGGTAACATCCGTAGATGTTACATGTGCGGAAGCACTAGACATATCCTCCCTAGCTGTCCGTTGCGAAACCAACGTCAGAATCGGCAGAGCCGTAACCCTGATTTTAGCCAAAAGGCGAGCACGGCAGAGGAAAACGTCAACTCCCAGTAGACGCGGGGCGCCCTACTGGGAAAGAACTACGTTCCGTTGACCTTTAAGAGGTAGAGGTAAACAGGGCTTATCCCCAGGTGGCTCCGTGGTAGATTCCATGAAGCATGAATACAAGACAGGCTTGTTGGTTGTGTCGACAGCCATTAAAGGTTTTTAAACGCCATGGTCAATTTTGATTGACTCAGGAGCGTCGGATAATTATGTCCGACATCGTTTCCTTGAAGATAGTCAGCTTTATGCTGAGGCGCTAGAAGCGCAAGAGAGCGACTTTATAGACGTTCGTCTCGCGACGGGTGTACGTGTCACCGTTCCTAAAGTTCCGTTGAACTTTAGTGTGAAGTTCTTAGACTTCAATAGCGGTGAACGCTGTCTTGTTCTAGATTTGAACTCGAGATATGATCACATTCTCGTTATGGCCTGGCTGGAACGCCACAAACCATCATTATTGTAGATACAAAACCTTAGGCGCCACGCGCAATGTTCCTAGCAAAGCTATAAAGAGTCATGAACACACCTTTTCTAGGATACAGAAGCGCTATTGGCGAGACTGAGACAGCTAGTGGGCTGGACATTGGAGTGTCTGAGCTTTCAAACTCTAACGTCAACAATAGTGTCGAGCATAGCTCAGTGACACCTAGTAGAACGGCTCGTACACCGTTGATTGTTACGCATAGTGGTATTGAGTCACTGGATGTCGATAATTGTAATGGGGCAACCCATTACATGAGTAGTTATAGGAATAATACATAATTACATAAGTAGGCATAGAACAGTATCCGATTAGAGGATACTGCGCGTCATTTTTATTATTGGGGTGCCAGACCCAATAATTAGCCAATAATAAATTGACTTCCATATTGAGTGGTTCCCATGAGCCAGGGAACATATTCGCACTTACTGCAAATTAAAACAAAACAAAAATAGAACAGAGTTATATTACGAGTTAATTAAGAGCGCTTCCTAAACGCCCTTTTAGTGTAAGACGGTAACGGGTCTTTAGCCCGTTACACCTGGTAGCACTTTGTAGTCCTTCCAATGAACAGATTCGAGATGAACATGGACGAGTCTTCGGTGGCTCTCCAGCGGTCTCGCTGGAGCATTCTGATTTTCCACATCTCACCTCGGTGGAGTGGCAGGCACTACATCGCCTCGCGGCGGTATCGGGTGAAACTATTGTGACGTCGCTGCTGAGCACAGCGACGTCCGATGATCAACGTGTCGCCATCCAAGACTTTATGGTGCGCGAGCTCGCCGAAGCGAATCGGCGAGTATTAACTCCCTCGCGCACTTCGCACCATGACGCTATCAAGATGGAGACGTCAACGTACTCCGGTGATGGTCCGGATCGTCCCCCCTCCATCGCTGGTTTTGCGAGGTGGATATTGGAATAGCGTCAAGATTAATTGACGCTCCGACGGCCAAGATCAATTTCCTGCTGTCTCGCCTTGTTGGCAAAGCCAAGGAATGGGCTCTCGGAAAGCTCGTCGTAGATGAGTCGGCGTTCCCCACGCTGGACGATATCCAGCGTGACTTACGATTGGCTTTCGATCCTCCTCAAGATGAATCTCGCTTGCGTGCAGATTTCTTCTCACTCCGACAGGGCAAGCTGTCAATGCGTGACTACGTGCAGAAGACACGTCATCTTGCTTGGTGCATTACCACGCAGCCAATTGGCATGGCTTCACAAGTCCATGTCTCATTTTTTGGTATGCAAGAGGGCATGACGCGTTACTGCCTCACACGCGCTGAGCCAAAGTCCCTCGAGGAGGCATTTGCCCTCGCGCTTCGTGAAGATTACACTCTCGCGTCGTCGAACCTGCACGCAGCGTCACAACCTTACCGGACGTCTGGCCCAGAGCCAATGGAAATTGATGCAATTGAGTCCTCTCGTGGTCGCGGCAAATCATTAGGCCGCGACATTCGCAATCCGAATACGATGAAGTGTTTTCGCTGTAGTAAGACAGGCCATCGTGCGCTGTCTGTCGAGCACCTGCGCCGGTGACTATGAACACAGCTGTCTCACGAGGAGACGCTGTGTCGTCGGTGGTACCGCCATAAACGAGCGTTTCCAGTAGACGTGGGACGCCCTACTGGCAGAAATGGAGCCCCGATTACTCAGAAGGAAGCTCGGGCTTCTAGCCCCAAAGTGGTTCGTAATCACTTCAATTCCACCACCATGCGCGATGATGTGATACTGACTATTATCAGTCTCATTGTTGCTGGATTGAAGCGACCACTCTGAGCGTTGTTGGATTCTGGAGCTTCCAACAACTTCTTTCGTGCATCCTGTTTGTCCCTTCTCCCGTCGACTGTCACGGTTCGAGAAGGTCCAGGTGACATCGTTGTCAAACTTGCCGATGGACAACCAAAACGTGCCCCGCATAAAAAGTGGTTTTACCGTACACTATCGACGGTTTCCAGAGCAAAGACAAATTTTTGGTGTACGAGATAAACTATGCATTTGATTGTATACTTGGGATACCATGGCTGTAACGTCATCAGCCGAAAATAGATTGGATATCTAGGTCCGTCGAACGACGAAGCGGATATGACGTCAGTGAAGTGTTTACTCATTTGTTGGTCGCTTCATCCGATTGGCCTCACGTCAGGGTCGAGAACGAACTCGCCACGACTAGTAGTCAACACAGAGAGAGCGATGGCCCTCTGTGCGCAGTATGCCTCGTTACACTGATGGAGCCTCAGAACGAGGCGGTCGAACAGCAGTTCCCGCACACACAGACATCGGTCGAACAGCGGTTCCCGCACACACAGACATAGGTCGAACAAGGGTTCCCGATTCTCAACGAGGCGGTCGAACAGCGGTTCCCGCACACACAGACATCGGTAGAACAGGGGTTCCCGATCTCAACGAGGCGGTCGAGCAGGGGCTCCCGCATACAAGCACATCGGACGAGCAGGGGCTCCTGATCAATTTCGAGGCGGTCGAGCAGGGTCTCCCGCGTACAAGTACATCGGACGAGCAGAGGCTCCCGATTAATATCGAGGCGGTCGAGCAGGGGCTCCCGCAAGCAAGTGAGGCGGTCGAAGACGAGCTCCCCCCTTTGATTGACGAGAATAGGCGGACTATGGATCCGCATGAGACCGACGTGGTGGAGACAGAGCTTCCACGTCTCGAGGGGGGCACATCATCCTCTTGTGATAGCGACGTGCCAGTCTCGAGCAGGGGCTCGAGACGCAAGAGAAAACGCAAGAAAGGAGAACGCCGATCATCGAGACGACGAGATTCACGTTAAAATGCTGATGCAGATGATTCCGTAGTGAAGGAATCCGTATGCGTGCTTGAATATGTGGAGGGTTCTCCACATCGTGGCCGCTACATTGAGGTATCGAGCCCACCGTGCACTGCTTAATAGATCACATTTCCGTCAGACCTTGCATGGAAAGATTGCCTTCACGACCTCAAGGAAGGCGACATCGAGCAAGTGTGAATCGTTTCAACCACCGAAGAAGCCAGTGAAGAAGTTCTGGAGGCTCTCCCAAAGAGAGCCGAGCCTAAATCAGCGCGCGAAGAACGCTTCGCGGCACAGTCTTGGGATGCTCTTCGTGCTTCGGGAAACCCTTTCTACGATATCGCCCGTGAGTACGTCGATATTCTTCCGGAGAAAATTACAGCTGAGCTTCCGGCGGATCGTGGTGTGCGGCACGAGAAGGATCTAGTGCCAGGATCGAAATATTGCGTGACACGGCAGTGGCCGTTACCGCGCGATCGAGTCATCGCTATTGATGAATTTTTTTAGGGTCGCCGCAAGGCTAACCATGTCCGCGAGAGTATCTCGCCACATTCGAGCCCGACTTTCTGTGTAAAGAAAGCCACCGGCGGTTGGCGCATTGTGCACGCCTTCAACAAGCTGAATGACGCCACGATCCCGCCTCAAACGCCTATCCCTCGAAAAGACATGGTATTAAATACCATGTCCGGGAGCGAGAGCTACAGCGCCATATATCTGACAGACGGTTTATATTAGATCCTCATGAGGGACAGTGACATTCCGTTCAATGCGGTCAGCATTCCAAGCGGGATGCTTTGGGAGTGGCTAGTCATGCCACAAGGTCTTAAGAACGCTCCGGCTACGTTCAATCGGATGGTGACACAAGTACTTCGTCCACTTCGCGACTTTGCACCGAGCTACTTTGACGACATTTTTGTTCACAGCCGCGCTGAGCAAAAGCTCAGCGCCACGGAGGTACACCTTCGACACTTGAAGCAGGTGTTTTAAATTATGCGCGAGAATAAATTGTATGCGAATTTAAAGAAATGTGTCTTCTGCACTCCCGAGATTCCAGTACTCGGTTGCTACGTCAGCAAGGAAGATTTCCACGCTGATCATGAGAAGATCTCATCGATCTGTTCCCGGCCAGCGATCAGGAACCAAACGGAATTACGTCAATGGCTCGGTATGGCGAATTACTTGCATAAGTATACGAAGTACTATGCTGAGCTAATTCAGCCATTATCGACTTTGCTCAAGAAAGACGCAGTATGGTTATGGACGGCAGAACATCAATCTGCCTTCGACTCCGTAAAGAAGTGCTTGTCCGAGGCACCGGTGCTGATGTTACCTGATGACTCTAAGCCATTCCACGTCGTATGTGACGCGAGCAATTTTTCTATAGGATGTGCCCTCATGCAATTTGATGACGAGGGTCGAGAGCGCGTCGTAAGTTTTTCAATCACGACAGATGAAACCTGCCGAGAAAATCATCCGGTACACGACAAGGAACTTTTGGCTATGCGTTACGCCCTAATCAAGTTTAGAGCATATTTGCTCGGCGAAAAGATGTTTTCTATCTACACAGATCACGCATCATTGCGTACCGCCATTAAGAGTCCTCACTTGTCTCAGCGTATGGCACGGTGGTTGTCATTTTTCGCCGAGTATAATTTTGTGGTACATTACAAGCCTGGCAAGAATAACTTTCTCGCTGACGCGCTTTCTCGTCGTCCTGATTACGATTCTCGGCGCGACATGGGTCATCAAACGGAGAATGTTGATGACGACGAAGATATCTGTGCGTGTTGTAGTGAACTGGGACTTAACGCGATGATTTCGACACCCGTGCTGTCGATCCGAAATCAGATCGCTGAATCCTACGCGAATGATTCCTTCTATGCAGGAATCATCAACTATCTCAGGGACCCGAGCGAAAAATACTCGCGAAGTTGACGAAACCGACACGCGACAACATCAAGCGTTACGCGCTTGACGGTCCGCTGCTGACGTACACGATGGACGTCTTTGATTCCCCGCGTGTCGTCATACCTGCTGATGACGACCTTCGAGCCCGATTGGTTCATGAATTTTACGACAGCCCAGCTGGCGGATACCTGGGTCGCGAAAAGACGTTTGCGGCTATTTCTCGCATATTTTTTTCTGGCCGCGAATGTATAAGTACATCCAGAAATGGGTGCACTCCTGTGAAACCTGTCAGCGTGTGAAGCTTGCGCCGTCTTCACAAGCCCCGCGTGAGCGCTGGAACCACAAAAAATGCCAAAGGAAACTGTAAAATGGCATAGTATACCAGCTGCATATCCGCCGTGTCGTTTCAATATAATTTGTAAAAGGTTCTCAACCTTTTACAAATTATATTGAAACGACACGAAAAGGTTCTCAAACCTTTTACAAATTATATTGAAACGACACGGCGGATATGCAGCTGTTGAACTGCATGATATCGTGGCCATGCTACTCACATGTCTTTGCTTTATTGTACATTAGAGCCATCTCATTCAACTTGTATTAATGTGGGTAATGATACACACACATTGGACTCACAATCCTCTCGTTCTTCTTGACACTTGTAGCCCGCCAAAAAATATTCCCTGGCAGAGTCTAGCATCCAAACTTCAACTTGTCTTTTCCCAAAATATAGTCTGAATGGGGCTGGAGGCGATGCTTCGGCTCTTGGCATCGTGCCACCACCAGCGCGCACCCACAAATACATTACGTGGAGTACAAATTGCAAGCCCCAGCGCATGGTTTACGGACAAGATACGTCGCGAAAACCAGTTCAGCATGCTTTTTTGCCTAATACACGAAGGTAATGCGCGATAAGCACCATACAGTCACGTGATGATTGTAGGTCTCCCGAACTCTGTGGTTCATCCACTTTTCGGTCTAATTCGCTCTTTTCAAACAGGGCAGCAGCTGACGCTCTAGTAGCTTAAGCGCCTTACGATGCAACTTTTCAACAGAGCAAAATGCCAGCAGCGCCTTGAACCGTCGAAGGAGAAAAACCTCAGCCTCATTAATTTTGCCCAGCTACGACCTCAAGCAGCGCACACTTGGCACGATCTTCATACTTTTCCTTTTCTAGCACACTTGACCAGCAAGATAATATCAATTAGCTCGAGTGCATTCTCGTCACTAGGTTCAGGGCTGCGGCTTGTACGTATCCAATAGCCTATGATTCCTCTTCGTGATGTAAAGAAGCGTGTCGTTCACGGCGCAAAATCTTATGATAGCTAACAAACTCTCCATTAAACCATCACCTTATAAATCTTCTCTCTTATTATTGCTGCTGTTGTCCTTGCGTTAAGCGCTAGTCTTGCGAGGATGAAGGTTCCGTGGGAAAAGCAGCAGTACCTCCATGACATCGATATCGTAGTAATTTATTGCTTCCTGTCGGCGTGCCGATCGAAACAGCTTGAAACCATAATCCGCCACCAACGTCGATCAGTGTTGACTGTCCTCCGAGTAAAATTTACTGAGCGCGACGGCATCTTCCAACCGGCGATTTCGCGAAGACACAGCAACTTGCTGTGCAATCAGAAGCATTTAATGCATTTGAACCGCGAAGGGTGGAGACAACAAAGTCGCAGTTCGTAAATATACACATCACACGGAGCCACATTGTACTTAACGATTCTCTCCACCTTCACAGTTATTGACGAGTCGATAGATCACGTGCTTTATCTGCACTTACATCATCCAATCTATTTGTATCATGATCAAAAACTGCATAGACATTTTCTTCTTTATCCACCATCGAAACATTTTCATCAATGGATAAAGTCGCTCACGAAGCTTGCCACATAGCAACAATTCCATCACAAGTTGTTGTCGTCGTCGAACCGATGCGGGCTAGGCAGTGATACTGCATCTCAGACAGCAATTACTCCTTCTAGAACACCATTGTCTTTATCTTTCACATCCTTAGATACATGAAACACTTTGTCATTGTTCAAATTAAGAACAATCCAGTCTTTTTTCCTGAATAATCACATAATTTTCACTCAGCAGCAGTAACTGCTGCACATGCAATAGCACCGTCTGTAGTTCATGTTGAGCTCCAAGTCCCGGAGTCCGATTGACAGTCCAACACAGTCTTTCATATAGTGGATTTCATTAGAGCATAAAGTGTGTTTGCCTCGTCATAAACCGTAAAGAGAATAGCGTCCTTTCACTCCTATGTAACCACAGCATGCGTGTTACTAAAAAGTAGAGCTATATGTCGATTATCGTAGCAACTACGCTTCAGATATCCAGAAAATCGCAGCAAATGTGAAATAACTGCTTCTAATCCACTTGCCAGTGCACGCAGCCCGTGCGTCCATCGATTACGAAACTACGAGTGTACTGTCCAAGCAACCAATGAACAGCATTGGGGATGAAGCACGTGTGCTGTAGAGAAGACGAATAGTTTGCTGTGGACGCTTTAGAGCCACGTCAGCGTCTGCTTAGACACCGGCAGCGTACGCTGCGAGGACGGAACTCCTCTTCTATTTCTTATATAAATTTAAAGAAACACAGAGATACTTGGTAAGAATCTTATATGAAAAGCTATCATTATTTTGGCTAAATTCTAATTCGAAATGGGAATTATAAGATGCTTTACAGCCAATCAGAAAGGAAAGATCACCTTCTATCTTTCCCACAGTATAGTCGTATATAAAAGGCATAATCATTTGAAACTCGTCTCTTTCATTCAAAATTCTACTGGCTCAAAAGAATGGTAAAGCTGTTCTGCGTCATCGTTGGTGTGAGGGGGAGTGCGTTTCCTGTAAACATTGATGTGAATCAGAGTGTTGGGGACTTAAAAGACGCAATTAAGGCGAAGAATGAAGACCTTCAAGGCCCTGCGCGTAACCTACAACTCTTCCTGGCAAAGATAACGGACGGCGTTTGGCTGAAAGACGACGACCCTGCGGCTCTGGAGTTGAAAACAGGAAAAAAGCATAAAGACATCCAGAAGATGATTGATGCAGATCAAGCGATTGCTACGAGAACCTTAAAGCGTTGGCTATTTGACGATAACAAGATGTTGCAGCCATCGGCAGAGCAAATCCACGTGCTGGTTGAAGCTTCAGAGAAGCTCAAATGGGAGTCAAGTCCGGTGGGACCTCATATTTACGACTCAGAGTCACAGTATTTCTGGTTGGAGAAGGAGGATACGGCTGCTACAGGACTTCTTCCCAAACGACTGATGCTGTACTGCAGACCCAACTTTCATAAGCAGGTTGAGTTCTTACGTGAAAGGGTGCTAAAAGATGGTCATCTAGGCTGGGTTCTCGGTCCTCCAGGAACTGGAAAGTCAGCGACTGCTATGGCTTTTGCTTTAACAGTCGACAGAAGTGAATGGGAGGTGATATGGATTCACGTTGCGATGGAAGATGACTGGCAGTGTGTACGTCTGCTTGGTGACGAGCGAACGTCTCGAATTATTACTGATGTTACCGAATTGAAAGAGGTGCTTAACGATAATGACGACTTCAAGCATCGTATAGTGCTAATTGATGGATGGACTGCAGCAGATGACTTTAAGAAGCTGTCAAAAGTGTGTAAGACGTGGTTTTCAAAGGAAGACGTTATCATGAAGCGCCGGCTCGCGTTTATTTGCTCCATTGCCTCTCGTAGGAAGGTTAAAGACGACCGCGATGTCATTGATCGTGCAATGGAGTGCCCGGTGTTCTCTTGGACACTGGACGAGTACATTGATGCGATAAAGGATGATACATTTTTTCGCAACGTGGAGCCATACTTGGGTGACCCCCTGAGTAATCGTTCAGCTATGGTAGAGGCCAAGTATTATTACGCCGGTGGATCCTGTCGCTATATGTTTTGCTATAACTCGACGGATGTGATGATAAAGTTGCATGATGCTGCGGATGCATTGAATAATGCTGAGAATACCGCTACCATTGGTATGTATTCACCATTATGCGTCAATCGCTTGTTTGCGATGTTCAGGGTATCTGATGTGAAAAAAGTGACACCTATGATCAGTCGCTATGCCGCTATGGTGATCGCCGAAAAGTGCGGTCCGAATACGATCCGAAATTTTATGTCAACTATCCGACAAAGCTCAAACCCGGCATTGAATGGATGGATGGTGGAGGTGACTTTCTTCTCGTGTATTCAGCATGTCGGTCTCGATATACTTGATGCGACCGGGAATATAATTGAAACGTGGAGTCAATCTTTAGTAGTGGAGTCGGATGAAATACCTCAACTTCCTGATGGCCCTGTATGGATTAAGCCATCTAAATGGAACCAAGGTGGATACGACGCGATCATGGTGAGTAAGAAGACTGCCTTTGTCCGGATGGTGCAAGTTACTAGTGCCGACAAGCACTCATTTCACATTGGCTCCTTCCATTCGTGGTTAAAAAAGCTACAGCAGTCTAACCAGAGTTTTGAGATCAAGACGTTGGAGATAACCTTTGTTGTCACGAGAGAAAAGCTGAAAAGTTTTGAGTTGACGGACGTAACTGGTCAAGGACTGCTGGAGGCGTTTCATTGGCGTAAGAACACAGAGGTTAATCGAGCAAGAATAGTCGGGATTCAAGGGCTGTACAATCTCTGACTGTAGTACAGGTTGTTGACTCTCACAGTGCCGGCTATGTTTCTTATGAAGGCGCCTACCGTCTCGGGAATATGTGCGGCAAAAGAACAGATGAACACGGACGCGGTAGTCGAAATTCAGAGCAGCAGTTAATTAATGTTAAGTCTAGTAAACTTAAATGATCTTTGACCACCTGAACATCATAGCATTCGTAAGCTAGCGTCAGGTTGGGCATGTCTCGATGACATACTTACCATCTTGTACTCGTCCGTCCGACTGCCAAGGAGCAACACAGCTGGCGAGTTCATCCACAGCTCTTCGATCGTCTTCATCTGGAGAACGATCTTCTTGAACTGGTCCACATGTGTGGCAAATTTTGTGCCCGGGTTGCACCTTGATGTTGTTCCACTTCATTGTGATGAGGAGCTGTTTTTTATCGTCTTTATGCTCTTCGAGCAGTAGCCACGCCTCAGCGGCAGTCACGGGCGCTGACTTGGTACGTGAGACTCCTGTCTGCTTACAGATCGTAGATCTTCCGGAGCATCGTTCATTTTATTGAGCTCGGAATGGATGAATCTGCGGCAACAGACCCTTCCGAGAAATTTTACTCGCATGTTGAGCTTAAAGTGGAAGTGGCTATCGTCTGTGAGCTTGTCAATTCTGTCGGTGTGGCTTAAGCTCATACCTCATTGGGATTGTGAATCGTGCAGAAAAAATGTGAGTAGGAAGAAAATAGATTCGAAAGCGCAGTCCTTTCGCTTTCGAATCAATTTTAGTAGCAAATACTGTTCGCACAGTATCTGCTACGTCTACTTCATATCCACCTTGTCGTTCGTTTATGAGAATCTTATTACTTACACCTATAAAACAAGTAAGAGCGAGCTAAATTACTATTGCGTTACGAGTTCCAAGAACACGCAACTGGTTAAAGTGCACACTGACTGTATATTTCAATATCCAAGAGCAAAATGGACGATTGCAACACTGCTAGATATTATAATGTATAGCTTGCATTAGCTTCTTGGTTGCAATGCTCGACTGTGTCATGAAGTGGTCTGGCCGTGTTGTCGGCAAGTGTATGATGATCAGCAATCGTTGATTATCAATATTTGCTCACTGACTGAATGCAACACGCTTGTTCCATTTACAAGGCGCTTCAAGATTTACACTTGAATTACTTCCAAGCTGGCACATGTTTCTTCAAGCTTGTCCTGTAGCATGCGTCATGGCTTGACTTTCTTCTATCATGAACTCAAAAGATGATCCAGCGATGCTACTCCTCTGTCGAAAGAGCGATTCATTGCGAGCTCAAAGTGTGCGAGCTTGATGCTAGTTTGCCGTGATGCACGGCCATCAACGCAGCCTCATTGACGAAGCTTGCCAATTAAGATCCTGAGTGCTGACCAAGATGACCGCATTTCTTCGCGATAACAGACAGGTCTACTATGCTGTCAAGACGCACGTTGCGACAATGCACCTCTAGGACTGCCTCAAGACCCTTGGTGTCAGGCAGTCCGACATACGCAATTCTGGATCAAGCACCTCAGGTCGATTCGTAGCAGCAGTCACGATAATTCCGTTGGCATTTCCTTCGAATCCATCCATCTCCGTCAATTACTGATTCAGTGTCTGCTCACGTTCATCGTTCGAATGAAGTCACCACGGGCTTTAGCCAGCGCATCGATTTCGTCGATAAAGATGATGCACTGCGAATACTACGAGGCCTGAGCAAAGAAGTTTTGCACTCGAGCAGCTCCTCTTCCCACAAGCATCTCTACAATATTCGAGGCTGAGCAAGACAAGAAAGCCACACCCGCTTTAGAAGCTACAGCTCTGGCCAACAGTGTATTAACCGTCTCTGACGGCCACGTCTCTATCGGGCCACATAACAGCACACTCTTTAGCACTTTAGCTCATATACCTTAAGATCGTGCCAAACTTCTTAAAGATCGATAATATCTTCCAGTTCTTTCCTGGCTCCATCAAAATCCTGCCACATTGTCACTCGAAAGGTATTATATAGTTGATGATTTTACATAAAATTTTGATAAAGAAATTTCTTTTTTAATTTTCTTCTTTTAAATTATTTATGTTTTTTGAAATAAGGAATTTATTTACACAGTCTCAAATAAGCCCCAAGCACAACATGGCACCAATGTCAACGCTAATGGCACCAATCTGCTAGTAACCGATGGCGTTACAGAACTAAAATCTACTCCAGAACGAGCAAGTGACACTTACATATACAATAGGTCTTTTTTGTCTGAGGTAGCAAGAGTATCCTACATATACAAAATACATTTTTAGATTGTCATATAACATACACAGATGATATGGTCCACATCTCGACTTAATACGACTGCATTTAATGTCTCTTCATACGTATACGTCTCAATGCCAGTTTTGGCCTGACGGATGCAGTGATTGTCCACCAACAGCACTTTTCTGACCCGATGCTTGCTTACATCGCTTAAAAAATGCTGAATAGTATTCAGGACGGCTTAGCCGTCATTCCAGCTGCTATTTGTAACGAGATTTTTTATACGGCGGTTGGAACATCATACCGAAAGTACGTCACGGTGAAATTTCTATATTGCATATTATATATATTTACAATACCGATCCTTTTTGTAAGGGGTATTAGATGAGTAATATTGTAAGGTATTAGTAATACTTTATACTATCGGTGTCAGTTTCATAACTAATACAGTAGTACTAAGTATAACATAGACTGATGATCGGATGATTCCAAAGACGATGGCATACTATAGTACTTTGATAGTAGTAATGACTAGTGTAGAGTACTTAGAGTAGGACTATTCTTTATGCATTAATACAATCAGTTCTCATTATAAGTTTATGATCGCAAGTCTCTTTGACTTGTTCTCTTGTGCACTTCGTGCTTTGGTTCCTTAAACCTTAAAGCTCCTACCATGTTTTTGCACTCTGTGCCTTGGTTCTCTGAGCCTTAAGATATTGCTTGTAGACTATAAGTACCTCCTAGTTGCGTAGAACGGGTAGACTTCGTAGTCGTTGATTAGATCCTTAGAACAAAGTGGCTTTTAGCCGTCAACTTCAATGAGTTCTAGAAAACTAAGAGGCTTTCGTGGTGAAGTGCTTTACTAAATTGTGAAGAATCCAGGGGCCAGTCGGATTGAAGGGACAAGGGGCCGTGGACTAGGGAGAAGGGACCACGTCCCTAACCGGTCGACCCGGTCCCTCGTTTGTAGACCTGGGTCCCTCATTGGTCGACTCGGTCTCTCGTTGATAGACCTGGATCCCTCGTTGGTCGACCCGGTCCCTTGCTGGTAGACCTGGGTCCCTCATTGGCCGACCTGGATCCCTCGTCAGTCGACCTCGGCCCCTCGGGCTTCAGCCACTCCTGACCAGTTAACACAAGAATCAGACCAGTCGACGCAAGGAATCAGAGCTTCAGGTAAGGATAGAGTAAAGGAGTTAAAAGGGTAGGACTATATTAAATACTACTCAATTTGCGATCTACGTGGCACGACTCCGTCACCCAAGAAGAACTTGCTCTAAGTTACTCACTGTTCCGGGAAGGGATATATTTTGGACCCCCGTCGAAGACAGTTGTGTAGCGAAGTTCAAGTGCGAATAGAGCTCCAGGATATATTTGGCCTGTGAGCTCGTTCGAGTAGCAAAACCCTCCAAGAACCGCTATCGGAAGCGGCCTCCCTTACCTCACGGTCCGGGAGCAAAGTAAAGGTCAGGTGGTTGATACCCCTGAAACAAGAAGGAAAAGGCCAGGGATAAACTCCCTGAAGAATTTGGCTTTAAGTCCAATCTCGATAAGGTCGATCGAGTGGCCACCTACCGGCCCACCGAGTGAAGCATATACACTCGAGGCCTCCCAGGTCTATCTCCCTCAAGGCAGACGTCCATATCCTCACCAAGTCCTCCGGAGAGTGTAACCCGCCAGCCGACGGGTACACAAGGTGAGAGAAGGTTCATACGCGGCATCGGGGCACCCCCTCCGACAGTCGGCAGTCCGGCACAGTGAGTGGTTTGGGGTCTCATCATACAATTTTGAGAACCCACTCCACCACACTTTCAGCCTAAAAGTCTTCCTCTGACTAAAGAGCTGTGTATCTTCGCTACACTTGGTAGCACTTATAGTCAATCCTACACATGAGTCTCTAAGACTGACCCTCTGTGAGGATGTAAAATCAAAGTCACCTCTCTGAGGCGCAACGAATCGCAATAGATAAATTATCTGCAATTGTTGGGCCCGACCAAATCGAGGCCATTTTGGCCCTGGGTCCGGAAGTCCTCAATGTTCGCCTTGAGGCTTTCCTGCGCTATGAGGCAACACTACTCGGGCAGGTCCACGACCAGGCAGCGTCAGCTGCTCCAACGCAATACATCCCGGTACCTGTGCCCGATGCAGAGCCAAAGGCTCGACCACTCGTTTTAAACGTTAAAACCTTGGAGGGGAAGTAGGGAGAGAATCCTCTTCTCTGGATCCGAAAGGTTGAAATGGCAATGAATGCCGCCATGCTCGGGTCGTAGAATCAACGAGCTGTCTTGGTCACGTCTAAGCTTGGTGGAAGAGCTAGAGAGTGGGCTCTAATGAGCGATGTTTCTGTAAATACCGCATTTCCCACGTGGGAGATGCTTAAAAAAGAATTTACTTGCGTGTTCGCACCGCCTAACCAAGATTATCGTATACGCTCACGCTACTTAGCTACCCGACAGGATAAGAAATAATTATCGGACTATGTACAAGAGTTGAGGACTCTTATTGCTGCTATGCAACAGGACTCTCTGGCAAAGGGAGTTCGCGTATCCAATTTCATGAAAGACTTTTGTACTGTGGTTGCCACAACAGAAGAATTTAGTGTACAGCCTTTGACGTTCGAAGAGGCAGTTAGCATAGCGTTTAAAGATGAGTTTAATTGTTATTCTGCTCGCTGTGGTCTACCATTGTACAATTTAAATGCCTTTTCTAGGGCCAAACCTTCGGACCTCAGCCATTCTGAAGAAGCTGAGCTTCAAGATGCAGAGCAGCAAGGTAACATCCGTAGATGTTACATGTGCGGAAGCACTAGACATATCCTCCCTAGCTGTCCGTTGCGAAACCAACGTCAGAATCGGCAGAGCCGTAACCCTGATTTTAGCCAAAAGGCGAGCACGGCAGAGGAAAACGTCAACTCCCAGTAGACGCGGGGCGCCCTACTGGGAAAGAACTACGTTCCGTTGACCTTTAAGAGGTAGAGGTAAACAGGGCTTATCCCCAGGTGGCTCCGTGGTAGATTCCATGAAGCATGAATACAAGACAGGCTTGTTGGTTGTGTCGACAGCCATTAAAGGTTTTTAAACGCCATGGTCAATTTTGATTGACTCAGGAGCGTCGGATAATTATGTCCGACATCGTTTCCTTGAAGATAGTCAGCTTTATGCTGAGGCGCTAGAAGCGCAAGAGAGCGACTTTATAGACGTTCGTCTCGCGACGGGTGTACGTGTCACCGTTCCTAAAGTTCCGTTGAACTTTAGTGTGAAGTTCTTAGACTTCAATAGCGGTGAACGCTGTCTTGTTCTAGATTTGAACTCGAGATATGATCACATTCTCGTTATGGCCTGGCTGGAACGCCACAAACCATCATTATTGTAGATACAAAACCTTAGGCGCCACGCGCAATGTTCCTAGCAAAGCTATAAAGAGTCATGAACACACCTTTTCTAGGATACAGAAGCGCTATTGGCGAGACTGAGACAGCTAGTGGGCTGGACATTGGAGTGTCTGAGCTTTCAAACTCTAACGTCAACAATAGTGTCGAGCATAGCTCAGTGACACCTAGTAGAACGGCTCGTACACCGTTGATTGTTACGCATAGTGGTATTGAGTCACTGGATGTCGATAATTGTAATGGGGCAACCCATTACATGAGTAGTTATAGGAATAATACATAATTACATAAGTAGGCATAGAACAGTATCCGATTAGAGGATACTGCGCGTCATTTTTATTATTGGGGTGCCAGACCCAATAATTAGCCAATAATAAATTGACTTCCATATTGAGTGGTTCCCATGAGCCAGGGAACATATTCGCACTTACTGCAAATTAAAACAAAACAAAAATAGAACAGAGTTATATTACGAGTTAATTAAGAGCGCTTCCTAAACGCCCTTTTAGTGTAAGACGGTAACGGGTCTTTAGCCCGTTACACCTGGTAGCACTTTGTAGTCCTTCCAATGAACAGATTCGAGATGAACATGGACGAGTCTTCGGTGGCTCTCCAGCGGTCTCGCTGGAGCATTCTGATTTTCCACATCTCACCTCGGTGGAGTGGCAGGCACTACATCGCCTCGCGGCGGTATCGGGTGAAACTATTGTGACGTCGCTGCTGAGCACAGCGACGTCCGATGATCAACGTGTCGCCATCCAAGACTTTATGGTGCGCGAGCTCGCCGAAGCGAATCGGCGAGTATTGACTCCCTCGCGCACTTCGCACCATGACGCTATCAAGATGGAGACGTCAACGTACTCCGGTGATGGTCCGGATCGTCCCCCCTCCATCGCTGGTTTTGCGAGGTGGATATTGGAATAGCGTCAAGATTAATTGACGCTCCGACGGCCAAGATCAATTTCCTGCTGTCTCGCCTTGTTGGCAAAGCCAAGGAATGGGCTCTCGGAAAGCTCGTCGTAGATGAGTCGGCGTTCCCCACGCTGGACGATATCCAGCGTGACTTACGATTGGCTTTCGATCCTCCTCAAGATGAATCTCGCTTGCGTGCAGATTTCTTCTCACTCCGACAGGGCAAGCTGTCAATGCGTGACTACGTGCAGAAGACACGTCATCTTGCTTGGTGCATTACCACGCAGCCAATTGGCATGGCTTCACAAGTCCATGTCTCATTTTTTGGTATGCAAGAGGGCATGACGCGTTACTGCCTCACACGCGCTGAGCCAAAGTCCCTCGAGGAGGCATTTGCCCTCGCGCTTCGCGAAGATTACACTCTCGCGTCGTCGAACCTGCACGCAGCGTCACAACCTTACCGGACGTCTGCCCCAGAGCCAATGGAAATTGATGCAATTGAGTCCTCTCGTGGTCGCGGCAAATCATTAGGCCGCGACATTCGCAATCCGAATACGATGAAGTGTTTTCGCTGTAGTAAGACAGGCCATCGTGCGCTGTCTGTCGAGCACCTGCGCCGGTGACTATGAACACAGCTGTCTCACGAGGAGACGCTGTGTCGTCGGTGGTACCGCCATAAACGAGCGTTTCCAGTAGACGTGGGACGCCCTACTGGCAGAAATGGAGCCCCGATTACTCAGAAGGAAGCTCGGGCTTCTAGCCCCAAAGTGGTTCGTAATCACTTCAATTCCACCACCATGCGCGATGATGTGATACTGACTATTATCAGTCTCATTGTTGCTGGATTGAAGCGACCACTCCGAGCGTTGTTGGATTCTGGAGCTTCCAACAACTTCTTTCGTGCATCCTGTTTGTCCCTTCTCCCGTCGACTGTCACGGTTCGAGAAGGTCCAGGTGACATCGTTGTCAAACTTGCCGATGGACAACCAAAACGTGCCCCGCATAAAAAGTGGTTTTACCGTACACTATCGACGGTTTCCAGAGCAAAGACAAATTTTTGGTGTACGAGATAAACTATGCATTTGATTGTATACTTGGGATACCATGGCTGTAACGTCATCAGCCGAAAATAGATTGGATATCTAGGTCCGTCGAACGACGAAGCGGATATGACGTCAGTGAAGTGTTTACTCATTTGTTGGTCGCTTCATCCGATTGGCCTCACGTCAGGGTCGAGAACGAACTCGCCACGACTAGTAGTCAACACAGAGAGAGCGATGGCCCTCTGTGCGCAGTATGCCTCGTTACACTGATGGAGCCTCAGAACGAGGCGGTCGAACAGCAGTTCCCGCACACACAGACATCGGTCGAACAGCGGTTCCCGCACACACAGACATAGGTCGAACAAGGGTTCCCGATTCTCAACGAGGCGGTCGAACAGCGGTTCCCGCACACACAGACATCGGTAGAACAGGGGTTCCCGATCTCAACGAGGCGGTCGAGCAGGGGCTCCCGCATACAAGCACATCGGACGAGCAGGGGCTCCTGATCAATTTCGAGGCGGTCGAGCAGGGTCTCCCGCGTACAAGTACATCGGACGAGCAGAGGCTCCCGATTAATATCGAGGCGGTCGAGCAGGGGCTCCCGCAAGCAAGTGAGGCGGTCGAAGACGAGCTCCCCCCTTTGATTGACGAGAATAGGCGGACTATGGATCCGCATGAGACCGACGTGGTGGAGACAGAGCTTCCACGTCTCGAGGGGGGCACATCATCCTCTTGTGATAGCGACGTGCCAGTCTCGAGCAGGGGCTCGAGACGCAAGAGAAAACGCAAGAAAGGAGAACGCCGATCATCGAGACGACGAGATTCACGTTAAAATGCTGATGCAGATGATTCCGTAGTGAAGGAATCCGTATGCGTGCTTGAATATGTGGAGGGTTCTCCACATCGTGGCCGCTACATTGAGGTATCGAGCCCACCGTGCACTGCTTAATAGATCACATTTCCGTCAGACCTTGCATGGAAAGATTGCCTTCACGACCTCAAGGAAGGCGACATCGAGCAAGTGTGAATCGTTTCAACCACCGAAGAAGCCAGTGAAGAAGTTCTGGAGGCTCTCCCAAAGAGAGCCGAGCCTAAATCAGCGCGCGAAGAACGCTTCGCGGCACAGTCTTGGGATGCTCTTCGTGCTTCGGGAAACCCTTTCTACGATATCGCCCGTGAGTACGTCGATATTCTTCCGGAGAAAATTACAGCTGAGCTTCCGGCGGATCGTGGTGTGCGGCACGAGAAGGATCTAGTGCCAGGATCGAAATATTGCGTGACACGGCAGTGGCCGTTACCGCGCGATCGAGTCATCGCTATTGATGAATTTTTTTAGGGTCGCCGCAAGGCTAACCATGTCCGCGAGAGTATCTCGCCACATTCGAGCCCGACTTTCTGTGTAAAGAAAGCCACCGGCGGTTGGCGCATTGTGCACGCCTTCAACAAGCTGAATGACGCCACGATCCCGCCTCAAACGCCTATCCCTCGAAAAGACATGGTATTAAATACCATGTCCGGGAGCGAGAGCTACAGCGCCATATATCTGACAGACGGTTTATATTAGATCCTCATGAGGGACAGTGACATTCCGTTCAATGCGGTCAGCATTCCAAGCGGGATGCTTTGGGAGTGGCTAGTCATGCCACAAGGTCTTAAGAACGCTCCGGCTACGTTCAATCGGATGGTGACACAAGTACTTCGTCCACTTCGCGACTTTGCACCGAGCTACTTTGACGACATTTTTGTTCACAGCCGCGCTGAGCAAAAGCTCAGCGCCACGGAGGTACACCTTCGACACTTGAAGCAGGTGTTTTAAATTATGCGCGAGAATAAATTGTATGCGAATTTAAAGAAATGTGTCTTCTGCACTCCCGAGATTCCAGTACTCGGTTGCTACGTCAGCAAGGAAGATTTCCACGCTGATCATGAGAAGATCTCATCGATCTGTTCCCGGCCAGCGATCAGGAACCAAACGGAATTACGTCAATGGCTCGGTATGGCGAATTACTTGCATAAGTATACGAAGTACTATGCTGAGCTAATTCAGCCATTATCGACTTTGCTCAAGAAAGACGCAGTATGGTTATGGACGGCAGAACATCAATCTGCCTTCGACTCCGTAAAGAAGTGCTTGTCCGAGGCACCGGTGCTGATGTTACCTGATGACTCTAAGCCATTCCACGTCGTATGTGACGCGAGCAATTTTTCTATAGGATGTGCCCTCATGCAATTTGATGACGAGGGTCGAGAGCGCGTCGTAAGTTTTTCAATCACGACAGATGAACCTGCCGAGAAAATTATCCGGTACACGACAAGGAACTTTTGGCTATGCGTTACGCCCTAATCAAGTTTAGAGCATATTTGCTCGGCGAAAAGATGTTATATATCTACACAGATCACGCATCATTGCGTACCGCCATTAAGAGTCCTCACTTGTCTCAGCGTATGGCACGGTGGTTGTCATTTTTCGCCGAGTATAATTTTGTGGTACATTACAAGCCTGGCAAGAATAACTTTCTCGCTGACGCGCTTTCTCGTCGTCCTGATTACGATTCTCGGCGCGACATGGGTCATCAAACGGAGAATGTTGATGACGACGAAGATATCTGTGCGTGTTGTAGTGAACTGGGACTTAACGCGATGATTTCGACACCCGTGCTGTCGATCCGAAATCAGATCGCTGAATCCTACGCGAATGATTCCTTCTATGCAGGAATCATCAACTATCTCAGGGACCCGAGCGAAAAATACTCGCGAAGTTGACGAAACCGACACGCGACAACATCAAGCGTTACGCGCTTGACGGTCCGCTGCTGACGTACACGATGGACGTCTTTGATTCCCCGCGTGTCGTCATACCTGCTGATGACGACCTTCGAGCCCGATTGGTTCATGAATTTTACGACAGCCCAGCTGGCGGATAACTGGGTCGCGAAAAGACGTTTGCGGCTATTTCTCGCATATTTTTTTCTGGCCGCGAATGTATAAGTACATCCAGAAATGGGTGCACTCCTGTGAAACCTGTCAGCGTGTGAAGCTTGCGCCGTCTTCACAAGCCCCGCGTGAGCGCTGGAACCACAAAAAATGCCAAAGGAAACTGTAAAATGGCATAGTATACCAGCTGCATATCCGCCGTGTCGTTTCAATATAATTTGTAAAAGGTTCTCAACCTTTTACAAATTATATTGAAACGACACGAAAAGGTTCTCAAACCTTTTACAAATTATATTGAAACGACACGGCGGATATGCAGCTGTTGAACTGCATGATATCGTGGCCATGCTACTCACATGTCTTTGCTTTATTGTACATTAGAGCCATCTCATTCAACTTGTATTAATGTGGGTAATGATACACACACATTGGACTCACAATCCTCTCGTTCTTCTTGACACTTGTAGCCCGCCAAAAAATATTCCCTGGCAGAGTCTAGCATCCAAACTTCAACTTGTCTTTTCCCAAAATATAGTCTGAACGGGGCTGGAGGCGATGCTTCGGCTCTTGGCATCGTGCCACCACCAGCGCGCACCCACAAATACATTACGTGGAGTACAAATTGCAAGCCCCAGCGCATGGTTTACGGACAAGATACGTCGCGAAAACCAGTTCAGCATGCTTTTTTGCCCAATACACGAAGGTAATGCGCGATAAGCACCATACAGTCACGTGATGATTGTAGGTCTCCCGAACTCTGTGGTTCATCCACTTTTCGGTCTAATTCGCTCTTTTCAAACAGGGCAGCAGCTGACGCTCTAGTAGCTTAAGCGCCTTACGATGCAACTTTTCAACAGAGCAAAATGCCAGCAGCGCCTTGAACCGTCGAAGGAGAAAAACCTCAGCCTCATTAATTTTGCCCAGCTACGACCTCAAGCAGCGCACACTTGGCACGATCTTCATACTTTGCCTTTTCTAACACACTTGACCAGCAAGATAATATCAATTAGCTCGAGTGCATTCTCGTCACTAGGTTCAGGGCTGCGGCTTGTACGTATCCAATAGCCTATGATTCCTCTTCGTGATGTAAAGAAGCGTGTCGTTCACGGCGCAAAATCTTATGATAGCTAACAAACTCTCCATTAAACCATCACCTTATAAATCTTCTCTCTTATTATTGCTGCTGTTGTCCTTGCGTTAAGCGCTAGTCTTGCGAGGATGAAGGTTCCGTGGGAAAAGCAGCAGTACCTCCATGACATCGATATCGTAGTAATTTATTGCTTCCTGTCGGCGTGCCGATCGAAACAGCTTGAAACCATAATCCGCCACCAACGTCGATCAGTGTTGACTGTCCTCCGAGTAAAATTTACTGAGCGCGACGGCATCTTCCAACCGGCGATTTCGCGAAGACACAGCAACTTGCTGTGCAATCAGAAGCATTTAATGCATTTGAACCGCGAAGGGTGGAGACAACAAAGTCGCAGTTCGTAAATATACACATCACACGGAGCCACATTGTACTTAACGATTCTCTCCACCTTCACAGTTATTGACGAGTCGATAGATCACGTGCTTTATCTGCACTTACATCATCCAATCTATTTGTATCATGATCAAAAACTGCATAGACATTTTCTTCTTTATCCACCATCGAAACATTTTCATCAATGGATAAAGTCGCTCACGAAGCTTGCCACATAGCAACAATTCCATCACAAGTTGTTGTCGTCGTCGAACCGATGCGGGCTAGGCAGTGATACTGCATCTCAGACAGCAATTACTCCTTCTAGAACACCATTGTCTTTATCTTTCACATCCTTAGATACATGAAACACTTTGTCATTGTTCAAATTAAGAACAATCCAGTCTTTTTTCCTGAATAATCACATAATTTTCACTCAGCAGCAGTAACTGCTGCACATGCAATAGCACCGTCTGTAGTTCATGTTGAGCTCCAAGTCCCAGAGTCCGATTGACAGTCCAACACAGTCTTTCATATAGTCGATTTCATTAGAGCATAAAGTGTGTTTGCCTCGTCATAAACCGTAAAGAGAATAGCGTCCTTTCACTCCTATGTAACCACAGCATGCGTGTTACTAAAAAGTAGAGCTTTATGTCGATTATCGTAGCAACTACGCTTCAGATATCCAGAAAATCGCAGCAAATGTGAAATAACTGCTTCTAATCCACTTGCCAGTACATGCAGCCCGTGCGTCCATCGATTACGAAACTACGAGTGTACTGTCCAAGCAACCAATGAACAGCATTGGGGATGAAGCACGTGTGCTGTAGAGAAGACGAATAGTTTGCTGTGGACGCTTTAGAGCCACGTCAGCGTCCGCTTAGACACCGGCAGCGTACGCTGCGAGGACGGAACTTCTCTTCTATTTCTTATATAAATTTAAGGAAACATCGAGATACTTGGTAAGAACCTGTCTACCTTTATATGAAAAGCTATCATTATTTAGGCTAGTCGAAATGGGTCGCATCGGATGCTTTACGGCCAATCAGAAAGGAAAGATCACTTTTCATCTTTCTAGTCGTAGATAAAAAACCAATCACATTTATTGCGAACATAAAATCCTTGTTTTTCTTCATTCAAGAATTTGCTGGCTAAACATAATGGTGACGTTGTACTGCGCAATCGTTGGTGCAAAGGACAGTGTGTTCGCTATCGACATTGAAAAGGAAAAATCGGTGTATCACCTGAAAAAGGCCATTAAGGCAGAGAATGCGAATACAATCACATGTGACGCCAAGGATCTGCAACTCTTCCTGGCAAAGATGACGGACGGCGTTTGACTGAAAGACGACGACCCTGCGGCTCTGGAGCTGAAAACAGGAAAAAAGCATAAAGACATCCAGAAGATGATTGATGCAGATCAAGCGATTGCTACGAGAACCTTAAAGCGTTGGCTATTTGACGATAACAAGATGTTGCAGCCATCGGCAGAGCAAATCCACGTGCTGGTTGTAGCTTCAGAGAAGCTCAAATGGGAGTCAAGTCCGGTGGGACCTCATATTTACGACTCAGAGTCACAGTATTTCTGGTTAAAGAAGGAGGATACGGCTGCTACAGGACTTCTTCCCAAACGACTGATGCTGTACTGCAGACCCAACTTTCATAAGCAGGTTGAGTTCTTACGTGAAAGGGTGCTAAAAGATGGTCATCTAGGCTGGGTTCTCGGTCCTCCAGGAACGGGAAAGTCAGCGACTGCTATGGCTTTTGCTTTAACAGTCGACAGAAGTGAATGGGAGGTGATATGGATTCACGTTGCGATGGAAGATGACTGGCAGTGTGTACGTCTGCTTGGTGACGAGCGAACGTCTCGAATTATTACTGATGTTACCGAATTGAAAGAGGTGCTTAACGATAATGACGACTTCAAGCATCGTATAGTGCTAATTGATGGATGGACTGCAGCAGATGACTTTAAGAAGCTGTCAAAAGTGTGTAAGACGTGGTTTTCAAAGGAAGACGTTATCATGAAGCGCCGGCTCGCATTTATTTGCTCCATTGCCTCTCGTAGGAAGGTTAAAGACGACCGCGATGTCATTGATCGTGCAATGGAGTGCCCGGTGTTCTCTTGGACACTGGACGAGTACATTGATGCGATAAAGGATGATACATTTTTTCGCAACGTGGAGCCATACTTGGGTGGCCCCTTGAACGATCGTTCAGCTATGGTAGAGGCCAAGTATTATTACGCCGGTGGATCCTGTCGCTATATGTTTTGCTATAACTCGACGGATGTGATGATAAAGTTGCATGATGCTGCGGATGCATTGAATAATGCTGAGAATACCGCTACCATTGGTATGTATTCACCATTATGCGTCAATCGCTTGTTTGCGATGTTCAGGGTATCTGATGTGAAAAAAGTGACACCTTTGATCAGTCGCTATGCCGCTATGGTGATCGCCATTATATGCGGTCCGAATACGATCCGAAATTTTATGTCAACTATCCGACAAAGCTCAAACCCGGCATTGAATGGATGGATGGTGGAGGTGACTTTCTTCTCGTGTATTCAGCATGGCGGTCTCGCGATATTTGATGCGGACGGGAACAAGCTTGAAACGTGGAGTCAATCTTTAGTAGTGGAGTCGGATGAAATACCTCAACTTCCTGATGGCCCTGTATGGATTAAGCCATCTAAATGGAACCAAGGTGGATACGACGCGATCATGGTGAGTAAGAAGACTGCCTTTGTCCGGATGGTGCAAGTTACTAGTGCCGACAAGCACTCATTTCATATTGGCTCCTTCCATTCGTGGTTGGAAAAGCTCATGCAGTCTAACCAGAGTTTTGAGATCAAGACGTTGGAGATAACCTTTGTTGTCACGAGAGAAAAGCTGAAAAGTTTTGAGTTGACGGACGTAACTGGTCAAGGACTGCTGGAGGCGTTTCATTGGCGTAAGAACACAGAGGTTGATCGAGCAAGAATAGTCGGGATTCAAGGGCTGTACAATCTCTGACTGTAGTACAGGTTGTTGACTCTCACAGTGCCGGCTATGTTTCTTATGAAGGCGCCTACCGTCTCGGGAATATGTGCGGCAAAAGAACAGATGAACACGGACGCGGTAGTCGAAATTCAGAGCAGCAGTTAATTAATGTTAAGTCTAGTAAACTTAAATGATCTTTGACCACCTGAACATCATAGCATTCGTAAGCTAGCGTCACATTGGGCATGTCTCGATGACATACTTACCATCTTGTACTCGTCCGTCCGACTGCCAAGGAGCAACACAGCTGGCGAGTTCATCCACAGCTCTCCGATCGTCTTCATCTGGAGAACGATCTTCTTGAACTGGTCCACATGTGTGGCAAATTTTGTGCCCGGGTTGCACCTTGATGTTGTTCCACTTCATTGTGATGAGGAGCCGAATTTTATCGTCTTTATGCTCTTCGAGCAGTAGCCACGCCTCAGCGGCAGTCACGGGCGCTGACTTGGTACGTGAGACTCCTGTCTGCTTTCAGATCGTAGATCTTCCGGAGCATCGCTCATTTTATTGAGCTCGGAATGGATGAATCTGCGGCAACAGACCCTTCCGAGCGATTTTACTCGCATGTTGAGCTTAAAGTGGAAGTGGCTATCGTCTGTGAGCTTGTCAATTCTGTCGGTGTGGCTTAAGCTCATACCTCATTGGGATTGTGAATCGTGCAGAAAAAATGTGAGTAGGAAGAAAATAGATTCGAAAGCGCAGTCCTTTCGCTTTCGAATCAATTTTAGTAGCAAATACTGTTCGCACAGTATCTGCTACGTCTACTTCATATCCACCTTGTCGTTCGTTCATGAGAATCTTATTACTTACACCTATAAAACAAGTAAGAGCAAGCTAAATTACCATTGCGTTACGAGTTCCAAGAACACGCAACTGGTTAAAGTGCACACTGACTGTATATTTCAATATCCAAGAGCAAAATGGACGATTGCAACACTGCTAGATATTATAATGTATAGCTTGCATTAGCTTCTTGGTTGCAATGCTCGACTGTGTCATGAAGTGGTCTGGCCGTGTTGTCGGCAAGTGTATGATAATCAGCAATCGTTGATTATCAATATTTGCTCACTGACTGAATGCAACACGCTTGTTCCATTTACAAGGCGCTTCAAGATTTACACTTGAATTACTTCCAAGCTGGCACATGTTTCTTTAAGCTTGTCCTGTAGCATGCGTCATGGCTTAACTTTCTTCCATCATGAACTCAAAAGATGATCCAGCGACGCTGCGACTCGGTCGAAAGAGCGATTCATTGCGAGCTCAACGTGTGCGAGCTTGATGCTGGTTTGCCGTGATGCACGGCATCAACGCAGCCTCATTGACGAAGCTTGCCAATTAAGATCCTGAGTGCTGACCAAGATGAACGCATTTCTTCGCGATAACAGACAGGTCTACTATGCTGTCAAGACGCACGTTGCGACAATGCACCTCTAGGACTGCCTCAAGACCCTTGGTGTCAGGCAGTCCGACATACGCAATCTGGATCAAGCACCTCAGGTCGATTCGTAGCAGCAGTCACGATAATTCCGTTGGCATTTCCTTCGAATCCATCCATCTCCGTCAATTACTGATTCAGTGTCTGCTCACGTTCATCGTTCGAATGAAGTCACCACGGGCTTTAGCCAGCGCATCGATTTCGTCGATAAAGATGATGCACTGCGAATACTACGAGGCCTGAGTAAAGAAGTTTTGCACTCGAGCAGCTCCTCTTCCCACAAGCATCTTTACAATATTCGAGGCCGAGCAAGACAAGAAAGCCACACCCGCTTTAGAAGCTACAGCTCTGAGGCTCTAAAATGGCCTACACACACGCCATTCAGAGCGTGTGTGAAGGCTGCTTTGAGGTCAGTGCCGTCATGAAGAAGGAGATCGCACAGGGTATGGACATTACGGACGGTAATGCCTCTGACTCAGATAGCGAGTTCGAAGACGACTGAGCTACAGTCCTTGAAGCTGTAAAGATGACGCCAATTCACGAGCAGGATCACATCCTTGTAGTCATGACACACCCGTGGCTTGCAGAGGGGTGATCAGTCCGCAAGCCTTGCTTGAGGGGGTTTGCGGAGTCAAAGGTAAAATTGAGAATGTATTTGTTGGAGGGTTATATGGTAGGCTAGACTAACCCAACTAATGAAAGTACTTGCGCAATCATCTTGGTCATCATCTTGGTCATCATCTTGGTCATCATCTTGGTCATCATCTTGGTCATCATCTTGGTCATCATCTTGGTCATCATCTTGGTCATCATCTTGGTCATCATCTTGGTCATCATCTTGGTCATCATCTTGGTCATCATCTTGGTTATCATCTTGGTTCTCGCAGGTCATTAACCATACCACCTGTGTCATACTCCCCCCATGATCTGTGAGAATCAGCATGGAAAAATGCGGCGGATACTCACACGCTCGGTCTCTTTGACCTTGTCTATCGTGACAGTTCCGTTGTCATGAACTGCACGTATTAGAAACGGTCCTTGTGCCACGGCGTGAAGCTTCGCACGAAATTGTTTGGAAATCCGCATCATCACGTGATCGCCTGCATTGTAAAAATGCTCGAGGCGTTTGCTGTTTTCGCGGTCGTTGTCAGCGAGGATTGCATCGAAACGGCGCTTGGATAGGTAGCTCCAGTTAGCATTGTAAAGCTGACGAGTGATCATGTCTTGCCCGAAGAGAAGCTGACCTGGCGAAGCATTGAGAATACTGTGGTAGCTAGCTCTCACGGCGAACGCAGCGTAGTGTATGGTCTTCTTCCAGTCAACTCCATTGTAGCAACGGATGACATTCAAAATCTTCAAATGCACGCGCTCACATATTGCGTTCGCTTGTGGGTTCTTGCTTGTGATGGGCTTGGACTGAATTCCGTAGCTGCGCAGCATCTCCTGAAACTCTTCACCAGTAAACTCTGTCCCTTGGTCATGAATGACTATTACTGGACGCGGGTATCTGCATAGCCATTCACGATCGAAGCTCTCGGCTGTGGTTAAAGAACTTTTAACAGGCTGGATACCCACTTCCTGCCAACGCGTGGTGTGATCGACCATTGTGATGCCATAATATCCATCTTCGTATGGACCAATTAAATCAACATGAACTGTGTCGAAAGGGTTCACTGTCTTGAGTGTCCGAGGTGGCAATAATCCGTAGTCTTGCTTGCCTCCAAGTACCTTGGCCTTCTTGCAAACGAGGCAATTCTTCGTCTCCTTGTTTATAGCGGCTTCCATGACGGGCCAGTAAAGCACCTGTCTCATCGTCTTGTACTGGCGTTCACTTCCCGGGTGACTGAGACTCAAATGGTACCAATTAATTAGGTCATCGCGCAGGCTGTCGGGTACAATGACGCGCTTTTGGTACGCGACCAGTGTGCAGCCGAGTAGCGGTAGGAGCTGGTAGTCGGGGTTGTTGTTGCCTTTAAGGCAGGAAGTCTTGATCTTCTGGATCATGGCGTCTTTATCTTGGTGCTCTTGTAGTACAGGACCATGCATGACACAGTCTGGCTCATCCGTCGTCGAACAAACCTCCTCCGCAAGTTGCAACTTAGACTTTGTCTCGAAGTTGTTAAATCGCATCCGCGAAAAAGCGTCAGCACCAACATTTTTGGCCCCCTTTATGTAGTGCATCGAAAGGCGGTACTCCGAGAGGAGAAGCTTCCAGCGCTTGACTCACAGGCTGGTTTCGGTAGGATATATGAGGTTTTTGTGGTCGGTGTGAACGACCACAGGAAAACCGAGCAACATGGTGCGGTATTCGCGCAATATTTTCACGATCGAAAGAAGATCGAGTTCCATAGTAGTGTAATTCACTTGGTGCTTGTTCAGACTTCGCGAGTAGCATGCAAGGATCTGATTTTTCGCATTATGATGCCGCCGATCTGTTTACCGCTGGCGTCGGCATAAACGTGAAATGGCTGCTCAAAATTGGGAAACGCGAGCAGTATCGCTTGCGCAAACGCTTTCTCAACAGCGTAAAACGCTTCCGTGTCACTGGGTAGCCATTCGAACGGGACTTTAGCGCTGGTGAAGCGGTTAAGTGGCTGACATAATGTCGTCTTGTTCGGTACCATGACCCTGTAGTAATTAATCATCCCGAGGAAGCGGCGAAGTTCCTTTCTGGTCTTGGGTACGGCGATCTGTTGGATTGCTTGAATCTTCGTCTGCTGGGGTTGAATCCCCTCGGATGTAAGCGTGAAGCCAAGATAGTCAACAGACTCGCGTAAAGTGTGGCATTTCTTGCCGTTAAGCGTAACATCATACTTCTTCAGACGCTTGAACACGATACCCAGGTGCTTGAGGTGAGTCTTTTCGCTACTAGAGTAAACGAGAATATCGTCCAAATAAACGACGACAAAATCCAGGTCACCAAATATTTTTTCCATGCACGCTTGATATTCGTCCGGCGCCGTAGAAATTCCCATTGGGAGCCGCTTGTACTGGAACTTCCCGAAAGGCAAGCAGAAGGCAGTGTAATTACGGCTTGACGTAGCGAGACGACGCGCGTAGTACCCCATGTTTGCATCCAGCGTAGAAAGACACTTTGCTCCCGCGAGACGTAATAAAATCTCTCGAATACGTGGTACGTAATATGGGCTGCGCTGCAAAAATCGGTTGAGCCCACGAAAGTCAATCAGTAGACGAAGTGAACCGTTGAATTTCTTCAGAAAAAAAGCTGGCGATGCCATTTCCGAATCGTAGATCTTCTCCAGTACGTCGATGCTAACTAGATGCTGAATTAGCTCTCGCGCCTTTCCTTCGAGGCTACGTGGGACAGGATATGGCTTAGCGTGAACGGGCTTGTAGTCAGGTGAGATAGGCAAGATGTAATCTTCGAATCTCATCCTTCCCAAGTGACCATCGTACAAGCTCTCGTTATCACGAAGAAGCTGATGATATTCGTCGACGAGAGAGTTGGGTAATGTGTCAAGCATGAGTTCTTCTGGTTGAACTGCACTTTCAGCAATTTCTTTGCTTTCTTCGAGAAACTCGTAAGCGCTCACCTCGAAAGAGTGTGACCCACCGGTAATTAGGTGCGCGTAGTGGCCATCCCACTGAACAACCTTTTTTTGAAATCAAGCACAATGCCCAATGACGTCATGATGTCCCGACCAATCACCATAGCATCTTGACTCTTCTCCAGAATTTCGAACCTGTGAGTGATGATGGCTGAAGGCTTGAGGGATGCAAATCGAAACTGAACGGCTTCACTGCCATCACTCGTCACCTCGCCATTTACCGTCTGAAACTTGATCGACGATGCGACTTGTTTTCGTCCAAGCTGGACATTGGCCTGCATAGTCTTCTGGTTGATGATGCTTATTGATGCACCACTGTCTAGTAGCGCATCAAAGATGCCGTTGGCGTTCTTGAGCTGAACCTTGATGCGTAACGGAGCGAGCTTGGTGCTGGTATGCTTCTTGGCGACCAGACCAACGAGCTTAATCTCGCTGTTGCTGTCGCTGTCACTGTCACTTGCCTCCTCATCAAATCTGGGATAATTGTTCTTGCTTGAGACTGTTGTCTGTATCTCAGCTGGCTTGTGCTCTTCGCGCTGCTTCTTGAGGGTGAAGCACTCGCTGGAGTTGTGAGACTTTGTTTTGTGGAACTTACACCACATACCAGTATCATCATGGCGGTCGTTTTGCTTTTTGTTGTCTGTCACAGTCCGTCTGTGAGGACGATTCTCGTGTGAGTCATGATGTCCGCGCTGGTTGCGACGATCTCTGCGGTCATTGCGGTCGTTGAACGGGCGTTGGTGGTCACGCCGACCTTGACCCCTTTCACCATTCTTTCCGTGACCATTCTGGCGCTCCCGGCCATTCTGTCTTTCGCGCCTTTCGAGTCGCTCAAAGTACATCGCGAGCTCTGTTATGGTTTCGTAGGAGATTCCACAAAATGCAAGCTTGTCTTGCCAATTTGAAGGCATAGCTCGGCGAAAGTAGCGACAGAGTTGATTCTCCGAAATTGTTTGCGCATCCTACGGCAACTCGGCGTACATTTGAGCAAGCTCTCGCAGACGTGCCGAGCAGCGTTGAACTGTTTCGTCTCGGCGCTTGGTCAGGGTCCATAGCTCCTCATCTAGGTCTTCACTGTAGTCCGCAGGAACCAGGAGTAAGCCGACCTCACGGTAGAAGTCTTCAAACGTATATCCTTTCTCGGAAGATTCGCTGGCGATGCGCTCGACCTCGCGCGATAGATCTCCGTCGATCAGCGTGAGCAGTTGAACGGTGAGTTGGTCAGCACCTTATCCTTTTCTTTTCGCGAGGCTCTTGAACTTCATGCTCCATTGGAGCCAGTCCTTCGCGGATCCTCCGCGAAAGCGTTTAATTTTCAGCTTGGCGAAGTCAGCTGGTGCGGTCGCGCTTTCTTGACACGTCACGATCGTGTACGTGACGTACTCATCTTCATTGTTCCGTCCCATGCTGAAAGCGACGGGATTCTCGTTCTTGATTGGCCAAATTTAATATATCAAAATGACACACCCGTGGCTTGCAGAGGGGTGATCAGTCCGCAAGCCTTGCTTGAGGGGGTTTGCGGAGTCAAAGGTAAAATTGAGAATGTATTTGTTGGAGGGTTATATGGTAGGCTAGACTAACCCAACTAATGAAAGTACTTGCGCAATCATCTTGGTCATCATCTTGGTCATCATCTTGGTCATCATCTTGGTCATCATCTTGGTCATCATCTTGGTCATCATCTTGGTCATCATCTTGGTCATCATCTTGGTCATCATCTTGGTCATCATCTTGGTCATCATCTTGGTCATCATCTTGGTCATCATCTTGGTCATCATCTTGGTCATCATCTTGGTCATCATCTTGGTCATCATCTTGGTCATCATCTTGGTCATCATCTTGGTCATCATCTTGGTCATCATCTTGGTCATCATCTTGGTCATCATCTTGGTCATCATCTTGGTCATCATCTTGGTCATCATCTTGGTCATCATCTTGGTCATCATCTTGGTCATCATCTTGGTCATCATCTTGGTCATCATCTTGGTCATCATCTTGGTCATCATCTTGGTCATCATCTTGGTCATCATCTTGGTTATCATCTTGGTCATCATCTTGGTCATCATCTTGGTCATCATCTTGGTCATCATCTTGGTCATCATCTTGGTCATCATCTTGGTCATCATCTTGGTCATCATCTTGGTCATCATCTTGGTTATCATCTTGGTTCTCGCAGGTCATTAACCATACCACCTGTGTCATTCATTAAGAATTAATTGTCGTGAACTCTTTGTCTAATTACTTTAACGACGAGGCCTTGAGATGTTGTCGCTGTTTGTCGCGCATTGCCAGCATTTGGTTCTTGAGCGCTCGCTCTGTCTCAAGGCTCATGCGATTGCGTTCTTTTTCGCGATTCTCCTGTGCTTCGTGCTCTGCACGTTTACGTTTCTCATGGCGTGCCTTTTCCACGGCACGCGTGTGCTTAATATACACAAAACGAGTGTATTCGTGCGTAAACATACGCAACACAGCGACACCAGGTCCACTTCGGTGAAGGAGCATATCGTACGCAGTCTCCAACTTGCTAAGCGCGTACGAATCATACGGACGTACGAGACGTATCAATTCGTTAAAAAGTCCTTGTACAGCTGGCGTCACGAGGGATGGTGTTACCTTTGCTATTGATTTTGGCAACGGCGTAGTTGACGACGTGGTGGCGCTGATAGTAGCAGGTGACAGAGATCTTCCGACTATCGACATAATCTCCGATGAATCCTTGTCCTCACGCGTAGCTTTTTCAATCACAGAGCTACCAGGCGTTGGTGTACACGATGATGACTTGGTCTCAACAGCTCCAATTGAGTCAGTCGCACGATTGAAAGCTGACGCTGCAGTAATAGCGGACGTGGCAGCACCATTGTTCAGGGATTCAATCGTAGCAAGATTGCTTGAGCGTGAAGGGGCCTTAATCACCTCTGCCGAAGCTGCGGGAGCTGGAGCCCCAACAAGACGTATGATTTGAGCCACGCAAGCAAGCCACCTCGTCGTGCGCTGAACATTAATCCGTTCCATCTTCGGAGGCCCCAAGGCTTGTTGAGCCACTGCGTGCTGTACTGTCGAGCTGCCATTAGATTTACCATCAGTCGGTCTCGCCGGTTTGCGAGACGACGCATTATATCCATAAGAGAATCCTTTGGCACCAACAGAGTTGATGTAGCAACCGCTCTGAACAAATTTGCTTTCCTTCTTCTCAAAATCCAAACTTTTTGCTTTCTTACAAGATGCGATGAGACCACGCGCATCAATTGGGGCACGACATACACCGCAAATAATATCATCTGTCATACTCGAGAGGCCCTTGGGTAGCGCAATATCCTTTCGTACGCCATTCTGCACAATTGTAATCGTTTTTCGTTTCTTTTTTTCGTGCTTCCTGTTACTGGAAGATACCTTTCACGCTCTCGAGCATTTGATAGACGCTTCGTACATCTCCAGTGCTGAACATGCGGGATCGCAGATTTGTCTTCTCTACAACAGTAAAAAACGTGTTGTCGCTCGTGAAAAGGGTCCAGGCACACATTACAAGTGTACAGCTGACTGAGTGGGCCAGGATACGTGGCCACGTATCTCAGTGGATCGAACGTCCTTTCGAGACGACGAAATAGCTTCGTGTCATTAACGAGATCTTGTATAGGCGTCGATGGTAGTGCGTATACTTTTTCAAGCTGTGGCACGTGACTCAAGAAGAACTGAAGTACCTGGAGGTGCTTCACGTTATAATCAGGCGGCTCATTCTTGCTGGCACGCAGACCCTTATTGCAGTATCCAACTATCAAGGCTGCCAAATCGTGCATCACAGCAGCAGCGCTGACGTAATTTAGTAAATGTTTTGCAATTGTACCAAATCGGCGCATGTCATCGCGACCTACAAGCAACCGTATGGGGCGCGTAATTAATTTTGCCAATAGGTCGCCAATGTCTTCAGTGCAGTCTCGATGACGGTCGCAGTACGCATGAAACTGCAAGAAATGATCAGTTCGCAGCTCCACGTGACCACTTCCTTGGTGCGCGCACATGGCGTGAAAAATCGCGCGCGCAGTTCACTCGGCGACACTGTATCCGAACGCCACCACTTGATTGGCAAAAGCAGCATTCACCGGGAGGAAACAGATTTCTCAGCAGCACCTCTTTTACGTCTGGCATGGCCTCGTCAACTTTCTCCACAAACGGTTCGTCCGTCTGCTCCATTCCTTCACTTATACCCCCCTCTGTCACTGTTTTCTCTGCAGATTTTTTGACAAGGTCCTTCTTCGACACCATCATAGCAGCTTGAATCTTGCTTTCTTTGATAGTGTGCACAGCCAATCGACGTGGATCCCACTTGATACAAAGCACATGTCCAAATTGCACCTCGTTTTCAATTGTAGGCTTTTTCTCGTCTTGAAATCCAGCAAATAGACTCCAAAAAGCAGCGTCACCAGTATCGACAACTTTAAAAGCTGTAACACCTGCCGTTTTCTCACAGTACACACACTTGATCATCTGTCGTTGAACTCCTCGTCGACAGCAATCACACAACCATTCAGAACTCTTCATGTCTTCGTTTTGTTGTTCTATCTCACTGCTTTGCACTTCCTCCTCTGTAGTCAGTGGTGCAATAGCGTAGCACTTCTCATGGACAGCAAGCTCACACCCTTCACAGACACGCACTTGGTATCCGTGTGTCGTGCGGTCCATAAGGTCGCACTCTGAGTATCTCAAATTTTGGTTCACGCACACATTTTTCGTCGACGTATGAGCAGACATCGCGTTTTGATTGTGCCTCCTTTTCGTTGTACACAAAATTGACACCAAATACCCTCTTTTAATAATATAGTAATTGCGTTGAAAATAGTCTAGACTATATTTTGGGAAAAGACAAGTTGAAGTTTGGATGCTAGCCTCTGCCAGGGAATATTTTTTGGCGGGCTACAAGTGTCAAGAAGAACAAGAGGATTGTGAGTCCAATGTGTGTGTATCATTACCCACATCAATACAAGTTGAATGAGATGGCGTTAATGTAAAATAAAGCAAAGACATAGTGAGTAGCATGGCCACGATATAATGCATGTCAACAGCTGCATATCCGCCGTGTCATTTCAATATAATTTGTAAAAGGTTCTCTAACCTGGTATACTATGCCATTTTACAGTTTCCTTTGGCATTTTTTGTGGTTCCAGCGCTCACGCGCCACACAATCCTACAAGTCGCACAGTTAAGAGAACACTCTTGAGAGACCTCCAGCCAGTGGTTGACATCATGGTCAAGGAATGCCGAAACCTCCGTGACAACACCTTCCTCCACAGAAGCGTGCGCTTGTATAGAGGCTCCAGTGGCCATGGCGATAATCGCCATTCGATCAGCCATTTTGTTGTATGAGCGATAGTGATTTTCCCAGCTGGAGACACCGATATCGTAAGCAATTGATATTGCCTCTCGGAATAGCAGCGCCAGGTGTGGCTTGCGTGGAGGATGGTGCGTCCGTAGTCACGAAAGCACGAGTGCACTGTCCCCCACGACATGCAGAGGTGAGTAGCCGCTAGCCTTCGCTTGTCGAAGACCGTGAACGAGCCCCCAGTATTCAGCGACATTGTTAGTAATATTTGCAGAACCGTAGTCCATGCTCGATATCCACATGACGCATGCTGCGTGCGTCTGAATGTGAAGTTGGACAATGACGGATCCTGCTCCGCCCGGTCCAGGATTTCCTCTCGACCCTCGTCGAAGAAAAGTAGAAAACCCCAAATAGATTGTCACGCTTTAGCGGTCGCAAGGGAGGTGGATTGTCAGAGCCGATGAGGGTATCAGCAAGCGCCGACCGTACTCGTGCAAATAGGTGTCCGTCTACCCCCATGTCCGGCTGGTATGTTGAACTTCGAAACCGAGTAATTGCTCGTCGAAATTGTGTTCTGGCTCGTGCGCTGTGTATTTCCTGTGGCAAAACTGAGTCTTCCAAGCGGCGGAGACGCTCAGCCCAGATGGAATGTAATGTCGTCGAAACGAGAAAACGCCAGAGCTCACGTGTTGCTGGAAAATCCGCATCCTTCGCTCGAGCCAAATTTACGCCGGGGTCGACAGCGTTTTTTATGGAATCCCATGCAGAACTCGGAATACTCGAAAGGTCCATGCCAAACACCCAGACGTGAAGATCCGCCTCCTTTAAATCGCCTAGCTTTCGCCACCGTCCAAGTAGATAATCCCAATGGCGCCGGGCACTAGGGCAATTACAGAATACATGAATAGCCATGGCCGGTAAGGATGTTGAACACGCTGGATAGGGGCAGGATATATCTTGGCTAGCCCAGTTCCAGAGCGGACGTCTGTTACTCTTTAAACGATATAGCGTCTGCGCGTTGGTCGGGAATGAAGCCCGTACTTTACGAATGTCTCTCCACTAGATCAGAGATGTACCTGATGCAATCACTTGGAAATCCTGCTTCTCCACTCGGTCGTCGTGAATACGTTTACCTTCATCACTTAGCTTGTGGACAACGATCTGTTTGAGTTTTCGTCGTTGCGGCCTCCATCTTCGACGGCCAGCCCATAGGTGTACATTACGTGTAAGCTCTGGATGCGCACCAAAGTGAACAGTTGTTCCGCTGTCCAGACCTGCGGCGGTATCGCAAGCATGAGACTGTAGCCACCCCACCCGCCATACCCGTGTCGAAGTGCGATATCGATGTACCATCTCGGTCGAGGAGACAATTATGATATTGGTGGACCTTAGTGGAGTACGCAATCAATGTTCTGATTCAACCGGCCCATTTAAGAGTGCTGGAAAATTGTATAGACGGGCAAGGAAAAAGTCCCAAAATGCCGACGCTTCGCCATAGAGTGAGTGTCCATGTCACGCTTGGGCGCAAATCTGACGATACCACTCTGAGTCGTCTACTAGGTCAATATGTCGCCAATATACTTGTGCCCCCTCGCAAAATCCGCTCCATTTAAGGTATAAGCATTGCCTCTGCGGTCCCTCAGCTACGACATGTCCGTCAGCGTCGCGTGTACGATCCATCTGGGCTCAAAACGACCTGATGTCGCTCCTTCCGCTCTCATTCCGGCCCGCAACTTGTCATCAAGTATATGGCGAACATCGATTGTGACACTACCGTCTCCATTATAATCGACCACGGCTCTTGATGTAAAAGAGGCGGCCCTTCGGCATATCTCCTTGACCTCCCCGTGGCGAGCATGTGGAGCAGCTGAAAGCCCAACAATTTTAGAACCGGTTAACCATAGCGTCGCTAGAAGTCGATGGTCCTGGTCTTGGATCCAACATGGCGTGATGTAAGACGGACCCGAATCAGTAAAGCCCCATAGGAAGTATGCGATCAGTAAATCTCTCGAAGAAGCTGTAGCTGCCCACTGTCCAACAGCTGTCGTCGCCATAGTCATTTATTTTGTACGAATACACGGCATCGATAGCCCACCTATCCGGACTGGAGGAGATTCTCGCTCAAGAAATGCAGTGGTAGCATCTGGACGATCAAAAAATTTAGTCATAAGATGTCCCCAGCCGTCTGCCATTTCATCCGCAAATTCCTGCGACCGTTTCGACCCGTATGTAGTTTGTCCACTAAAAGAAACGATAGTATTGTCCTGAAATTTTGAGGACACCCGCGCGAAGAAAGACCGAGAAGTCTCTCCTGGAGAGTATGTGTGCTGGACAAGAAGTCGCTCTTTTTTGGTTCTTTGCCATAATCGCCGACGCTCAGAAACGTTTCGCCGAAGTTCCGCATGATTGTCGACAGGACTTGGCTGGTCGCATATCACTTGAGCACACGCTATTGATTTAGCTGACGAGTGCGCCTCCGACAGCGCCGCATCCAGACGGACATAGAGGCACTTTAGCCGCTGTCTGTAGCTGCGTGTCAGACTTTGACGGGCTATCTTGGTAGTTGCCACAAAAACTTTACGTAACCTGATCTTCCATTCGTCCCACCATTCGGCTAATTGTCTGGCCGTACGATAGTCCGACGTCGGAACAGACCTGAATATATCAATTGTAATCTGTGCCCGCTCAATGGCCTCAAATGGCACTGTTCGCGGCTGCTTGTGCACAACCCGGAACTGGATATACGTGCCGCAGCTTACGTACGCGCACAACATGTTCAGGCGCCCCAATCCGTATATTGATTCCATTGTGGTCAGCTGCTGGGCCAGGTACAGACAGATCGACATCTCGCATCCAATCAGCGTGAAGAGCACTCACGTACCACCGATCAAGTCGAAAACTGGCTGATCCACCGCCAGGAAAAGTGTAGAAATATGTGTGCGCCGCCGCATGAAAGGCTGAAATGGCCCTCTATTTTTCCGCTCGCTCCATGTCATCGTCGAGTACATCGCAAAGTTGCGCCTGCCCGAGAAGCCGTCTCAACGCCTGCGAATCATGTCTGCCGTGCGGCGAGACAAAAGATCGGTCAAGTCGAGGCTTAATGTGCAGTTAATATCTCCGCCCACGAACAAGGGTTCGTCGTATTTAAGCAGGTGATGTCGAAGCTTCTCGAAAAACGCTTCCCTTTCAGTCTTATCACTCGGTGCATATACGTTGACAACGAGAACGGCTTCACTTCAAATAGTAATTTGAACAGCCATCCAATGCGGCGTCCGATGTATCTCATGCCACTGTTCCATTTTCATAATCGACGAGTACGGATTCAGTAAAATAGCAACCTCTCCACGCGCTGTTTCGGACTCGTTTCAGCGAGTGCGTCCAGGCTTGTCCACGAAGCCCCATGTGGTGCTGTAAAACTTGTTCAGCCTTGCTGCTTCACCAATAGAGACTCGCTTTTCTTGTAATAGAACTAAGTCGATAACACCCCGTGTTTTGCGCTGCCTGAAATGGCCAAACCATTCTGCACAGCGTTCCGGATGCTTGGGAAATTCCGCGACATTTTGCAAATGCATACCGATGCTGTTTTCGCGTGGCCTTTGAGAATCCTTTAACATGGCCCGGCGACGACGTCGAGTTGAATCTTCCTTCGCACCCCTTTACAAATCAGCCCCTTGCGCAGCCGAGAGGCCCTCAGTACTGAAGGTCCAGCAGTTGACCATCACGAGCAATAAGGTCAATCACCGGCTGCTAGTTGGCAGGTTTGCATATAATGCTGAAGACAGCAGCGCGCACCTCTTTGGAGAGGTGGTATAATGCCGCTTTGGACTGTGGGATCACCATCTTCGTCTCATTCTCGACAGGTGCGAGCTGAGGTAGCAACACACACAGGTCATTGAGGACGCCACATTGATCCAAGTCCGGAAGCGGTTCCACGAAAGTCGCGCACAACAGCTCCGGCTGTAATTTGCTGAATTTTCTTCAGCGCTTTATGTTGTGGTCGTCTTCCCTCGGATCTGTCCAGACTGACCGTCTGCCGTTGCAGACCAAACCATACACAGCTCTCGAAGCTTTTCATCTGCGTGTGTGATATGCTGGCGTATCACAGACAGTTGAGACTCGCTGTTGATAGAATGTCCAAAGGTTTGGAGGGATTCCCTCGACATCGAGGCGAGGTAAGCAATTGGGTGCGGCAGGTCACTGACAAGTGCCGCCAATTCCAATGCACACGCTTTAATCCATGCGGATTGACCCTTTGGACCAACTGGCAGTGTAGTGGGTACCGCAGAAACCACTTTGCGCTGGGAAACCCATCTACGAATCGCAGCCGTGTTCGCCGAAATGTGTCTCGTGCTCTCCGGCACTGCGGCGGCCGCTACTGCAGCCGATGCGGTGTAAGGAACCTTGCGCACTCTAGTTGCACGCAACGTCTGATCGTGAGTATCTCGAGGGCGTATCAGATTCATCGGGGAATTAAGCGCCACGTGTGTATTCGATACCTTACCAGAGTCAATGGATCGTGTCAGCAGACCGTAAGTGCCCATGGCTAGGTCAGATATAGATCCTGAGGAGGCCTTGAGCTCGTCTTCTAAAGCTTTAGCTATCTCCACTGGTATAGGAACTCTGGCGGCGCATGGAGGAGGAGTTACGGCCCCTCCACCAAGATCATCCATGCGCATGGTATTTCCAAACTCAAATGTGCTGTTTGCCATATTGACATCGAGATCATGGGAGTACAGGTGGTCCGAGCCCTGGGGGCATGTCGAAGCAATTTACGATGGAGCCGAATCAGGTATTGATCCCCAGGTGGTACCGCCCTCGGTGCTGCCTTGGTTGGCACACTTAGCATGCCCCGTTTGCGGCTAATATAAGACAACATTCGCTGAATTGTCGAGCGACCCCTCTCCCTGATTTTCTCTGCCATCGCAGCAGGCAACTCGCTCGGCTTAGGGATAACGCACTTATCCGCAACCTCGATCTCGGGCGTCTCTTTCGGTGTGATTATTGCCAAGCGGCGTGTCAATTTTTTTAGTTTATCTGTGGCCGTTGCTGCTGCTGTCTTCGCTCGGTTCGCCTCTTCATCAGCGGATCGATATTCGTACTCAGAAGTAGGCAGTTCTCCATTAGCATCGTCGAGAGAAGCATTAAGGTCGAGACCTTTGTCTTCACGATCAAAAGCCAATTCCAACGCATGAGCGTGAGCTTCGAAGTAGCAAGCTTTCTTATCTTCGGCATTTAAATTCCTTTTTGCAGCGGTTGAGGTCAGAAGTTCGACTGTACGCTGTGCGCCCGCCACTTGAGATTGAGCCCGTTCCTGGGTTAAACCACCCGACATTAGTCGGACCTTCTCGTGGACACAGACCTGGTCATCGGCTTTATTTGCCCCGGCTCCATTATCTTATTGGCCCATCCGCGATTGGACCTCCTCCATTCCGAGCTCGTCATCTCTTGGGGATTCTTTGCCCAGGCTGACTTCTTCTGGTTGGTTCCCGTCAAAAGTGTCTTCTTCTACCTCCGAGTCAGGCGGTGCTGACTCGGGCCCCCCCGAACGAACACCTAGCACTGAATTTACCACTGAGGCTTTGGCCCCTTTTCGTAACAATATTTTATTTCTGGGGTCTTATACTGGGGATTTTCAACCATGGGACCTTTGTATTCTTCTTCTCAAAAGGGTTGTAGTCTTCTAGTCAGTGGTAGCTTGATAGGCTAGATTCTTCCATTCAGCATACCCCCTGGAAACCACTGACACAAATTCTTGAGCTCGAATTTCCGGTCCTTGGTAAGCCAAATACCAAGTTTAGTATCTTCATCCAGAATTAAATTCTTGTCACTAACATTAATGACCCTTAAACACTGGCGCTGTCCATACCATGTACCATTGTAGTCACCCATAGGTCTCCACGGGTAATCCATAATTTCCACTGATCGGATAAAAACCTCTTCAACGGTACCTCCACGTACTTGGTCGCTGGCAAATTCACATACTGCCCCAATTTCACTTCCGAAATATGCCCGCTATACAAGGTCTTGCGACCTACCAGCTGGATTCGCACTTCGTCTAATAAGAAGATCGTTCCATCTTCCATGTTCAATCGTATTTCGGCTGGCACCATAAAATCCATCCCCAAAAGTGCATCCTGGCCAACCAAGGAACCAACCCATACTTCGAAAAAATAAACCAGTACCCCATTCAGCGTAATCTTCACCTTAGTACGTCCTTTTGTGGTGTATACCACTTCTCCAATACCCACACACTCTTGTCTCTCGCTCGTATCGATTCGGCAGCCTACCTTACGAGCAAAGGTGATATCTAAAATAGATACCTCGACACCAGAATCGAAGAGCAGATTCGCGCGAGTATTGTTGACCTTCCCAGAGGCCTTAGCCTATTTAAACCACTTTTTCAGGGCATGATGTTTCCAGTATCTTCTTGACTCTCCCGGTAATAACTCCAACATCATCACCGGCTCTTCCCGTGTATAATCATCGGATATACGTGCATTGGCCACAACAGCTAAAGAATTAATACAGAAGTCCAATGTATTTCCAACCAATTCTTTCTCCTTAACGACATTCTCCACCGGATGCTTCTCCACAAATGCATAAATGTAACAATCAGAACGCTCGGCTCGTACCAGATTCAAAACTGGCGAGCGTCCTAATTTAACATATTCTCGGCGGCCTCCGGCAGCTGCCCCGCGTGCTTGGTCGGGTTGTACCATTGGCGAATCAAGTTGTAGAACGCTTCCATTTGGCACTTGCCCACGTCGTGGATCTCGTTACAAACACGACACACAAATAAGCAGCGGTCGGCCGGGTGCCCCTTCATCTACATCGTTTGCATACTAGTCGCTTTAAACAGTCCAGGTCCCCATGCTTCTTGGATCCACAATGTGTACACTTCATCAGTGGGGCCTCTGAGCCCGGTCTTTGTCCGGGGCCCTCCGGCGAACATCGGCCCCAATTTGGAATTGGGTCCTGATGGTCTCGAGGTCCATCCACATCTCGAGTCCTACCAGTGTGTGCTTTGGTCGCCACCGCATAAATTCGTCTCAGGTCCCCCTCCCTTTCGGATCCACTGGGAGCTGGACTCTTGCTCACCTTCACTTCCAGATGTAGCTCGGATGGCTTGGACAGTACGTCTTGGTTGATTTTTGGTATACCCTCGGTCGGAGGGGGGGGGTCGGGGCTTTCTGACGAAACTTTCTAAAACCGAACAGGACCTTTACATGACGCGCCTTCGCTCGCTGGTGAGCTATCAGAACTTCTTCCAGCCCATCTGCATGCAAAAATCTGAGCATGGTTAGCTGTTCCGCCAATTCTAGGTCGTCCAAAGTTTCCACATAAAGTTCCACATCTCTACGTTTCACATGGGGGGGTCCAGTCTGAATTTTCAGTTTATCCCTGAGCCCCTCCACATCTAAATGGTACAAATCTTCTAGTGGTGACTCGTCAAATTTCTCCCTTGCATGATAATACTGCCGGGCCACCGACACACCTAGGCCGCAGAAATGGACTTAAATTCTTGTAGAAGTATTTTTCAGTCGCCACGAACCGTCCGACCTAGTTTTCGTTACCAGTTCTAAGCAGGACTCGTGAGAAGGCCCCCAAAATTAAGACATTTCTCACTGTCTGGTGCCTGGTTTCGGATAAACGCAGTCTTTACTTTGGCGCTCCAGCTTTGGGAGCGGTCCTCATCATGGTACCTTCCGTTAAATTCTTTCAAGCCCTCTGAGGTCGACACTCGGATATGGGGAACAACAGTGGGTGCCCCACCTGCTGTAGCCGTTGCCACAGTCTCTACCCGGAAACGTCAAATCACCCGGATCGTATTCTCCATTATAAGACTCTGCCGACTCTATGTCCACATCCGGAAATTCACGTGGTGACCCCGGGTGATCGCTTTCTGGGAGGGCCTGGGGTAAAGTGGCCCTCGGCCCCTCATGACCTGCCCCCTGTCCGATGCATTTCGGGTGGACCCCTTCTCCTCTAGGAGCTTAGCCATCGCCTTTTCGAAATATGACTGGAGCGCACCAGGGGAACCTGCCTCATCCTTTACATTCTGATCAATTGTCCCCAGCGATCTTGGCTCCACTTTGCACCGGGCCCCTGTCACATCTTCACGTACTTGTGGCTGGGCCATCGGGATCGCTGCATCCATCTGTTCTGCTTTGCGAATCCGTGCTTCGAGCAGGGGCTGCACCGGTTGGACCCAGCTGCATCCGATTCACTGTGTCCATTAGGGCCGAGACCATAGACGAAGTGGCCGACTCGTACTGAGACCTCGGTGGTGATCCATCGTGGGACCCTGCTGAAGAGCCTAGGCCATGGACAGCTGCTATAAAAAACACACGTGACGGGGTACCTCCTTGGGGGTAATCTCACCCACTAACGCCTTGATATGACCATGCAAGGCCACCAGGGTCTTCTTCAGGGTCTCGAAACCGAAATCAAAGAGGGTCTCAGAAGTAAGGTTTCCAGCATCCATCCCTGCTTCGTGAAGCAGGTTCGTCAGGGCCTTGAGAACCTCGAGGCATGTCTGGGTGGGCAGGGCCTTTATCGGGCCATGGACCTGGTCTAGCAGCTTGACCTTGAGCGTCTTCATCACCGGTTCCTTTCACAAAATCGTCTTCAACTTACTCTGGTGATATGCTTCTTTCAGGTCCTCTTCCGTCCAGTCTCTACTAGCTACACCATGGCTCTCTCCCGACTCGTCCGTCGTGTCTCCGCCTTTTGGTGCCTTCAGCTTGGTATTCTTCTTTTTCTTTTTCTTGCTTTCATTTTCGCGGTTCTTGTCGTTCTCATCTTCGCCACCATCACGTTTCATTTGTGCAATTTTTTTGTTCCTTCCCTTCGCTGAGCTTGTCGTTCTCGTGCGATAAAGCTGGTATGTAGCATCGGAGTAAGCTTTAAGACTTGCGTGAAAGTCATCCCAAGAGTTAAAGACGGACTGGAGCTTCGGAACGCGGACAACGATTTCACGATGGTACATGGACTGTGTGGCTGTATCGTTGACGCTGGTTTCGGTGTTTGTTCCCGTCTCAAAAGTAGATACACTCTCTCCAATCAAACATCGCTGCAAAGAATTTGAGTCCACATTTGACGCAGACGCAATTGAGCCAGTGGTATCATTAACAGAGTTGATTACCTCTTGACTGCTTCCACCAGTCTCTTCAACGATACCATTTAATCGGTGGTTGTGCTTTTGCACTTGACGATTAATCACAATGTACCAATCACCATCTACATTGCGCTCCATCCGAGCAAGTAACATAGCTGGGCATGGACTTCCATCAATGTATTCGTCAATGCGAGATCCTTTGCCTCGTGCTCTTCGTTTCCAGCCAAAAGTACAAATTAATAGCTTAAAAAGCACTTGTACTCTTCTTGTAATGGAGCACCCTCCGACTATACTGATTACAGTATAGTCTACTTTCACTGATTACAGTAAAAGCAGGTGCCTCAATTACCTCACGTACACGTGGGCAGAGGAAGGGAATCAACTAAACAAACGCTTAGTTGAGAGGGAAAAGAAAACTGTATTTAATATAGTTACTATCTTAATACAACTAATCTGTTATAACCTATGTAAACTATATTAAACTACAACTATGTATGTTGACAACTTGCCCTCCACTCATTGCGCGCGTCCATCGGTCATTGGTCAGCGCGTTGGTTGATATGATGGTCCTATCAACCAATGAGAGGGCATCTCCAACTTCAAGAATATCTAGGAACAATATTATAAGAAAAGGTAATATTGTCAAATATTATTAGTTATAATAATATTTTTATTGACACTTCATATAAGTGTCAATTTATGTAACGGGCTCACCCCGTTACACTTCTGGGATTAGGCGTGAAGAAGATAATACTTCCTCATAACTTGCGTAGCTTGCAACATCGTGGTCGTTCTGTCCTATTTTTATGTAACGGGCTCACCCCGTTACACTTCTAGGATTAGGCGTGAAGAAGGTAATACTTCAGCATTACTTGCGTAGCTTGCAACATCGTGGTCGCTCTGTTTTATTTTTATGTATCGGGCTCACCCCGTTACACTTCTGGGATTAGGCGTGAAGAAGGTAATACTCCAGCATAACTTGCGTAGCTTGCAACATCGTGGTCGTTCAGTCCTAATTTTGCTGCAGCGGATGCTGCAACTTTTTCGTTTCTTGCGGCTACCTACACAGTTGACCGTGTACAAAAAACTTGCGCTGTGTCAAATGAGTACTGTGCTATAAAGCAGTGGAAAGCGTCTCAAGAAGCATGCACATTCACCGATACTCGTGGCACACAAAATCCTCCACCATCTATCGCTTCTGAAGAATGGTTCCTGGTGTCAAGACCATATCCCCCAGCGGTGTACTTCCTGATTTGTGGCTAATTACGTAGATAAATTAACTTGGCACGAAGAAGGGTGCCTTTTTTACCCATAAATACTGACGATGGGGGATGTGCCGCAGGGCGATGCTCCCTCACCACTTGAGAACCAAGATGCACAAGTGCAGTGGGAACACGTGCCTGGTCCTGTGCCAAGGGCGGCTGGAAGGGTCTCATTCGCGACTGCGGTCACCGAAGGCGGCCATCGCATCGACCCTCATGAATGTATCTACCCCGGCGTACCCAACGGAACCGGAACAAGAAACGACCCTGGCGAACCTACCATTCTTGGCGGCAAAATTAATCCCGTCGACCGCAGTACCTCGACTCCGGTGGAGGTCGTTGGGTCGCAAGACCGACGTACCTTACTGGTGCGCACAACTTCGAGACCTTGGATCGATAAGATTGATGAATATCTGCGTCCAATGATGCCACTTGGGGAAGAGGCGCTTGCAACTTGGTTGATGGGAGGCATTGTACTTCCATCGCCGCCCGGTTTTTATTAGTATGCACGCACACAAGAGCCACGCGGGTTGCGATGCTTGATTTTTTTTGTTGGAATACCTCGAAGGCAAGGTCATCGCGGTCGTGCCTGCTTCCGTCCGTATGCCTCAACATATTGCTGAGAAAACGCTGCTTCTACAACTTTTGGAACGACGCGAAGGGGAGACGACTTCTGATTCACTCATTCGGGAGCTAGTCAAGGGGGCAAAGCGCAATTCGGACACTCGACGTCTCACCTTTGTATAACCTGACCAGGCGGCTGCGGAGAGCTGGCATGCAAAATTTATTTCATTTCGTGGTACTCGCCTACAACTATTGTGTCCAGCTACCATGGAGAGGGATGACATTGCTTCTTCATTGACACCCAATACTACTTCAATTCGCAGCATTATGCAGTACCAAGTGAGAATATTGGTACATGGTGTGGTCGCGAGCACTGTGCAAGCTATCCTCTCGTCGAGTATGTCATGCTCGGTGACGTCGGGGGTTTGGGGGTGTTTGATAGGGACAGAGGCGTACGATTCCAACTTCTTTTTTCCTACTTTCAATACCGTTTCATGCCCCGAAGAGATCAAGTTGGTGACGCACATCACGACGCCCGACAAGACATTGTTTATCTATCACCACCGCCATTTCCAACGAGCCTCCTGTTTTTTGTTACTGGCCGCATCATTCAAGTGCAAAATGCGCGGCCATCAGGGGCGAACTATTATTTGAACGCCACCGCGAGTTCATCGGTATGCACCATGTTGCCAAAACAGTCAGTGTGGTGGAGTGGGATTCGCAAAATTGCTGATGCGATCCCAACTCTCCACTGGCGCCCGGACGACCGACTAACGGAGGGGGTACCCCGATTCCGTGTGTATAGCCTTCCTCACCTTGTGTACCCGTCGGTAGGGCGGGTTGCTCTCTTCTCGGTAGACTTGAGTCGATGTTGAACTTGATTGTGATAGGTATAGGTGGGAGGCGATCGACTGGAATTCCTCACACGATCGCAGTTGTTCTTGGGGTGCTCTATTTGAGTCGCCCTGATCCCCCTTGAGATTGCCTTGTCCAAAAATGTAGATACTTGATCCGCTTGCCTTCTGACCACTTGAGCCGTCTCGCGATCTTGTATCTGGACTTCTTAGTCCTCTGCGTCCAATCGCAGCTTGAGTTGTTTTGTTGAGAATTCTTGCAATCCCTGGCCAAACAATCCAGGGATATGACTTGCGTAGTAGGTAGACTTCCTTGAGACGTCGGGAGACCAAAGAATCCAGCCCGGAAGAGAAGTCGACACGTGTACTTAGAAGCAAATTGAACTCTGTTAATGTTAACCAATCAAATACCAAAACCTATGATCTTGACTATCTGTAGCTCAGGATCTGTTGCCACGTATCGCCCTTTCGGAAAAAATCAGATCTCGGAATGTGGTCCACTCCAATATCGCCGCGATCTGGATCGCTCCCTCGATCGGATCTAATACCATTTTAGTACCAGATCGCGGTACTAAATAATTAGTACCAGATCGCGGTACTAAATAATTAATACCAGATCGCGGTACTAAATAATTAGTACCAGATCGCGGTACTAAATAATTAATACCAGATCGCGGTACTAAATAATTAATACCAGATCGCGGTACTAAATAATTAATATCGGATCGCGATCCGCCGGATCACGACTTGTCCTCTTCACCGTTTCTCAGGTCATGTGAGATAGTTCATCAATGTGACATTTCATATCCACCATTCCAGTCCTCCATAGCGACGTGATCCACACCAGACCGTCCTCCACATGCTTGGATGTACCCATCTTCCTCCTTAGCGACCGCGTTCAAGCGGATCGCCATCGGAAATACTGGAGATCGCAATAGCGTAGTTTCTAGGCCATATTTGACCCCACATAGAAGTGCAAACTACTCCATTCACTGTTTTCCATCCTATTTGACATCGTCTTGAAACCTTTCTGCGAGATCGCGACTCATCAATATTGGCCACGAGATCGCGACTCATTAATATTGGCCATTTCGGACTTAACCGAAAATATGTGATCACACTTGGCGAAATTCACTCTTTCACTTTGCCACATCAGCGTCTTGACTTTTCAGCACCTCGATGCGAATGGGCACTTGCAGCATGTCGCCGGATTGGCAGAAACATTACAGGCATCTACGGCCAAGCTGAAGGATGAAGCTTGCAAGCCACCACTGTAAGTCAAGATCTCCAAGTCTTTGCAAAAGACTGTCCTAGGGAGGATACTTTCCACTCTTCTCCCCGTGGACAGCCAGCAGCGAGTGGCGGTGCCACAAGTGCCGCTTGGGGATCTATGTGCAGAAGATGTTGACAAAAACTGGTCGATTATCCTCGAGGTCGCCCCTTCTACAGAAGAAGTCACGATGGAAGATATCTAGATGCCAGACCCTAGTGAAACTTCAAAGGAAAAAGTGGACCGTCTACGCCAGATTATTTGGCAGAAACGACATCTGTTGATGGGAAAAGGCATTGCGTTACCACCGGCAGCCCGAGGAGCAGTGTGCGACATCGAAATGGGAAACACACGGCTTATCGCCCATCGTGTACGGAAAGGGCCCCTTAGCTTAGGGAGAAGCTGTCGGACCTAATCAAGGGCCTGTTATTGTATAAGATTATCCAGCATTCTACCTCCCCGTGGGCCAGCCTAATGATCATCGTCAAGAAGAATGGAGTGGATATAAGGCTGTGCATCAATTACGAGATGGTGAACGAGCTGACACGTCTCATGGTTTACCCTATGACTCTTGCTAACGAATTGTTGGAGGATTTGGATAAAGACCTATGGTATTGCTCGCTGGATATGGCCAGTGATTAATGGGTAGTTATTATGACTAAGAGGTGTGGCGAAGCTTAAGAGTTAATTTTGCAAAGTGTGATGGCATATTTTCGGTTAAGTGTGAAAATGGTCAATATTGATGAATAGCGATCTAGCAGAAGAAGTTTTCAAGACGTTGCAAAATGGAATGAACAACAGTGAATGGTGGCGATCGCAGTTCTATGTTGAATTAACTATGGCCTAGAAACTACGCAATTGTGATCTTCGGTATTTTCGATGGCAATCCGCGTGAACACGATCGCTAAGAAGAGGGATTGGTAAGTTCAAGTATGTGGAAGAAGGTCTACGTCACTGTGGAAGACTGGAATGAGGTGGACATGACATATCATAGATGGACCATTTCACATGATCCGAGGAACGGTGAAGGTAACAAGTTGTGATCCGGCGGACCGCGATCCGATACTAATTATTAGTACCGCTATCCGATACTAAATTGGTATTAGATCCGATCGAGGTAGCGATCCAGATCGCGGCGATATTGGAGTGGACCACATGACAAGATCTGATTTTTCCGAAAGGGTGATACGTGGCAATAGATCCTGGACTACAGATAGGCAAAATCGTAAGTTTTGGTATTTGATTGGTAAACTTTAAAGAGAGTTTCAATTTGATTCTAAATACAAGTGTCGACTTCTCTATTCCGGGCAGGATATTTGGCCTCCCGACGCCGAGAATATCAACTACAAGTGCACCCTGGATTGTTTGACCAGGTGAAGGAACTATCGATACAACAACTCAACTGCGATCAGACGCAGAAATAACAAGTAAGGGCAAGGCAAGCAAGTGCAGGACGGATCAAGTGGTCAGAAGGTTCTGCTCAAGTGGTCAGAAGATTCAAGCTTCGCCTTATTGGACTATTGGGATCTATTGGTACGATCAACAAACAAGTACTCGGTCGATCTTGTAAAGATTTCCACAAGATCACCAAAACCCCTATCCCTAACCCGATTAGGATCAACATCGACTCAAGTCCACCGAGAAGAGAGCAACCCGCCCTACCGACGTGTACACAAGGTGAGGAAGCTTTATACTCGTAATCGGGGTAACCCCTCTGTTATTCGGTCGTCCGGGAGCCAGTGGAGAGTTGGAGTCGCATCAGCAATTTTGTGAATCCCACATTTCCACAGAGGGCTTGTTTGATTTCGGCATTAGTGACTCCGTTTAAGTGGTTCGAGTGGAGAAGAATGCTGTTTGGACTAAAGAACGCGCAGCAGACGTATCAGCAGCTATTAAATAATGCTTAATATGGATTTCTTACGATTTCCTCAAAGCCCAGATCAGACAAACAAGAGGACCTGTTCGAGATAGGCTATCCCGAGGTGGATCTCAAGAGGTCTATATTAGGACGTAGATCCTATATCGACGACATTTTGGTGACCTCGGAGACATGAGATGACTTATGCGTAAAAGTGGAACGACATTTGAAGGTATGTGACAAATTAGCGCGGTCAAAAGCTCATGGGGCTGTCAAAAGGTAGATACCTTGGCCACCAAGTATCAAAGGAAGGGTTGGAGGCCCACGCTAAGGAACTCCAGTCCTTGGTGGATTTACCGTTGCCCACCACCCTAAAAGCTATGCAGTAGTTTCTCGGAAGTCTCAATTACTACAGTCGGTTCCTGAAAGACTACGCCGTTTATGCGTCAATATTGTACAAACTGAGGGAAGTGGATTATCACGTATTACGAAACCGGATAAGTGGGACTGGGGACATACATAAAATGACCAGGAGGAGGACCGATGGGCCCGGGTGCAGGTGGCATTTGCTATGTTAAAATATAAGAACTACACTGCCTCAATCCTCCCTCATTTCGATCCAGGCCAAAAACCTGTCATCGTCGTCTATGCTAGCGAGTGGGCCATCTCGGCGTCTTTGGTACAGAAGTACGAGGGTGTATATATGCCAGTAACTTTTACTAGTCGGACGTTGAAGCCGAATAAGATTAATTATGACATTGTGGACAAGGAAGTTTTAGCGTTATTGCGGATATTCGACCTTTGCTATACATTGCTGGTCACCCGTCCAATCAAGGTACTAACTCTAAATTCCACGTAAGCGTGGTTGGTCCGGTCACCAAGTCTTCAGGGCCGCCTTGGAAATTGGGCTGCACTCCTGTCTCAATGGACGCTAGAAGTGGTCAAGTGTAAGCGGGGCGAAGATGAAATACTGGGGACATTGGCAGCCAGCATAACGTCTCGCGAAAACGTGAACTCTATCTTGTCCTCGATTGCCCCTAGGAAACACCCGCGCCAAACTATCACGATGGTTCCCCCTACGGTTGAGCCCGAGAAAAGCCTCTATGTGGTCAGTTTTGATGGGTCTGCACGAGTTAAGCGCGGAGAAGGGTCCTGCAGTGCTATCGTGTGGCAACTCCCAGGTTGGAATGTGGTCGCAGCTGCTTCCCGATATTTGACTAAAACAACAGTGATTGAGGCAGAGTATGAAGGCCTATTGTTATGTTTCCTTTTACTGGAGAACTTGGAGCGTAGGCGTCTGGTGGTATGTGGATATTCTAACCTGTTCATTCGACAGATGCGAGAAGAAATCAAGTGTAAGGTGCAGGGCCTGACAGCACGACGGTCGAAGGACCTGGAAAAACTCAGGTCCTGGCCCGTTCATGAGTTCCTATACATGAAGCGCGAATGATATCAAAGTGCAGACCGACTTGCTAACGCGGCCCTACACCAGCAACAGGGTGTCGATATAGAACCGGAAGAATAGTTCAAGGACCTCGAAGCAATAATCGTCTACCTGAGCTTTTGGTAACCAAGGACCAAAACCCTGCACTGCGAGTTGCAGCCGTTACGAGGTCCCGGGCCCTAGCCAGAATGCCGACGGAAGTCTTGCAGGAGGAAGTAGTGCAACGGGAAAGGATCGAACGAATTGCAGCAGCCCAAGATGAAGAAATGTGATACGTGATTTAAAAGTAACCCTACGAAGTAATTGGAGTAATTTATCGGCAGAGGTGGCATTTACGTGTGATAGATTGAGATGAACTACGCTTTGGATGATGACGAACTTCTTTTGTACTGCCCTTATAAGGGAACAACTGACGAGGACCGTGATGGGTTGATCCGGCTAGTTATACCTGAAAGTCTACAATAAGACTTTCTACACCACTACCATACGAGTCTAGAAGGGGGACACCAGGGAGTTGGCCGTACATACCAACGGATCCGGAAACATTTCCATTGGAAAGGCTTATTCCGGAGTGTTCAGCGCTATGTTGGCACTTGCGGGGACTGTGAGACCGGCAAAGGTGGCCCAACCTTGCGAGGCAGGATCCCAGAACAAAATTCAAGCTACCTACCCGCTCCAAGTTATCGCGATGCCTAAGTCATTCAAAGGTAACACGGAGCTGTTAATTTAGGTGGACCTGTTTACGGGATATGTGATTGCCAAGGCTAGCTCCTCTAGGTCGGCCCAAACCGTGGCAGAAGGTTACGAAGAGTGCGTGTTCCGTCGGTTCGGGGCCAGTGAGGCGATCCAGCATGACAGAGAACCCAGTTTCAAGTTAGATTTCTTTCGCGCCTTCAACCGCATGATTGGGCAAAAACAGCGAGCTACTATGGCGTATCGATCTCAGTCCAATGGCACAGCAGAAAAAATGGTACAGACTATTACACGTTTCATCAAAATGGATGTGTCAGAGGTGGATCAGAAGGACTGGGATGCCTATTCAGAAAGGCTTACTTTCGCGTTGAACACGGCACAGGACCGGATCCGAAAGGAAACGCCATTCTTCTTTGTACGCCTGAAGTACTCTAAGCCACCATACCGCTGAGCAGCACCAAGCGGCGTGAATGTGAACCTTGCCGACGGTTATATAGCGTGCAACGTCAGTATCGCCGTGCGAGAGAACAGGTCAACGAATTATTACGATCGGCGATGAAAGGTCTAGCCCAGGCCCACAATGAGGAGGTGGTTGATGGCAAAATTGAGGTAGAGTCCCAAGTATGGTTATACTTGGACCGGGTCAAGGATGGCTATTCTTGAAAGCTGGTACATCTATGGCATGGGCCGTTCCGAGTGAGAGAACTGGTGGGTGACTATGCCGTTCGTTTAGACATCAGTGGAACAGACTACCGTATATACCCGTTGGTACACATTTCGAAAATAAAGCTACCCGGATGTACAGAATACAATATTGGTGATAGACAAAGCGGACCGGGTGGATTTTGATGAGGCTCAATTGTCAAAAGATAGTTGGGTTGCGGAATTGGAAGATGAAGAATACGAAGTAGAAAAAAATTCTAGACAGACGTATGGGAAGGAAAACTCGGTACGGACGGATCCAGTGTGAATATTTGGTACAATGGAAAGAATATCCTGACCCGTCATGGGTGGATGAGGTGGACCTCAACTGCGGAGGATTGCTTAGGGACTATGAGCGCAGGCAGGCTACTCGGAACCGATTCGAGGCAATGCAGAGTCATGAAGAGTAGTGGGAAGGGTTCATCTTGGGAAGGCCAAGATGATGCAAGAAGGATGCGGTGTTTATTATACATTTACAAATGGGTCAAGTTACATGTTCGAAAGTGAGGCAGCCCAGAAGAAATTGCGAAGTATTGTGAGACCCCGAATGCCGAGGGTACAGCGCCCCAGGGTCCCGAGGGTACAGAGCCCCGAGAGTACAGGGCCCCGAGGGTACAGGGCCCCGAGGGTACAGGGCCCCGAGGGTACAGGGTCCCGAGGGTGCAGGCTCAAAGAAAAAGAGTGGGAAGTTACTATGGAGAAGCATTGGAGTGGAGCGACTATTACGGATACGCGGAAAGCTGACTAAGTATTCTGCGCACTGTTGCTCGTGTGAAATTTGCCAGAGAGAAGATGGATCCAAAAGTCGGGGTGCTCCTAAATGTTCTTCCGATAGAGCACGCGCCAGGGTTCAGTGTTGTCTGCTGTCTGCAATGCCTCCAACAAACCCACCTGAGGATCTTCCTTTTTAACAATCGGATACCAAACGGTCAGCTGACGGGTCGGAATCATGGGTTACGAGTAGGGGTCAAGCAGAACGTACAGGTCACAGTGACCGGTCATCATCCCTTCCAAGACCTTCTCAAGCACATCCATCCAAGCCCTCGCAGCCTTGGCCCGTCGTTTCTTCCTCGCATTGAAGAGCCGAAAGGCGTATTGGCTCTTCGTACGAGGTTCAGCAGAGAGGTTTTGAGAACATTCATGGGCGAGACCCTGGCTGCTGGGACCCTTGAATGTTGGTGTAGGAACCTTGCTGGCTTGACCCTTGCTGCTGGGACCCTTTGACGTATGGACGGGACCTTTTCTGGCTTGAGTTGTACTGTTGGGATTTTTGAACGTGGAAGTAGAACCCTTGCCGGCGGGACCCTTGCGGCTGGGACCTTTAGGCGCCAAAGTATTAACCTCGCCATCTGGACCCTTGGCCGGTGGTTTCTTCTTGGCGTTGCTAGGCTCGTCGCTATCAGTCTCAGAGTCCGGACCAAACATTTCCAAGAATACGTCTGAGTACGCTGTACGTTCCTTCTTTTTCTTTGATAAAAGAAGAGCTGCGCGAGATTTACGAGGTGACAGAGACTTCGAGAATCGAGTAGGAGATCTAGACTTGGTCTTATTCGACAGGTCTATGACCTCTGGGCCGGACGTTTTAGTAGAGGTTGCAGGACCGGAGCGACGACTGGATGCCAAGGGCCTGGCCATTGCGGCGAACAACGATTCGTCACTACTGCTAGATTTGGTCCCAGACGACCCCGGAGGATGGGCGGCTTTTCGCTTCTTCGACTTAGGAGGGGCCCGAACCTTGGCTGAAGGCGAACACGATATTTTCATCGTTTTGGAGTTCCGGGCTCCGGTCGTGAACGGAGTCGATTTTGCCGCAGTACCTTGAGCCACCGTCACCTGTTTCTGCAGCTGGTCCCCGGACGAGGGTCTTTACGCGACTCTTGTAGTTGGCCATCTCTCTCTGGAGCACCGACACTTTGTTTCGATAGTGCTTGGGAACTGTGAAGTGCGTCTAACTTGGACTCCAGCGACTTAATCTTGGCCGCGGAACTTTCCACAGCCTCGTTGTACTGGTCCTTCCAGTACTTGATCTGGGATCGGGACTCTTCCACTTCCTGGGAGTTGTCCACCCGTTGGGCGAGTGCGTCCCGGTACTCGGCGATAGCCAACTGGTCTACTTTTATGTTCGTGGACCAAATCTCTGACCCAAGACCGTATCCAGGGCGGATGGGCCATTTCGAATTCCATGATGTCGTCTATGCGGCGTTGTAATTCTTCGGTCCGGCGATGTCTCACCTGTTAGGCCCGTTGAAGGACCCTGTGTTCCTCAGCGAGGGCCTCCATGGACTGGGCCCGTTCCACCGCAATACGTAGGACTTCCCAAGCTTGAGCGACCTCCAGATAGGGGTCTTCCCTTTAAGGTCTACGGTCGGAGCAACCTTGTCAGGATCAGGTCCAGGGAGTGCGGGAAAGGCCAACGGTCAGGTGCTTGGTACCCGTTGAAAGGATTACGAGAAGTCACTGGCAGATACAAGACTTGTGAGTTGGTGAACGTAACCATCCAACCGACACAGGGACACTTACTGTTAGCTCAAAAGGGAAGGACAAGGGTGCAATGGGTCTTGCCGCAGTTCGGAAGACCAGCGCGCAGGGGACAGCTGTGGTGAAGTGCCAGGAAAAGTTAGAGTTTAAGGGAAATGGAACCGAGAGCAAGAGAATTTCTGGTCACTTCCCTGAGGGAGTGACCACGACCCGGCCTCGCGGATTTACAACCACACACCAGGCCCCGCCTTATTAAAAATATAAGGACCCAAACGTGCGGATCCAGCACAGGCTCCAGGCTCCGGAAACAGGTTCCAGGGGCCCAGGGGTTCCAGGGCTCAGGGGTATCTGGGCCCAATGTCCGAGGATACAGAATCGGTACACGGAATATCGAAGAGTACAGAAAGTACAGGTACCAAGGAGCCAATTCTTACTTCAAGAGTCGACACGGGGCACTACCTAGATCAAAGGGTTAAGGTTAGGCAAGAAAAGCATACAGAGAATAAGATAAATAAACACACTTGAATTTGCATTACACGTGGCAGCTTTAAGCGCCCCTTCTAAGCTTCTCCGTCGCTCCACCTCTTCCGGGCGGGATACCCTTTGGCCCCCCGACGTTAGCAGGTGTTAGACGACTCAAGCTACGCAAGCTGAACCTCAGGATAGTTGGCCTGAGGTGTCAAGACACCCAACACCCGCTACAGGAAGCGGTTTCCCTACGAAGAAGAACACAAAGGGGTCCAAGGACCAAGAACAGTCAGCCACCAAAGGGGTACATAGTACCAGGTGCATCGCTCTCGACTAAGTCGATTGAGCCCAAGAAACCCGGGCCCGAGTGAAGTATATCTACTCGTGGGCCCCCAAGTCCCTCCATACAAGGACCAAGTCTATAAGTCTTCTGCGTTTAACGAGGAGCAAGACCAGCCAAACCTACGGTTACACAAGGTGAGACCCAAGGTTGAAGCGAAACGGTATCGGTGTACCTTCTCCGTAAGTCGGCAGTCCTGCACTGTATGTGTTTGTGTCTCTCTCACGTCTTTTAAGAATCCACTCCACCACACATACCGATGGATAACCAAAACGTGTTCCGCGTAAAACAGTGTTTTCACCGTGAATTTTCGACGGTTTCCAGAGTAACGACGCAGTTTTGGTGTACGAAATTAATTAATCATTTGATTGCATACTTGGGATACCGTGGCTGTCACGTCATCAGCCGAAAATAGATTGGCTATCTCGGTCCGTCAAACGACGAAGCAGATATGACGTCAGTGAAGTGTTTACTCATTTGTTGGTCGCTTCATCCGAGTGGCCTCACGTCAGGGTCGTAAACGAACTCGCCACGACTAACTGTTGCGCAGAAAGAGCGATGGCCCTCTATGCGCGGTATGTTCCGATACACTAATGGAGCCACAGATCGATACGGTCGAACAGCGGTTCCCGCATACACTGACATCGGTCGAACAGGGGTTCCCGATTCACAGCGAGGCGGTCGAACAGCGGTTCTCGCACACACAGACATCGATCGAACATGAGTTACCGATTCTCAACGAGGCGGTCGAGCAGGGGCTCCCGCGTACAAGCACATAGGACGAGCAGAGGCTCTCAATCATCATCAAGGCGGTCGAGCAGGTCTCCCGCATACTAGGTTCTCGACCAATATCGCAGTGGTCGAGCAGGGGCTCCCGCGTACAAGCTTATCAGACGGGCAGAGTCTCCCGATCAATATAGAGGCAGTCAAGCAGGGGCTCCTGCCTCTGATTGGCGAGAATGGGAGGACTATGGATCCGCATGAGACCGGCGTGGTGGAGACAGAGCTCCCACGTTTAGAGGGTGGTACGTCATCCTCTTGTGATAGCGACGTGCCAGTCTCGAGCAGGGGCTCGAGACGCAAGAGAAAACGCAAGAAAGGAGAACGCCGATCGCCGAGACGACGACTCTCACGTCAAAAAGCTGATACAGATGGTTCCGTAGTGGCGAAATCCGTATGTGCACTCGAATTTGTGGAGGGGTCTCCACATCGTGGCCTCTACATTGAGGTAGTAAGCCCACCGTGCACTGCTGCAAAAACACATCTCTGTCAGACCTTTCATGGAAAGATTGCCTTCACGACCTCAAGGAAGGCGACATCGAGCAAGTGTGAATCGTTTCAACCACCGAAGAAGCCAGTGAAGAAGTTCTGGAGGCTCTCCCAAAGAGAGCCGAGCCTAAATCAGCGCGCGAAGAACGCTTCGCGGCACAGTCTTGGGATGCTCTTCGTGCTTCGGGAAACCCTTTCTACGATATCGCCCGTGAGTACGTCGATATTCTTCCGGAGAAAATTACAGCTGAGCTTCCGGCGGATCGTGGTGTGCGGCACGAGAAGGATCTAGTGCCAGGATCGAAATATTGCGTGACACGGCAGTGGCCGTTACCGCGCGATCGAGTCATCGCTATTGATGAATTTTTTTAGGGTCGCCGCAAGGCTAACCATGTCCGCGAGAGTATCTCGCCACATTCGAGCCCGACTTTCTGTGTAAAGAAAGCCACCGGCGGTTGGCGCATTGTGCACGCCTTCAACAAGCTGAATGACGCCACGATCCCGCCTCAAACGCCTATCCCTCGAAAAGACATGGTATTAAATACCATGTCCGGGAGCGAGAGCTACAGCGCCATATATCTGACAGACGGTTTATATTAGATCCTCATGAGGGACAGTGACATTCCGTTCAATGCGGTCAGCATTCCAAGCGGGATGCTTTGGGAGTGGCTAGTCATGCCACAAGGTCTTAAGAACGCTCCGGCTACGTTCAATCGGATGGTGACACAAGTACTTCGTCCACTTCGCGACTTTGCACCGAGCTACTTTGATTACATTTTTGTTTACAGCCGCGATGAGCAAAAGCTCAGCGCTACGGAGGTACACCTTCGACACTTGCAGCAGGTGTTTCAAGTTATGCGCGAGAATAAATTGTATGCGAATTTAAAGAAATGTGTCTTCTGCGCTCCCGAGATTCCAGTACTCGGTTGCTACGTCAGCAAGGAAGGTTTCCGCTCTGATAATGAGAAGATCTCATCGATCTGTTCCCGGCCAAAGATAAAATGAATTACGTTAATGGCCTGGTCTGGCGAATTATTTGCATAAGTAAGTATACGCAGAACTATGCTGAGCTAATTCAGCCATTATCGACTTTGCTCAAGAAAGACGCAGTATGGTTATGGACGGCAGAACATCAATCTGCCTTCGACTCCGTAAAGAAGTGCTTGTCCGAGGCACCGGTGGTGATGTTACCTGATGAGTCTAAGCCATTCCACGTCGTATGTGACGCGAGCAATTTTTCTATAGGATGTGCCCTCATGCAATTTGATGACGAGGGTCGAGAGCGCGTCGTAAGTTTTTCAATCACGACAGATGAAACCTGCCGAGAAAATTATCCGGCATACGACAATTCTGGCTATGCGTTACGCGCTGATCAAGTTTAGAGCATATTTGCTCAACGAAAAGATGTTTTCTATCTACACAGATCACGCATCATTGCGTACCGCCGTCAAGAGCCCTTACTTGTCCCAGCACATGGCACGGTGGCTGTCATTTTTCGCCGAGTATAAATTTGTGGTACATTACAAGCCTGGCAAGAATAACTTTCTCGCTGACGTGCTTTCTCGTCGTCCTGATTACGATCCTCGGCGCGACATGGGTCATCAAACGGAGAATGTTGATGACGACGAAGATATCTGTGCGTGTTGTAGTGAACTGGGAATTAACGCGATGATTTCGACACCCGTGCTGTCGATCCGAAATCAGATCGCTGAATCCTACGCGAATGATTCCTTCTATGCAGGAATCATCAATTATCTCAGGGACCCGAACGAAAAATTACTCGCGAAGTTTGTGAAACCAACAAGCGACAACATCAAGCGTTACGCGCTTTACGATCCGTTGCTGACGTACACGATGGACTTCTTTGATTCCTCGCGTGTCGTCATCCCTGCTGATGACGATCCTCGAGACCGATTGGTCTCCATGAGTTTCACGACAGCCCAGCTGGCGGACACCTGGGTCGCGAGAAGACGTTTGCAGCTATTTCTCGCGTATTTTTCTGGCCGCGAATGTATAAATACATTCAGAAATGGGTGCGCTCCTGTGAAACCTGTCAGCGTGTGAAGCCCGCGCCATCCTCACAAGCCCCATTGCGTCCGCTTCCGATTGCTACGGAAGCCTGGCGCTCGGTCAGCATGGATTTTATCTTTGGCCTTCCACCGGATGAACAGAAACGCACGGGCGTATTGGTTCTAGTGGATCGATTCAGCAAAATGGTGCATTTGCTCCGGTCTCCGCCAATATTACGGCGGAGACGACAGCAAAGATCTTCATTGATCTTATCTTCAGGCCAATTTTACGGCGGAGACGACAGCGAAGATCTTCATTGATCTTATCTTCAGGCATCACGGCTTGCCAGAATCTATTGTTTCGGACCGTGACCCACGTATCACTTCGGCTTTCTCGGCCGAGTTATTTCAGCTATTAGGCAAGCGGTTGCTTATGTCTACGGCGGCCCGTCCGGAGATGGATGGGCAAACGGAGCGCGTGAGCAGATGTCTTGCACAGTTATGCAACATCGTTCTCGTCATGGAGTTTGTTTCTTCCACTTACAGAGTTTGCAATCAATAATGCTGTCCATGCGTCAACCGGTTAAATGGACTTTTTTCGTTTACAACGCGAGGCATCCTCGCGTTTCGGCGCTAATCAATTTGTCAGCTTCAGAGCAACGAGTCTCAAAACTTGGGAGGGGAGTATCTACCGATGAAACTGCGCCGAAACTATTGATGATTGATTACGATGAGGATACGTTGCTGCCGATGCACCTAATACTGGTAATTTTGTGGCCAACGGCGTGTCGACTCCTGACGCGATGCATTCCATCGCGTCAGGAGTCGACACGCCGTTGGCCACAAACGAGAATACGTCGCCTGTAAGTTTGGCCGCAGTAACCGAATTTCTGTTATTACGACAAAAATCACGCGTTTTGTGCGTGATGCATTACAAGAGGCAGTCGACAAGCAAAAGGAGAATGCTGACAGAAGAAGTTGAAAGAATATGTTGATATTTCGAGAAGGTGACAGAGTATTGTTATTAACAAGTGGATTACCGAACACCTCAGTGATGAATTTGGGCGCTAATAAGTTAGCGCCAAGATATATTGGCCCATTTCGGGTTGTTAAGGTGCATGATGACGCTTACACGCTAGACATACCTACATCTATGCGTTTGCACCCGAAGTTCTATGTCAAGCGCCTCAAGGCTTACCTACCGGCGGATCTCCCTTCGAATCTTCACCGCTTTTCTGTGCCGGCTCAAAATTCGACATCCTGTGACGACGACGCTGACGACGAATGGGACCAAGTCCTGCCCGAACGCGTGCAGACTCGATCTGATGTAGTCCTCCGAACGCAGTCGTCTCAAGTTGACGTAGGCGTTCAACCAGTACCAGCTGCTCACGTCGAGTCCGCTCAGCAGTCTCAGTCGCAGCATCCGCACGATCTTGAGCTCTCTCAGCCATCTCGCGAGCATCAAGTAGGGCATTCTTCGACTTCTCGGCTTCAGCGCGAAGTAGGCGCAGCTCATCATTCGACTGTACAGGCGCCCGATTGCGAGATACGACGCTCATCGCCAGAGGTCTTCCGTCGTGATGCTCCTCCTCCCTTAATTGATGCATCGGGTGCGCGACGCTGTATTGTCGACCGTATTGTCGATTACGAAGATCATAAGTTTAATGCGCCGAGTAGTGACCACAAAGAACAATGTCGAAAAAACATTACAGGGTTCGCTGGTTGGGATATTCGCCGGCGGACGATACATGGGAACCTCGAAGTATGCTGGCTCAGGATGTTTCAGACGTGGTTGAGGATTGTGAGTCGCGTAAGAAGACGGCGAACGCGAGCGATGCTGCCGATTTCATCCCCGATCTCGGAGTCGTGATGCTCGCGAGCAACAAAACTACGACGACGAGTCCCCGAGCGATTTCGAGATTTATTAGAAGGCTCAGGAAAACATGGATTGTATTTGCGGCTATGTGAAACGCCATAGCGAATCGAGTTTGGCGCACTTGGGGATCAAACTAGCGACATCATGATCAAAAGACCAGTAGTAACCACTGCATCAACTGAATGATAGCAAGTGAAGAGCTTTGTTATGACTTTAGGAGCTTCCGGATGGTTAACGCCGATATAACTGTATAGCGTCCACGGGATTAAGTGTGCCATCGTGACTCGCGGTGTCTGCTCCCTGCAGATCGTACGGTTGGTTGTCGTCAGATATCTCCTTGCGCCGCGGCCATGGTCATGCTGCTTAGTTGTGTGTCACTGAGCAGGTTCGAGGTTGTGTCGCTGCATTTTCGGTGAAAAGAATCATTTTTATGTTTTGTGCTTACGTTGTTGTAAGCACAACTATAAGAAGGGATGATGTAATGGTGCAACCTATTACATGAGTAGTTATAGGATTAATACATAATTACATAAGTAGGCATAGGGCGGTGTCCGATTAGCGTATACTGCGCGTCATTATAGTATTAATTTATTATTGGAGTACCACCCAATAATTAGCCAATAATAAATTGACTTCCATATTGAGTGGTTCCCATGAGCTAGGAAACATATTCGCACTTATTGCGATTAAAACTAAAATCAAAAATAAAACAGAGATATATTTACGAGTCAAATAAGAGCGCTTCCTCAACGCCCTTTTAGTGTAAGACGGTAACGGGTCCTTTTCCGTTACAGCATCAGCGTGGGTCTCACTTCTCTGGTCCTTCTTGGTAGATGGACGATCGTCACCTCCAGTCTTACGAGACACTGGGAGTGAGGCTCTACACTCATAAGCGTAGCGACCCATCTTTTGTCAGCAATTGTACTTCCTAGTTCGTTTGTACTCTGGATAGTGAGGTAGTTTTCTCTCTACATAGAAGTGGTCCATTGGCTCTGGACCTCCGACCTCTTGTCGTCTCGGTGAACGATAGGATCCCGAGTGGACACGAGCCTGTTGTAGGTTAAAGTCCTCCTGGTCTTCTGCTATGATCGCCTGATCGAGAAAGTCTAGTTCCAAGCGATACAGGTAGGTCTTGATGGGAACATCCGTCAGACCCTTGATAAACACAGAAACCTACGTGTGTTGATCTATTGGGTTAAGCACGATACATATAACAAGGTATCGTACGAGTTGGGCGTCAGAGTGTATATCACGCTTACCCTGTCTTAGATCCAGGAGCTCAGCCCGAGCCCTGAATTCGGCGCGAGGCGGTTCAAACGTGTGTTTGAGACGCGCCTTGGAGACATCATACGTTAGGAAAGCGTATGGGTCATGCAGCTTGAGCCCTAGGGCTCAGGCTTTAGCACATCCTGTCAAGTTCGACATGGCAAATTTGACCTACATCGCATCGTCATCGATGCGACGAGCCTCAATGGCATCGTCGAGTTTGATGAACCATCTCAACATGGAGTCGCTTTGACTGCCTTGTACTTGGAGACATTAAATTTTTTATAAGTCGGGTTAACGTATGTGCGTCGACCCGGTAGCAGCAGCGCTGGCCTGCTGCTGACTCATCAGTTCAATCTGTTAAGCACCCTGCTGCATCAACAAGTCAGCTTTTTAGCGCCTTGTTCTCTCAACAGGCTAACCTGTTTAGAGCCTTGCTCCTGTAGCAAGGTTAGTTTCTTAACAACTTCGTCAAGTTCATGCTGTATGAACTTGGCGATGGTTGCATGTTGGTCGTCTCCGCTAAGATAGAGAGCAACATGGCACCAACGGCAGGGTTGCCGATGGTATCAGCCACACGCTGAACCGCATTCCATTCGAGATCACTCAAATGGCGGAAATCATCACGCGTTGCGTGATGACGTTCATCACCCGCTGATTCCATAGCAGATGCTCCGGTGGTCGTTGAACGGACCACAAACTTGTACTACGCGTAATGGAGCACCTTCTGATTATACTCTAAGAGTATACTTTTTATTTCACTGATGACAGTGAAAGCAGGTTCCTCAATACTTTACGTACACGAAGAGGAAGAGGAAGTCGAATTAACAAGGGGGTTGAGACGAAAAAGAGAATTGTATATCTGTAGTTCAACTATCAACTAAATTAATATGTTATAACCTGTACTAATTATGTTATACCCTCACTATGTATGATGAAAAATTTCCCTCCACTTATTGCGCGCGTCCATCGCCAGCGCGTTATTTGCTATAATGGCCTATAAAAACCGATTAGAGAGCATCTCCAACTTCAAAGAGATGTAGGAACAATATTTTAAGTAAACATGATATTGTCGAATATTATTAGTTATAACAACAGTTTTATTGACACTTCATATACAAGTCAACATTATGTAGCATACTTACAACGCTACAATGTCTTTACCCACGATCCGTCGAAGAGCGTCTTAAAGAGGCCACGGGCCATCGCTGAACATATGGTCCATTGGACCGGAGGCTACTACGCCCGAGGAGCTCACCGCGCGAGTGGCTCTCCGCCAAAGATATTTGGAACCAGTCAATACCACCACAAGACAATACAAGAACCTCCTGGATAGACAAGCACGTGGTGCATCTGTTCCTCCCATGAAAAAGGTTCCTATCTTGCTCTTCGCAGGCAACACGAAAGATGAAGACGATAGTGCCTTTTCCCACTGGGCACATTATGTGCGGCTTTTGACCAGAATGTGGGCTCTTCGCTCCAGTGCCAGTTTGGCAGACGTTCGTCTGAAACGCAAGATGTGTTCTGCATACGCCAAGGTAAAGTCCCGAGGCCGATTGCGGAGGCAACGAGTGCACTATGCGCCAGCCATTTAATATTTCCGCACTTCCACTACATCTTTAGCCGCGAGTTCACAGCAAGTCTCGGCCGTGAGCTCGCCCACTTCACCCGTTACTGGTGAGAAACGCCATTGCCAACAGGTTGGCCCTGCGCACGAAGTTCAAGAACGTCCGCGGCGTACGGGCAATCCTACCTTAGAATAACCTCGATTCCCATTAGTTCCACAACTCAAGGTATCCCCACCACTTTACTAGATCATGGTTTTGACCTTGGCGACGACTCTTCTGAAGAACCGTTACACATGGAGCTGAAGATTTCCCTGCTCATCGAGCAATGCCGGAGGAGGCCGGTGTATCGGTACAAGCTCACGCTGAGCTACTTCAGGAGGTGAAATGTGTCCGGGAGATCGTGCAGCAGATGAATACTCGCCTCGAGTCGTTGAAGCAGAGTCGAACGTGAGTGGAGGGTCAGCTTGACCTCTTGGTGCATATATTACGGCTTGCGGCAGTGCCAACGGCCTCAGCGCAAGCGCCTTAGAATTTACGTGTGGCGGATCCCGATATGGCTTAACCATGCCAACATATAACACGGGATGCGTACGCAATCTGCACGGCAGATTAAGCGTATACGCTAAGCCTTTCTTCGCCACGACCGTAAGGGTCCGACGAAGCGCGGACGTACTTTTGTCTTAAAGACAGCGAACACTACATTTGTAGGTATGTTTTTAGCACAAAGTAAGACTTGGTCTCCGACCTCATAATAATTAATACAAATTCTGCCTTTAGCATCCGCATATTCCTTCTGTTTGTTTTGGCTATCAGCCATTGCGTCTTGCACATGTCGTAAGACATTTAGTCGCGTCGCTAGAAACGCTTTCACCTGTTTCTTGAAAGTATTAGGGCTGACATCAGCAAGCCGATCGGCAACCTCCACCACCAACCACTTTACCATCAATCAAATGCGGCACAGCCGCTTAGTGAGCCATTTTGCTCAAATGATTAGCAAAGACCACAGTAATACCTGTGTTGCCATGCGAATCTTTCAATAGGCCAAACGCAAAAATTCATACCAAGGGACTGCTATGACACCATCGTGGCTATGCAAAGACGTCCTTTAACAAAATCTGGTCCACATTCGTGCCGAACACGGTCGGTCGGATTTTGATAACCATATTGTTCATTTAATACCAGTGCTCGAGCTCATGCGCACTAATAAGCTGTATGTTAATGCACCTAAATGCATCTTCGGTGCTGATAAAATTCCCTTTTTAGGGTGCTTCATTGGGAAGCGAGTCTTACGTGCGGGCGGATCTCGCCAAGGTGAAGGCCATAATAGATTACAGTCTTAAAAAGGACGTGCGTAAGTGGCTTGGCCTTGTGTAACGGGGTGTACCATTACATAAGTAGCCATAGTTAAATCCATATCACATAAGTACATATATTCTACCCCCGAAATAGCGGGTGTAGCCATTCGTATCTCTATTCGCAGGTAAGTGAGAATCAGTCTCATTATCAGCCAACAGGAGAAGCGATCTGTAGTTGAATGATTTCCATGCGTTTGGTAACCACTCGTACTTAGTCTAAAAACATTAAAAATAAAAAAAGAGAGTTGAAATTTACCTTAGCACGCTAGTTATTGCGCATTCTCTTACGCTTCCTCGTAAGCCCTATAGTGGGTGTAAGAAACAGAGCTCTAGTTCCATTACTCCTGGTAGCGCTTTGTAGTTCTTCCAACGATTATGAGTGCTCTGCCGATACAGGACGCTAGCGGAGGGGGAGTTCCACATACAATGACTTCCGTAGCACCTGACCCCGAAAAGTGGGAAGCTCTGCATCGCCTGGCAGATTTGGCCTGTCCAACTACCATTGTTGCCATGCTCAAGGATACGCTTAAGCGCCTTCAGCTTGTAGCCATTAAAGACTTCGTCTACCGCGATCTCACCAAATTGCGTCGTCAAGCTTCAACTCCTGCAGTTTTCACGAGGTCTAACGTTGTTATAATCGACGTGTCGAGTTACAGCGGCGAAAGTTCAAAGCGCCTCGCGCTATGTCTTTGCGAATTGGATATCGCTGTCCAAAGTCGTCAACTAACGACTGAGTTCGCGCGTACCCACTTCCTCCTGTTCAATTTGACTGAAAAGACAAAGGAGTGGGCATTGGGAAAGCTTGTTGCCAATACGGGATGTTCTTGGACATGCAGGCTCTATAGGACGACTTGAGCCTGGCGTTTGAGCCTCCACAACACGAGCACCGCCATCGCTCCGCATTCCTTGCGTAGTCTGTCAATTCTGGACTACATCCAATGCGCGATACACTTGGCATCGTGCATAGTCGCCAATTCTATCGACACGGTGACACAAGTCCATGTGTTCGTGACCGGGATGAATGCTGGGCATCAGCGTTTTTACTTACGCGAAAGCATGCCGCTTCTCTTGAAGAGGCTTTCAGCATTGCGCTGCGTGAAGACTTCAGTGTCTTGGCTTCGCAAGTGGATAACTCGCTTCCCCTAAGTGCCGCTCAGGCCCATGGAGCTCGACGCGATTGAGCACGCCACAGGTCATAGGTGTGCTTCCAGTCGTAATTTTCGAAAGCCTGCGTCAGCGAAGAATTAGGTCTTCTTCCGCTTTTGTAAGCTTGGTCGCCGCGCAATCGGTTTGCCGTGTGCCTGCACCAGTGCTAGCTGTTACCAAGTCGGACGTTTCCAGTTCCCTCGCCGGGCAGCTAAAAAACGACGAGATCCAGTAGGCGCAAAGTGTCCTTTTGGGCGACAACGGGAGAAAGTGCCAAAAGTGGCGACACGTTCTCCTTGCCCCGCTGTATATTATGCACAGCTGATTCCAGCAATAATTCGCGTTTGATTGTGCTCAGTGTTCACGTTGACGGTGCGTCCCGTCTATTCGCGCTTTGCTGGGCTTAAGCGCGACAAACAATTTTGATCGCGCCGACAGTCTGTCGATCCCCCCTTTGTGGTTACGTGGTCTCGATTCTCCTGGGAAGATGGTAGCTGAGTATGAAGATTTTAAGCCTCAATTAAGCCGACAACGTTCGGTGGTGTTTCCCTACCAACTAGATACTTTTAACAGTAGTGATGAAGTTCAAGTTATTGAGTGGATCCTAAGACTGTATTAATGCGATGCTGTGGCTAGCGTAGCATCTACCCTATATTAATTGGCTAAAAGCACGTTCCATCCACGCGACATCGATGTTAAAGCGTTACTTGCCGTCCTTTATGGCTCTACAAGTACGTTGCAGCCTATTGCCGTTGTGGATCCCGATCCCCACGACTTATCATACCTCCGAAATGTGCTATGGCCCTTTGCGCATGGTGTGCAAATCCGCAATATGCTCCCCCTCAGTCGAGCAGTGGTTCCTAAGTCAAATATCCAACCCGCAGCAGTGGCTTCTGGTGTCGCACGGTCGAGCAGCAACTTGCGTATGTGCGAAATCTTCCCAAACTGTATCGAGGCAGGGGCTTCCAGTACGTCACGAGCTTACAGTGGCTACCGTGTCAGTTACTGTTGAGGACACCACGTCGAGGCAGAGGACTGCGCCGAGTTACGCAGAAGCAGTGTCTTCCGTACGTCAGGTTGGAATCCGCTTCGTGTTTCTGTGTCGCTACGACGCAGACGGCTCCGTGCGCGTCATCACTCCGTTGTTCCGTTTAGTTCTTTAACGCCGGCACTGCTTCGTGAGACCATTGATGTCGTTTGCTAGACTGGTGTTAGTCCATCCAGCCATTCGTTTCAAGTCGCGAGCCCGCTTCGTGACACGTCTGGAATCACGCAGTTCCCAGAGCTTCCCTCGGAGAAGATGCTGCGTGATTCGAAGGGGGAAGATATCAAACAACTTTGTGTAATAGTTTAAGCTCCGGCACTCCCAATTCACGAGCGTCCGGAAGTAATGAAACAGAAGTCCGATCGCGAGGAGCGATTTGAGGCTCAATCGTGGGAAGTACTCGATGCGTCGAGAACCGTGTTTCTGATTCGCACGCGAATTCTCTATATAGACTTTGTAACAGCTTACAAAACCGACCAGAACCATCAGCAAAGTAATCGGGCTGTTACATATAAAAGTCTACATCAATAAGAGGCCCATTCATAAATGTTGTCACAAAATCAATTTGGCAATAATGCAGGCCCATGAACCGAGCTAGAAGCAAAACAAATTTCACTGACTCAACCTCTGCTACTGGAGCGTAGGTTCTCCAAAAGTTGATTCAAAATCTTGCTGACATCCCTTAATCGTAATTCGCGTGCGATACCGGCCTACGTCACCTTGCGCATTTCGTTTTTGCACAAAAACCCACTTATTTTCTAAATGCTTTACTCCATAAGGCCGATCTACTAGCTCCCATACGTGATTTCGCATTAATTTGTGATACTCAGTCAAAAGAGAGTTCATCCATGGCTTGGCATCCGGGGTACTTAAAGCCTCAGTAACTGACATGGAATAAAGCAGTTCATTCACTGCTTGAATTAGTAAATCTGAAAAAATAATCAGTTTATAATCCGACATTCGTACATTTGGTCGTCGTACTCGAGTAGACCGCCTTAAAGCTGCCTCAGGATCAATTTTAGCTTTCATTTCACCTGGTCAAACAACTGCAACTGATCTTTCTTCTTCTTCATCTACACCATTCCAGCGGTTCTTTTCGCCTACATAGGTGTGCGACACGAGATAAATCTCGTTCCTGAGTCGAAGCATTGCGTGACACGTACAAATTATTGCGATTGACGCCTAATTTGAAGGGCGTTGCATTCTGGCCATATGCGCGAGAATTCAGTTTGTTAAAGTAGTGAACATATCGCCACACTTGAGTCCACCTTCTGTGTCCAGAAGGCGACGAGTGGATGGCGTATGGTTCACGACTTTAACCAACTAAACGATACGGAAATTCTAGCGCAGACACCAATTCCACGATAGAAATGTTTTTTTGAATTTATATTGGGAAGCACGATTTTTTTGTCCTTAGATCTGACGGACGACTTTTACAAAATCCTGATGTTTGTAGAGGATGTTCCGCTTACCGCCGTCAGCACGCCTAGCGGCATGTTGTGGGAGTAACCTCAGGGCTCAAAAATGCCTCTGCTACGTTTAGTCGTATTATGTCTCACTTCTTCGCCCAATTCGCGATTTTGCGCCGAGCTACTTCGACGATATCTTCGTCCACCTTCGCGCCACTGAGGGCGCGACAAAACTGTATGTTTATCGTTAAGTGTTTATAGTAATGCTCGAATACAAACTATAGTCGAACCTGAAGAAATGCATCTTTTGTGCCCCTGATATTCCCGTGTTGGGCAGCTATGAAAGCGCAAAAGGTGTTCGCGCTGATCCGGAAAAGTTTCGGCGATTAGCTCCTGATCAATCCCAACGGACCAGAAGCATCTCCGTCAATGGTCGGGCTTGGCCAAATTCCTTCATCAATTCGCAAAGGACTTTGCGCCGTTAATTTATCCGCTGTCACAACTGCTAAAGAAGGACGCCATATGGATATGGAGCCAGGAGCACCAGTATGCATTTGACGAGATTAAGACGAGACTATCATTAGCGCCAATATTAGCGTTGCCTAGTTATAATACTCCGTTTAATGTTGTCTGCGATGAGAGAGACTCCGCCATAGGATGTGCGTTAATGCAGCATGACGATAATGGTAACGTACGTACCAATCTCGGCAAATAAAATCTTTCGAGCGCAATTATCCAGTTCACTACAAGGAGCGATTGCGACGCGCTACGCACTCGTGGAATTTCGCGTTTAGTTGCTTGGAGCGCCAATTTTAATCATCTACACCGATCATGCATTTCTACAGAACGCGACTAAGAGGCCGCATCTCAGCCAGCGCATGGCGCGCTGGTTGTAATTTTGCGCTGAGTACAAATTTGTGGTATATTACAAGCCTAATTTTACAATCATTAGTACAGATGCTTTATCGCGGAGACCCGACTATTATCCCCGCGAAGGTACATCTGCTGTAGCCACGACGTACGCAAAGACGACGATTGTAACGCGTGCGCGACGCTTGAAATTAGTACCACGGCTGTGTCCGCGGTCAATTGTTGCATGATGACATCGCAGAGGCGTACTTACGTAATGTGTTCTACTCACCGATCGTCCGCTACTGTAGAGATCCTTCTGACGAATCGTTGCGCTTGGTCTCAGCATCCACTCGCACTCACATTGCGCGGTACTTCTGCGATGGAAAGTTGCTCATGTATTAAATTGATATGTTTGACACTCCTCGTATCGTCATCCCACTTGACGAAGAATTTCGTGCTCGTGCTCTCCACGAGCACCACGATAGCGTTACAAGCGGCCATCTGGGTCGCGAGAAGACGTACCTCGCGTTGTCTCGGAGATTCTATTGGCCTACATGTATAAAAGTGGGTCCGCAACTGGGTTTGAATCTGAGAGGTGTGCAAGCGTGTTGAGTCTGCCCCGTCGGCACATGCCCCGCTTTGCCCTCTATCGATATCCACGGGTCTTTAAAATTCCGTGAGTATGGACTTCTTTTTGGATTACCGGCCGATGCGCAGGGGCGCACAGGAATATTAGTCATCATGAATAGGTTTAGTAAGATGGTGCATCTCTCACCTGCCGCTGCTTCCATCAAGGCCAACGATACCGCGGCTTTCTTCGTAAACATGGTCTTCAAACATCATGTCATGCTCGTCACGATTGTCTCCAATCACGATGCCCGATTTACGGTCACGTGTTGGTCTCGCCTGTTCGAGATTCTCGGTACTCGTCTGATGATGTCTACCACCGCGCACCCTGAAACTTATGGATATACTGAGTGAGTCAATCGCGTGTATTAGGACTTTTACTCAGTTACGCCACCTCTTTCACGTCATGGAGAAAGCTCCTCTCCTTGACTGAGTTCGCGATGAAAAATGCTGTTCATGCTTCGACTGGTTTATCCCCTATTTGTAAATAATGCCCGCCATCCGCGCGTCCCGGCTCTTCATGGCTTGGCCGATTCTTCTTCTCTTGTTGGAAGAGGGACGCCGGATGTCTCATTGTCACTGAGGTCCTCGAGAAGAGACATACCCGAATCGCTGCATGCGGTTCAAACGCGTTCCAAGTCACAAAACATTTCCTTTCCGGCTAGCGTAGCACAGTCTCCAATGGGAGTCCGTCTGTCAAAATCTACGTTGATTGACGAATTTGTGACGCATCGTAAATTTTTCGCTCGATTTGTGATCGACATGCGGTCGATATGCAGTAGGTGTAATGAATTTACACGACGGTTGTAGCGTCTTTCCGAGAGTTTACGGTTGAAGTCCCCTTGTATTGCATATAATGCATTTTGATACTTCTCTTTAGAAAGGTATTAAGTATAAGCGTTAAAGATACGGTATTCGGTAATACCGTATCTTATCGATTAGGATTCGATTATCGATAACGCTGTACTAAGTACATCATACACAGATGTTTAGACGACACGTCGTCCAATAGCAAAAGTATGCATATAATAATTACTATTATAGTAATTAATCTAGTGTAGTGTACTTAAAGTAGGACTATTCATAAAATCTTAAAGCATAAATAAAATCAGTTCTCCTTTTGAGTTTAAGATCGCAAGTCGTTCTGACTTGTTCTCTTGTGCACTTCGTGCGTTGATTCTCTGAACCTTTAAGCTTCTAGCTTCTTCTTGCACTCTGTGCGTTGGTTTTCTGAAACTTAAGCTTATTGCTTGCTGACTAAAAGTCTCTCCTACTTCCTTAGAACAGGGTGACTTTAAAGTCGTTTAATTAGTTCCTTAGAACTAAGTGGCTTTTAGCCTTAACTTTATTTAGTTCTCTAGAACTAAGAGGCTTCCAGCCTAAAGTCTTCTTCTGGCTAAAGAGCTGTGCAGCTCCGCTACAGTAGGCGTCCGCAGATCAGCGCGGAAGCAAGAAAAAAATATGAAAAGTAAAAGGTTAACGACGAGCTGTAACCAATTCTTCCGCGCGCAGTGAATGTGATGTAGTAAATTCAAGACTGATTTAAATGTAAGAAAACTAGATATTAATTTGACACATATAATTGGCACCGAATTTATTACACTTTCGGATACGCGTCTCTTTAGAAGCGCATCGCTACGTAGCGAGCTTATATTTATTTATGCTCACTGATGACGTCCTTCAAAGACGTCACGATGACGCCTAGCTTCAACTAGCGTCATCCCCTCCAATGCAAATGCCACTAAGACATATCACATACACGAGGGTAGGCCACATTAGTATGCCGCACCCAAGTGGCAGGTCTTACGTGCTTATATATCTTTTAAAACCTCACCGTTAAGTACAGCATACTTAACGGGTACGTGTAACGTTTGACCCGTTACAAAAAAGTGCTTGGTTACCAAAAGCAGGATCCAGTCTAAATCGACGAATATCGATAAGAACGTTCTTATCGTCTTAAATGACTGAAGACGCTAGCGGTGGGCTGCTCTGGACTGGTTGGGCTGCTCTGGACTGATTGGCTTCGTTACTGTCCTGTTGCTGATCTTCTCTAGGACGACGCTCTTGTGACTGCCACCGCTGAACGAGGTTGTGCACGTCTTTCATTAAAATAAGTTGTTGGGGCGATCGCTCTTTGAAAAACTCAAACACACGACGACGTGTAGCTCCATCTCGCCAAAGCTTCTCGGCTTGTGCAAGCACTTCAGGGTCGCGTACACGTCGCACCTCGGAATATTGTAGGTAAAGACCTTCCGAGAGTTCATGATTGTGCTCTACCAAATGCTTAGTGACAACGACGCTCCATTTGCTTGAACCATCAGTACGCTGCAGCGTTGCACATATTTTCGCGGGGCACTCGGTGGCCCGAACAATGTGGCTAACACGCTGACCGCTGCCGCGACTGCGACGCTTCCAACCGTGTGTGCACAAGAACGTCTTCGAGTACCATTCATATTGTTCGGGTACCAGGTGTGCCCGAGACAGCCCATTCATACCTTCTTGCTCCGTCTCCTCTGAAACTCGTGTATCGTCATTCTCACTTTCGCGCACAAGAAGTCCTCGACTTGCAGCTAATTGACGAAGGCGAACGTTGCGCGATCGCACCGAGTACGTTGTACGAACACGGTAGAGCTGGAATGTTGCAGCTGAATATGCGTCCAAATATTTGTGAAAGTCTTCCCAAGAGGAATACCGCCGTACGATGCGTGGCACACGCCAAATCATTTCTCCCTTTTCAAGCGTCACCTTTTCATTCTCAGCATGTGAGGAAAGTTGCCAGACTCCGTCCATGTCTTCGGCGTGCAACATCGCCTCATCATCAGCATCAAAACTGGTTTGAGTAGGGGCTAATGCCTCGCTAGCAGGGACAACCGTAACGTAGGTACCACCACCAGCAATCCGGAAGCAAGTGCATTGTGCTGCTCGAGTAACAGCTGAGTCAGATTCGTTAGTCTTCGACGCAAGCGCGTCTGGGTTTATACCTGGTTTGCTAGTAGCCAAGTTAGCTCGGGCCAATGATCCGTGAACACGACACGTAACAGATATCACGTTTGAACCCATAGGAGGAATACCACCCGTGATTACCGCTCCTGCGTTGTTGAGCACCACGAAGTTGGACGAGTTTATTTCTGGCGTTGCCATGACGGTCAAGGCCACCGCACTTTCACCTCCTCGCCCGAGGTGGGTTTCTGTAGAACCACCGCTAAGTGGTGCCATCGTTTGCTTTTGATATCCTTGCTGCTGCTGGCGATCCTGATCTTGACCTCGAGCTGGTAGGTATGAGGTTGTAGAGTTGTACGAATCCAGCACAACCGGCGGCGCAGATTGTTGTGCTACATCAGCTACAGTTTGCATTCCAGTCACAGTTTGTTTTACATTGGGTGCTCCACTGACTCCGACTGGATGAATATTGACAGAAGATCCGAATAACTGAACATGGTTTACAGCTTCTGCTAGCCCCGTCTCTCGGTCTGTTGAAAGCACGTGAGACTGAGAAGCCGTTTGACCTCCAACGCACATGTCAGAAGCTAAGGTGCCTTGATCACCAAGAATCTGATAGACCTTACGCTGAACCAGAGGACTATTACTCGACGTGTCAATCGCAAGTAGTTCTGGGTCGTAAATTCGACGGTTCTCACAGTAGTGTTGATACAGTTCCCGTGATAGATTATGGTTGTGGTCCACGATATGCTTCGTGATCACAACTCGCCAGCAACTGTCAGGAGCGACGACGCAGCTACCTTCAGTCGAGTCAGAGACATCTAGTCGTGAGGGTGGGTTCATATATTGCACAGTGGCACAAATCTTCACAGGGCACGCTGTTGAGCGCACACCATGCGCAGAGCGCTTGCCTGCGCCACGATGCCGCTCCTTCCAGCCATGTGTGCACGTCAGGGTTTTAGAGTACCATCTCCACGGTTCAGGAATCATGCGCGCAAATTTTACTCCATTCAAAAGAGCCTCATGTTCCCTTCCATTTTCACTGTTCTTGTCGTTCTCGTCTTCGCCACCATCACGTTTCATTTGTGCAATTTTTTTGTTCCTTCCCTTCGCTGAGCTTGTCGTTCTCGTGCGATAAAGCTGGTATGTAGCATCGGAGTAAGCTTTAAGACTTGTGTGAAAGTCATCCCAAGAGTTAAAGACGGACTGGAGCTTCGGAACGCGGACAACGATTTCACGATGGTACATGGACTGTGTGGCTGTATCGTTGACGCTGGTTTCGGTGTTTGTTCCCGTCTCAAAAGTAGTTACACTCTCTCCAATCAAACATCGCTGCAAAGAATTTGAGTCCACATTTGACGCAGACGCAATTGAGCCAGTGGTATCATTAACAGAGTTGATTACCTCTTGACTGCTTCCACCAGTCTCTTCAACGATACCATTTAATCGGTGGTTGTGCTTTTGCACTTGACGATTAATCACAATGTACCAATCACCATCTACATTGCGCTCCATCCGAGCAAGTAACATAGCTGGGCATGGACTTCCATCAATGTATTCGTCAATGCGAGATCCTTTGCCTCGTGCTCTTCGTTTCCAGCCAAAAGTACAAATTAATAGCTTGGAAAACCACTTGTACTCTTCTGGGATTAGGCGTGAAGAAGGTAATACCGCAGCATAACTTGCGTAGCTTGCAACATCGTGGTCGTTCTGTCCTAATTTTGCTGCAGCGGATGCTGCAACTTTTGCGTTTCTTGCGGCTACCGACACAGTTGACCGTGTACGGAAAACTTGCGCTGTGTCAAATGAATACTGTGCGATGAAGTCGTGGAAAGCGTCCCAAGAAGCATGCACCTTCACCGATACTCGTGGCACACAAAATCCTCCACCATCTATCGCTTCTGAAAGAATTGTTCCTGGTTTCAAGACCATAGCCCCCAGCGGTGGCATGGCAGCCAAAGAGCTTCCTTTTTTGATGCATGGCCGGAATGCACAATCACCACGGTTAGCCCCAGAAAGTGCCACGGGGTCGTTGCGCGTGCGGTCCTCGTTAGCATGTCCGTGAGGGTGAGAAGATAATGAAGCCGACGAGTCGGACATCATAAACGCCATCGAAGAAGCCTGCTGTTGGCTTTGCTCATCGCTGGCCGGAAGTATGCGAGACTGCCTAGTCCGCTGATTTTCCTGCTCGATCGACGATACAAGAGAACCGTTAGAGGGTTTCGCAACTCCTAGTGTCTCTCCTACAACCACGAGCAACTCCGGGTCATATATACGCCTATTCTCCGTGTAATACAGATACAACTCCTTCGATAATTGGTGGTTATGAGTCCGCACATGCTTGGTCACAACAACTTTCCAGTCGTCGGGTCCAGGTCCTTGGTGTTGCAGAGTCACACACATCTTTGCAGGGCAGCTTGTTGACCGTACGACTCCAGATCCTCGTTTACCAGTGCTTCGATGACGATCTTTCCATCCGTGCGTACACTTGAGCGACTTGGAGTACCATAAAAACCGTTCCGGAATCAACGTCCTCTCCACGATACGTCCCCCCACATCTACCTCATGCTCCATCAATACTCCCAGCTCCACCTCCGCCACATTGGCAGCAACAGTATCTCCTTTCATTCCACTTTCAATAATCTTGAAATTCCGTCGCCTGACTGACGTCGTGGAACGAATCACATACAATTGATATGTTGCCTTCCCATAGATTTTTAAAGCTTTGTCAAATGTCTCCCATGAATCATGAAGCACTCGAAACTCGGGTGCGACCACTAAAAGCCCATCTAACGACGTGTTGACGCTAGTTTTGTTCTCCAGTGTCCCATTCGACACTGCATCAGTCTGAAGAATATCCACCTCCGATTGTGTCTCTGATACTGTTGTTATCTCTGCAATTGCAGCGCTTGTATCCACTGCGACTGGTGCAATATCAGTGACTGTAGGTAATGCAGCAGCTTCTTGAGGTACATGCAGTTCATGGTCTCCGTTATCGTTATTGTTAACAGTCTCATTGGTCTCATTAACCCTGCGCTTAGTAGAGACTGCGTCGTCTGTAAAAGACGTCGACCGTCTTCGTTTATTCACCATTTAATCTGTCTTATTAAAGGCAATAGGAAGTTAGGACGACTCATTGTGCACTGAATGAATTTCTGATTGTACCTCGTTTCCAGGCAAATTCGGTGCCAGAGTTTGAGCCAAGTGTTTTCTTAACTGTGCGACTTGTAGGATTGTGTGGCGCGTGAGCGCTGGAACCACAAAAAATGCCAAAGGAAACTGTGAAATGGCATAGTATACCAGGTTAGAGAACCTTTTACAAATTATACTGAAACGACACGGCGGATATGCAGCTGTTGACATGCATTATATCGTGGCCATGCTACTCACTATGTCTTTATATTATTGTACATTAGATCCATCTCATTCAACTTGTATTAATATGGGTAATAATAGACACACATTGGACTCACAATCCTCTTGTTCTTCTTGACACTTGTAGCCCACCAAAAAATATTCCCTGGCAGAGACTAGCATCGAAACTTTAACTTGTTTTTTCTTAAAATATAGTCTGGACTATTTTCAGCGCAATTACTATATTATTAAAAGAGGGTATTTGGTGTCAATTTTGTGTACAACGAAAAGGAGGCACAATCAAAACGCAATGTCTGCTCATACGTCGACGAAAAATGTGTGCGTGAACCAAAATTTGAGATGCTCAGAGTGCGACCTTATGGACCGCACGACACGCGGATATCAAGTGCGTGTCTGTGCCGGGTGTGAGCTTGCTGTCCATGAAAAGTGCTACGCTATTGCATCACTGGCTACAGAGGAGGAAGTGCAAAGCAGTGGGATAGAAAAGGAAAACGAAGACATGAAGAGTTCTGAATGGTTGTGTGATTGCTGCCGACGAGGAGTTCAACGACAGATGATCAAGTGTGTGTACTGTGAGAAAACGGCAGGTGTTACAGCTTTTAAAGTCGTCGATACTGGTGACGCTGCTTTTTGGAGTCTATTTGCTGGATTTCAAGACGAGAAAAAGCCTACAATTGAAAACGAGGTGCAATTTGGACATGTGCTTTGTATCAAGTGGGACCCACGTCGATTGGCTGCGCACACTATCAAAGAAAGCAAGATTCAAGCTGCTATGATGGTGTCGAAGAAGGACCTTGTCAAAAAATCTGCAGAGAAAACAGTGACAGAGGGGGGTATAAGTGAAGGAATGGAGCAGACGGACGAACCGTTTGTGGAGAAAGTTGACGAGGCCATGCCAGACGTAAATGAGGTGCTGCTGAGAAATCTGTTTCCTCCTGGTGAATGCTGCTTTTGCCATTCGAGTGGTGGCGTTCGGATACAGTGTCGCCGAGTGAACTGCGCGCGCGATTTTCACGCCATGTGCGCGCACCAAGGAAGTGGTCACGTGGAGCTGCGAACTGATCATTTCTTGCAGTTTCATGCGTACTGCGACCGTCATCGAGACTGCACTGAAGACATTGGCGACCTATTGGCAAAATTAATTACGCGCCCCATACGGTTGCTTGTAGGTCGCGATGACATGCGCCGATTTGGTACAATTGCAAAACATTTACTAAATTACGTCAGCGCTGCTGCTGTGATGCACGATTTGGCAGCCTTGATAGTTGGATACTGCAATAAGGGTCTGCGTGCCAGCAAGAATGAGCCGCCTGATTATAACGTGAAGCACCTACAGGTACTTCAGTTCTTCTTGAGCCACGTGCCACAGCTTGAAAAAGTATACGCACTACCATCGACGCCTATACAAGATCTCGTTAATGACACGAAGCTATTTCGTCGTCTCGAAAGGACGTTCGATCCACTGAGATACGTGGCCACGTATCCTGGCCCACTCAGTCAGCAGTACACTTGTAATGTGTGCCTGGACCCTTTTCACGAGCGACAACACGTTTTTTACTGTTGTAGAGAAGACAAATCTGCGATCCCGCATGTTCAGCACTGGAGATGTACGAAGCGTCTATCAAATGCTCGAGAGCGTGAAAGGTATCTTCCAGTAACAGGAAACACGAAAAAAAAGAAACGAAAAACGATTACAATTGTGCAGAATGGCGTACGAAAGGATATTGCGCTACCCAAGGGCCTCTCGAGTATGACAGATGATGTTATTTGCGGTGTATGTCGTGCCCCAATTGATGCGCGTGGTCTCATCGCATCCTGTAAGAAAGCAAAAAGTTTGGATTTCGAGAAGAAGGAAAGCAAATTTGTTCAGAGCGGTTGCTACATCAACTCTGTTGGTGCCAAAGGATTCTCTTATGGATATAATGCGTCATCTCGCAAACCGGCGAGACCGACTGATGGTAAATGTAATGGCAGCTCGACAGTACAGCACGCAGTGGCTCAACAAACCTTGGGACCTCCGAAGATGGAACGGATTAATGTTCAGCGCACGACGAGGTGGCTTGCTTGCGTGGCTCAAATCATACGCCTTATTGGGGCTCCAGCTCCCGCAGCTTCGGCAGAGGTGATTAAGGCCCCTTCACGCTCAAGCAATCTTGCTACGATTGAATCCCTGAACAATGGTGCTGCCACGTCCGCTATTACTGCAGCGTCAGCTTTCAATCGTGCGACTGACTCAATTGGAGCTGTTGAGACCAAGTCATCATCGTGTACACCAACGCCTGGTAGCTCTGTGATTGAAAAAGCTACGCGTGAGGACAAGGATTCATCGGAGATTATGTCGATAGTCGGAAGATCTCTGTCACCTGCTACTATCAGCGCCACCACGTCGTCAACTACGCCGTTGCCAAAATCAATAGCAAAGGTAACACCATCCCTCGTGACGCCAGCTGTACAAGGACTTTTTAACGAAGTGATACGTCTCGTACGCCCGTATGATTCGTACGCGCTTAGCAAGTTGGAGACTGCGTACGATATGCTCCTTCACCGAAGTGGACCTGGTGTCGCTGTGTTGCGTATGTTCACGCACGAATACACTCGTTTTGTGTATATTAAGCACACGCGTGCCGTGGAAAAGGCACGCCATGAGAAACGTAAACGTGCAGAGCACGAAGCACAGGAGATTCGCGAAAAAGAACGCAATCGCATGAGCCTCGAGACAGAGCGAGCGCTCAAGAACCAAATGCTGGCAATGCGCAACAAACAGCGACAACATCTCAAGGCCTCGTCGTTAAAGTAATTAGACAAAGAGTTCACGACAATTATTTGTTAATCAATTACAAGGATGTGATCCTGCTCGTGAATTGGCGTCATCTTTACAGCTTCAAAGACTGTAGCTCAGTCGTCTTCGAACTCGCTGTCTGAGTCAGAGGCATTACCGTCCGTAATGTCCATACCCTGTGCGATCTCCTTCTTCATGACGGCACTGACCTCAAAGCAGCCTTCACACACGCTCTGAATGGCGGATTTAGCGTGTGTGTAGGCCATTTTAAAGCCTGGATGCGAATTCTGTGGTATCCACGTCACAAAAAAGAGCTTACTGGACTTACGACCATCAGCCGTCACGAACTCGTGGTCGTAAACAGCGTAACGACAGTCCGAGTCGGGTAAAGAGGCATTAAAGTCTGCAAATGTAGCAGAAGACGACGCCGTCGTGTCCACAATCACCTTATCAGCTTCAATACGGAAGAGAATGTAACGGTACTTGCGTCGCATCTTGAGCTGTTTAAACTCATCCATTACAGCATCTGTGGGAGTGATGGCATTAGCTGGTACGTCATCCTGGTGCCGAATGTATTGCGCCACGCCCGCCGTCTTCATGTGAGGTTCTGCCATAATGCTACTGTAATGGATAATGATGATGATACAAACAGGTGCTACTTAGGGGGGGCTATTATTTCAGGCTACTGACGCTACTGTGTCACCAAATGCTGCGTTGCGTCACCGACAGCTACTATATGTGTCACAGAAAATAAAACCCGACTGGACATGGCTACATGTATAGCATGTTGTTAAATGAAATCTTAAGCGAGCTTAACGAACCAAAAGCCCGCTTATATATGTTGTATGGCTGGTTTAACTGGTGTAGATAATTGGTCAGCAAAAGCCGCAATCGCCTTTGGATCCCCAGTTAAGTTTCCCCCCTTCCCAAGGTACGACTGCATTGTAATAGACGAAAATCTGATGGTGTAGATGCATTAATAGCAGTTGAAAACGCAACACTACATGTTGCAGATTACTCAATCTATCTCACCGTCAGAATCTTCATTGTATAGCTGGATATCACCATCTTGTTAATCCAATATCAAACTAATACCAATTGAATTCTTGTCAAATTGTATATAGGTTCGTTCTCGACACTTGTTTACAATGGCTGAAGAGGAGCATGATTTCGAGTTTCACTCGACCGATGCTGGTGCTTCGGCCACGTATCCCAGTGAAGCTGGTCAGATCCGCAAAGGCGGCTTTATCATGATCAAGGGCCACCCATGCAAAGTGGTGAATGTGTCGACCTCAAAGACGGGCAAACACGGCCACGCCAAGTGCAATTTTACAGCTCTCGACATCTTTACGAACAAGAAGTACGAGGACATTGTGCCTTCTACCCACACCACGTCGGTCCCCTTTGTGTCTCGTGCTGAATACACGCTGCTCGACATTACGGACGATGACTTCTGCTCGCTCATGGACGACTCTGGTGACACCCGTGAGGACATCAAGTTGCCGACTTTCCCGGACACGTTCGCTGACGAGATTCGTGCGGACTTTGATGACGGCAAGCAGCTGGTGCTTACGGTCCTGAAGGCCTGTGGCACTGAGCAGATTATTGCCAAGAAAGAGGACCTGTCGTAAACATTTAGTAAAGGTTCATCCTGCCGATTTGTCTTTGTGTGACGCTGTCTGGCGGGGGGAAACACGTAGGAGCTTTGAAAACTTCAGCATCAAGTGGCGTTTGCCTATTTTTATAATTTTTGAGAAAAGGGACGCCATTTAGAGACGACACTCGATGTCTATTACATGGTGTCTCTTTCTGGAAAGTAGCTGCTTGGAATGCAAGTGAGTTGCTAAAGTAGTCGAAAGTTTCTCTCTTTTTTTCGTGTTACTTTTGGACTGACCTGTATTTGGTCCTTGATCACAAATTTTGTGAAGTATCATGTAGCCATATGACGAATGTGATGTTGTAGGTGCAGCCATTTCAAGTCTACAACATTCCATAATCACCTTGTTGCCTGATCGATGAAGCTAGCACGATCACAAGTACAAGTGAGGTCACAACGTGTGCGAACTCATAAAGCATCTGAAACGTCATAATCATACGTTTAGAGCACATCCCTTTGTTGAAGATGCGGACAAAAAGAGCCATACCTTGGGGGCGAAGACGCTCCAGATAAACAAGTGAAAACGCATAAGATAAACCACGACGCTGAAGTAACAAATCACACATACATTAGCTGAGTTAGTTAGCAACAACGAGACTCCATCGTTACAAGCCACGTACGTGTAAACGGCGAAACGAAGCGTCTGATATGTGAATATCACTAGACATACTGTCCACCTCGTATTGGTCGAGCTTGGAGGGTTCTGGATCGACAACTTTGTGAGTCGTGTCGATGGTTGAACGGGCACAATGATGTTTAACCATTGAAAAAGGTTTACAAAGCATACAAGTTGACCGGAGAATACACTGACAAAGGTCAGCGTACCGACCAAACTCTGCGAATACGACGACAAACCATGATAAGACTGGCTAATGTCGATTGTGGTCACCAGGTGCGAATTACCCAGGGCAAAAAAGGCTGTTTGTGACAGCCATAATGCCAATCCCGCGACAAAAACTCCACTATGCTGAATTTCAGCGTTCTGTTCGTACTCGAGAAGCTTTGTTACCAATTCCATTTGCAGGCAAAGCAAGCAAAGCGTCGGAAAATTGTCGTTACGTTGGAGCAGGCTTACCAGAAGCCAAACGATCATTTCGACCAGCGATAGGCGCAAAGCGTGGTCAGCTAAGCCAGCAAGCAAAGTGATTAGGACAATACTCGCATACACCACGCGCGCACTCGCATCGGCATCTAGTGGCACCCACCATGTCCACGCTTCAAATCCGGCTCCCTTAACCACGGTATCGTTTAGAAGTTCCTTAACGTTGAGGCATGCTAACATGCCTGCTACAAATAGTAGTCCACTACACGCGCTTACAAAGAACTCTAAGAAAGCTCCCTTTCGCAAAGCTCCATTGGAGTGCTGTGCAGCTTTTCGTAGCACGATTCCGCATACGAAGGCAACACAGGCACTCAAAGGCAGGATACTTGATGGCAGCACGGGAGCTGTAGACAAGATTGACACCGAATCGTCTCTGGCAAACTCGTTTCCAGGTATGTTAATATCGACTTGGAGCTTGTTGAGTCGCCAGAAATTAATAACTTGGTTACGTGCGCGTAGCACTCGTGTGACAAGCAGCAATAATCCAACCATGACTAGCCCAACACTTGGACAAGACGAATTGCTAGCGTTGCTTGTCCATCTTTCCCGTCGTAATAATATGAACCCGAAAGCAATGAGTAAAGAAGTCGTCATGAAAAATGCAGTTGCGTGCTCATTTTCAATCGACGAGCTCGACGACAAGCTGACAATCTGCAATAGGCTGCCCCCACCTACAACAGCCAATAGATGATGGCTTGCCCCTCGATGAATCTTGAAGCTCGCTTCTACTTTGAGTCGCGCTGAAAGTGCGGCCACCGCGGCGGCACCACTGAAAAGCAAAACAATCAGACCAGAAAAGATCACGATCACATTGTACTCGGACCCATCACTCTGCGCAACCTTAGCTTGCAGCATCTCACAGGCTTCAAACACAGCTGTCTCAGTCTGGTGATCGATAATCACATCCTCTTCATTTAATTGGAGAATCTTGTACATCTTGCTCAGCGGTTCTTTAAATTGCTGGTCGAAACTCGCCAAAGCCGTGGGGTGAAACTTAATCCTGGCAAGAGCATATAGCTGCTGAAAGTTGAGGTATAACGCACGCAAATAGTACGAGCCGTGGCGTGCGGCAAAGCTCGATGAAGCACAGATGACGTCATCTAGCAGCAAGCCCGTGCTATAAAACGGGATAGGTAACCCGAACAGTGAAGAGATTGTTGGTACAAGGTCGACCTGATTGCGCTTTTGCCTGTACGGACGATCCGTATTAGTCTGCATGGGCTCACCATCACCACGCATAAACATCAGCAGCGCAGAGGACTCATCTACAGTAGCGCCACCATGGTTTCCAATCTCCGACATACCATGATCGCTACATAGCAAAATCAACGAAGGTCGGGCTGAGTTGTCATTCTTCATTCTTCGCTGATCTTGCTCACGTACCGAGTCCACCACAAGCTGCACCACATGATCCATTTCTTGCAGTTTCTCCTGCATTAACGTCGATCTGGGTCCGCGCAGGTGACCAACATGATCTAACCCCAAATAATGCAACACCAAGACGTCCCAATCACTGCTCTTCCCATTCTGCATGGTGGGATCTAGCTCTTCACTCAAATGTCTCGTCACATTGTAGTCCACCTCAACTGTATCTCTTGTATAAAATCCAGAAGTCCCGTCAGATCGCTTAAATGCTTTTGGAAACAGCTTGAGCCATGTATCATCGCCATAAAACACGATACGTTTCCCACTGGCTGCCAACAACGACACAAGGTTGGCATCCTCGACCAAAGCTGCTGAGTTAAAGTTCTTCAAGATATCAATAAATGCTGGAGCTTTTCCTGTTACGAGCGCCTTAAGACGAGGCATTGTCACTGTAGGTACACTGGCATGGGCGACATAACCAAGCGCTCTGCCAGACGTCACGAGTCCACTAGTAAATGGCATGTAAACGTTCAATTCCTCCTTCATTTGATGCGTATCACGGTCTTCATTGCTACGCATGGAAGCGCTACCCAGCACCATATCAGCTCGCAGCGCATCGATCAACACAATGACAAGGCGATCATAGACGGCATCGACCTCTTGCAGACCGCCGAGCTGCGTCTTGTAGTCCATATGATTGGTGGATAAAGGTCTTGAGGACTGGAAAAATACTTCATTAAGACGTAGCAACCCGCTAGAGCACAGATACGCTCCCAGACCAGTACAAAAACACAGCAGATGTACTATCAACCTCGGCGTCATGTTGCGCTCGACTAGTGCCATCACGGGACACACAATATGTACACAAATGTTTTATGGTGCTGAATCCTCAGATCTGAGACGCTCTTTTATTCTTTAGTTGATTATAAAATGCGTCCACATCATGGAACACCATTTTATGAAAAGCTGCCATTAGCAACGCGGCGATTCTTCGCAGTGACATCATTGGCACCAAATCGTGTGCGTAGTACGTTGTAGCGACAGAGTGCATCATCAATGTTAATGTACGTGCCCTGAAGGTGGCGTACACCATCGGAACATGGCGTAAACTGTCTTCTTCCATGCAAAACTCTGCGTTGGTTAAATATGACCGTTTCACCCTGTTTCAGTCGAAATTCATAGCGAAAGTTGCCACCTTCGACCAATGCATGAAAGACGCGATATGCGTCATAGTATGGTATCACATGATCGAATGGAACTCTCAATGGTCCCTCAAATGGAGGGCTCCAGTGAACTGCAATGACTTCATCACGGTGATTGAGCTGAATATGTGGACGCTGGTACTCTAAGATCGTTGCCTTTTTTCGAGCCAAATGACGCTTTTGAAATGTTGCGGGCACACGACAAAATGTCGCGAAATGTTCAGGATGATGGCGACGAAATTCTTCGACAACAGCAAACACATCTACAAATGTTGATTCACCACCTTTGACCGACTCGTCGAAGCGTAGTGCATGCAAGAATTGGAATCCAGGAGGTGACTCGTAGTATGCCAAATCCATGTGGCTCTTTAGATACACAGTAGTGTACGCAATGTTAACCTGTTCAAAAAGTAGCCACGATAATCTTAAACTTAGCTTTCGTTGCTCAAATCAATCTGTTTGCTTTGGAAACCTACAGGTTTGGGCTCTGCCACTACGTCAAAGACATCGCCGTACTGGAACCTACAAACGTCAATGAAACTCGGGTCAGTCATTGCAGGCTTTAGCAACATCCTTTTCTACCTGACACGTACGAGTGCGAGATTGGTGCAATACGCTCTGCGAGCATTTTGACAGCACCCGGTATCGACGGCGTGTTGCGAATCACCGTAAAACCATTTTCGATAACCTGGCGAAGCGCTTCGTACAGGCCCTTGTCATTACTCGTATCCATCATACGATCATACTCTGTCGAAGGAATAGGAGCATCAAGTGCTAACGGAGTCGTAGCCATATCATGAGCATGCTGGTCTAGTGCCCAGTCCGAGTAACTGTTTTGAAGCAGCCACTTGCACGAGAAGCTGGATGTGTGGTGGTCGTTCCACACGATGTTGAGCGTGTCGCCTTTCACTGCACAGCAACAAATCAAACCCACCACTTCGTCAGTACCTTGAGGCAGTGAACCAACATCAGCTTCACCACTGCATCAACGTACCGAATACTTTCTCGAAGTTTAGTTTGTCTTGATTAATCTCGGCGCAATTCACAACTCTCTGTCCCGTCGAATGGCCACATTCTGGACATTGGCACCAAGTGCGCAGGTGCAGCAGGTGAAACTTGCTCCGCTTTCCGTCTTGCCATCGCAATGTTATAAATTCGCGATGCTGCACATCCACTCCCAGAAGCTGCATCCACTTGACATCTGTTTTATAGCTTTTTGTATGTAAGAAATGCAGCCAAACTCACCTCTTGCGTGATCGACGGGTGCTCTACATCGCTAGGAATAGCCGAGAATAGACGCCACTGGAATGCACCAACTTTGTGCGGTACTGTAGCATGAAGACCACCAAAAGCTAGTTGCGTCAACAAGCGTATAACCTCATGCGAATTACAGCATACCTTGCAGTTTCCAGCTGCGTTGACGGAACGGCATTATGACCTGACGCTGCAATACAGCACCAGTAAGAACACGAGGAAGAGCTTGGGAGAAGCGCCGCATAATGAAGCCAAGAGAAGTTTAAAGTACGTGACGAGCCTATCCGAGCAGTAGACAAAACCCTTTCCTAGAAATTTGAAATATTACATTTCAGGGAGTTACATACCGAAACGCAATAGAGACAAGATGTTGATGGAAATTTCGATGCTGGACTATCATGATACAAGCACAAAATAGATATCCATGCACAAATTCCAGTGCAAAACTTTACTTCATGCTTGCATCGAAAGCTCATGCATATATGGGGAAGCTACTGCACCGAGGGTGAGTCAATTGAATGCAGACTGCTACACGCGATCAAGCGATTCAAAAACTCACAGACCTCGTTCGTGTCACGCAGTGTGAACAAAGCGTCCGTCGACATGCTCTCCTCGGTAACCAAGATGCCTACGCCTTTGCGATTGTAGTGCCCCTGGAAAAGTCGGAACGCGTCTTCGTCTGTGGTATCATCGCCGATATAAATAGTATAGACATCTTTGTGCTCGTCTAGCCCTAGCGCTTGTAAGAGCCACAACAGCGCCTTGCCTTTGTTCCAGTCAATCTTGGGCTTATACTCGTAGACCATCTTGCCCTCGCTCAATCTGTGCAGCAAAACGGTACACACGAGTCAGTTAGTACTCACCATCCAGTACCCAAACAGCATAAGCATTTGTGTCGTACTTGATACGTGAGTGCTTGTCTCGCACGTTGTACGCAAGACTTGCAATCTGTGGCTGCACCGCGGGATCAACGTTCCTGCAAAAAACACAAGCAAACTAAGAATGTAAAGCACTCAACCATCAATGCAAGCTGCAGAACTTACCTGTAGTGCAGCGACACCGAGAAAATGTTGTCTTCTACTTCCGCACCTGCAATGTTTTTGATCTGGTCTTTCAGTTCATCACGAACCCCATGCAAGTCCGAGAGAAACTGTGCCGCCACTTGGTTCTTGATGAAAGTGCCATCAGGACCTTTAATATCAAACCCATGACTACCGGCGTAGTACAACTGTGGGATGCTCACGAATTCCTGAATCTTGTGCAGCGACCTGCCCGTGATCACTCCTGTGATGAACTTCTCGCGCAGCTTTTCCAGCGTGTCCTTCATCATAGGCGACAGCATTGCCAGCGCCGGGTCGTTCACAATAGGCGTCAGCGTACCGTCGTAGTCCAGGAACACCACGAGACGGTGGTCGCAAAAGCGCGATTGCAGTTCACTAAAGTTGGCCAGCGCGTTCGCATTGGTTACAGACAGTCGACGCGGACGCTTGAGACCATCGTTCGGCTCTTTCACGGTAGTAGTAGCGGTCTTTATGGCAGCAAGGGATGTCATTGTAATTGACCGTGAGGTAATTAGCAAGTGAGCAATGCGCTAATGAAGCGGAAGGGGAGAGTGACTCGGTAAGAGCGGGAGTGGCTCATGTTTCTCAATAGAGGGTGCTCTGCTCGCTGTCGTCAGCCAGAAACTGTCGATCTGACCATTGGCTGAAAAACGGATTGGTTATATGGATGGGTTGACACGGAACTCGGGAAGCGACGCTCCTTATTTCAACTGGAGAAGAATCTGATCAAAAAGTGGCAGATGTATCAGCAATTCCGAGTGGAAAAAGGTTAAAAGTTGACGGGAATGATCCAGTAGTTAGTGATCGAGGGGTCCGAGAATTATCACGTCTTCTTCTAGAACAAAAAAGCGAGGCTGCTTTAGTCGGGGAAAAGTTGAAGGCGTTGTGATGGATGGAAGCAAACTGCTCACTGCTCGGAGACCTCCGATCTACAAGCACGACAAGAATGTCAGTAAACTTTTGAGCAGTTTGTAACTTGGTAGAAACACATCGTACAAAGGTGGGGGCAATGGTGACGACTACGAGGTCGATAAAATGTTGTGTTGTAGCTTGCTGAAGACACGATGTCAAGATTGCCGATCCACCTTCAATCATAATGCTGTTGATCCCATGCTGTTTCACCACACCTGCATAGAACGCCACGAAAAAATCCGTTAGATCTGCCAGTAGTTCTTGACAGAGAAAGTCCCAGTCGTACGCAGAGCATCCTGAAGATCGACGTGGTTACGACCGTCATCTCCAGGTGTAGTCTGGCATTCAAAGATGCTAGCCCCCATCATCTCAAACGTTTGCTTCCGCATCAAAATATCTGCAGCATACAAGTATAAATAAAGTTACTGATGCTTTACCATACACCAGCAAAAATACCCCCCCTCACCTGGATCCTGCGAGTCACGGCCATAAAGAATGACTGGTTTCTCGCACGTCGGCAACGTAAACAATTTGATGGTCGTAGGGCAACGCAAATGTGTATCAATGATAATCGGTCGTGGACTACGGCCTATATTGAACACCAGTCACTCCTTGATTCTTACAAACTCGATTCCAATTTCAGAATCAGAATCACCACTTGCCTTCCGCCAGCCGAGTATTTAGCGATGGATTGTCTGCAATTACAGTCCCTATACCGACCAGTATTCCATCGTGAAGCGTACGCAACGTGTGCGTCATCTTTAATGACGCAGGACCGCTCAACAGTGTCGGTTTTCCTATAAACAACCTCAACTCGTCAGTCTGACGACCATTTCGTCGCACTCAATTTTTTTGTTAAACACCTTTCTCGGCCGTTATTGACCCATCAATGCTTTGCGCATAGGTCAATGTCACAAAAGGCAAAGGATTCTTCTGTTTTTCTTCCACAAATGATCGATTCCGATTCTCTAGTGCCCCACATACGTAATGCCGTACTTCCATGATGACCGTATCGGTCATTACGGTAGGACTATTTTTGTTTAGGATACGTAAATAAATGAGTACTACACGGTGGCCTCTGATTGGTCGAAGCTATCAAGTTTTTGTTACATCGACACATCACCCAATTATAAAGTTGTTTGGGTAGAACAATTGGGTAGCTTCTGTCGATGTAAGAAGCACCTAATTGTGTACTGTACCTTCATCCGATCTGTGTCAAAAATACCGGTTGTATTTCTACATACAATCAAACCATGTGAAAAATACCGGTACTCTATCGAGCAAACGTATGGCTCCAAATTCCTTGACACATTGCGACGATGGCTGCAGTGCTCGTACGCAACGCGATGCACCATGCTGTGGCGTTCCTGCAGCACAAGATCTTTTCTACTCCACCGACACCGGCGCTTATTCTGGCTCCTTTGATGCTGAATGGTGCATCATCTGCGCTTTCTTCGAACCCGCTGATGGACGCGATCTGGTTGGCTGCCCCCAAGTCAAAGGTACGAGCTCTCTAGACGTCTAGTAACATTAAAAGCGTTGTATTGTGCCAATATAAAGATGATGAAGATGAAGCGATTGCTGCTGTTTGTTTATGGATATTGGAGACGGAAGAAGCATGACAATGAGGTAGAGAAGACGTAACTGACTTGTTTTGTTTGCTATTGTTCGTGCCAGGTGACACCGTCTCGCAAAAGAATTAGGAACAACCATCTGAGTAAACGTCTCAAGAACATTGTACACTTTCAGGACTGCCCTTTGTGTAATGAGAAGAAATTACGTCATCGTCTCTGCATGAGCTGCTTTAAAAAGGGCAAGTACTTTGTGTAGATAGCAGTGATCGAAACGTCGTTCATGGCAGATAAAGAGAACATCTTTACAAGTAGAAACTGGATGAATATATTGATATCTGCTTAGTAGACGTGACTACAGACACCTTTTTGCATCATCTCCGTCCTCCATTCCTACCATATCGTCTCCTTATTCGCTAAAACATCATACAGCAATTCCTTATCATTGGTCAGAAGCTGTCGGTCTCTGATCAGCACTTACGATTCACAGTGATGGACGATGTCTCCATTGGGCTTGAGATGGAGCATGAGAATGCGTCGTTTCTGAACGCGTCAGTGTCTACCACAGTAGCAGAAGAAGTGTCGCTTCCAGATCCAACACTGACACGAGCCTCTGCGAATTCGTCAAGACTAAAGTCGACCTCAGTCGCAACACCACCGATTGCATTTGCTGTAAACGCAGCAGACGATCATCTGCGTGTGTCGTACCATTGTAAAGCCACCAAATGTTTCCGTCTTCAATGGGAATCGGAAAGTAAGTGAGGCTTGTAGTAGAAGAGAAAAAGAAGGAGACTTTTAACTGATACTTACACTTGACTTTCTCTCTCTCTCTCTTAGTGAACCCGCGATGCAAGCGTCAAACTACAATCGTGATTAAGGATGCCGTGTACATCTTTGATGGCTTTTATTTATTGTGTCATAGCAATCCACCCGAGGTCCCACGGGTGAGGCGACTCATATATTGAAGTAGTTATGACTGTTGAATGACCTCTCATAGCAGCCACCTTGAGTGATGTTAATGTTACAGTTCGAGTACTCGCGTGGAGGTGTCATGTGTAAAATTCACTTTGTTCAAGAAGAGTTGCCGTCGTCTGTACGCGGAGCGACCAGCAACGAGATGGATACGGATGGCAACGAACAGGCACACCGTTCCTTCTGTGACTCGCTGTTCCTGCTTCAACGATACGTGTTCCAGCAACTACTGGGTATTCAACCAGCTCACTTGTTTGGAACCGTCTTTACAGACTTAGATCATGCTACAGGAGACGTGTCCGAGATTTGTGGCGACTACCATTTGGTACCGCGGTTTATTGCCGTGCATGAAAAACCATTGCTGCATGTTGAAGACTTGCATTCACCTAACCGTGTGGGTTATGCGGTGGGCCGGTTGTTATCGGTGCAGAAGATACTGGAATATCTCGAAACCAGCGCGAAATTTACCGTGCGCGACTTCTTTATGCAGTTCGACCACCGACAGCTAATTGGCTGCATCGTTTCCACTCGCATTAACGGAAAACCGAGCGTTTTTCGTATTGACGAACTACTGATGGATGAAGTCGACGGGATTGAAGACGGCAAATTCCCTGTCGAGAATCGTGGTGTTGTTACGAAAGATGGACGGTATCTGGTGCACGCGATTGCTCACCACAGCCAAGGCGCTTGCAACTACGATGGTGCCAAGTCGAAAAAGAGAACTCGCAAGTGGCAGGAACAAGGGCAATTTCTACAGCTATCACCGGAGGTCGAGCCTCTTTCCGAAACGATGCTGCCAGCGGAATGCCATCTTACGGGTATTCGCACAGATCTCTTTGAGGTGGGTAGCGCAATGCCCATGGTGCTGAAGTATGTACGCCACTTTGAATTGCTTACGAGTTTTGAAAAGACGGTGGGAATAAAATTCAAGGACAAGGCACTGTTACGCCAAGCTTTCACCCATGGATCATACATTGACGTAGGCATGCAAAATGTCAACACAGTTGAGGCCACTCGGTCACGCGTTCGGCTTGGGCACGTATTTGAAAATGTTGCCTCCCTCAAAAGATCGCGCAGTGTACTGCTTAATGGAGATTCGCTACTGTCTGCCAAGGTACCAGGAAATAATGCCGCACAGTTGAGGCAGGTCGCAGAAAAGCACTTGTCTGGAGATTTCAAAGAGGAATTTCACTCCCGGTATTTATGTCCATATGAACGCTTAGAATTTCTGGGAGACGCCGTTCTTGGCTTCCTTGTGGCCTCATCAGCTTTTTTGAAGTTGCCAAACGCCGATGAAGGATTCCTTCATCAGACGCGCGTTGACATTGTGAATAATAGTAACCTTGGCAAAATGGCAAAAACTGCCAACTTCGAGTCGTTGCTGTTAAGCGCATTCGATCTAGCGAAATTGAATGAAGAGTTAAAGGCAAAAATCACGGCGGACTGCTTTGAAGCGCTTCTTGGTGCGCTCTTCAAGGACCAGGGTATTGCATCGTGCCGTGCACTGCTGGGCACGCTTATGGATTTACACGACCCTGAGTTGCGCGAGTTGTGTTACCTTTCAACGGAGGAACTAATTGAAGAGGCAAAAGCATTCGTGGAGAAAGACCGAAGTGCTATTAAGAAGTGGAGTAAGTACACGCACACGAGGCTGCTGCATCGTCGCTTTGGCGCTCGTTCAGGAGTGGAGATCGCCAACACGCATTTGTGGTTGCATGCTTTCACGCATGCATCGTTCCAAAAGCCTCAAATCAATGATGACGAATTTATTGGGCACGACCCAAGCTATGAGCGCATCGAGTTTCTTGGTGACGCTGTGCTGCAGCTGCTGTCATCCGAGTTCCTTGTTGATGCTTTTCCGTACCACCAGGAACATCTTCTCACGCAAGTGCGATCATCGCTTGTGAAAAACACGAAGCTGGCGATCGTTGCGCGTAAGGCCGGATACGAGGAGTTTATTCGTTTGGGAAACGAGGTCAAGAAGAACGGGAACTTGTATGTTGAAGACGTGCTAGCCGATGTGTTTGAGGCTACTCTTGGTGCAGTGTACCTGGAAAACCCGGGCGATTTACAAAAAGTTCGTTCAATTCTAGACCAACTGCTTTTTCCGCGGCTCACAGAGGCCATCCGACGTCGCCAGTGGATGAACCCGCGCAAGGTCTTCATGTATTACATTACTCAGTGGGGTAACTCAAGTTCGCGGCGGGTTCCGTGTCAGTTTAAGAACATCAAAGTACCCGGTATAGCCACTGAAGCAGGCGTCTTGGTGCCCAAATGCAAAGATGGCGATGCGAACAAGAGCAGTAAAAGGAAAAAAGCTAACTCAAATGCCCCTCCTGGACACGCAGTGGCTCTGTACGTGAACAACTTCCAGGTAGCTCGTGCGGTTGGGCGTACCATTGCTGCAGCTCAAGACGCAGCCTGCAAGAAGGCTTTAACGCTGTACGGCGTCAAGCTATACGACGACTAAGTTGAGATGCTAGGATCGTATCGCTAGACCAACAGCAAGTGTTCCGTATGTACGAGTCGCATGATGATGAGGTGACCATCCCATTATATTAAAGTGCTAAGAGAGGTTTCTTGTTTGCATTTGTTAGCTGTTCTGCCGTTTTGTGAACGCTCGGACTGAACAGTCTAGCCTAGCTTTTCGTTTCTTCGTCAGCCTTCTTCTTGACAGCAGTCGGTGGTGGTCCAGCAGGAAGTGGTGGTTTCTTTGGTGGACGTGGAGGAGGTTTGGGCTTTGACACATCACTAGGCGTTGGTGGTGGTCCACGATCGGTTTTTCCGTCCCGATGTTGTTGACTCTTCTTCTCTCCGCCAAGCATCTTCATAGCCACAGGGTCCTTCTTTCCATAGAACCGGTCCTTGATATTCTGCTTAGCCAATGGGTCGTCCTTATCACGTGGCATTTCATGCAGATAAGGACACTCGTCACCGCGATTACACTCTCCTCGCGCGTAGAACGAGCACAAGTGCGCACGATTGCGCTTGTAGTACGGTTCCTGTCGAGCCAAACGCAGTAACGCGCTATTGGCTGAGCCTGATGCTTTACCATAAGCAGAGACTGCTCCTTCTTGCTCCAACATACGACTGTGCTGCTGCGAAAACCACTCCCGATTGGCATCACTCTCAGGCACATTAACAGCCACTTGACCATCCCCTCCGTCCTCTTTGGCCAAGAACGCGTCACGAACTTGAACTGGCAAATGATATTGTAAGTCCAAGACGCACGTTTGACATACATTCTTCATTCTAGCGCAGGTTTGACACACTTCCGTCTTCTTATAACGAGCGCGTTTGCCCGGTTTCCAGCGAAAGACTGTGAAGGGACGGGCACATATTTTACATGCGCTACCGTATGCCTCCTTCATCATACGTACGTATGGATTTTCACCTAAACAACTCTCACATAACAAGGGAAATTCTTCCGATTCCCATGCCGTCTTGGTCGAGTCCGCCTTGATCCCAAAGCCACGCTCCCCCATGACTGAAAGGCACAGACTTTTGTCGTAATTAGACGTCTGTGATTCGCTGAAAAGAAGTTTACGCAATCAATACGAGACTGCGGTAGCCTTTTGACATAGTGTAAAGGTACCCATTTGACAAAGTGTGAAGGTACCCATTTGACAAAGTGTGAAGGTACCCATTTGACAAAGTGTGAAGGTAGCCATTTGACAAAACGTGACTCAATGACTTCATTGTTGCGGCGCTCGGGGGTGGCGCGATTAGCGAATCGTAAATTGACGCAACTAGAAGGATCAGACGCATCGCGCTTCCTCCAAGCAGTACTGACCAATGACATGAAGCTATTGTCACGTTGTGGAGATGCGATATATGGTGGATTCCTAAGCACCAAAGGACGTGTGGTGGGTGACTGCAATGTACTGCAAGTCGGAGATGACGCCTTCTTATTGGACTACGATAAAGAAGTCGATGAACAGCTGATGAAGCATTTAAAGCGCTACAAGTTACGCATGAAGATTAAGATGGAGGACAAGACAGACGCTTTTGATCTCTACGCTACGCTACCCGCTATCATGGGCGAGGAGGACATTGCAATCCCATCATCAGTCAAGATACTAGATGAACTGCAGATGATTAACACTGGAGAGAATGCGATGATATATCCAGATCCACGTGGGGACTATTTTGGGGTTCGAGCTCTTCTTCCTGCGGATACTATTTGTAAGAAGAGAATTGGATTGTTGTGGCTTGCATATTGCTCATGTTTTCTATGTGTTGGATTTATTTTAGTTAATACGCCGAAGAGATACGAGACCATGGAGATGTCTGCGTATTTGGATCATCGTGTCGCTCTTGGTGTCGCAGAAGGGTGAGCCATTGAGTTCTTTGGAACTAGTACTTTGGAACGGCAGTACTGATTGTTTTTTTGTGAAGTAAGGAGCTGGTCGACGGGATCCCGCTCGAGTGCAATCTTGACTTATTGCAGGGCGTATCTTTTCGCAAAGGCTGCTATGTTGGCCAGGAGCTCACGGCTCGCACGCAATTCAAGGGTAACATCCGTAAACGGTTAGTTCCCGTTGCACTGATTCCAGCAGAGCAAGAGGATGTGGTGAAGGATCTGTCCGAACTTGCATTCAAGCCGTTCGACGCGCCATCTCACAGAGCGTTGCGTGCCTACTTGGCCGGCTCAAACGATTGGAAGGACGTGAAGGCGCCTGAAATTGGTGACAAGATCGTGGCCACCGGTGAAACAAAAGCGGTTGGAACAATTTTCAACGTTGGAAGAGACGTGAGCAGCGCGATTGCCATGATGCGTTTAGGCCATCTACTCCATTCAGCGTCTGACGATGGGGAGAGTGTGCCCACCAATAAGTTCTTGACGCAGGATGGTGCTTTTTACGCCGTTCCCTATCAACCTCCATGGTGGCCTCAGTTGAAGTTTGAGACAGGAAAGATGGTGTTATAAGGACATACAGTGGCAGCATTGGAATCTCATTCATACGCAATGGTTGGTTTTGAAGTTACTCACCTGCTAATGAAAACGAGATAGTGCAATACGTTACGACATTCGTCTTCAAGCTCACAGTTTCTACCTCAAATTTGGTGTTTCTATCACTCCAAAAGGTGATTTTCAACGTCGAATGATGTTGTTGATTTGGCACGAAGGATTGGGCACAGACGATGAGCAGGCCACGGACGACGAGCTTTGGGCACGCGTGCTCTACTCTTATGACGACGACAATGATAACAGCAATGTGTTGTCGAGTCTTCACTTGGTGCAGGGACTGCTGGCGTTTGTACGAACCTGTCGACGAAGCGGAGACGGAGATTCAATGAAAGAGACAACGACCACTGCGTGGACGCCCGAGTGGGCGAGTGTGACGCTTTCCAGACGACGGTTCTTCATCTTGGAAGTGGAGCAACAGATTTTCATGGCACTGGTACGCAGGAAGGATTGGCATTGTATACTAGAGACCATTTGTGACTCTATATGTTGCTACTGCTGCTGTAGGGTGTCCATCCCACAGTTGAGATTGTACGAGCTCGTCTAGGGCGTTTCTACCAGCTACACGTTATGCAGTGTATGTTCACATTTTGTCGTTGTTGTGACAGAAAGACCACAGACGTGGGTATGAAGCACTGCTTCGAGAGATATACGGCATGTTCGGACTGTTTCATGGAAGTATTGAGAGGTGGGGTTGCCAGCCAATAATCAAGCTGTTCACCTAGCTTTTGACTGACTTATCGCCATGCTTGGTCTTGTAGTAATTTACGGTTGCTGCCTTCAGGTGGTAGATCCGTCGAGTCGGACATGACTCCTCAGAAGAACACGGATGGAATGGATCTTTTGATGGATATCGCTGCGGTGCGAAAACGGTTGCGCAAGCTTCGACTTGCAATTGATTCGCTTACGTATCACAAGCCGCTTAATGTCACCAGCGAAGATACACAGCAGGATGAGGAATATCAGCAAGAGAAAAAGACAATGGAGGCAGAACTTGAGGCATTAATGGCGCTATCTCCGGCTACAACACTGCAAAAGAAATGTGCTGGATTCTTCCCTCCACTCCTTCAAACTCTGAACGTTCGTAGCTCGAGTGCGTTTTCGGAGTTGCAAGGCCTCGGATATTTTCCCATGGACCAGCCCACGTTCTTAGCGCTGCAAACTTTCGTAAATGGCTTTCACACCGATTTACGGTCTTCCGAATCAGATGTGGGAGCAGAAAGCATGGAGAAGTTGGCCCTGTTCTATAAGGGCAATCTTTTGTGGAGCTCTTTGGAAACCACGACAATGCATCTGCTGTACAAATTCCTCCGGCTTCGCGAAGAACGTGGAATGACCATGCTCCGTGGTGACGATAAACATGATGTAGATTATTTACATTCTGGTCTGACGCTACCAAAACATGCTGACTCCGAGTTGTGGATGGCTAACGCGTATGAGGACACCTTTCTTCCTGTATGGTCTAGCAAGCTTTCGTACACAGAATGCGATGTTGTCGCGCAAAGCAAAGATGGCCGCCCCCGCGTGCGTAAGTCAGCTTGCTCGTTGCACAAGCAGCATCCAGTCTCGCTGTCAACGTTTATATCGGCAGCATCGCCTTCCTCTGGTGATCCTGTCTCGACTCCACGTCCCGGTGTTGCTGCAGAGCCATTACAATTTTGTCCGCCTTCGCATTCTCCTGCCTCATTGACTCGATTTGGAGGAGCACGGAGGAACGAAACGAGGCCTGCTAACTTACAGAGTGCAATGAAGACGCGAGCCAGGTCCCCTTCGTTTCGAAATGCTGGTCTAATGCTGAAGAATGGCTGCTTTTCAAAGTTACTCCATGCCAATCGAGAAATGCAATCGGGAAAAGTCTGGAGGGAGATAGAAAGAGTGTGGAGTCCGCTTATCTACCTTTTAGACGGTGTATCCACCTCCATTGCAAATACCACGTCCACAATGATGGCTGCAAGGCATCGAGTAGTGGTGTGGCATGAAGCAGATCTCACAATGATCATTTTGCTCCGTCTCGACGCGACAGAGCCTGAGTCAACGGGTGCAGTGCCAACAAGTTTAAACGCGGACACGATGGAGCGTTTAAAAAACTATCTGGAGGAACAACAACGATTCGAGACCCTAGCACACCTCATTCTTGCCCGATATACCGCCACTTTTGCTTTTCAAAAGAAGTACGTACTCTTGAACCTGCAATGGATGATCGATCATACCACTTCTACTCACTTTGTGTGTCTTCAAATGTAGCATCCCTCGACTTCCTCCACTTTCTCCATTTGTATACATCAATCGTGTCAATCTTGCGTTTCGAATGCAACAAGTCCCACGACTTTTGAAAAGCAAAGAGGACGATATGTTTCCAATTCCTGATCATTTGCTCGTGCACTACTTCCCGTCGTCTACAACGGCTCTTGTTAATGATCTTCATGCAAAGTTGCATGGATCAATAAGCACTGGAAATCGAGAGATTTGCGTTCTCACACGTGATGCTGGTTGGGTATTTGCCAAGAAATCAGAGACATCACATCGTGAGCTGTACGTCTTTATCGATAGTAAAGTGGGTTCTTCCGTTTACAGTCTTACGGGTACGTTGCATTTTGCTTGTAAAAGAGGCTTACAGAGACGTGCTTAACAGTGTGTATACCTGATGTATACATGCAGATTCACTTCAGAGGCTGTTACACGACCAATTTGATAACGTCTTGTTTTAAATGCCTTAACCGTTAAGGTTAAGATTACCATGGCCAAATTTACAATAATATGGGATACTGCGATATTGTGCATGTATATTGTATATTGCAATATAATCAAAAATGGGTCTCGTTGAAGCTGAGAATAAGCAGCCCAAAATAATAATGTTGCTCGATAGACAAGTATGTTGCATTATCTTGACCATTTTCGTTTTGGACACAAAAGAAGCATGTCGGACGAGCAGCTCCAACGGGAAGAAGCTCATCTTCGTGTTGCAATTAATAATGTTTCCAATGAGACGCTAAAGGTGCACAGTTTGTCAATTGTGTATGGTCATATTGTAGTAGCTACACTTCTTCTGTCATTGAGTCCAAGATAATTAATTCTAAAATGCTGTTGCAACTGCCACAGACGCACATGTTGACGGCGTTAAATGACTTTCATACGTCCACAAGCTCAACAATATCAAGTGTATCGACTTTTGCAGCTCAGAAAGAGAGTGATAAGAATGATGCAATTGCAGTAAAGCTGAGAGAGACGTCTGTGACTGTACAAAAGCCTCGGGACGCTCTCTTCTTGGCAATCCATGCACTGTTACTTGAAGCTGGTATGAAAGACGCTTTTGATGGAAGAATTGGCACGATACGATAGTTTTACTGATGCTTTATTATGTACAGGCTATAAATTAACGGGGGCTATGGGCTCAGAGTTTGTACTGCCTGAGAACTGGGATGCTACCAGTTCAAATGGACTTTTTAAAGCAGAATACATTCATCCAAATGATGAATCAATCAAGTTTTTATTCCAGGTGGGGGAATTGCTGTTGATTATTTGTAGTGTTATGTAGTTATTTGACTGATTTTCGTGTGCTTTTTCTAATCAGGGGTTGTTTGTTGGAGACAAGTTTGAAGTGTACCTTTCGGACGACAAGGATCACATCCACTCGATTACATTAAGGTACGTACATGCTTTATAGTAGACATGGCTTACAACTTGCTGTTCACATGAAGAGCTGAGCATTGGACGTGTTTAATGAATCAGTGTGGACCAGTTTGTCGCATTAAGTGAGTCGACGTCTCCTCTTTCGGCAGCAAGCCTGCTCCAAAATCTAGAAAACCTGCGGGAGACATTTACGCCATTTGCCGAAAGTATTCAGCCTGCAATGAAGAGAAAGACTACACCAGTAGTCAGCATTCCAGGGGTTCACCCACCGGATCGTGATGATCAAGGAGATTATGGTGCTCCATCTCCAGCTCGTATCCCGCCGGTGCGCTCTCATGCCAGCGTTGATACCATTTGCCCAATGCTGAGCACTTACAACTGTCGTATCATTACATGTAGGTGGGAGAAGGTGATGCATTTCCACCGGGGCTTGGAGGTGGCAACCCAGACATGTTGGTAGGACCCGACCATCCACTCTTCGGTCACCGTGGTGACCCATCTCGGGGTCCTGTGCCTGGCGCTCGCTTTGACCCGTTCGGTCCGTCTATCGATCCTCTTGGTCCTAGTGGCTTTCACCGCCCACCATCTCGTGGCCCAGCACCGACGATGCCATTTGGAGGACCCGGACCCGATCACTTGCGCATGCCTCGCGACGACGAAATGGACCCTAACTTTGGCTTGAGTGGACGTGGCAGCCGTGGTGGGCACCCGTTTGGGTCAGACCACTCGTTTTTCTAACTGTGCAAGTGCTGTGGCATGAAAGTGATCTGACAGTAGCAAATTTTTGCATATGCAATAGCACATGCAGCGTTTCAGTTCTCTTGTATTGGAGCCTATTCATTACTGAGCATACTAACAAACCACTTGCTTTTCATATGTCCCAAATATTCAGAAAATACACGAAGCACCCATGGATCAACCTCAGACCGTCGCGTTGTCTACCTCTGAGCTCATAGCGCGCATCACCGACCCGTCACGATGCACTGACATAGCAAGTATGAATCGCCTCAACTCCTTCATTAAGTGTTGCGCAAGCGCGTCTTGTAAAGACGTTGAGCTGCTCAAACAGTTGATGAGCCATCTTTGTCAGGACAATTACAAGCACTTGACACACATGACGACGCGTCCGAGTTCCATGCATCCAAGTGGCAATTACTCACGAATGTATTACGCGTGTCTGAAGCGGAGTTCTTAGCTTCAGAGCTCGCTTTACAGTCGGTTTTAAGCTTAATGCTGACGGATCGATTCGTGTCGACCGACGTGTTGACAGCCATGGCTCAATGGCTGGTGCAGTTCAACAGCGGCAAGAGCTCGGAATCTTTGTCTGCTTGCAATTTACTGGACTCAAAGCTGACGAGTACAGAGCAGGAAGGGACGTATTTGGAGCTCATCAAGCAGATGTACGTCATGTTAAGAAACGTAGGTCTGCGGCAAAGCCTTGCTGAGATGTTGGAGAAGCTTGTGTTTACTAAGGAGCAGGCAAAGAAAGTTGTGAGGTCTGGGATGCTTCGAGCTCTTTTACAGGTGGCATTAGAGCATCCTGATGAAGTCGTCGATGCTATATTGCTACATAACTTTGATTTGGTGGGGACACGTGTCGCGTCACTGGTTTGTTTCGAAGCGGCGACATTGGAGCTGTCAAGGAAGAAAAACGCAGAGAAAGAGAATGTGGTGTTGGCTGATAGAAAGCGACAAGATGTTTGCGAACTGGTTGTGACGTTGATGCTGAGCGGTTCGTCACTTGTGTTTACCGATGCTGTTCGTATGCTGCAGTTGTTAATCAATAATGAACCGTGTCGAGCGTTGCTACTGACGATACCTAATCTGCGTGGTGCTCTGGAGAAGGCGCACACGCTGGTAAGACTGAAAGGAAGCAAGCTCTTACACGATGAGTACCTGAAAGAGCTATGTGAAGCGCAGTATGGACTTCTCGGTCCGGAGATCGATGCCTTCGAGCGCAAAAATGGGAGTGTCATTGGCTTGCTTTCAAACGATGAAGTAGTTCTACGTGATGATGATTTAGCAGGAGAACATGGTCTGGAATTGGCATTGACTTGCAAAACGCGAGGCAATGCATTTTTTCGCCGAGGAAACTATCCGGCAGCTTGCGCGTTTTATCGACGTGCTATCGCTGTGCTCAGAGCAGCGCAGCTTCAAGTAGAGACTTCGCAGCAATCCCTTTCCATCGAGAAACTATTGGCTCGCTGCACCATTGGAGCCAGCGTGCAGGTATGTTCGCACCAAGGCGACAAGTGGCAGGATGCGATGGTTTCCGATGTTAAAAACAACGGCGATTCCAGCAAAATTGAGGTGCTGTACGATGCAAGCGGCAGAGAAGACGAGTGGGTTGCCATTTCTCGCATTCGATTGCGCATGAACACGGCGCTGTTGACTGCTTTCGATGACCTAGCGGTAGATTGCTCCATGAATATGGGGAAGGCTTTTACTGCTTTAGGTGACCACGACCAAGCCGTTCAGTGCTTCTCCCATGCGCTAGCTCTCCGTGGCGGCAAGCTAATCTCTGCGCTGTACTCTCGTGGAGTAGCCAACATGGCCCGTCGTGACCTCACAGCTGCGCAACAAGATCTGTGGAATGCTAACCAACAGTGCAGAATACAACAGAACAATAGCACCAGCGGCGGCACGAGTAAAACAAACGTCAGAGATATAGAGCAGAATCGTGTCTTCCACAAACAAATTGTGGCTGCTTACAAAAAGCTTCAGCAAATGCACGCGAACAAAAAGCGCCTGGACAAGAAGGTGATCAAGCAGATGGTACAATACTTGTCTACCATCCCTGGCTTACAAGACGAGTAAAGCAATGCCGTACAGCGGAACGAAGCTGTATTCGTGTTGGTAGTTCCCATCGAATTTGGACTGGACCATGGTGTGACGCGAAAAAAGAAGCTAGAATAGCCCACATGTATCCCTTTGAGCTCGGCAAGGTCTTGGTTTATTGCACTTGATTCTATGCTGGCCCAACACGAATACCTTTTGTGGACTGCTCGTAGACACAGGTTTCCACGAGAATGCGTTGCGCTTTCGGGTGTTCAATGAAAAGCTGCAATTCTGAAATGGCGCGTTCAACATGGCCTTCTTGATTATTGAGATACGTGTACTCCTCTGCAATGTTCTGATAACGTCGCGTGATCTCTGTCATCTACAAAATCGAAACAGTAAAAACGCAGTCATCAGAAATTTCCAAAATGTCTGCTCACAGGACAAAAAAATAGACAGAACTCGTACCCTCACTTTCGACGGCGTGCGATAAAATGCTCTCTTTAGTGCGTCAATTTCAAAAAACGCATTGGCCAGAGGATCCATTTTTTGCTGCTCCTCTGATTCATCTTCATCGCCACGCCAAAACCGCGAGACGGATGTAGCAACTTTACCAAGTTTACCGATCAACTTTGTCGACATTTCCTTGGCTTTTTCCGATTGATCCGTACTCAAAAATGGCAGTAATTGTGCCGCCAATCCAGCTGCTCCAGCTAATGGTTGGTCATATCCACGTTTAGTCGAGCTAGTCTCTCCAATCATGATCCGTAAATCTTTTACAATTTCGTCCGTGTACTGACTCAAAAACGTTCGACACGGTAACATCCTGTCTTTGAAAAATAACGTCAATGACTTGCCTCGCTGTGGAGTAATGCGCACGACATCTTGCAGTGAAATCAGGTCTCCGACATACAAAAACTCGTCATCTTTCTGTGCTGCTGCTTCTTTCAATGGCATGAGCAGAGCAATTTTTCCTGTCTGTAACAACATTGGTGTTTGCTTCAATGTAGACGTGATAGGGTCCATCTCTTGACATGGGTACACTGCTCCACGGACGTCCCTTTTACGCATTTTCATGGGCTTTTTTACTCTCAACTGACCATTGTTGTACCCATGTTGCGCAAGCGAATTTTTCCTTGGTATCGTAACGGACTTAGTTGGCGCTGGGTCATTTTGCTGCACCAATTGAAAAAGCTCATGTAATAACATCCTTAAGGTTGTCGATGGACTCCAGTGCTCTAATAAAGGTAGCTGGAGCAAAAAAATGGGTTCTCTTCCTTCTGATTTGGGTAATTTTCGTTTACGGAGTCCAGTGGGCAAATACAAAGCACCGTGTCGAATTTCTACTTCTGGGGCTCGAAATGGGTACTGTTCGTGACCTTTGGTTACTTGGTTTTCATAAAAGGGCATCCGGATGACCAAATCTGTCAATGGGACCAAGAAAAGGGCATCCGAACCGTCAACAAATGGGACAAAACAGTGAAACTCGCCTTCGCACAACCCTCGGGTCTCTGACACGTACGCGCGTCGCAGTGTGACCCCATGAGGCAGTGCACCATCCATGCGACACTTTTCAAGCTCACGATGTACGCGAGTGGACCAGATATGGCGTTGCCGCTTTGGAGAAGACGAAGACGATGGCGGAGATGTCGTCTCCATTATTATCAACCTTTGCGAATATGGGTAATGAAAAGGGAGAGATTACAATAACGACTGATGATTGGTAATAACTCAAAATAGCATCATCTGATTGGGTATTAGAATGTGAGATGGAAACAAAATAGGCACAATGGAAACAAAAATAGGTACCAAATAAAATCGAGCGACTATCTGATTCCTATGTAATCAGTCCTTCCATTCCAAGACCATGTCTTCTAGTTCTTGTTCTTCATGCTTTTTTTGCTCTTCGTAGTCATTTCTATTCTTCTTCTTCTTCGTCATTCTCAAGTCCTTTAAACAACGTCGTCTTGTCACGTCGTAAATGGTTCAATTCATCAATAATCGATGTCAATAATTGATTCTTGTCATCCATTTTCAATCGTCCATTGTTCATCATTGACATCTTCATAATCTCCAATGCCTCCTTATCCGGATGATCCGCTGGGATCGCAACGTCCATTTCCGGTAGCTTAATATCATCAATGTGGCCCGTATGGCCCATCCGACTATAAGCTTCCTTCAAAATCTTGTCTAATTTCTCGCCACTGGGTGGTTCACTTGGAATATTAAGCAAATCCAAAAACAAATCGGATGAGCCCGTAGTAGACGGCCACGACTTGTCGTCCATCATTGCAGCAGGTTCCTCCCACTCGCGATGAGAGTCTTCAGTGTCCACATTGTCTGGATTGAATTCCCGATAACCACGTTCACCCGTCGTCTCCATATATTCTCTATACGGGTCGTATAAATCGCCTGATTCTTCGTCGTTGCTCTCTTTGGGCATCATGTCGTCCGGATTACGACGACGACGGCCACGAAACGACTCGTCATCGTCATCATGGTGACGTGTTCGAAAGGCAAAGCTGCGCGTCATCACACAAGTCTGCATCTGCGACACGCGACGAGTTGCCTGCTTTGCAGCAGCTTTCCAGACAAGCGCCAACACCATCACGATCAAACTCTCTATCTGTGCCAGCCATCTCCCAAGCCTCTCATCAGGCTGATGTGGTGTACATCAACATGGTGGAACTTACATCAACTGAAGCATTTTTTTGGCTACAATTTTGAAGGTTATGGGTTCATCATGAGCGGCATACAAAGCTAACAATGTGATACACTACAGGGCTCTAATCATCACGCTCGTAACAGTTCTTCTGGTTGTACAGGGCAGACATGTGCAGACAACGTGCTGCTGTCAATAGTAAAGTTTAAGTGTGCTGTGGATCCAATTGTAGCCTTGACGGGCTGAGCTGGACATGCTGCTGCTTCAATCAAGCGCAGTCGCTGGAGGCCTGAGACCACATGAAAACTTGTCAACAGGGTAAAGTCAGCACAATGAGTCGACGGCCTTGAGTCAACTTCCTGCTGACGACCTAATTGACCAGAAGATCGGTTGATCAAAGCACTGCCACCTGCAATCATGACGTCTTTGTCAAAAAGTCATTTTCCGCTTCAAGACGTCAGTGCATTTGCTCGTGCCCATGACTCGAATTGTGGTCGCACGATTCCCATTAACCCACTTATGGAATCTTGGGATGCAACAAAGATTGGCGTGAAAAACAGGATCTGCCAGTGTAAAATCTTGCCGAAAGATATCAAGAACGGCCGTTTGAATATCTGATGGCCCAGAAAAATGAAGGCAGCATCATACCACATAAACTTACATGCGCTTGGCAATACGGTAGTGATGCAACCTCACGGCAGATTGGTGCGCTACTAAATACTCCAAAAGGGTTTTGTTGTCGTTCCACGAGGGTTTAATGGCCCGCAGAGTGACAAGAGGAAGCATTCCGTTATATTTTGGTCTCCAAGGTATCCTCCGACAACAAGCTATTCATCATTTCCAAAAAAAGTACACTCCAGCTTGCTGTCGCGCGACGATATGGCTACAACCACATCGTCTCCACTCTAAATCCGCCACTGCCCACCTATGAAAAAATTGCAAGAAGTCGACCTGGCTCCACATGCGAGCGACGAAGGAATTTACAGGCGGCTAGAAGCCACCCGCCAACTGCTGATTCATTTGAGTCGAGACTCAATGCTTACATGTTTGTATGCTTTCTTTTCCCTTTCCGGAGAGTTGGCGGTGTGTCTGTTTCTGCGCAATTATGCCGTCATAAGCCGATCAAGCCGCCGCTGCTCTCGCGTCATCACCTCCTGGCGGAAGTATGCGGCCAGAAACTTGTTGCTGCTTAAAAAACTACGGAAGGTTTCCCCACCAATTTCGACCACTTTTACGGGCTGTGTACATCGCAAGCTCGAGTGACGAGTAAGAATCTTGCAAGCTTGTGTTTGACCTGATACACCCAGCGGAAAGTAATCTCCTGGGTGCAGTTCTTCCACGACAACCCCCTCCTTTGCTTTCAGCACTTCTACTTTACCATCCAGTAGGATAAACACCGAGTCGCACGGATCGCCTTCCTTGTAGATGAATTCACCGGTGTCGAGAGATCGCAGTTTTACAGACCCCTTTGCAGCTTCTACGCACCCAAGCAAGTGTTGTTGGACGTGGCGGTGCGCGGTTTTCTCAAGACGGTTGTTGATTGACTCGTAGGTACCCTTTAGATTCAAGAAGTCATCCGCCACAAGCTGCAAAACTTTACATGGGGTATTGCTGCCCTTAGCACAACGGTAGGTGGCGATGCGAGGCAGGAAGCGTCCATCAGGGCGCACCAATTCAATCTCACCGAAAAAGGTCCCCTTTGGCAAACACCTGAGCTTCATTTCCTCGTACCCCGACGCGGTGGGTCGCGTTTGGATAGAGCTTGGCCGTGAGGCGCTTGACACCAACCCTGTACAGCTTTCAGAGTGTGACGTGCTTGTAATGGGAGTATCATCATCTGTCTTACTGGTGGGTATAGATTTCTTGATCGGGTTCTTGCAAGAAACTTCAACCTCACCATCCAACAGTAAGTACACGTTATGTGCTCCAGCGTGTCCTTCGCGAATGATGGCCTCTCCTGGGCGATAGGTAGCAGATCGCAGCGTAGAAATGGTCATCTTCACGTTGTCATAATCGACCGACTCTACAGAAGACGCGTTTTGTTCAGGATCACCGCTAGCCCCTACGAGCATCTCATTCAGCTCGTTCTCGCTCATATGTTTGCCCAAGCTCTCGCTGACACGCGCAAGATCATTTTTGGAAATGAATCCTTTTCCCTCTTTGTCAAAAAAATGCAAAGTGGAAAGAAGCGCATTGGTTTTCTCGTTCAGCGCCTCGACGCTGGAACTAAGCCCCCAAGCAAAGCTACGCTTTACACTTTCCAGCTCTTGGTTGTCATCCTCGTTCATTGCGTCAATGAGAAGAACGGCCAGAATACTTGCACGTAAACGACGACGACCTCTTTGAAATTTTTCAAGCAGCTCAGCAGAATTTTCCATTGGTTCAGGGCTAACCTGGGATTGGTTACGCAACCAGGGATGCTGAAGTGCCTCCTCCGCGCTTATACGTTTATTAGGATCAATTTCCAGTAGCTTCTGGATCAAATCACGGGCAGATGGCGAGATCGATTGCCACGCACGGGACTGCGTTCGATATTTTCCTTTGAGGATTCGCTTTCGGATCTACATAAGCAAACGCGCAGACTAATCAAACTACATCACATGTCACAGGAGACCACACAGTTCTTCTTACCTCTTCGTCAGGCAAGTTGTTATACGTGTCGAATGGATGGGAACCACACAGCAAGATGTACAGCACAATGCCTAGTGCAAACATGTCGGATTTAGGTCCAAATTTGATCGCGTCAGGGCCTGCTTGAGCATCAAAATCTTCATCGGTATCGTCCAGCTGTATTGCTTCTCCAGTGGCTCTAGCTTTCTTACGTTCATCCCTAGTATTCCTCCTATGAATCAGAGCACCATGCTCCAGCGTCTCTGGCGCTGCATAGACCACCGTCCCCATTAAATGCGAGTCGTAAAAGAACCGCTCACCCATACGAAAAGATACACCGAAATCCACAAGACACATGCGACCTTCATGTAGCAAAATGTTCTCGGGCTTTATATCTCCATGTACGATTCCCTTGCGATGCAAGTACTGTAATGCATCACAGAGCTGTCGAATCGTGTCGCTCGCCTGTCGCTCGGAATAAGCTCCATTGGCTACCAAATGGTCGAAAAGCTCTCCACCTTGAGCCAACTCCTGCACAATGAACCAGCAGTCCTCGGTCTCGTACGTGCCTCTCAGCTGCAAGATGTTTGGATGGCGCCCACCGACTCGAAGCACGTCTACCTCACTCCAGAACTCACTGGCAGACGTCTCACTCTTGCTTAGCATCTTGACAGCCACCATTTCTCCTGTACGTTTGTCCACACCCTTCTGCACGACACAGTAGCCTCCTTCACCCACCACCTCATCTAAGATCTCGTACTCATCGTGAATATTGCCGCCACGTCGGATTTTTTGAGTCATTGCGCTCTCCATGGCCGCGTTTGAATCCTGTTCTAACGACATGTGGGCAAGTATGAAACCGCTTATTGTGGCGCCTAAAAGTGCAACTTCGTGCCACATTTTGGTAGCACGCTTTCCCCCATTATTGCAACTATTAGAAGCTGCTAAAGTGCGCTGAAAACCACTTGAAATGATGTTACATTGCTCTGTAAACTTTCTTGACGCTCCTGGTCCACGAGTACCATCATAGCTTCGGGAGAATATCAAACGCGGTCGTCTGCTGTCCAGCGAGCGTCGACACAGCGTCAAGAATAATTTCAAACGCAAAGAAGATTGAGCCATGAGCAATGAAGAGATAGCTCAATGGCGTGGAGAACTAAGAGAGAGAAAGAGAAGGCAGGATATCGACTTGGTCCTCCAATTCCGAAGGAAAATGCGTTTTAAATGAGATTTGGAGCGACGTAAAAGACAACAAATGGGTCCTTTTTGACTTGGTTTTTGTATTCGAAGCATCACGGACCTAATATTCAGCTTAGACTCGAATAGAATCATGTCTTTTCGTGATGATCTATCGAGCTGCGAGTGTCGCTGTCATGTGGACAGACATGCCAAACAATAATAATAGGGATTGCAAGTGTTTTAGCGAGTATATGATGAGTGATGAAAGCACAGCTCCCTCTCATTGACTCTTTCCGGATCCGAAATGCCAACACGGCCGTTTCAAAACCAGTCTCTTTGGAAACTGTAACCAAGACCACCTCGATTGTTTTCGGCCGACTGGTGTGAAAGCTGATTGATTCCGAAATACTTGCCAGTGTTTCAGAAGACCAGAGGCGGATCCAAATATTAATCATCGGGTTGTAAGACGATTGATGTTGCAGTGGTCTTGTTATCGACACTTCTCATAACTGACCTAGAGCTCTTTCCAAAACGATAGATCGACCACTAAGACACCATCAATGTTACCTCTACGGCTGCCATCATGAGTTCATTGGTTGCACCTACGACCATCGCTGCCGGCTCTGCTCGAATACTTTTCCTGGACACGCGAGTCGCGTGTTTAGTACGACGATCTTAGTCTTCAAGAATAGCTGGATAGCATTTGACATACTTTAGTGTCAGCAAGAAAGGTAATTCATGGTTACGCAGCAATGAGTCGTCTTTTTCACCTTCAATCGTGTATCTGACGCCTACAGTTCGTTCACCTTTATCACACTGCCACGCAGCAACTGCCGCATCAACCAACTCGTCGAACAATTACGTTCGTCGTCCGACTGGCGCCAGGACCAAAAGAGTAATTCCGAGTGAGCTTTGCTGAACGCTTCAGTTTGCGTCGACGCAAACGGTTCTTGTCGGAAAGGCACACTCTTAAGAACTCAAACTTCACTCGACGATGAGAAGCTAATTTCCACCCCACAAAGAGACTTGATCACCATATCGGCGGATAGCTTACAGCACATGATCGCGATTCTGGCCTTCGTAGTCTCAGATGAAATAGGGGTGCCATTCGTGCCATAACTTTGGGTAGCGCATGCAGTCCTACATCAACGAAGATATCTGCTCTACTTACAGCGGGGCCACGATTATCACACAGTCGTTCCCAGCTGCACGAATCTCAGAGTATGCACGCTTGTAGTAGGCTTGAAGTACACGTTGTTCTGTTGGAGCCTCAGGTTCATTGAGAAGACCAACGTCAGTAAAGGCTAGACCGTCGCGATATCGTGAAGTCAGGAACTTAGCCATATATATCGTATTATCTGCACGTTCTAGGCTGATGTCGAGCCCAAAGCCGTGTGTCTTTATGCCTCAAGAGTTTGACAGCATAGGCGGTGGAACCATACATCCAATATCATTTCAAAGCAATAAGGTACAACATACACGTGTAGGCACTTTTACGTGGCTATTAACAGGAGTGTTCCCTTCATTGAACTGTTGAAACCTGTCTCACTTAACACCTGGAGTTCTTGCATTATCTTTAAATGGCTTTCGCTGGAATTGTCTGTCAAAAACAGAATAAAACAAGCACAAATTACTTGGAAATTTTACTTTAAGATGCCCCCCAAGCGTCCCTTCGTCGCGTTGCAGGACCGCTTTGTGAGCTCCCGGGCGGTGGTTTGCTGTCCAACCATGGACCTCATTGCAGTACTCACCCTTGATCACCATCTCGTCGTCCACGTGCGTCCCTGCAGCTCTAGCTAAAGAAAATAGACGTTATATGCGAATTATTCTCTAACAAAACCATTGAATTCTTTTATTTTTAGCGGACAACATCCTGGCAAAAGTTGCTACACATTAAACCATCCGATGTCAGCTTTAAGATGATGACATTAGTGTGGAGACCTGATGGGCTGCAACTTGCAGTCGGGTGTGACGACGGCGACGTGGTAATTTTTGAGATTGAGTCCGGAATAAGTCTACCTGACAGACGCAACAGCTTTCGCCATGAACATTGCATTACTGCGATGCACTGGGCTCAGATCACTAAAGCTGGGGCTTCACACGAAACCCAGGGTGCCGACAAACGACATCATCGAAAGGTTCCCGGGGCTTTCGGTGATGTCTGGAGCTCTCGTGACGCGATATCCCAGTCTAAGATCCAGTTTAAAGGCCGAGCATCAAGGTTTCTTGCGGTCAACGGTGAAACTGCTAGACATGATACCCTGCTAGTTACTGCGGACGAACGAGGTTTTATTGCACTGTGGTGGATGGGCAGGGTGCTCCTTACTCGTATCGACGTGAGGAAACACTTTGGCGAAGAAGAGTTCCGGATATTAGACTCGGTGGGGCATCAACAAGGTGATACCGGGGGCTTCCGTGTTGAGCAAGTAAATTTTGCGACAGATGTGTCGCTTTTCTTCGTTCTGCTTGTGTTCTTCCGTGGTGGTAGCGTACAAGTTGACAACACGATAGATGGAGAGGTAGAGTCGAAGTTGTATCGGATATTGGCCTTGGATATGACAGCTATTCAGCATATCCACGAAGATGTGGCACTTGTGGCAAGCACAGTAGATTGCGTGCACACACTGCTTCATCAAATTACTACTTACGGCAGACAAATGAGCACCGAATGGAAAAATGCAACGCGCATTTTTGAGCTGAAGATGGGGCTCATCGGGCCGCTCTATGAAAAATACGCCTGTGAGGATTTGCCGCAAGAAGATATGTTGTCGGTGTTGGTGACCGGTATCACTCCGCCTGCGCTGGCCCAGTATTTTGCTCAAGATATTCAAGAGATGGCAAGTAGTCAACATTTTTCTTGCTGGAACTAAAACGTAACTGAATTGTTTTCATTGTTTCGACTGTGTGACTGACAATAGAGCGTGCATCGAATGCAGAAAGCTCTATTCAGTGGCTGCGACTCACTTAGAACACTTGCTGAAGGCAAGTTGAAGCACGCTTTGGTGAACGTATTGTTTCTTTTCTCGGAGTTGAGCGGTCATGCCAAGTGGAATACTCAAAACTATGCAACTACTCTGGGAATCACTGTTGGTGCCCTTGATGACCTCGTCCAGGCAACACAAGATGCTCTCATTGATGTGGAAGCGCTTATATTAGCAATACACGAAACTCTTCAGGATTTTGCGCTGTTTTTCCAGTGGCTTATAGAACGTATCCGCATTCACACAAACTCGAATCAATTGAGAGGGGAAACACGTTCGACAGCAATTGGTGGTCGCGACTGTGGAAATCCAAGTAGCTCAAAATCGCTTCTCAATTTACGGCGCCTGTGCGATTTCTTACAACGTGCTGCAGAAGCTGCTCAACGGTTTCGACAGCAACAACCAAATCAAAGTGTGTACAAAGTTGAAACGACGTTTGGAAACTTAGTATCTCTCCAGCTTTCGGCGCGGCCAATTCCACAGAAAGGTAGAGTAGGTGCGGGATTCTTTACCCTCATTCAATGTATCCAAGATCAGTGGTCAGCCATGTTGGACGCGGTGGCAAAAACACTGGCGCAGACGACTAGACGCGAGAAGAGTGGATGTTTTACTATTGGTAGCACCAGCAACGCTGTCGAGGAATGTCATATTCATTTTCGGCAGCCATTTATCAAACCGAGACCAGAAGAGATTGCTAAGAACGAGGATCAGAGTGATGACGACGAAAGTGATGATGAAACGATTGATTGGAACTCTCTCAAACATTACGGGCACAAGCGGGAAGATCAGGCCTATTGCAGTACGATCATGGTCGGGTTTCGATTACAATCAGGTGTTCTACTGCTTCTGCGTGCACTTCAACGTGTGGATTTGCTTCAGCTTCGACACAAATCTCCCTCGCGCTTGATATGGGATACTGCAGTAATAAACTTTTCGTGTAGACCTCCTGCGGGTGCTGTTATCTGCAGAACCTTTGACTTTTACGGAGATGGGTCGCCAGACAAGCCAGAACGGCTTGCATTCGTGCTGGACCGCGCAGCTGATGGTCAAGTGCACCAAGGTACGTGTTGCGTAATAGCACGGGGAGAGTTGTCGTGTCTTTGGACACGAACGAAGCACCAACAATTTGTTTTTTCTTTATCTGTAGAGTGGTTGTATCTCCAGCCATACGACAACGTTGAGTTTACACATGCAAATTCCTCTGTCTCATTTGAGGTAAGTAAGCCCTGTGCTGCAGATGCCAAAACCGTTGTTGTACTTATAAGATTTTGCACATGTACTGATTGTAGACGATCATAGCCCAGAGCGTCACTCACACCTTTACACTTGACGATGCTCGAGGACGAGCCGTTGCGTCGTCTTCAGCTCCCTCGCACTCCGGGAAAACGGCAACATCTGTGATCTCGGCTGCATCGAGAGGGGTTTTGTGCGTCATCTTCCTACCTAATCGCTTAGCTGTCTTCGATGCAGAAGACTGCGAAGACGATGACAGCGAATACGATGACAGCGTTAGTGACAATTAAACTTCCAGCAATAAAGACAAGGATAGCACCTCCTTCACTGAATAATACCTCAATTGGTCAACGTTTAGCTCTTGTATTTATTGTGATGCCTCCGTTGAATTCAGTACTCGTCAATGCTTGCCAGCTTGGCTCTTTATTGCCGAGCTGCAACATTTTTGTGTCCAACACCCGATCGCTCGTACTGCTCCTTCTTGGTGTGCTTTTAATATTAGTGTCTTTAGCATGCCGGGGACGTTTAATGTTGTAGACGGGCACTTCTACGAAGTTGCCTCGTGCTACTAGCACACACCTTCAGCACAAGCGAGGAAGCGGTGAGACCGTCTTACCTTCGCGTGCGAGGGTGGTTATGCGGTTGGTCGACTGCTTGAGCAGTCGTACCACCAGTTGCCTCTCACTTAAGAGAGAGTGCAACGAACTGTTAAAACAAGAAGTCACCGGCGTCACGCAAAAGCTTTTAGAGCTTCTCGTGCGCGGTGCTTCGGTGTTAGCAAATTCGAGACTGAGCTATATTTAATGAATTATAATTAAACTAGATGCCCTGTTACACTTTTGACCTGTAAATTAATCATTTTGCACTAAACAATTAGGGTAAAGATGAATAAGAAGGTTAATGTTTACTCGTCGATCCGTAAATGTTTCATTGATCACCCGTCGTTCTAACAATACGAAGTAGTATATATAGGCATCTTAAACGTAGCAATTTGCTAGGGTGTAAAGCTGTTGTTCCGACGAAAATTGCGCATGAAGCATATGCTGGTAGTATATAGAGGCATCCTAAAAAAACGCAACGCTTCGCTTGGAAGTGTGCCCGTCGTTTCGACGGTAAACGCGCGCGGACCGAACATAAAAATTAACTTTCTAGAAAAAGAACTGAATGTTGGTGTGTTAAACAGCTTTTTAAGCTTCTTTTAGCCAAAGCGCAGTGTAACAGGGTACCTAGTTACACGTAAACATTAAGTAATATACTTAATGTTTGGTCTAAAAGTATCCATGATTACTTTTGACCAGTCACTTGGGTGCGATACACAAATGTGATCCACCCTCGTGAATGTGATATCCATTAATGGATTCACATGAGAAGGGATGACGCTAGTTGAAGCTAGGCATCGCGACGTCTCAGAAGGACGCCAGTTGCGATCTTAAATCTAGATTTAAGATCATGCGACAGGATACGCTTCTAAAGAGTCGCGTATCCGATCTATCTATATATATATATATATAGCCAATCAGTAGTTAAAACATATATTTAGTTATAATTTATTAAATACATCTCAGTCTCGAATTTGCTTAACACCGAAGCACCACGCACGAGAAGCTGAAAAGCTTCTACGTGACGTCGGTGCCTTCTTGTTTTAGACAGTTCGTTGCACTCTCGCTTAAGCGAGAGACAACTGGTGGTACGACTGCTTAAGCAGTCGACCAACCTCCCAACCACCCTCGCACGCGAAGGTAAGACGGTATAACCGCTTCCTCGCTTGTGCATAAGGTGTGTGCTCGTAGTACGAGGCAACTTCATAGAAGTGCCCGTCTACACGCAGCTTGTCGATGCTCCCCGTCGTTTCGACGCATAGGTGCGCGAATTCTCCGCTAATAGTATATTGGCCTGTCATTTACCGTAGAATATTTTAAGTGAAAATAATTGATATAAGTATTGAAAGCCAATGTGTAGGAAGGTCAGTGTGTATCTGTCGTTTCAACGGACATGGAGAGTGAAGTCTACTTTTTCAATATTCGTACCCATCTTTTCACTTTAGCATACTTGGCTGACTCAGATAAAATAATAGGTAATATTCAATACATTTGGGTCACTTCGCTTATTGGATTTAAATCCAGTTCAACCTAGTGACAACGCTTGATCTTACCACATTTACTGTATATCAAAGCGCTGATTTCATGTTTTTTAAAGGAATCTATAGTATGTGCCTAATCTAGTATTTCAAGAAAAGCTGTGTTTAATATAGCAACATAACGATGGGAATGAAGGTCAACGTGTACCCATCGTTTCGTCGATGTATTATGTAAAGAACAGACACACCAAAAAACTATATTCAGTTAGGGAAATCTATTCATGTTATTATAGATGCAAAAATGCAAAATCAGCCAATCCAAAATAGCCGATAATGCAGTATTAGCCAATCCAAAATTAGTTAATAATGCATAATTAGCCAATACGAATGCCGGAAAAGGAGCACTACGGTACGGTATTCGGTAACACCGTATCTTATCGATTGGGATTCGATAAATCACTAACGCTGTATTAAGTACATCATACACAGATGTTTAGACGATACGTCGTCCAATAGCAAAGTCTGCATATAATAATTACTATTATAGTAATTAATCTAGTGTAGTGTACTTAGAGTAGGACTATTCATAAAAATCTTAAAGCATAAATAAAATCAGTTCTTCTTTTGAGTTTAAGATCGCAAGTCGTTCTGACTTGTTCTCTTGTGCACTTCGTGCGAAGGTTCATTGAACCCCTAAGTTTCTAGCTTGTTATTGCACTCTGTGCGTTGGTTCTCTGAAACTTAAGCTTATTGCTTGCTGACTAAAAGTCTCTCCTACTTCCTTAGAGCAGGGTGACTTTAAGTCGTTTAATTAGTTCCTTAGAACTAAGTGGCTTTTAGCCTTAACTCTATTTGTTCTCTAGAACTAAGAGGCTTCCAGCCGAAAGTCTTCCTCTGGCTAAAGAGCTGTGCAGCTCCGCTACACTTGGTAGCACTTGTAGTCAATCCTACACCTGATTCTTTAAAGACTGACCCTCTGTGAGGATGGAGAGTCAAAATCTACCTCTCTGAGGCGCAACGACTCGCCTTAGATAAACTACCGGCGTTCGTCGGGCCTGATCAAATCGAGGCCCTTTTGGCCCAAGGCTCCGAGGTTCTAAATGCTCGTCTTAAAGCCTATATGCGTTATGAAGCAATGCTCTTCGGGCAGGTCCATGACCAGGCAGCGTCAGCTGCGCCTACACAGTACATTCCGGTACCTGTGCCCGATGCAGAGCCAAAGGCTCGCCCACTTGTTTTAAATGTAAAGACCTTCGAGGGGAAGGAGGGAAAAAATCTTCTCCTCTGGATCCGAGAAGTTGAAATGGCAATGGATGCCGCCATGCTTGTGTCAGATAAGCAACGAGTTGTCTTGGCCATTTCGAAGCTCGGTGGAAGAGCTAAAGAGTGGGCTCTAACGAGCGATGTCTCTGTAAATGCTGCATTTTTCACATGGGAAATGCTTTAAAAGCAATTAACTTGTGTGTTTGCACCGCCTAATCAGGCTTATCGTGTGCGCTCACGTTTCTTAGCTACCCGACAGGGTAAGAAAGAATTATCGGACTATGTCCAAGAGTTGAGAACTCTCATTGCTGCTATGCAGCAGGACCCACTGGCAGAGGAAGTCCGAGTAACCATATTTATGGAAGGACTTCGCACTGGGTCGCCAGGACGGAAGTTTTCCGTGTCCAGCCTTCGACTTTCGAGGAAGCAGTAAGCATAGCGTTTAACGCTGAATTTAATTTTAAATCTGCTCGATATGGTCTGCACTGGTATCAATCAAATACCTCTAATCGGGCGGAACCCATGGATCTCAGTCAAGATGAAGAAGCTGAGTTACAAGCTGCTGAGCAGCAAGGTAACATCCGTAAATGTTATATGTCCGGAAGCACTAGGCATCTCCGCCCTAGCTGTCCGTTGCGAAAGCAACGTTCAAATCGGCAAAGCCGAAACCCTGCTCCTAGCCAAAAGGCGAGCACCGCAGGGGAAATCGTCAACTTCCAGTAGGCGCGGGGCGCCCTACTGGGAAAGAACTAAGGTCTATTGGATCTTTAGGAGGTAAAGGTAAACAGGGCTTTGCCCCAGGTGGTTCTGTGGATGCTCCCATAGAACAAGATTACAAGCCAGGCTTGTTGGTTGTGTCGGCAACTGCTAAGGGTTTTGAGAAACCATGGTAAATTTTAATTGACTCAGGGGCGTCAGGTAATTATGTCCGACGTCGTTCCCTTGAAGGGAGTCAGCTGTATGATGAGGCGCTAGAAGCGCAAGAGGGTGACAGTATAACCGTGCGTCTCGCAACAGGTGTACGTGTCACCGTTCTTAAAGTTCCGTTGAACTTAGTTGTGAAGTTCTTAGACTTCAATAGCGTTGAACGCTGTCTTGTCCTAGATTTGGACTCGAGATATGATCTCATTCTCGGTATGGCCTGGCTGGAACGCCATGAGCCGTGGATCGATTGGAGATCCAAAACTTTAGGCGCAACGCGCAATGTTCCTAGCGAAGCTTTGGAGATTCATGAACCCACCTTCGCTAGGAGACAAAAATCTATTGGCGCGAGCCATTAACTGATTCAGTTAGTGTGCTGGACATTGGAGTGTCTGAGTTGATAAACTATGATGTCAACAATAATAGTGTCGAGCAGAGCTCAGTGACACTTAGTGGAACGGCACGTACTCCGTTGAGTGATACTCAAAGTAATATTGAGACACTGGATGTCGGTAATGACATCGGCTCTCGTATAGAGCAAGTTAAAGTCGATGACCTTGTTAGTGATATTGGCTGTAAATGCGATTCACTGGATGTCGGTAATGACATCGGATAGAGCAAGTGAAGGTTGATGACCTTGTTAGTGATATTGGCTGTGAATGCGATTCACTGGATGTCGGTAATGACATCGGCTCTCGTATAGAGTAAGTGAAGGTCGATGACCTTGTTAGTGAGGTCACTGGTACTAGTGAACCACTGGATGTCGGTAATGACATCGGCCCTCGCATAGGGCAGGTAAATGACAAGGGGTCTGTTGACCTTGGGGATGATAATATCCCAAGTACTTTGAGAGTACGGTCTCGTCAATGAGACGGCAGCGTCGCCAGATGGCGGCTGCGAGACGCAAAGCGTCTGTTTTATCGCATAGTAATGTCAGTGACCAGTTGTACACCCTAGTCAACGGAGTGACAGGTGATGTAGATGGTGAGGTTGACCTTGAGGTCCACACACCATTAAATGATTTCTTGAGATCGAAGAAATGTCTGTGGATGAATTTCATAAGGCCTTGAAGGCTGGTGCTCTATCTGATATGGTGGTCATTCGACCTAACCTCGAGCTGAACTCATCCTCGCATGTCGATGAGACAGTCCTTGAAGATACAAAAGCGGCACTGAGTGCACGTAGTGGGGCATCTATTCTGAAGAACCCTTCAGATCCCTACTATCCTTTAGTAAAGGAATTCCAGGATGTCGTGTGTCACGATCCACCGTCGGTTCTACCACCTGATAGGGGTGTACGTCATGAAAATGACTTGGTTCCCGGAACCAAATACTGTGTAACACGGCAGTGGCCTTTACCCAAAGAATAGTGTGACGTCATTGACGAGTTCTTTCGTGCAAAGAACGCGGCGGGCATGGTGCGCGAGAGTAAATCTCCGCACTCGACACCCACTTTCTGTGTTAAGAAACCGAATGGTAAATGGCGTATCGTTCATGCTTATAATAAGCTCAATGCAGCCACTATACCTGCACAGACGCCAATACCTAGAAAGGATGTTCTTCAGAACAATATGGTCGGTTGTACCATGTACAGTGCGCTCGACTTAGTCGATGGTTATTACCAATTGCTCATGCGAGCTAGCGATATTCCGCTTACTTCTGTTAGTACTCCGAGCGGTATGCTCTGGGAGTGGTTAGTGATGCCCCAGGGGTTATCTAATTCTCCGGCTACGCTTACCTGTTTGGTAACGCAATTATTTCGACCCCATCGAAGTTATGCACAGACGTACTTTGATGACATTTTTGTCCATAGTCGTGCTGAACATGGGCGGTCAGATATTAAGAACCATATTGTTCATTTACGAGCTGTGCTCGAGTGCATGCGCACTAATAAATTATATGCTAATGCATCTAAGTGCATCTTCGGGGCCGAAAAAGTTCCCTTTCTAGGGTGCTTCATTGGGATACGGGGCCTAAGAGCGGATCCCGCCAAGGTCAAAGCCATAGTCGATTGGCCTGTTCCACAGTATCAGAAGGACTTGCGTAAATGGCTTGGCCTTGCCAATTACTTACACAAGTACAGCGAGAATTACGCTGATATGGCTCGGCCGTTATCCAATCTCCTTAAAACGGATGTGGAATGGTGTCGGCATGCCGAACACGAGGATGCTTTTCAAGCGGTGAAGGCTAGCCTTCTTTATGCTCCTATTTTGGCTTTGCCAGACCCTGATCGACCGTTTAGTGTCGTCTGTGACGCATCGGATTTTGCCATTGGCAGTGCTCTGTTACAAACAGATGATGAAGGCCGTGAGCGTGTAGTCACTTTTGAATCTCGCCAGCTGAAAGCTGCAGAAAAAAACTATCTAGTTCATGACAAAGAGCTACTTGCGATGAAGTATGCCCGGTCGAATTCAGAGTTCATCTGCTAGGCTCAAAGCCTTTTGTGATCTATACCGATCATGCGTCGTTACGCACTGCTACTCAGTCGCCGCATCTCTCGCAGAGAATGGCCAGATGGCTGTCATTCTTTGCCGAATATAACTTCGAGGTGAAATATAAGCCGGGTAAGCAAAATGATTTGGCTGATGCGTTGTCACGCAGACCTGACTATGAGCTTGCTCATGTTACGACGTTTTCGTCTTCTATCATTGATCTCATACGATCGGCGTATGCTAAGGATGATCACTATATAGCGTTGCTACATGCTCTTGGCAGTGATGAGTTTAAAGACTCGGACATTAAATTGTCGGCACGATTGCGTGCGAGCCTTCATCGATATTCTATCGATGAGGGGCTGTTGTACTATCGTACAGATGTGGCGGATCCTCCGCGTATTGTAGTTCCTCATGACGAGGACCTGAAGTATCGTATCCTCTATGAGGTACACGACACCGCCATCGGTGGTCATTTGGGTCGTGAAAAGATCTATGGGGAAGTATGCCAAAGTTATTGGTGGCCCAAATTATATAAATGGGTGAGCACATATGTGCGTACGTGTGAAACGTGTCAACGGGTGAAACAATCGCCCCATTCGGCAGCGCCGCGGCCTAGCTTGCCTATTCCCACTGGGTGCTGGGAGTCCATTAGTATGGACTTTGTATTTGGCCTACCGAAAGATTCGCATGGAAATACAGGTATTGTGGTCTTTGTTGACCGCTTGAGCAAAATGGCTCATTTAGCGGCTGTGCCAGACTCGATCGATGGTGTGGGTACAACGGAGCTGTTTATCGATCGTGTGTTTCGCCAACATGGCTTGCCAGTGGCAATTGTTTCTGATCGTGATCCTCATTTCACGAGTAAATTTTGGAAGTCCGTCTTCCAGGTGCTGGGCACCCGTTTGGACATGTCCACAGCGGATCACTCGCAGACCGATGGTCAAACCGAACGCGTGAATCGCGTTGTTGAAGATATCCTCCGCAGCGTTTGTGCTGAAACGCCTAAGCGTTGGATCTGTATGCTCCCTGTAGTTTAGTTTGCACTAAATAATTCCGTGCACGCCTCTACCGGCTACACTCCGTTCTATATCAATGGCCTCACACACCCACGCGTTCCGTTAACGCTACCACCGAGTGGTTCAGGGCTTGGTGAGGGAGAGGTTGCCCATCGGCTTGCTGATGTCAGCCCTAATACTGTTAAGAAACAGGTAAATGCGTTTCTCGCAACGCGACTAAATGTCTTACGACATGTGCAAGATGCAATGGCTGATAGTCAAGATAAACAAAAAGAATATGCAGATGCGAACGGCAGAGGTTGTATTAATGATTATGAGGTCGGAGACCAAGTATTACTTAATGCTAAAAATCTACCTACCAATGTAGTATCCGCTGTCTTTAAGACGAAGCTTCGACCACGCTTTATCGGACCTTTTACGGTCATTGCCAAAAAAGGCACAGCTTATACGCTTAACTTGCCGCGCAAATTGCGTACACATCCTGTGTTCTATGTCGGCATGCTCAAAAGGTATCGGGATCCTTCCCAAGTAAACATTAAGGCGCTCGCACCGAGCCCATTGGCATTGTCGCGGGACGAAGCATCTGCACCAACAGGTCAAGCTGACCCTGCATTCGGGTCCGACTCTCTTCCAGGGACTCAAGCCGGGAGTTCATCGTCTGCCTCTCCTCACGAAGGGTCCGCACCTCTTGAACAAGCTCGGCATGAGCTTGTACCGATACACCGGCCTCCTCCTCCTTTGCTCGATGCGCAGGGGAACCTTCAGCTCCATGTGGAGCGTCTACTGCAGAAGCGTCGCCGCCATGGTCAAAACCAGTATCTGGTAAAGTGGCGGGGTTGTCCCGAGTCGTAGAACTCATGGGAGTTTGAGATTCCCCTTCGGCAGGACTGCCCATACGCCGTGGACGTTTTTGAGCGTCGTGCGCAGGGTCAGCCTGTTGGCGCTGACGCTTCTCACCAGTAATGGTAGGCGTAGGCGGGTTAGCGGCCTTGGCCTGTCGTGGACTCGCGGCTACAGGTGTAGCCGAAACATTGGGGTGCTGAGTAGCAGACGCATAATGCGTTCGTTGGTATTTCAATTTTCCCCGGGCCTTCAATTTAGCGTAATCGTAACGCATCTTTCGCTCGAGTCGAACATCTGCCACATTGGCACTTTCCCGTAGGGCCCACATGCTGCTTAAACGTCGCGCATAATGCGCCCAGTGGCTGAAAGCCGTGTCTTCTTCGCCCTCTGTCTCCCTCGCGAACAGAAGGATGGGAACGCCTTTTATGGGAGGAACTGGCGCACCGCGCACTTGCCTGTGAAGGCGTGCCAAGTATTGGCTTTGCGTAGTAATGTGGGGTTCCAGATATCGTTGTCGAAGTGCTGTGCGCGTGGCAACATCCTCAGGTGAAATGGCCTCAGGCCCAATGGTACAGCCAGAAAGGGAATGCCCATATGCTTCCTTTAGGCGTTCTTCCACCGTAGGTGGCTTGAACCTGTACTGTAGGTGGCCCTGAAGCCTAGCCATATTCTTCGTGCGGTGCTTGGCGCCTTCCTCTTGGTCGATGGTCTGCTGTTGCTGCTCGTTGAGTGGGTTGGTAACCGTTACCGTTGATGATACGTCAGGCGGGTCACGTAGCGCTGTTAGCGCATCTGCAGCACCACATTCAGGGAATGGATTCGGTGCATGACTAGTGTCATCTTCACCCGTGAGGGTGGCTAAAGGGGACCCATCGGGTCCCACAAAGACGGTGTCACTTTCGTAATCAAGCGCTTCGTCAAGATTGTCTTCAATGAGGTCCCGAAGAGTCTGTGACTCACTGCCAGGAGGCGTCATGTTAGGTGCCGTGAACAAACCGTGAGGTTTTAAGCGTTCGCTGAAGCACTACCTCTAAGAGGAAAAATGTCGAGTGACATTCTATGGGAAAGTCAGTCTGGTGGGGGAGGGTGTAACGGGGTTACACGACGGTTGTAGCATCATTCCGAGAGTTTACGGTTAAAATCTCCTTTTTATTGCATTTAATGCATTTTGATACTTCTTTTTAGAAAGGTATTAAGTATAAGCGTGAAAGATACGGTATTCGGTAACACCGTATCTTATCGATTGGGATTCGATATATCGACTAACGCTGTACTAAGTACATCATACACAGATGTTTAGACGATACGTCGTCCAATAGCAAAGTCTGCATATAATAATTACTATTATAGTAATTAATCTAGTGTAGTGTACTTAGAGTAGGACTATTCATAAAAATCTTAAAGCATAAATAAAATCAGTTCTTCTTTTGAGTTTAAGATCGCAAGTCGTTCTGACTTGTTCTCTTGTGCACTTCGTGCGAAGGTTCATTGAACCCCTAAGTTTCTAGCTTGTTATTGCACTCTGTGCGTTGGTTCTCTGAAACTTAAGCTTATTGCTTGCTGACTAAAAGTCTCTCCTACTTCCTTAGAGCAGGGTGACTTTAAGTCGTTTAATTAGTTCCTTAGAACTAAGTGGCTTTTAGCCTTAACTCTATTTGTTCTCTAGAACTAAGAGGCTTCCAGCCGAAAGTCTTCCTCTGGCTAAAGAGCTGTGCAGCTCCGCTACATAATGTGTATTCATCGGTATATGGATTAAATATATAAAAAGAAGCACGGGATTCGGACACTATATAATCTGTTATGAAAATCTGCTCATGTTATTATCTATGCAATATACAATATCAGCCAATGCAAAATCAGACAATAATGCAAAATTAGCCAATCCGAATGCCGGAAAAGGAGCACTACGGACGGACGGACGGACAGACGGACGGACACTATTCTTCTATTATATAGACTAGGGTGTGTACCCGTCGTTCCGACGGACATGGTTCTTAAAGTCTGATCTGGTTGTTGTATTATAGATACATTTGCATCCTTTACGCAGAGCTTTGCTATATTAAATATTACATTCTAAACACACCGCTTTGCTATATTTAATAATTTTAATGCAGCGCTTCGCTATATACAACATTGCGCATCAGTCGACGCAGCGTGGAGTTTGACTCTAAAAGTACCGACACCTTCTGAGGTGCCGTCGCACGTGAGAATGCAACGTACAATTGTCCATGCGAGAATACGTCTTTTGCAAGACATATACCTACTCGCTGCAGTGTCTGTCCTTGGGACTTGTTAATCGTCATTGCGTAATCCAAGCACACAGGAAACTGCTTCCGCCTGACGGCGTTGGAAGACCTGACTGCTCGGAAATTAGCGCGATCCGTACACGTATCCAGCGTGAGCTCCCGTCGAATTTTCAGCTTCAATAACACGTGGGGAGCACCGGCGTACGATGAGACGGGTGCCGCTGCACAGGCCGCTCGATGCATCCAAGTTCCGTAAAAGCATGATGGGTGAGCGAACTTTAAGCTGCAGGCGATGTGGCGGCCAGCCATTTATGTCTAGTCGGTTTAGATACTCGGTCGGAATGACATTGGCGCCCTCCTCGTCATCAACCTTGTCGGCGCTGAGGAAATCGTTAGTCCATCCAGGAATTATGCTGAGTACCGCCGTGTTGATGTCCGCAACGTTGTCGTTGCGGGCGGCAAGGATAGCACGACGGCTGAAGTACTCTCGTGGATTCATTACAGCATCCGCAACGCCAGGATAAATGGAATTAATCAGCCCGTCGAGAGATTGAGGGTCAATAACCATTGCTTCAGGGCAGCGTATACGGTCCTCGTCAAGCTTCTCCAGCCATTCCTCTCCTACAGCAAGCAGCCAATCTGCAAACGTCTTGTTTCCGAGGTCTGCGGTTGGCTTGGAATCGACGGCGCGCATGTTTTTTCGCAAATGCAAGACGTTCACATGCGTCCATAGGTAAGACTACTTAATTGAAGCTGCGACAACGTCTGGACGTAGGCCCTTTGGGACGACAGGTAGAACCTGACGGAAGTCGCCACACATAACGAAAGTGATCCCTCCAAAAGGCGAGGTCGTCCAATCGCTTATATCACGTAGCGTGCGGTCCACAGCCTCGAAAGCAAATTTACTCATCATTGGGACCTTATCCCACAGTATTAGCGTCGTACGGCGGATCATCTCTGCAAGGTCGCTCTGTTTGCTGATCGCACATACCGCGTTTGGTTTCAATTCGATAGGAATTTTTAATCTTGAGTGCGCCGTACGTCCCTCGCTCAACAGCAGCGCTGCGATGCCGGAGGATGCGACTGCAAGCGCGATTTTCTTTTGACTACGCACCGATTTCAGCATGAGATTTTACAGGTACGTCTTTCCAGTCCCGCCTGGACCGTCGACAAAGAATATGCGGCCGTCCCCTTGGTTGCAGGACAGCATGACCTCACGGTAAGCGTTGAGCGATCGGCGTTAAGAGTTTGAATGTCACGGTCAGTCTCTTGTCTTAAGGCATTGGCATCGAACGCGAGCTGCTCCATGATAAAGCGATTGACCTCGAGTTAGTCTATTCGAAAAGCTGGTGCCGGAAGGTTGAAGTCGGCGAGCGTCTTGTCGATCCCCAGTAGGAGCTGCGCGATGAGATTGAGAGCGAAGCTAGCTATCTGTATCGCTGACGGCTCGACATTTCCACGCTGACGAAGTTAGTGGGCACAGTCTTCCGACAAATGGCGGCTAAACTCATCCCATAGCCGTCTCAGTTCAGCAGGCGTTCCGTAAATTAGTATCGTAACAAACAAACAGCGTAGTTGCGCTCCGTTCTTCATCACCGAAGCTTCACGCAAGCACTGATGCCACTCCTCGTCGTTCTCGTACAACCCGCGCGCGACACAGGTTGCCTTGAACGTTTCGTACTCGACGCCGTCGTATGTCCGCAGGCTGTTGAAGGATGTTGGTTCTTTCGCAGTCGTTAGAAGTGTCCGTAAAAAGTACCGCTTGCCTGATTTTGGGCTTACAAAGTAGAGTTGGCCGATACACATCCCGCGTTTCCGAACCGTTCACTCCTTGTTTTTCCCTCACACAAATCGGGATGGGAAGTCCAGATATGTCGTATTTCGCGCGAGAGCGATCGTTCGATTGGCTGCAAACCACTCAGTAAGCGTCTTTTTTCGTGCACAGTCCGCGTTTACCGTGTCCATCAAGTCTCCATCCGCATTGAATACAATGTGCTGCTGGCCTGGTAAGTGAACTTGCAAGCGCTGGACGGGCGGCGAGTGGTCTTGCATTTTAAAACCTAAAAGTCGCCAGCATCCTACGGCGCAGAAACATAGCGCGCGTTGATGTACTGCTTGATTTCGCTCTCGTCTTGTAGCACTGCGGTCGTACGATCCGTGCCCCTTGTAGACGTATTTGAAAAGATACTTGATGGCAGTGATCGATGAGCAGATCTGTGAAAATGTTCAGTGTTAGTCAGTGTAAATTCGGACACCTCGCCGTCTTCTCTGAAAGCGGTTACGTCAGACTTACCTCTACATTGATGTGCGCATCATACTTGCAACAGAGGTAGATGTTGTGCGGCACAATCCAGCGGTTGTCCACATGACGGCCTTTTGCGTCAACAAAAAACCGCCCATCATAACGCCGTCGGTATACAGGGTAGCCGTCCACGTCGATTAACGTCTGGTCGGCGAAGGCTTTCGGATAGTGTTTGGTGCATTTGCCGTCCTCCATGCATGTCGCCTTCGGATTGTTCACACCGCAAGGTCAATGCACTAAGCTGCGCGTGACGGTCTCGTGTTCATCCGGGTGAATACCTTGATCCGGGATTTCCGCTGACACGGCCGAGTCGATCTCCTCGGCGGTGCGTAGTTTTGATGCATCATCAAGTATTAAGAGGATGTGCGCATGCGCAAGACCGCGCTTCTGGAATCCAAAAACCCAGACTTTGTCGACAACGCTTCCGAAGATCTTTCGCTCGCTGAGGTCACGCATGAGCTCCTTTAACTTGATGTGAAAAACTCTTGCGACCAAGTCGGGCCGATCCTGCGCCGTCTGTCCGAATTCTAGCTCCGCTGTGATATCGAGCCACTTTGGATTACACGTGAATGTAATGAAAAGGTGTGGTGGAGTGGGATTCGCAAAATTGCTGATGCGATTCCAACTCTCCACTGGCGCCCGGATGACCGACTAACGGAGGGGGTACCCCGATTCCGTGTGTATAGCCTTCCTCACCTTGTGTACCCGTCGGTAGGGCGGGTTGCTCTCTTCTCGGTAGACTTGAGTCGATGTTGAACTTGATTGTGTTAGGTATAGGTGGGAGGCGATCGACTGGAATTCCTCACACGATCGCAGTTGTTCTTGGGGTGCTCTATTTGAGTCGCCCTGATCCCCCTTGAGATTGCCTTGTCCAAAAATGTAGATACTTGATCCGCTTGCCTTCTGACCACTTGAGCCGTCTCGCGATCTTGTATCTGGACTTCTTAGTCCTCTGCGTCCAATCGCAGCTTGAGTTGTTTTGTTGAGAATTCTTGCAATCCCTGGCCAAACAATCCAGGGATATGACTTGCGTAGTAGGTAGACTTCCTTGAGACGTCGGGAGACCAAAGAATCCAGCCCGGAAGAGAAGTCGACACGTGTACTTAGAAGCAAATTGAACTCTGTTAATGTTAACCAATCAAATACCAAAACCTATGATCTTGACTATCTGTAGCTCAGGATCTGTTGCCACGTATCGCCCTTTCGGAGAAATCAGATCTTGTAATGTGATCCACTCCAATATCGCCGCGATCTGGATCGCTCCCTCGATCGGATCTAATACCATTTTAGTATCGGATCGCGGTACTAATAATTAGTATCGGATCGCGTTACTAAATAATTAGTATCGGATCGCGTTACTAAATAATTAGTATCGGATCGCGGTACTAATAATTAATATCGGATCGCGATACTAATAATTAATATCGGATCGCGATAATAATAATTAGCATCGGATCGCGATCCGCCGGATCACGACTTGTCCTCTTCACCGTTTCTCAGGTCATGTGAGATAGTTCATCTATGTGACATGTCATATCCACCATTCCAGTCCTCCATAGCGACGTGATCCACACCAGACCGTCTTCCACATGCTTGGATGTACTCATCCTCCTCCTTAGCGATCGCGTTCACGCGGATCGCCATCGGAAATACTGGAGATCGCAATAGCGTAGTTCCTAGGCCATATTTGACCCCACATAGAAGTGCAAACTACACCATTCACTGTTTTCCATCCTATTTGACATCGTCTTGAAACCTTTCTGCGAGATCGCGACTCATCAATATTGGCCACGAGATCGCGACTCATTAATATTGGCCATTTCGTACTTAACCGAAAATATGCGATCACGCTTTGCGAAATTCACTCCTTCACTTCGCCACAATCGTCCCCTGCACCGATAGCCCACATACAGTGTTGGCCTAACTGTTCATTGTCTCGCTTCACTTCTTCTCGTCACTTCGTCCCTTATGGCCAGATCTACACCCGAAAACGATCGCCACCCCCAAACTGGTGTGCTCGTCACGCGCGATCCAACGATGAATTCCTCTACCGGATCGCGTATCCTGATCCCGTCTACCCGGATAATCCTTCCTCCCATTACGGATCGTCAAAACGCGATCTCGTTGGCTTCTTCATTGTATGACCGCCTGGAAGCCCAAGATACCATCGTGGAAAGCTATCACTCCATGGAAAATGCCTTGCAGGAGCAGGAATTTTGTGGAAATCAGCTGGAGACGGAACTCAACTCGTATCACGAGTTGCTGCCTCGACTGTGCACATTCGTCTTGCGTCGAGATGAAGAGTTGCGTCAACAACTTGACGCCGCTCTCCACATGGCCGAAGGTCTCGGCGAAAAACTGAACCAGCTAACGGATCAGTCTCAGGAGATCGCCGATCTGAAGAATGCCTTGTTTCGAGCCAATGCAGAGAAACATCGCCTGCAGGATAAATTCTGCCGTGAGACGGCCAATCTTCAGCGAACTCTGGAAGGAACATTTCGGCAGCAGATCGCGTCCCTTCGGCAGCAACTGGACTCCATCCTCGCACAGCGCAATGCTACAGACATTACTTTGGCTGCTGACTTTCGACGCTTGAAGAGCAAGGCGTCAAAGTACAAGAAAGCTCGTTCTCAGGCCCAGCAAGCCGCGAAACAACTGCAAGAGACACTGAACGCGCTCGAGCTTGATCATGATCGCCTCCTGAGTACGAGTATTCGGAACGACGCAGTTTTGGGTCGACTTCGTACCGAAGTTGCAGATCGAGAGGCAGAGCGCGATCTGGCCATCCAGGATCGAGCTTTACTTCGTTCGCATCTGGCCGAATTGGCAACGGGCTTACTTCCTTCTCCGACTAGCCTTCTCGCGCTTTTCAATCCCTCGTCACCCAATCGCATACGTGCGTCATCTTCACCGACTCTGGACGTCCCCTGTAAACGTCCTCGCAGCGCTTCCGGTACTTCTGCTCAATCTGCGACCTCGGATGGATCTGGCATTCCAACGCGATCTGGCACCCCGGCGCGATCTGGGACCTCGACGCGATCTGAAATTCCGGCACAATCCGGTACTTCGGAACAGTCTAATACTTCGGCGCGATCTAGTACTCCGCCGCGATCTGGTAATTTAACACGATCTGGTACTCCGGCGCGATCTGGGACTTCGACGCAATCTGGTACCTCAGAACGGTCTGCCAAGTCTGTGCGATCCGTTATTATACCGCGACCCAGGTTTCGTCGAAAGCTAAAAAGAAACGCAAAACGTGTCCCTCGCTTCGCCTGACTCTGAGTATGACGGATGCTCTTCCGATCCCGAGGACGCTACACTTGCTGCTCTATCCGGATCGCGTTCAACCGCGAGGCGTCGCAATACCATGACGAAACTATCTGGCAACACCGGATCGTCTCAGTCCCCTATCATAATTCACAATGGTAGCCCACCCTCCAGAAAAGCACCAGTCTCGAGTCCTGATACGCCCCCTAGCCTTACGACCAAGATTTTCAAGGTCGACCTTTTTGGCGAACCTTCTAGCGACTCGGCCGGAAAGATTAGCGTTTCCAGTGACATTCGTGAAGATATAAACCCGTTGCTCACTCCCGCTCAATACGCCGACCTGCCGGATCTCCAAAAATCACGTGATGCGTGGATCCCAGGATATCGTGAGCAAAAGCCCCGATCGTCAACTCAGGTCGCTCCATGGTCCGCCCGACGGGTCAGTCTGACCAGTGTTGCCGAATTGGGAGTGGAGTTCTTCTATCGACACTTGTCCCGACCGAGAGGGTATATCTTCACCCCTCAAGCCAATCCCAAATCTCTTCTTGATTCTGAGTGGATTCCCCGTCTGATCACCCCGGCACAAGTTACTGCGCTTTACGATCAGAAACCGTGGAACGTCACTCGTCGGCCGATTGCTACCATCTCTTTCCCTCTGACCGGTTGGTTCAAAGATCTGGCGGACATTTACCTGGAATATGAAGGTCGCCATAGGCAAGCCTTGTGGGAGGCAACCCACTTCCTGTATATCTCCCGCGAACATCGGAAGGAGTATCCAGAGCTGGCGCAATTTTGTCAGAAACGCAAACAGCGTCGGTAGAGATCTGGACCCCGCTAGAAGACTATTCTTCGCGTTATTCTCCAAGGGATGATCGAAGGACACTGTGATCTGAACATTTTGTTGGATCCATACTTCCTCCACTTTCCAGTGTACGCAGAAGTGCGACCATGGTATCCTGGTTTGGATTGCAAGCAGAAAAACATTCCTAACCTGATTACTGCACTGTCGTTATTGGATTCTGCGGAGCCTTGGCGGAACCAATATCGGTCCTCAATCGCGGATCACCCCGGTTCAACCCTCGCCCGTTTATCCAGTAAATTCTTTCCCAAACAGCAGTCGGGATCCGATAACACTTCTTGATCGTTCAATACAATTCCATTTTGTTCCTCCTTTTCGTTAAAATTGTCTATTTTTGTTGGGCTTCTTTAGCCGCGATCTCGTCTTCCAGACCTTCGATCGCCATACTCATTACACACAAATTTCCTTTCCACCATCCTATGCAACCTTCTTGCATATTATACCATCCCCAACACTCGATCTTCGTTAGCCACCAGATCCCTCTTCATGTGATTGCATCACTTCAAAACGATTCCAACTAATCTTGCCACGTTCAAAATCTCGCAATAAGGCACCACAATTTAAGTCGGCTTCATCCACCCAGGATGGTTTAGCATGACCTTTCCAGTATTGTCTATGTACTCGTCCAAAACGTGTCTTTCTATCAGATCGTACATCCACAATATTTTCCACTTCGAATTCATCGTCTCCCAGATTACCTTCAAAACTGTCTTCTGGCAAAAGCGCTTCATCAAAATCAAATCGATATTCTTCTTCGATCGTCATCAAATTTTTTGGACGATCAGGGAACGTCTTCACTTTCTTCAACTTGGATATATGTACGACGGGAAATAATCGATATGGCGTACCAGCAATCTCCAGTCGGACAGCGTGATCTCCACACATTTCTTTTACTCGAAAAGGTCCATGCCACATATGTGCTAGCTTTCGAGCGTACCCTTCTTTCACACGATCCAAATATAACCAGACATGCGCCCCTGGCTCAATTTCGTGAGGCTTGAGATCTTCATTGTGGCGATCAGCACGTGTTTGGATCGCAGTCCTGACTCTCTCATTTACTGCTTCTCTCGCCCGCTGATAATGCCGCTGCATATGATATCGCCACCTACGTGGATCGCGATCCCGACGCCTAGTACTCCCTAATGGTAATGTAGCTTCCAACGTAGATCTCGGGTCCCAACCATGAATCAAGAAAAATGGCGTTTCGCCGCGCACCCGATCTTGGGCGGTATTGATTGCGAAAGTTAGGCGCTCGGCATACTCATCCCAGTCTTGTTGGTTCACGTCAGAGACATACATCTTTAATGCACGAGTCAGAGTTTGCACCATACGTTCCGCAGTCCCATTCGCTTGAGGGCGATATGCCATCGTTGCCCTTTGCTTTTGCCCAATAAGTCGATTGAACGCACGGAAAAAATCTGACATAAATCCAGGTTCCCGTTCGTGCCGTATCGCTTCACTCGCACCGAATCGTCGAAAGATACACTCCTCGTAATTCTCGGAGATCGTCTGAGCCGTTCTAGATCTGCTCGCCTTGGCAACCACATAGCCCGAAAAGAGATCGACCCAGACCAATAATTCAGTGTTGCCTTTGAAAGATCTAGGCAGCGATGGAATATGATCCATGGCAATAATCTGGAACGGATAAGTAGCTTGTAAATTTCCCGGAGATTCTCCATTAATAACCGGATGTCCTTTTCCAGTCTCGCAGTCAGTGCATTCGCTCACATATCGTTGTACACTGCGATACAAGCCTTTCCAATGAAAACGAGATCGGATCCGTTGATACGTCCTACCGATTCCCTGGTGCCCTCCTTCTAAACTGGCATGTTAGTGATGTAGAAAATCTTGCTGAAGAGTTTCTAACACCACCAAACGAGCAATTCCATCGCGATCTTCCGAATTTTTCACAGCTCCCGGGCAAAAATATAGAATATCGCTTTCATCCACCTCATAATCACTTGCAATCTTGGCGCCTGACTTCGCTTCTTCCATACTGAGATTCGTTATATCACCAATCAGAAAAATCGTTAGGTTAGCGATCCAACATTCCTCATCTTGAGCTTGTCATATACGTTCACTTCTCATTTGCTGCACAAATTCTTCTTGCAAGATCTCGGGTGGTTGACGTCTTCTCGGGGTTGCTCTGGTAATCGCAGCAACTTAAGCCACCGATTCGGTCTGCTTCGTCTTCAACAACTCATCCAGTCTATTAAGAGTAATGAGATCTTGGCGATCTCCTTCCGAAGTGATGACCACACCTTGTTCCTTCTGTAAAGCAGTACTCGCCAGTCGATCTGCACTTTGGTTCCAGTCGCGTTTCATATGTAAGAATTCACGGATCGGCCATGATCGAAGCTTCTCCATTGCTTTCTGTCTCAACAACTGCAGTCCAGGAGCCTTGCAATCGATTTCACCCCGCATCTGTCGAATCACTAGGTTGGAGTCGCCACAAATAATAACGCATCCCCTAGTCTGATTCTCCAACAGATCAAAACTTAATAGTAAACCCCAATATTCGGCTTCGTTCACTGTTAAGTCCGTTGCATATTCCGATGCAGCAGCCACAATAGTCCACTCAGGAAGTTTCCATATTATCGCACTGTATGATCCACCCTTTCGCTTGGTTCGTGCCGATCCATCGAAACTGACGACCAAGAGACTTTCATCTTCTTCCATGGCATACTAAGAGTTTGCCTTGGCTGTTTCCGGGTAGCGATCGCGATCAACACTTCATCGACTTCTTCACGGGGAGTTACACTTGCAGCCAGGGCACCAAGCATTTCATCTTCGCCCTTTTCACATTTCTTGATCTCCAAAGTCCAGGTCGATAATAATGCGGCCCACCTACCTAACCTGCCATTGAGACCGAAGGATTGCACCAACCAGGCCATCGTCGAGAAACGCGTTAAGACTTTAATCTCTCGCGAGACTAGCATGCAATAGCATATATCCAAAATTTCGAAGTAAAGCTAGTATCTCCTTCTCGGCCATTTCGTAATTGATCTCATTAGGCTTCAGCGTTCGGCTTGTAAACGTAACTGGCCAATATGTACCATCATACTCCTGCAACAAAGCTGCTGAAACTGCCCATTTACTCGCATATACGACAATTACCGGAGGCCGATCTGGATCGAAGTGTATGAGGATCGGAATATTAGCGATCTTGACTTTCAACATGGTAAATGCGATCATCGCTTTTTCCCATCGAGTCCGTCCTTCTGGATCTGGATCGTCCCCAATGTCGAACTTTTGATCTGAATCATTCATGGTTGCGACAGTCGAATCCAATGCATTCATCTTGTCAGAACAGCGGATTTCGTGGAAATCTGTTTCCCGTAATTCATATAGCACTGACGCATAAATCGCAAAGTCTTCGACAAATCGACTATAGTAATTCAAGCTTCCCAGAAACGATTGCATCGATCGCAACGTTTTTGGGAACGGAATGTTCACCAGCGATCCCAAATTCTTTGGATGAGCTTCTATTCCTGCAAGTGAGACTTGATGACCCAGGTAATCCACTTTACGTCGTCCCCAGAAACTTTAAGCAAGACTGATCGACAAATTCCATTCATTGCATACTTCTAACAATCGTTTTACCTTATCATATAAGGAGTCCCACGAGGTTGCTGGAATCAATATGTCATCAATATATGACCTTCGGCCGAGCACGGATGGCTTCTGGCTAGTATCCGGTTCGCCTATAGTGAATACATCCACCAGCTTTGGCGATTCCGTTAACGTATCAGTGGAGTCGAGTGATCCTGTGGCAATTGCATTTGGATCCGTACCGATCTTGAGGTATCCATACAGTGCATTATCAATTAGGCGTTGGTAAATCTGCGGAGCGCTTTTTAGCCCAAACGGCATTCGTAACCACTCGAACAGGCCTGACGGCGTGATAAAAGTAGAAATCATACTCGCTCGCTCTGTCATTTCCACGACCCAAAATCCACTGGCCATATCCAACGAACAATACCACATAGCTTTATCCATGTCTTGCAGTAACTCGCTAATCAGAGGCATAGGATACACCATCAATCTCGTGAGTTGATTCACCCGCCGATAGTCAATACATAACCGGATGCCGACACAATTCTTTTTTGTAATTACCACAATCGGCGAAGCCCATGGTGATGTCGATGGTCGAATGATCTTGGCAGATAATAATCCTTTGATGAGGTCAGCTAGCTTCTCGCGAAATTTAAGAGCGATCGGTCGTACTCGTTGTGCGATCGGGTGTACTCCACCAACATCGATATCACATACTGCTCCTCGAGTTGCAGGAGGAAGCGCATTTCCTTTGCCGATGAGTAAGTGTCGGTTCGCCCATATCAATTGCCGTAGACCTTCTTGGTCCTTGGTTAGAGGAACTCCTGGATCGCCCACTTGGATATCATCAATCGTAACTTCTTCGGTGGATGACACAATCTTAGGCAAGACAGCCATATGTTGATCCACATCTTCGGCATACAATTCACTACTCTCGTGATAATACATCGAGTCTTCAGGCTTCATCTTTACACTTCCTCCGGCTAGAATAAATTTGTCGTTGATAATCGTCGTATCACTAGCTTGCTCCTGTTCTCGCAGATCGCGATCCAGATCGGCCAGATCGCGGTCCTCAACTACCGGATCGACCAGATCGCGGTCATTAACTACCGGATCGGCCAGATCGCAGTCCTCAATTGTCGGATCGAGGTCATCGCGATCCAGATCGGCCAGACCGCGGTCATTGATTGCCCGATCAGCCAGATCGCGGTCATTAATTGTCGGATCGCGCTCCATACATTTCGGTGTATAGTTGTTGTGAGTGTAATTATCTTCACCTCACGGCCCTTGCACGTGATCGACATTTGACATCCCTCTGATCGCATTGATTACCCATGGCGATTGCGCTACTTGTTCACTTTCATCTTCGATCACCCGATCTTCTACATTGTTGCCACCGATTTCTCTTATCGCATCGCATTCATCATTGGATCGTGTCGTGGGTTTCATCGTTTTCGTAGTCCTTTCGTCTGCTTCCTCTTTTGAACGTGTTAAGATCCTCTTTGGTGTAGGGTATGAAGGATGATCCACTAGCGGTCCGGTATATTCTTCCGGTGTTTCTTCTTCTCAATCCGTTGTCGCTTCGAACGCTAATGTCTGCCATTCGTTATACCGACGCGATCCCACCTAGACATATCCTGGGGACCGAGGTATCATATCAGCGACCATCCACCAACCTAATGGTGATCCATGATTTAAATTCACTTCTTGATCGCCGATATTAGTTAGATGTAGATACTTGATCTGACCTGGTCCCGTAGTTACTGTAGGTACCCACTTCGGATCGCGCCTCACCCAGATCTTGGCTTTAGGAGGACTAACTTCGATCTTCACTTCGGTCGATTTGCCCACGGGAATATTACATATTGATCTGGAATTGTGATCGCTTGTATGGTCGACCGATAAGGAGGTCTTCGTCCATTCAGAAGTATCCTGACCTCATCAGGCAAACTAAGTGTTCCATCTGCTAAATTCAGGCGTATTCCAGCTGGGACCATGAAATCCATTCCGAGGATCGCGTCTTGACCTACTTGATCTCCTACCCAAGCATCAAAATAATAGACTAGCGATCCATTCAGCGTGATCTTGATTCTTGTACGACCGTCCGTCATGTATGTGTTCTCACCAATCCCAACACATTCTTGCCTCTGACTCTCATCAATGACACATCCTACCTTACGAGCAAAAGTGGTGTCGACGATGGAGACTTCGGCTCCAGAATTAAACAACATAATCGCCTTTTCATTGTTGATCTTGCCCGTTGCCTTGGCTTGCTTGAACCATTTTCCTGGGGTATGATATTTCCAATATCCCCGTGATTCACCTGGTGCTAAGTCGAGCTCCATTTTCGCAGGCGATCGGGCATATTCATCAACTCTTACGACGCTTGATATTGAACGCAGAAATTTTTAATCTTCACGTGTAGTATTCGGATCGATCTGAGTGTTAACGCCCTGATCTGTCGATCTTCTTTCCACAAATGCATAAATGCAGAGCCTAGAACGCTCGACTCGTACCAGATTCCAACCTGGCGAGCGTCCTAGTTTAACATTTCTTCAGCCTTCGGCGGAAGCATTCCAGCATGCTTGGTTGGGACATACCACTTGCGTATCATGTTGTAGAATTCTTCCATTCGACATTTTCCATTCTCATGGATATCTCCGCAGGCAGCACAGGTGTAAAAACACTTTTCCGACGGATGTCCCTTACGACCACACTTCTGACACGTTAGTCTCTTCCAGCATCCACGATCATCGTGTTTCTTCGACCCACAATGGGTACAAGCCTTCTGATTCACCACGCGATCTGGACCGCGATCTTGATCCAAATGGTCTGATCCCGCGCGTTGATCACTATATTTCTTCACGCGATCTGGTACTGTGGCCACACATAAGTTGCGTCGATCTGTTTCGGCGTCTGATCCACTAATATCCGAGTCTGACTCACTGCTACTGCCTTCCAGACGAATCGCTCTCACAGCACGAGTTGGTTTCGAGGGTGCCGGAGTGGATGCCGACGCAGATCGCTGACGAAATTTGCTCAACCCCATTGCACTCGGATACTGTCTTCCCTCCATGCGTTGATATGTTCGCAGAGTTTCTTCCATATCATCGGCGTCTCCAAGGCGTAACAACGTCAACTGCTTAGCCAGATCGCGATCATCCAGTGTACCAATAAAATGTTCCACATGTTCTCGGCGAATTGAGGGCGATCCTTCCCGAATGGGGATTTTTGCTCGGATCGCGGCCACATTCAGCCGATACAAATATTCCAATGGAGTTTCATCAGATCGCTTCTTCGCATGATAGTATTGTCTCCCGACCGACATACCATATCCACAATACTGGATCATGAAGGTTTCCAGCAACGACTTCCATGAATTCCGGGTGGATCGACTTAACTGGCTATACCAATTTCGTGCCGGCCCCGTAAGTAAATCACCAAATACTAGACATTTTTCATCATCCGGGGCTTGGTCGCGTAAGAACGCCGACTTGGCCTTGTTGACCCAACTTCTCGCTCGATCTTCATCCTTGTCCCGTCCTGTAAATTCTTTCAGATCTGCGATCGCAGACATTCGAATCCGCTGCGTGACAAGTCCACCATTAGGTACAGCGCCTGCACTTGCGACTTGTGGCCGTCTTAGATCCTCCAGACCCAAATCGTCTGGATCGTAATTATTGGATCGCGATTGACGCGATCCGGCCGATTCCATATCCACATCCGAAATGCAAACTTTTGGGTGTTTGTGGGGATCGCAGATCGACTGGCGATCATGCGAGCTTGATCCTTTTCGTACTTTCTCATAGCAGCTTCAAAATAGGATTGCAATTGACCTGATCCAGTCGCATTCATGTCTTCAGCTGTGAGTGCCGTCGTCGATTGTTATCTGGCCTTAATCGGTGCCAGTCGCTCGCGAATATGCGCTGCACCAGCCGGTCCAAGTGACATTCGCTGCATATTAATCGAGGCATCCGACTCCCCTTCAGATTCCGCTGACATATACTGCGAATACCCAGTATGATATCCTTTTGGTATATCTGCAATCGGCTGGATCGTCTGATCCACCGGATCGCGCTCTCCAGTTAGCGGAACTAGTTTCGAAAAAAGAGATCGCCCTGCTTGGATCATCCGATCATGATCACATTCCAACAGCACCTGCGCGTCAAAAGCTCCAGCGGTGAATCCAGCGTTTTTGAGCAACTTCATAAGCCTACGGATCGCTTCCAACTGGTTCGGTGTCGGAATCGGAGCTGAAATTGGTCCTCGCAGCGATCCAATTAACTTCGGTTTCAAAATCTTTAGAACGGGATCGCTTGACAACAGATCTTTAAGCGCCTTCCAATGAAAACAACCTAATAGCTGATTTAGTTGCCATCCTTTCGCCTTGTCTTCCTCATGCGCCAGCTTCATGTCGGAATCATCATGATACGACTCAGGCGCCTTCATCTTCACTCTAGATGGCTTCGAATTCTTCTTCTTCTTCGAATTCGGAGTGGTTTTGGATAAATTTCCCTTGGTTTTAACCGTAGGATTTTTATCCAGCGGATCGCGTTGCAAAACGCGATCCGCAGAGGTCCTCGAAAGGAACTGGGGAGGGGGTAGAGGTTTTTCTTCCAGATCAATCTCTTGATCTTCCTCCTTGGTTTTCTTTTCATCTGCGCCCTCATGCATAAGAATGACAACGGCGCTGACCGTGTCATATCTTATCAGTCTCGGATTTTAAAAGCCGCAGAGTTGACTTATCCTGTGCATGACAAGTAGTTCCTTTCAATTAAGTATGCCCTTGTAAAAGTTTCGGGTGCACCTCTTGGGCACCAAACTTTTGTGGTTTATACGGATCACGCGCTACTGCGGACCGCTATAAATTCACCGCAGGATGGCGAGATGTCTACCATTCTTCTCTGAATTTAATTTAATTTCAAAGTTGAATATAAGCCGGGTAAGTCGAATGTCTTGGCTGGAGCGTTATCGCGCAGACCAGACTTCGAGGCAAGACACCAGGAAAGTGTGTCTCGTGCAAAAGCACAAGTTAAGTCGTCATCATTGGCAGCCATGAAGGCCTACCATGTGACGAGCTCAATGGCTTCCGATATATAAGGAGTGTTACAGTCAGGACGAACATTGTCGCCTGCTGTTGGATCATTTTGGTGGACGAAAGGTTACCCTTCCGTCGCATCTCAAAGCGAAACCAAATCGCTTTAGTTACAGCTATGGCCTGTTATGGCATCAACTGTCACCCTGTGATCCCTTGAGAATCTATGTCCCTCATGACACAGATCTCAAGCTGATGATACTTCACGAGTGCCATGATGCGTCATATAGTGGGCATCTGGGCCGTGAAAAGACATTTTTACGGTGTCCGAGGAATTTTGGTGGCCCCACCTATATCGGTGGGTAGCCAACTATATTCGCTCTTGCGAAGAGTGTCAGCGCATAAAGCCTGCACCTTCGAACAGTGCGCCACTAAAGCCACTGCCGATTCCAACTGAATGTTGGAAGTCGGCCAGTTTGGACTTCATGTTTGGCTTACCGCCTGACCATAAAGGCAGGACGGGGATCGTTGTCTTTGTAGACAGACGGAGCAAGATGAGGCATTTGGCACCATGTAGCACCAATATCGCAGGAAAGGAGGCTATCCTCTTGTTTCTAGATCATGTGTATCGACTACATCGAATCCATAGTATCGGATCGGTATCCGCGTTTTACGTCGAGTTTTTGGCGTCATGTGTTTGAGTTGCTGGGAGGCAAGCTCCACATGTCAACCACTGATTATCCCCAGACCGATGGCCAAACATAACGGGCCAATCGAGTCGTAGCGGATGTGTTGCGTACAATGGCGACTCCCAAAGAATGGAGCAAGCAATTGCCATTCGTGGAGCTTGCTATTAATAACAGTGTTCACGCCATTACGGGTGAAACGCCGATTTACATTAACAGACTGCACCATCATCGGACACCAGTCTCGTTTGTACGCGGCCCGAGTCTTAGTGGGGGAGGGACTCTCACTTCGCTCGGTGCGAATGCCAAAAGGGGCCAAGGTTGCCCTCGTGACACTGCTAATTTAGTAGTGGTCTCGACACCTATAGGTGTCACAAAGGAGGCACGGCAAGAAATACCTGTGCTCCTTGTCGATGACACTATAGTGTTATCTTCAGCTTCGACCCATTACCGTCCTCTTAGGAGTGAAATAGGTGAGCTAAATGCTAAACGCGTGAGCGAATCTTAGCGCTTTGTGGATGAGCGATTAGCCATCACACGTAAATTCCGTGACGCGATGGCAATCGCACAGGACAAGCAGAAACAAAATGCGGGCCAGCATGGTTGTAGTGAAGTGAGTTATCAAATTGTATGATGAGATCCCAAACCACTCACTGTGCCGGACTGCCGACTGTCGAGGGGGTACCCCGATGCCGCGTATGGACCTTCTCTTACCTTTTGTACCCGTCGGCTGGCGGGTTGCACTCTTCGGAAGACTTGGTGACGATGTAGGCGTCTGCCTTGAGGGAAGTAGACCTGGGGGGCCTCGAGTGGATATGCTTCACTCGGTGGGCCGGTAGGTGGCCACTCGATCGACCTTGTCGAGAATGAGCGTAGAGCCAAATTCTTCAGGGGCGCTTGTCGTCCCTGGCCTTTTCCTTCTTGTTTGAGGGGTATTAACCACCTGACCTTTACGTTGCTCCCGGACCTTGAGGTGAGGGAGACCGCTTCCGATAGCGGGTCTTGGAGGGTGTTGCTACTCGAACGAGCTCACAGGCCAAATATATCCTGGAGCTCTATTCGACCTTGAACTTCGCTACGCAACTGTCTTCGACGGGGGGCCAAAATATATCCCTTCCCGGAACAGTGAGTAGCTTAGAGCAAGTGCTTCTTGGGTGACGGAGTCGTGCCACGTAGATCGCAAATTGAGTAGTATTTAATATAGTCCTATCTTCTTAACTCCTTTACTCTATCCTTGCCTGAAGCTCTGATTCCTTGCGTCCACTGGTCTGATCCTTGTATTAATTGGTCCGGAGTGGCAGAGCCCCGAGGGGTCGAGGTCGACCGATGAGGGGCCGGGTCGACCAATGAGGGACCATGTCGACCGATGAGGGACCGGGTCTACCGACAAGGGACCCAGGTCGACCAATGAGGGACCGGGTCGACCACCGAGGGACCGGGTCGACCACCGAGGGACCTAGGTCTACCAACGAGGGATCGACACGACCAATGAGGGACCAGGTAGACCAATGAGGGACCGGGTCGACCAACGAGGGACCCGGGTCTACCAGCGAGGGACCGGGTCGACCAATGAGGGACCCGGGTCTACCAACGAGGGGTCAGGTCGATCAATGAGGGACCAGGTCTACCTTCCAAGGATCTTGCTACCTTCTGCTAGTTTTCATGGCTTTGCATTACTTCAGAGCGGTTATGGCTTGTCTTCTTGCGCTTGAAGTCCCGGAGTTAAGCTCCGCAATTCAGATCCACTTCGTCCACCCACGAGGGGTCAGGGTGCCCCTTCCATTGCACGAGGAATTTTCGTTGTTGCCTCCCATACCGAGTCTTCTTGCCTGTACGACTCTCTAAAATTTCTTCGACTTCATACTCGCCCTCTTCCAATTCCCGCACCCAGCTGTCTTCTGGTAGCAGACATTCGTCGAAGTCGACTCGATCTGGTCCATCCACTTTCAGCTCGCTGTTCGGTCGATCGGGGAACTCTCTGACGGGCTTGAGCTTGGAGATGTGCACGATTGGGAATAGTCTGTATTCTGTACCTCGTAACTCCAGACGTACTGCATGATCTCCGACTAACTCCTGGACTCGGAACGGTCCATGCCATAGGTGGGCCAATTTTTTGGCATACCCCTCCTTCACTCGGTCTAAGTATAGCCATACCCGGGCCCCTGGCTGAATTTCGTGGCCGACTACCCCTTCATTTTGTGCTTGCACCCGAGCCTGACTAGCCGCCCGTAAATTCTCGTTGACTTGGTCTCTTGCTCGCTGATAGTGACTCTGAATCCGATATCTCCATCTCCGAGGTCTGATTCTCGACGTCGAGTGTTCACCACCGGTAACATAGTCTCAAGAGTGGTCCTAGCATCCCATCCATGTACCAGATAGAACGGTGTTTCCTCCCGTACTCTGTCTTGAGCCGTGTTTAACGCGAACGTTAATCGTTCTGCGTACTCATCCCAGTCTCGCTGTCCCACGTCGGCTACGTACATCTTGAGAGATCTTGTTATAGTCTGGACCATTATCTCCGCAGTGCCATTCGCTTGAGGCCGGTAGGCCATGGTCGCTCTCTGACGTTGACCCACCATACGACTGAACGCTCGGAAGAAGTCCGACATAAACCCCGGTTCCCGATCGTGACGGATCGTCTCACTGGCACCAAAACGGCGGAAAACTCATTCTTCATATTCCTCAGCTACTTTCTGGGCTGTCCGTGACGCACTTGCTTTAGCCATCACATAACCTGTGAACAGGTCGACCCAGATCAGTAGTTCCGTATTTCCTTTATGTGACTTGGGGAGAGATGGTATGTGGTCCATCGCGATAATTTGGAAGGGGTACGTCGCTTCAACATTCCCCGGAGACCTCCCTTGTAAAGTGGGTCTCCCTTTACCAGTCTCACAATCCATGCACTGACCCACATATTTCTGAACACTCCGGAACAGACCCCTCCAATGGCAATATCGTCGGATCCGATGATAAGTACGCCCGATCCCCTGATGGCCGCCTTCCACACTCGTATGATAATGATGGAGGACGTCGGCTTGGAAACTCTCAGGTATCACCAATCTGGCAGTTATGTCTCGGTCGTCTCTCTTGATCCTCTGGCCGGGGCAGTACACCAGCAGTCCTTCTTCACTTATCTCATAATCCTCCGACATTTTGCTGCAGTTTCTGGCCGCTTCCACCGACAAGTCTTTCAAGTCTCCCTCCAAATATGCCTTCAACTCGCGTACCCAGCTCTCCTCTTCTTGCGCATCTCGGATCCTATCCATCCGGAGTTGTTATACCACATCTTCTTGCATGACCTCTCCCGATATTTTGACAGGGGACCGTGATCTCGTCACCGCAGATACCTTGACCGACTGACCCCGGTCTCTAGGGACCAACACCTCTGGCAGCCGATTGATTGCTTCTAGACCTGACCACTCTCCTCTCGGTATCGACTCGACCCCTTGCTGCTGATGTAAAGCTGCACTGGCCAACTGGTCTGCGCTCTGATTCCAGTCTCGTTTCACATGTAAGACTGCATGGGTGGGCCACGACTGGAGCTTACTCAACGACTTGGCCCGCAACGGGTATAAACCTGAAACTTTGCATTCAATCTCTCCACGCATCTGTCTTATAACCAGATTGGAGTCTCCACAAATAATCAAACGACGTCCCTCCATTGGCTCCAAAAGGTCAAAACCCAGTAACATGCCCTCATATTCAGCTTCATTCACCGTAGACTTGTCGAGATATTTCAATGCAGCGGCGACTATAGTTCATGCAGGGAGTCTCCACACAATAGCGCTGCAGGCACCTCCCCCTTGCTTCACCCTGGCCGACCCAACGAAACTCATTACATACAGTTCTTTATTTAGTTCCACTGTGGGCGTCGGTAGGTCGACCACTTGCCTGGATTGCTTCTTGGGAGCAATTGACGACAGAATGGAGTCCACATTCTCTCGAGGCGTAATACTGGCTGCTAACGCCCCCAGTACCTGGTATTCGCCTTTCTTGCATTTCACAATCTCCAAAGTCCACTGGGACAAGAGAGCGGCCCAATTTCCTAAGCGACCTTGCAACCCCGAAGACTTCACTAGCCAGTCTAGTGTAGAATGCCTCGTCAGAACCTTGAGAGGTCGGGTGACCAACATCGTGAAGCAAGTTTCCAATATTCGTAACAACGCCAACACTTCCTTTTCCAATGTGCTATAGTTCACCTCGTTTGACTTGAGGGTTCGGCTCGTAAACATTACCGGCATATACAGGCCGTCGTAATTCTGCACCAACGACGACGAGATAGCCCAATCACTTGCGTACACAATGATGACCGCCTCTCTAGCCGGGTCGAAATGTCGTAGGATGGGCGCCGTAGCAATCTTGTTCTTGAGCATGGCAAACGCTACTTGTACCTTCGACCACTTCTCTTCGTCGTCTTCCTGGGCCGCCACTTCCTCGTTAGCCTTCAATTTGCACCTCCAAGCGTGAAAATCCACCTCTCTCAGTTCGTAAAGGATCGACGCGTATATGGCATAATCTTCGATGACCTGCTGTAGTAATTTAGGCTTCCTAGAAAGGACTGCATAGCCTTCAGCGTTGTCGGTAGAGGTCGGTCGACCAAAGACTGAAGATCTTTTAGGTGGGCCTCTAGTCCCCCTTTGGAAACTCGATGCCCAAGATACTCGACCTTCCGACATCCCCACGTACTCTTGACGGCACTGACCGACAAATTCCAATAGTCACACACGTCTAGCAGCCGCTCCACTTTCTGGCATAATACGTCCCACGATTCGGCCGGAACAAGTATGTCGTCAATGTATGATCGTCGACCCAATACAGAGAGGCCCGATTTTGCATCGGGTTCCCCTGCTGCAAACAAATACTCTGTTTCCTCTGTGGTAGTCCCTGGCGAAATCCGTAAAAATCCATATAACGCATTATCCAACAATCTTTGATATATCTGAGGCGCATTCTTAAGCCCATATGGCATCCGAAGTCATTCATATAATCCCAACGGCGTAACGAACGCGAGATTAGTCTCGCCCTTTCGGTCATACTGACGACCCAAAATCACTCGCCATATCAAGAGAACAGTACCACAAAGCTCCGTCCAGGTCCTCCAGTAATTCGTTAATCAACGGCATCGGGTATACCATGAGCTGGGTGAGATCTTTCACCAGCCGATAGTCGATACACAATCGAATATCGACCCCATTCTTCTTCACGATAATTACAATTGGGCTGGCCCATGGCGAGGTGGAAGGCTGAATGATCTTTGCTGATAACAGTCCCTTGATCAGGTCGGCTAGCTTCTCTCTGAATTGAGGGGCCACCTTTCGTACGGGTTGCGCGATCGGTCTTGCGTTCCCTACATCGATATCGCATATCGCTCGTCGGGCAGCCGGGGGTAAGGCGTTACCTTTGCCCATCAGCAGATGCCGTTTATTCCATATTATTTGTCGCAACCGGTCCACCTCTTCGGGAGTGTTCCCATCTGGATCAGGAATCTGTATATCTTCTAACGCAATACCTTCAGATGAGGGGTCCACTTCCGGTACGACCGCCCACCCTGGCCTTATGTCTTCGGCCCAAAGTTCCCCACTCTCGAAAGAACACACCTGGTCATCTGCCTGTAACAAGTCTACCAGTTTGACTTCCTTCTCATTGATGGTGGTCACTGCATGTAGGTCTTCTTCAAATACACTCCGCTTTTGGGCGGTCCCCTCCTGCCAATTCACCTTCTCTTCGCACGGTTGTTCTTCACTGTCGGGTACCGGTTGGTGCGTTATATTCATCATTGGGGTTGGGACCTGCGGTCGCTGTAAGATGTGTGACGGAGTCTTATACTCTGGTCTCTCCACTAGTGGCCCCTCTTCCTCTTCCGTTGGGTCGACCTGATGGTCGACTTGTTCGGTGGTAGATTCATAAGCCAGATTTAGCCATTCCGCATATCTTCGAGAGCCTACCGAGACAAACCCTGACGTTCTCGGAACTTGATCCCCGGTCAACCACATACCTACCTTGGTATCTTCATGCAATGTTAAGGGGCGAGGGCTGACATCAGTTATCTTCAAAATCGGTCGACGTCCTATCCCTTGTATCATATTGGTCACCCATCGTTCGCCTCTCGTGACCCACAATTTCCACTGTTCTGAGGTCGACCTTTTGAGAGGCACTTCCGTACATCCTCCAACGGATATCTGTACATACCGACCCAATTTCACATCCGATACTCGAGTATTATACAGTGTCCTTCGCCCAGTCAACTGCACCCTGACCTCATCGGGGAGGCAAAGAGTTCCGTCGGCCAAGTCTAACCGGATACCGGCTGGGACCAAAATTGCATCCTGGCCTACCATAAGGCCTACCCACCCCTTAAAGATGTACACCAAGTTCCCATTCAGAGTGACCTTGATGCGAGTGAGTCCCTCCGTGGTGTATACGGCTTCCCCAACACCAATACATTCTTGTCGTTCACTTTCATCAATTTGGCAGCCTACCTTACGAGCAAAGTCGATATCCAGAATGGATATCTCGGCACCTGTATCGAACAACAAATTCGCATGGTCGTTGTTGACCTTTCCAGAGGATTTCGCTTGCCTGAACCATTTAGTAGGGGCGTGGTATTTTCAGTACCCCCTAGACTCGCCTGGCAATAAGTCCAACTCCATTACTGAACTTTCTCGAACAAAACTATTAGGTTCATTCAAAGAAGCAACATGGACCACAGGGTAATTTCCAATCTTCGATATATTTCCAATCTTAACTGGAATACCCGTCCCCTCCTTGGGCTGTTTCTCCACATATGCAAAGATGCAGCAATTAGAACGCTCGGCTCGTACCAGATTCCAAACTGGCGAGCGTCCTAATTTGCCATCTTCTCGAGTTTCTCCGGGAACATCCCTGCGTGCTTGGATGGGTTGTACCATTGACGGAACAAATTATAGAACTCCTCCATCTGGCACTTCCCAATCTCGTGAATCTCTCCACAACCCCGGCATAGCGATCAGACGGGTGACCCTTCCTTCCACAGCGGTCGCAGGTCAATCTTTTCCAGCAATTCAGATCTCCGTGTTTCTTGGACCCGCAATGTGCACATCTCGTGTTTGGGGTCGCTGATGATAGGCCGGGTCGCTGGTCTACCGCCTGGCGATGTTGGTCGGCCTCCCTAGTCGGTAGATTCTTTGAGAACCTCACACTTGGATCCCTCCCCGCTTCCTTCTCCATAAGGTAGACTCGTCTAAGATCTCCCTCATTCTCCGAGGAGTCTGGACTGGAATCTTCAGAGCTCGAGTCTTCCAGGGGCGTCCGTACTGCATGTATGGAGCGGCGATTTAGATCTCTCGGCCTCTCGGGTAGTGCCGGTGCCTTCTGACGAAACTTGTTTGATCCAAACAGCATCTTGCCTCGTCGTGCCTTCGCTCGCTGACATGCTGTCAATACTTCCTCCAATTCTTCTACATCCGCCAGACGCAGCATAGTCAACTTGTCTGCTAGCTCTGGGTCGTCCACCGTCAAAATGTAGTGATCGACGTGATCCTTCTGAATCTTGGGCGACCCATCCTTAATCTTCATCTTCGCCCTGAGTCCAAGCACATTCAGGCGGTACAGATAATCCAGCGGGGTCTCTTCCGACCTTTTCTTCGCATAGTAGTACTGGCGGGCGACCGGTACCCCCGTGCCACAGAACCGAATCATGAACTCTTGGATTAAGTCCTTCCAGTTTCCCCGTACCGAGCGACCCAGTTGACGGTACCAATTCTGTGCCGGTCCAGTCAGCAAACCTCCAAAAACAAGACATCGTTCATCATCTGGTGCTTGGTCTCTTATGAATGCTGTCTTGACCGTCGATACCCAGCTGCGCGCTCTGTCTTCGTCTTGGTCTCTTCCATGAAATTCTTTAAGATCCGAGGTCGCCGAGAGTTTGATGCGAGGGACCGTATTTGATATCTGTCCCAGCGCTGCATTCGCCATCATCGACTGAGGTCCCCTCAAATCCATGTTGTCTGGGTCGAACTCACAGGAACCGACGGATTCCATATCGACGTCGGTCACCGTGTGGCCTCTCGGCATTTGTATGCCTGGATGCTGGTCATGGTGGGCGGTCGTTCTTTGCGCCTCTGGTCTTCCTCCTGCTACACTCTCGTTAGGGTGTGCCCGCGGTACTTGGCGTTCATTCAAAAATCTTGCCATCGCCGCGTCGAAGAGGGTCTGCAGATCACCTACCGGGTAGGTAGGTTCCTCCCCCCAGCATCTTCGTCACGGGGCAGAGCAAATTCCAATTTTTTCACTTGATGATTTTCCATTAACTGAAAATCGGAATGATTTTCATTCTTGCCACGCGTCGCCGTTCCAAGACCCCGTGGTTCCTGCTCCGCGCTGCGCGCTCGGGTTTGGAGCAACGCCGCTCCAGTAGGGCCGAGGGGCATCCTAGTGACCGACCCAGTTGAGGACGATCCTGGGGACCATCCCTCTGGCCGCTTGGCATCAGGTGTTGATATGGGCCTTGATTCGCCTCTGGGCGGCCGGCGGCTCCGTACATGTGGGGACCCACCGTGATGTCTTGAAGCGTCATCTGGCTGTCCTTGGACCGTGTGTGTGTGGGGATCACCAGAGGTGAGTGTTCCGTTGCTGATGTGGTACCCACCAGGATCGACAGACGCTTGTGCATGTGCTCTAACGTTATTGTGATTCTGTCGAATCCCAGGGATAGCAGATCGTCCGGGTCGAACCGACCTGCGACCATGTTCGCTTCACGAAGCATGGTGACCAGCGCTGTGATCGCGTCCGTGACGGAATGCAGCCGTGGCAGGGTCGACACCGGCCCAGTGAGTTGACCCAGCTGCCGGATCTCCAGGATCTTTGCGACGGGTTCGCTTTCCAGGAATGCGTTCAGCTTGCGTTGATGGTAGGCTATCGTGACGTCATCGTCCGACCATGATGCCAGTCCTGACTTCTCGCGGCCTATCGACTTGGTGTTTTCTGGCGCCTGCATCCGGAACTTCGTCGGCTTGGATTGCGCGATCTTGTTTTGTTGTTTTTTTTGGGGACCTTAGCCTCTCGGTTTTCACCATCGGCTGATGGCTCCTCTGGATCATGATAGGCATCATGACCCAAGGTGTCCTCTACGAGGACATAGGGAGGGTATTTAGGTTTATCTTCAATAAATTCAACCTCGACCATGTTGACCGGGCCCCTCCTAAGGCCCGGTCGGTCCTTCGGTCCTTTTTTGTTTCTTCTTGAGTCACTGGCGATCGGTCTTCCAGTGACTCTTCGTTCTTGTGCTCCTTCTTTACATGAACATCTTCATCTTCTTGGGACTCGCGGTGAAATCCCGCGTTTTTCGAAGATCCGGGCACGCTGACCATTGTGGCGGAGTGGGTTCTCAAGATTATGATGAGATCCCAAACCACTCACTGTGCCGGACTGCCGACTGTCGAGGGGGTACCCCGATGCCGCGTATGGACCTTCTTCTCACCTTTTGTACCCGTCGGCTGGCGGGTTGCACTCTTCGGAAGACTTGGTGACGATGTAGGCGTCTGCCTTGAGGGAGATAGACCTGGGAGGCCTCGAGTGGATATGCTTCACTCGGTGGGCCGGTAGGTGGCCACTCGATCGACCTTGTCGAGAATGAGCGTAGAGCCAAATTCTTCAGGGGCGCTTGTCGTCCCTGGCCTTTTCCTTCTTGTTTGAGGGGTATTAACCACCTGACCTTTACGTTGCTCCCGGACCTTGAGGTGAGGGAGACCGCTTCCGATAGCGGGTCTTGGAGGGTGTTGCTACTCGAACGAGCTCACAGGCCAAATATATCCTGGAGCTCTATTCGACCTTGAACTTCGCTACGCAACTGTCTTCGACGGGGGGCCAAAATATATCCCTTCCCGGAACAGTGAGTAGCTTAGAGCAAGTGCTTCTTGGGTGACGGAGGCGTGCCACGTAGATCGCAAGTTGAGTAGCATTTAATATAGTCCTATCTTCTTAACTCCTTTACTCTATCCTTGCCTGAAGCTCTGATTCCTTGCGTCGACTGGTCTGATCCTTGTATTAATTGGTCCGGAGTGGCTGAGCCCCGAGGGGTCGAGGTCGACCGATGAGGGGCCGGGTCGACCAATGAGGGACCGGGTCGATCAATGAAGGGCCATGGTCAACTCCCTTCGGTACCGGTTAATCAGTATCTCTATACTGATTTTCTTCTATGGGTCCTGTAGATTTTTTCCCACCAACGGTCGCCCCCCCTGAGGCCCCTGTCTTTCTGGTCTCTTTTCCCTGACCCACGGTCTATACTCCGAATCCGACTGGAGTCTGGGATCTCCATATCGCAAAAACAGCACTTCACCACACTATTTGGAACCCCATGTCACCACGCGAAGCCAATAATTGGCACGCCTCATTAGGCAAGTGCGCGGTGCACCAATTCCTTCCATAAAGGGTGACCCCATGCTTTTATTCGCGGTCGAACCCGAGGAGGAAGAGGATAAGGCCTTTAGTCGCTGCTTCCTCTATGTGCGACGTTTAAGCAGCATGTGAGCTCTACGGGAAAGTGTCGGTGTGGCAGACGCTCGTCTCGAGCGGAATATGCGTTTGAGTATGCTAAGCTAAAAGCCCGAGGCAAGTCAAAGTCTCAACGAACGCAATATGCGCCTGCTACTCAGCACTCCACTGTTTCGGCTACACCTGTATCCGCGAGTTCACGACAGGACGAGGTCGCTAACTCGCCTAACCTCACCACTACTGGTGAGGAGCGTCATCTTCAATAGGTTGGCCCTGCGCACGACGTCCAAAAACGTCTACGTCGTATGGGCAATCCTGCCGAAGGGGAACCTCGAACTCCCATGAGTTTCACGACTCGGGGTATCCCCTCCACTTCACCAGATACTGGTTTTGACCATGGCGGCGACACTTCTGCAGTAGACGTGCAACATGGAACTGAAGGTTCCCCTGCTCATCGAGTAATGCCGGAGGAGGCCGATTTATCGGCACAAGTTCATGCCAAGCTACTTTAAGAGGTGAAGTATCTCCGTGAGACTGTGCAGAAGATGAATATTCGCCTCGAGTCGCTGGAGCAGATTCGAACCCGAGTGGAGGGTCAGCTTGACCTTTTGGTGCAGATGATACAATCTGCGGCCATTCCGATACGCTCGGCGCGAGCGTCCTAGTATTTACTTGGGACGGATCCCGATATGGTTTGAGCATGCCGACTTAGAACACGGGATGTGTACGCAATTTGCGCGGCAAATTAAGTGTGGTGGAGTGGATTCTCAAACAACGTAGGAGATCCACAAACACACACAGCGCCGGACTGCCGACTTACGGAGGGGGTACCCCGATACCGTGTCGTGTTAACCTTGGGTCTCACCTTGTGTACCCGTCGTCTTGGCTGGTCTTGCTCCTCGGTTGACGCAGAAGACTTAAAGACTTGGTCTTGTATAGAGGGACTTGGTGATCCCCGAGTGGATATACTTCACTTGGGACCGGGTTTCTTGGGCTCAATCGACTTAGTCGAGAGCGATGCACCTGGTACTATGTACCCCTTCGGTGACTGACTGTTCTTGGTCTTTCGACCCCTTTATATTCTTCCCCGTAAGGAAACCGCTTCCTATAGCGGGTCTTGAATGGGTACGAACCCACAGGCCAAAATACTTCCTGGGGTTCGTTCGAGCTTGAATCTTACCACACGTCTGTCTTCAACGGGGGGCCAAAATAAATCCCTTCCCCGAAACAGGTGGCTGGATCGAAACAAGCTCATACTTGAGTTTTGACACTCACTTGACACCTCAGGCCAACTATCCTGAGGTTGAACTTGCGTTGCTTGAGCCGTCACCTCACCTGACGTCGGTGGGCCAAAGGGTATCCCGCCCGGAATAGGTGAGGTGACGGAGAATCTTGGAAGGGGCGCTTAAAGCTGCCACGTGTAATGCAAATTCGAGTGTGTTTATATATCTTATTCTCTGTATGCTTTTCTTGCCTAACCCTAACCCTTCGCTCATGATGACACCACGTGTCAACTTATGGACGAACAACTGGCTCTTTAAGGACATGGGACTTGTACCGGCTCTGCACTTTAAGGAAGCCTTGTACCTTCTATAAGCTGGAGTCCACCTGTAATGGGCTACATTACACATATAGCATTAACACAAATAAACAATTACATATGTAGGCAGGTGCTGGGCCCGAATAGCGGGCACAGCGTGGTAATTTATTATTGGTTTATTATTGGACCTAAAGTCCCCAATATGGACCAATGATAAATCAACCTGAAATTGTGTGGTTCCCGAAAGGCGGGAACACTGTCGTATTTATTACGACTAAAATCTTCGTAATTAGTACGAATTAAAACCAAAATAAAAATCAGAGTTAAATTTACTTAATACCTAATACTCGGGCTTGAGTCTTCCTCAAGCGCACGTGTAAGCTAGTGACGGTACGTTCTAGCCCCGTTACACCTGGTAGCACTTTGTAGCCCTTCCTATGCCCGAGTTTGGGATGAGCGAATCGTCGTACTTTGACGCTCCAGATTTATTTCTGGAGCACGCGACCTTCCCCCATCTTACTGGTGTTGAGTGGGATGCCCTTAATCGCCTCGCGGCGATATCGGGAGAGGCATTCGTCGCGTCGTTGATGAGATCAGCGACCCCTGACGCGCAACGTCTCGCCATACATGAGTTTATGGCACGCGAGCTCGCCGAATCCAACCGGCGAGGCTTAACTCCCTCGCGCCCTTCACGTAATGAGGCCGTGAAGATGGAAACCTCCTCCTACTCTGGAGAAGGTAAGGACCGGTTATCGCTGAACCGGTGGTTCCGAGAAGTTGATATCGCCATCGCCTCGAGACTTCTTGAGGCTCCACAGGCGAAGGTCAATTTTCTTCTTTCCCGCCTCACCGGGAAGGCCAAGGAGTGGGCCCTTGGTAAACTCGTTGTGGACGAGCACGCATTTCCCACCTTGGATACCATCCAGGACGATCTCCGTCTTGCCTTCGAGCCACCACAAGAGGAGAAACTGGTGCGATCAAGATTCCTGTCGATGCGACAGGGTAAAATGGCGATGCGCGACTACGTACAGATGGCTAGGCATCTGGCGTCGTGTATTATCACGCACCCCATGGACATGTACACACAGGTGAATGTCTTTGTGGATGGTATGCGTGAGGGGCAGACCCGCTTATCGCTGGAGCGCGCCGAGCCTGCCACATTGGAGGAGGCATTCGCCATCGCACTCCGTGAAGACTTTAGGGTCACAAAGGCCTATGCCAAACCCTCGGTCGTCAGCGTTCCCCGGCCTTCTGGCCCAGAACCTATGGAGATCGACGTTATTGAGTCGTCGGGTGACCGGCGACGTGTCTTTCATCATAAAGGTGACGCTCGCACCGGGCGTCCAATGGTTTGCTTTCGTTGTCGCAAGCCAGGACATCGCGCGGCAGAGTGCCGTGCGCCAGCCCCATTATCGGTGCAAGTAGTGGACGCCCATCATGAGGGTGCTGTACCGGCCGCACGTCCAAAAAACGGTCGGGACCAGTAGGTGCAGGGCGCCCTACTGGTTGGAACGGAGGTCCGGGTCCCCCGGTGGCAGCCCAACCTTCCAGTCCTCCTGCGCTACGCGCACGGTTAAATGCCACCACTACGAGTGGTGATTCACGTCTGATTATTGTCAGTTTACATGTCGCCGGCGTCCGGCGACCTCTGCGAGCACTCCTGGACTCAGGAGAAACAAACAATTTCTTTCGTGAATCTTGTTTGTCGATGCTGCCTCCCAGCATTCAGGTCCGTGAGGGACCTGGCCAAGTCGTCGTCAAGTTGGCTGACGGGAAACCACACCGCGTATCGCGGCGCGAAGTGTCGTTGCCGTATACGTTTGATGGCTTTCGCAGTAATGATGATTTCTTGGTGATCGCGATTAATTATGCATACTGGGCATGCCATGGTTGGCACGTTATAAGCCCCAGATCGACTGGTTAGCCAGATCAGTGAGACGTCGACGCAAGTTCGATTTCAGTGAAGTGTTTACCCATCTCTTGGTATCTCCAAGTGACTGGCCAAACGTCACAGTCGTGGATCGCGATTCCACGACGTTGGCGGTGCACAGAGCGAGCGATGGCCCTCTCTGCACTGCCTGTGCTGTTCTTCGAGACACAAGTGACAGTGACTCCTCGCTACAGAGCGAAGAGGACGACGAGGACGACGCGGTCGAACAGGGGTTCCCGCGCGTCATTAATGCGGTTGAACAGGGGTTCCCGCACGTGAATGCAGTGGTTGAACCGGGGTTCCCATCTGCACCTATTGTGGTCGAGCAGGGGCTCCCACAAGGGCATTGTGGCGACGAGCAAGAGCTCGCCAGCGAATGTGACGTGGACGGACAGGAGTCCTCACGCGAGAGCATGATGGTCGAACCGGGGTTCCCATCATCACCCACTGTGGTCGAACCGAGGTTCCCACATGGGCATATTGTGGTCGAGCAGGGGCTCCCACGCGGGTTTACGGCGGCCGAGCAGGAGCTCCCGCATCAAGTGTCGACGGTCGAGTTTGGGGTACTCCCGTCCAGTGTTTCCGGCATCTTGGATGACGACATCCAGTGCCTAGAGGGGAGTGATGGTTTATCACCTGACTGCGGTTCGCCAGCTTCGAGTAGTGACTCGAAGCACGATGGGGACAACAGCACCGAGAATTTAGCGTTGGAATGTGTCCACGCTATCGTGTACGTGGAAGGGAGTCCACAAAGGCGCCAATATATCGAGGTCGAGAGTCCTCCTCGTAATGCGTCTTCCATTACAAGTCTTCCAGGGCTTTCCTGGAAGCATTTCCTACGTGACCTTAAGGGAGGCACTGTGGAACAAGTGTGTCTAATCACCAACGAGGTGGTTACCGTGGCAAACGAGGAGCATATGGCGCGTCCTCAAAGCGCTGAGCCGAAGTCTGCGCGTGAAGAAAGGTTTGCATCACAGTCATGGGAGGCCCTGCGAGAGTCTGGTAACCCCGTCTACGACATTGCTCGTGAGTATGCAGACGTGTTCCCGGACAAGATCCCGGCTGAACTTCCTGCGGACCGCGGTGTTCGGCACGAGATTGATCTCGTGCCAGGGTTGAAGTATTGTGTGACACGGCAGTGGCCGTTGCCTCGAGATCAAGTCGAAGCTATTGACGCATTCTTTGAAGGCCGCCGCAAAGCGGGTCATGTGCGGGAGAGTATCTCACCACATTCGAGTCCAACCTTCTGCGTGAAGAAGGCTACGGGAGGCTGGCGGATAGTGCATGCGTTCAATAAGTTGAATGATGCCACTATTCCTGCGCAAACGCCAATTCCCAGGAGGACATGGTGCTGAATTCCATGTCAGGTAGTGTCATCTTCAGTGCCATCGACTTGACCGATGGCTTTTACCAGATTTTGATGCGCCCGAGCGATATCCCACTCACCCCGGTGAGAACCCCGAGTGGCATGTTATGGGAGTGGCTGGTAATGCCACAAGGGTTGAAGAACGCTCCGGCCACTTTCAATCGCATGGTGTCTCAAGTGTTGAGACCTCTTCGGAACTTTGCCCCAAGTTATTTTGACGATATCTTCGTCCATAGTCGCGCCGAGGGCAACCTCAACGATGTCCAAGTTCACCTTCAATACCTGAAGCAAGTGTTTCAAGTTATGCGGGACACAAGTTGTACGCGAATCTCAAGAAGTGTGTCTTTTGTGCACCGGAGATTCCGGTGTTAGGTTGCTATGTGAGTAAATTGGGAGTCCGAGCTGATCCAGAGAAGGTGTCGTTCATCTGTTCTTGGCCCACGCCCAAGAACCCTACGGAGTTGCGCCAGTGGCTCGGCTTGGCTAATTATTTGCACAAGTATACGAAGGATTATGCTGGTTCTATCCAGCCTTTGTCGTCACTCTTGAAGAAAGACACCACGTGGTTGTGGCGTCCCGAGCACCAAGCAGCCTTCGAAGCAGTAAAGAAGAGCCTAGCGTCAGCGCCAGTCCTGGTCCTACCAGACGATTCCAAGCCGTTCCACGTGGTTTGCGACGCCAGTGATTTTGCAATCGGTTGTGCCCTCATGCAATTTGATGATGAGGGCCGTGAACGAGTCGTGAGTTATCAGTCGCGACAGATGAAGCCAGCTGAGAAGAACTATCCGGTTCACGACAAGGAGTTATTAGCGATGCGCTATGCACTCATCAAGATTCGCGTGCATCTCCTTGGTGAAAGTACGTTTGCTTTGTACACCGATCATGCATCGCTGCGCACAGCGATGAAGAGCCCACACCTGTCCCAACGGATGTCACGATGGCTCTCATTCTTCTCTGAGTACAACTTCGTCGTGCATTACAAGCCAGGCAAGACCAATATTCTCGCTGACGCCTTGTCACGACGTCCCGATTACGATCCTCGGACTGCTCTGAGTCGCCAGGCTACTGATGACGAGGACGATGATGACCGATGTGCAATGTGTGTATCGCTGAACTTAACTCGGGTTACACCCGAGCCGTGTTTATTTGATGAGATCGTCGCAGCGTACAAGGGTGACTCAGATTATGCAGACATTATCGAGTATCTGCGTGCTCCCAGCGATGCTGCACTGGGAGCATTATCCCGTACCAAGCGCGACCATATTCATCGATACAGTTTAGATGGCGATTTGCTGCTGTATAGCATCGACCAATTCGATTCTCCTCGCACGGTGATTGCCAATGACATGGATTTGCGTGCAAAAATCATTCACGAGTATCACGATGCTCCTGCTGGCGGCCATTTAGGCCGCGAAAAGACTTTCGCGGCTGTGTCTCGAGACTTCTTCTGGCCCCACATGTATAAGTGGGTACGCAACTGGATCCGAACAAGCGAAATATGCCAGCGTGTGAAGCCATCTCCATCGTCACAGGCTCCCTTGCGATCGTTGCCAATTGCAGCAGAGGCCTGGAGATCAGTTTCGATGGACTTTATCTTCGGGCTTGCGCCCGATAGCCAAGCTCGAACGGGCATCTTGGTCTTTGTCGACAGATTCAGCAAGATGACACATCTCGTGCCTGTTCACGCTAAGGTCACCGCGGCAGAGACCGCGGCGCACTTCATCGACGCGGTGTTCCGTCATCATGGCCTTCCAGAAAACATTGTTTCGGACCGTGATATGCGATTTACGTCCGCATTTTGGACATCACTTTTCGAGCTCCTCGGGACAAAACTGCTGATGTCGACGGCATCCCATCCGGAAACGGATGGGCAGACCGAGCGCGTGAACCGAGTCCTCGAAGATGTTCTTCGGAGTTATGCTACGTCATTTACAAGTTGGAGTGCATTTTTACCACTCACTGAGTTCGCACTCAACAACGCCGTACACGCGTCAACAGGGTTGACGCCATTTATTTGTAAATTAGGCTCGTCACCCTCGTGTTCCTACTGTCCTGGCCGTGGGGCGACCCACAACACCTAGTGGCTCCACTCTGGGGGGGGGATAAAGGTGATAAACAAGGATCAAGTGCAGCTCACGGTATTTTGAGCGCGAATGCAGTAACACGATCCAAGGCAAAGACGGCCATTTTGACGCCATCAGACGTGGCTTCCCCATTAGCTCGATGGACTGCGCAGACATTGATTGACCCGTCTTCGGGTAAACGTTCCCCTACTGCCAACTACGCGCCGATTGAGTCGGCGCGACCAATTGATGACATGGCCGTGTCGGAATTTATACTCCAACGTCAAGCCATCACCAGGTTTGTACGCGACGCACTACAAACTGCTGTAGACCAACAGAAGGAGAACGCTGACAAACATGGAAGAAAGAACATGAGCAAGTTTATGGAGGGTGATCGTGTTATATTATTTACGGAAGGTTTAAGGGATTCTGCGGTCACTAATCTGGGCGCGAGTAAACTCGCGCCACGCTTCATCGGTCTATTCAAGGTTCTGAAGGCAATTGGCGACGCTTATACACTCGACGTCCCCTCTTCACTGCGACTCCACCCGACATTCTATGTCGGGCGGCTGAAGGAATATCGTCCGGCTACTCTTCACGGTTTGGCTCCGACGCCGGCTTCAGGGGTTCGTAAGTCGAACGGCCTTCCCGTCGCGCTCGACGCGCCGATGACATGGGGCGGGGTCTCGATCCCGTCTGAACCTGACCAAGCATCTGGCGCTCCAGAATCCTTATCCGCTCGAGCAGTTCACGGTTCGACTGCCGGGTCTCACTCGAAGTCTTCTCCGCCTGGGCAGCACGTTCACTGGCAGCCTCAGCCTCCAGCCGAGCATCGGCAGCTATATTCACGGCCTGATCAACATCGTCCTGAGCAACCAGGACGCCAGCTCTACCACCGCGAGGGCCCTCCTCCGCTTGTTGATGCGGAGGGACAGGTGCGCTGGATTGTAGACCGCATTGTGGGTCACGAGGACCCTCCACAACCATTACTGCAGTCGGCTCATGAGAAGCGTGCGGTTCCATCCGTGCGTAGGTACCGAGTACGTTGGCTTGGATTCCCTCCCGAGCAGGATACATGGGAACCACGTTCCTCGCTCCTTCGTGACGTTCCAGATGTGGTTCTGTCGTATGAAGCCACGAAGTCGGACTATTCCAAGGCGGGCGAGCACGCGAACGCTCTCGTGACAAACGAGAGCGGTAAGGAGATTCACGTTGTCGGAAACGGAAACGATGACCAGAACGAGAACGATGTCGCGAACGAGAACGACGCCGTGAACGAGAACGTCGCGGTGAATACATATCACGATTGCGAGGCGAGAATCGCGAAGCAGGACGGACAAGCGAACGTGTCGCTGCCCTGCGCTGATGATCCCGCGGAGATTGACTCCGCTGTCGCGAGTGGTGCTGCCAGCGAGGCGCACCACGAATAACTGCGCTTCTCCGTTCGCTCAGACTTCGCTCATACTTTGCAATCCAACTTCGTTCGCGATCGCTGAGTGGACACTCAGCGATGTGTCGTCGCCATTCGTCATGAGTTGGGCGTGGAGTCGAGTCACAAGATTGACATCCTTCATTGACATGGACGAAGCAGAGACGGTCCTCATTCCAAGCTTCCTCACACACTCTTTCGCGTAGCGCGACGATGGAGTGATCGGCGCGAAGTTCCTCTCGATTGGCGAGCCATAACTGGAAGCTGCTACCATCCTCGAGCATCCGATTCCAACGTTGGATGAAGGCGCACCAAGAACGTTGTAGAGCTTCATGCTCGATTCCATCAAGACCTTTCCCGCGCAGTTTTCGAAATCGGCGGAAGTATTCCCGCATCATGTCCAGTGAGTCCGGAGCGTGAGCTCCGGACAAGTCGTACAGCGACCAAGGTATGAGCTGCCGCGCCATGATGCTGGTTGATGCATTCCCGCTGATGTATCTTGGGCGTCCTGCTGGATTGGGTTCTGGGTCTCCGGACATTGCTTATTCGTTTGTGGGCGAAGGGTTTTCGACAGTTGAGCACTCACGGTTGGTGAGTGCTGTCATGAGAAGGGGGTGATGTAATGGGCTACATTACACATATAGCATTAACACAAATAAACAATTACATATGTAGGCAGGTGCTGGGCCCGAATAGCGGGCACAGCGTGGTAATTTATTATTGGTTTATTATTGGGCCTAAAGTCCCCAATATGGACCAATGATAAATCAACCTGAAATTGTGTGGTTCCCGAAAGGCGGGAACACTGTCGTATTTATTACGACTAAAATCTTCGTAATTAGTACGAATTAAAACCAAAATAAAAATCAGAGTTAAATTTACTTAATACCTAATACTCGGGCTTGAGTCTTCCTCAAGCGCACGTGTAAGCTAGTGACGGTACGTTCTAGCCCCGTTACACCACCTGTCACATGGGTTCCACCGTTCGCCTGGGTTCCACCGGTCGCCTGGGGTCCACCGATCACCTATGTCCACCAGTCACCTGGGGTCCACCTGTCAGCTGGGGTCCACCTGTCGCTCTGGGGTCCACCTGTCGCTCTCGGGTCCACCGGTCACCTGGGGTCCACCGATCACCTGGGGTCCACCTGTTGTCTGTCACCTGGGGTACACCGGTCACCTGGGGTCAACCTAAGCTGTCCTAGCGGCACTGGACCTTCGGGCTGTAGTGTAGGGAAACCTGGTACCTTCTCCGAACTCGGGACCTTGGACTAGTTCAAGGCCCTGGTCACTCCCTGTCACTCTTTTCAAGAGAGTGACCGAGATCTTTCACGCCAATTAATATAATAACTACGAAGGGCCCCCATTTCTCTGGCACTTCTCCACACAAGCGTATACGCTAAGCCTTTCTTGGCCACGACTAGGTGCAATACCAGACGTCACAGTACTGACAGCGGTCGTAACATTACTCACGCTCGTCAACACATCACTAGTGGCTGTATTGTTCGATGACATTTCACTCACTTCAGACATTGTGTTAATATGTTATTTGGACAGTGCAAGAAGACTTGGGCTCATAACCTGTCACACTCACTTATCACACTGCGCAGGTGAGTGTTGCCGTTCTGTAGGGTTAACAATACAGAGTAGGGAACACAACACACAAAACACTTGCTTTCCACTGAGCAACTTTGGGATTGAGGAGGGAAAAACCTCATAGGTGACAACCCTCTCTGTTAGACTAGAATCTACAGTGTATACCAGTAGGTATACCTCAACTGTAACGATGCGTCCCAGCATCATTCGACTAACTGTTCGATGCGCCACACTAGAATCAGGGGCACGATGTCTTGTACTTCGTCACAGTTTAAATCTCTTTGTGTAAGAGAGATTCTGAGGCACCTGCTTTCACTATTATCAGTGAAGGTTGATTGTACGAAAGTATGCATAAGAGGTTGCTCCATTACAGTATGGCTGTCAAAGAGTATAATTAGCTTCTGTATCGTCTTCAAATGTCGAAGCAAATCTTCTACTTTGCAACACAAAACAAGTTAAAATTGCGGACTCAACGTATCGTCCTCGCACTAGCATTCTTCAGTCACATAAGAGCGACAAAAGCTTATCTGTTGGCGTGGCTGATTAATATTCCATGTCGTAGTTGGGCCACCTATAATATCGCCCAGTAAATAGAAACATCGTTATGTGAGGTCATATACCGTAGACGAAAGAACGAAAGTATGAGACGCCAGCACTCACGAGCTGCAGCGAGTTGTGCAGTGGTACAACCGTTTCTATGGTTGAAGAAGAAGAAGAACATTTCTCCATTCTGTCCATCGCGGCAGGGTCATCGTCATCGTCGACAGTCAGCTTGCTTACTAATACACGTGCCTCAGCTTGAGGCACTTGTAACGATACCGAAGACGGCGAATACTCCCGTGTTGTCTCTTCATGCATCCATGCCTCATATTTCTGCTCACCACCCTCAACTTCTTTGCCTTCGTCTACCGGATACAAGCATGTGTATTTTCCAACGACACCCACGCCAAGTATTTTCTCCGGGATGAAGTCACCGCATGCCGAGTAGTTCTGCATAAGTAATTTTGTGCATTGCCTGCCATTATTCTCCTGCAATACGCGCACGGCCTCTGCAAAATCCATCGCGTCGATCCGAATATCGTTCACTGCAACGATGTGATTGTCAGGTAGGATGGCGGCCCACTCGATTTCCTCCCCGCTGACGATGCCGATACGTTTTAGTACAATCGAAGGTTGATCAATAAACTCGAATTCTGAAATGCTCTCCACCTCCACCACACGCTCGTACAAAAATAACTCGTACTGAAAGATCTCACCAACTGAAGCCTGTACCACTGCGTTGCAACCGCTGGCCATCACCTCTCTAGACATCCTGTTAATGTCGCTCTTCACGTACACGAAGCGAACTGTACAAGCTGACGGGATGTCCTTCGTACTGATTGTCAACTGTCCGTGCCCACCCTCTGGCACATAATGAAAAGGTCCCGTTTCGATCGCTGTCGAATCTTCCTTTGAAATGAGCACCTGAATATAATCCTTTACAGAATGTGTCTCTGGCACGTCGTACTCTACTGCATACAGAAATCACATAGGCTGCGTCGGTACTACCCTTTCCACAGCAAGTTCAATCAGCAAAATCGTACTTACATGTAACAAAGGACCCCTTCTCAACCTGTCCACCCATGTCCAATTGTACAATCCCGCTAGGTCGAAATGCCAGCAGCTTTATCATGTAACCACTATCGTCCACAATTTGATCCAACGACTCTTTCAGTTCTTGAGCTTGAACCACCCACTCCGACATGTGCCCCCTTTGCAGTAAATCCTGCGGCAGCAACCCGTAACTTTCTCTCATTGGTCGTGCACCCGCGTGGATCAGCATCTTGATGGCCACGGCATTCTGAACAAAGCATGCGTAATGCAGCGCTGTCCATCCATTCTCGTCCTTGTGGTCCACATTGACACGGTGTTGTAGCAGCAGATGCAGGATCTCGATTTCCTTGGGAAGAAACTCCAGCTCCGCGTCTTCATTCACTACGGTCTCGCTAGTGCTGCTCTCTGCACTTACTTGTTCTTGCTCTTTTTCATGCTCTTGCTCCTCCTTTGTTGGAGAAACGAAGGTCGTATCTGCCTCTTCGCTGTCTGCAAAGCCGTAAAAACCGTCGAAATCTTTCTCCAGCTCCTGATACACGTACAAATGCTTCAAGCTGGCGACTGCAAGTAGCAGAGGTGTGCGGCCGCTTTCGTCCGTCGCCTCCAGCTCCTCGGTCGTTACTGTCTTTAGTATCCGATGCACCTCCGTTAGGTCTCCACGTTCACAGGCGCTATGCAGTGTCACTTGATTCCCCATGGTCGTTACCCTGTCGCTATTGTTATCAATACAGATGGGGAAGTTGTAATAGCACTTAACCAGTACCGTAAGGTATCCTATTTTAAAACAATGCGTTATACTAGACTATTGTATTATATAGTAGCAAACTACCTTGTATACTGTAGGGACAGGTATTTCAAAGCATTATTCGACTAAGGTAATTAGTTTCTACGGTTCACATCCAGCTAAGAAATTGTTGTTTATTACAACAGTCAGCAGACACGATGCTGCGCGTTCACGACAAGTGCGTGTCTATGCTATAAAATCTGTTTAACGTTTTTTTCACTTTGTCTGAAAGGCTGACCATGTGCTGATAAATATTGTATGCAGTGCACTACTTCGCACGGTGTCAACACTTCCTGTGCTCATGGTGGTAGCTATTGTAAGTCTAGAGTACTTTGTCTTCATGACAGAGCATTGGCTTCCTGAAATCCAACGGTCCGTAGGGTTCTTCGTACTATTACGGATACTAGAGGTTGTGCTGTTCCACTTTTTAATTGGATGCATGCTGGTTGCGTACTACAAGGTCGTGTTTACAGGTATGATCGTCAGTACCCAGAGGTGTTGAGTGAGGGTGGATCTTGAACCTCAATGTTTGTGTGTCGCTACTGCTGCTGCTGGGCTACAGACCCTGGATATGTCACACCTATTGTGGTGCAACGCATTCAAGACGCCATGCAAGATGCGATGGAAGAAGGTGATAATACGAGCCAACCAACGATGACCTTGTGCCGACGATGCAATCTGCTCAAACCTTTTCGAGCGCATCACTGCAGTTTCTGTGATCGCTGTGTGTTGAAAATGGGTATGGAAGATAAGAAGGCGGTATTTGCATTACATGGGTTATTGATATAATCAATCGCTCTTTGTGTGCAGATCATCACTGTCCATGGGTCGCTAACTGCGTCGGTGAAGGCAACTACAAGTGTTTCTTTCATTTCATCGTGTACGCGTTCTTCGCTTTGTCAATGTGTGTGAGAGCACTTGCTGGGTCCTTTCAGGCGGCAATCTTCAGTGAGAATGCCCCACACAATGCTGTTAACAACTTCTCTGCTCTGGCTGTTGTCGGATTTGTACTAGGTGGCGCACTGGCAATTAGTTTGCTGGGCTTCATAGCAGTTCATTCGTATCTCTTAGTCCACGGTGCTACTACTATTGAATGTCACCACTACGGCCGTGCGTTTCCATTCAACCAGGGATTGCGAAAGAATTTGAAGGCTGTCTTTGGAGAGACGATAAAAGATTGGCTGTTGCCTACGACGCCAACCCGAAAGCAGCATTACGTCTTACACCCTGCAGTGCTAGAGCACCTCACTGCTGACAGCAGCTTGGAAGACTGCATTGACCACGAAGACGATACTTTACTGTAGCAAAGATTCATTGTTTAGTTTCACCTCGTAATTTCTGACCACCATCTTCTGATCTGATCAAAAAAGCTTAATCTTACTACTTGTAGCCATATCAAACAGCGGACAGCAAGATAAACCAAGTACATGTGCCTTTTCACTGAGAAGGAACCTCCCCTTCGTGGAAGATGAGTGACACGCTGTTCACACAGTGACGCTCGTCAGTCGGTGTCTTAAAACCTTCACCTTTAAACACGTGACCCATGTGACTACATCAGCAAACACAAACACAAACACACACATACACCAAAGCATTAGCATCCAAAAGAATGCCTCGTCACAGACTCTAGTATCCTCACCCGCCGCACTTGGCGCACATAATCTCGGTGCGACGTCCGTCCTCGTCAGCAACAGCCTGTACCATCATTATCATTAGACCCGATACAACCACTAAGACCACAGCCTTCGACGTGTTGACGCACCTTGATAGCACCGGGAATGGCGTCATAAAACGCAGGCCAGCCACATCCCGAGTCGAACTTGGTCGTAGACGTATAGACAGGTGTCTTGCATCCAGCACAGACATACACTCCCGTCTCCTTGTGTTTGTTATACTCTCCAGTACCAGCTCGTTCCGTTCCTTTAAGACGCAGTACTTGAAACTGCGTCGGCGTCAATCGTTTTTTCCATTCCTCGTCCGAGAATTTCACTGTCTCACTATTACTATTGGACATATTAGACAAGAGGGTAAAGCTTCGGTAACAAACAGATGGAGACACAAAGCGAGAGTGCACAATAGAAAGTGACACCAACGACTGCAACCACTTGCTCATCAACGTCGCAAATTCAAGACTACCAACACTCTAGAACAACCATCTAACAACCGTAAGAAGAATGTTGGTCGTCATCTCTTACAACAATCAAGTGTACGACTCTCCGTTACAAAACGCAAGTCATTCTTTTGAGAAACGGTTTTTTAGGGGGGCGGGGTGACACGAATTCGCGCGACCATGGTCTTAGCCGAACTCGGGTCGAGACTACAGGAAGCGTTAGCGAAGCTAAACCGGACGACGGTAGTTGATGATGAAGCACTCAATGCTCTGCTTAAAGAGATCTGTGGGGCACTGCTCCAGTCGGATGTGCAGGTAAGTCTTGTGCGCCAACTCCGCGACAATGTCAAGCTGGCTGTGAATCTCGAGGACGTGAGTTCGGGCATGTATCGCCGCCGCCTCATCCAGAAGTCAGTGGTTGATCAGCTGGTACAGATGCTGCAGCCTGAGGCTGAGCCCTACAAAATGAAGAAAGGTCAGAGCAACGTCATTATGTTTGTAGGACTTCAGGGCAGTGGCAAGACTACAAGCATTGCCAAGTTCGCGCACTACTACCAGCGTAAAGGCTGGAAGACCTGTATGGTCTGTGCAGATACGTTTCGTGCTGGAGCTTTTGACCAGCTAAAGCAAAATTCTACCAAGCTGCGCATCCCATTTTACGGCAGCTACACGGAGGCCGACCCTGTTCGGATTGCAGAGGAAGGTGTGGCTCAGTTCAGAGCTGAGAACTATGAACTGATTCTTGTGGATACTAGTGGTCGTCATAAACAGGAGACGGATTTGTTTGCAGAGATGAAAGAGGTCTCGGCGGCGGTAAAGCCAGACGATGTCGTGTTTGTCATGGACTCGACCATCGGTCAGGCTGTTTTTGACCAGGCCAAAGCTTTCCGTCAGATGGTGGATGTACGCAGTGTGATAATTACCAAACTGGATGGTCATGCCAAGGGAGGAGGTGCTCTTAGTGCCGTGGCGGCCACCGGGTCGCCCATCGTTTTCTACGGTACAGGTGAACACTTTGCGGACTTTGAGTCGTTTAATGCCCAGAGCTTTGTGAGTCGTCTAATGGGAATGGGAGACATCAGGGGGTTGATGGAGGAAGTGAAAACTAGCGGCATGCTCGACAATCGCGATGAGTTGGTCGAAAAGTTCCAGAAGGGCGTATTTACGTTGCGTGACATGTACAAACAGTTTCAGAGCGTTATGAAGATGGGTCCGCTGAGTAAAGTCATGTCAATGATTCCTGGACTGCCTCAGGGCATGAACGAGATGATGAACATGGGCGGAGGGGAGGAGGAATCTTCGAAACGGCTTCGACGGTTCCTCTTCATGATGGACAGTATGACGGATGCCGAGCTCGATGGTGTCGTCCCGCTTTCGGAATCGCGCCAGACGCGAGTTGCACGTGGCTCGGGTTGCCAAGTTTATGAGGTGGAGTTCTTATTGAAGTGCCACAAGCAGTTTGCGACTGTTGTGAGCCGCATGGGAAAAAGTGGCCTTATGAAGACGGGGGACGCCGCGCTTGGCAAGCAGATGACCCGCAACCCGAACGCTGTGATGCAGCAGCTTTCCAAGGTCATGGACCCCAAGATGTTGGCACAGATGGGTGGACCGCAGAACATGATGCGGATGATGAAGCAGATGAAAGGCATAGACTCCAACTCACAAAGCGATATGACCCAAATGGCTCAGGACATGCCGTTTTAAATACTTGCTACCATTCATAGGAAAGTGAGTCATGCGATGAGACTTGCAGCAACAATACAAGTGTTCACTTTGATACATCGACGAAACATTTAGGCGTTCTAATAGAAGTGTTACTGTCGCAGGGTAGATTGTAAGCGACTGGAATAGATCTGACGGATGATCTAAGCAGTGTTTCATATGCAGAGCCAATCGGAACACAAAATACCGACCGTTGAGAGGAAGAGTGCATTGATACTACGGTATTGCGTAACGAACTGCAGTCAACCTTGCAGTGTAGTAAGTGGCCCGCCTTTATACTCAATCTCTACCGTCGTTTCTTCGTACTGTATAGGCGAGAGTGAGAGAAGAAAAAATATCAGGGAGAAGCGTGATGTGTAAAGTTATTAGTACATTAAAAAGTCTGATGAAATCTAGCTCGTAACGCGACACTGCAAGCACTTTATACCCTTTAACACCTCGCTCACGTGGTCGTCGTAGGAAGCTGGATGCTTTTGTCAATTTGCATGTGCTTAGCAAACTCCTTGTTTGTCATAGCTAAAGCAGCCAACACCTCAAGGGGATGAAGCCATCCCACCATGTTCACCAAACCGTCTTTGAACACTTAAATACGAACAAGCATCTTGCGTAAAGTAGAGTTTGGCTCCTTCCTGAAGCAAAACAGGCGGCGATCCAATTTATTGAGGTAAAAAGCAGCGAAGAGACCATCGCACGGCACGAAGAAGCCGGCTGTTCGGTTTTTAGCCGCAAGTGGAATCACCTACAGAACTCCTTGCCATTCTTCTCTACTACATCATAATATCATTGTGTATTATCTGCAGAGTTTCTGCTGTCTCAAGTTACCGGACAGATACTTGGTACTTGTCTCGCACAATTGATCAGCTTTTTGGCTTGGAGTTACCTTTGATGCTTATATCTGTCACGCTACTCGTATAGTATACGCCTTCGTCGGAGAGATCACCGCCAATATTTAGATACTATCTGAGAATTACAACCCTGCGGTATAGATGCTACAACAGAAATCGTATACTACTAAAAAGTTTCTTAGTATACGTGCATTCTTCAGCATCGTCGACATTGTTTTATCTCGCAAATTGAGAAAGATCGCACAGTCTGACGAGAAACTCAAGTGGAACGGGGTATATGCCCAAGGTTACACGTACTTGTTAGTACATGATACTTAACGCGGGGAGTCGTGTATACTTACCTTGTCACCTGCACAACGTGACCCACCCTTGTGTGTGTGATATACAAGGTGTATTCATAGTGAAGGAGATGGATGACGCCCGCCCAGCCCTCCAACTAATACGTCTATGACTTCTATTATAGCATAACATCCTTGGTCGGTCGTTCATTTGATATCAATGTTGTTAGCGTGCGACGTTAGAACTGCTTACTCTAGTGCACGACGCTATTCGCTAATGTGCTTGGCAGTGTTTTTAAGGTAGCAAGCAACTCAAGAAATCTTATGATCCGACAGCACGACATGCATATCTCAATGAACACGACGTATCGTATTTTCGTTTGTTAGATTGATGCTGAGCAAAAATAGTTTGTCGAGATATTGGCTTAACGTCTTACGCGAAGACTCGTGCCACAGTATCTCGTGAGAAATGTCGTCGATAGGATACTTCTTATTATGAATGCCGCAGTTATCGCAAGCACTCGCCATGAAAGTGGCGAGCCAGTCAAAGGTGGTGTGTATTTACCGTTATAATTTACAAGATTCTAGAAAAGTCCGCGACGGGATGATCAATTCACTCCAAAAACGATGCAGGTGACGTTCAGGCGAGGGCCTAATCGAATGGTTTGTGCCAATCGAAGCTCCTCTTCAATTGTATGTATGTAACTCGTTCCCGTAAGCAGGTGCGTAACGAGCTCGTGCCTGGATCTTCTGTCGGATTCGACGTGCTCTCTATTCGTTATTCGCTGGATACTTGACCCGCAGTCGAGGACCGCTTTGTCCCATGTCCTCGCGCTGACGTCGCGTCCGACCTCCCGACGAATCAACTCCGCTCAGAGTTCGTCGTGTACTTGCGCTGGCGTTTGCGTGCGGATGGGATAGTGAACTGGCTGGGTTTTGTTTTCCTGCAGTCCACCCACTGCAACCTGCAAAATACTTTGTTGATGAAGTACAGGCAGTTGCACGTGAACCTGCTAAGCGAACGCTGTCCATGGCTTGCAAACACAGAAACGATCAATACTGCTGGACGACCGTGGAAGTCAGTCAAAGGTGGTACAAGACATTCTGTATGAGGCGTGAAGAACGATTAGTCAAAGGCGACAACAGAGACGAGACCCTTCAGGAAGCCAGGTCCTGAAGGGTCTCGTCTCTATCTTTGAGGAGGCCTGTTTCCTGGCCCAGGAAACTGACCCCCTTACCTTGGGTGGGAGTACTGGCTCAGGACTTTCCAGAGATCTTGCACATAATTAACACCATGTAATAGACGGTCTGAACCTCTCTCTCTACCTTGCAAGGAGCCCCCGATATCAATTGTTGATGTACACTAGATACTCTTTGTCCTGTGGTGCGTCTAGGCAAATATGAGCATGGTTGGACCCCAAGATTCGACTTAAAGAGCAGAGCAAGTCGACTACGAGGTGAAAGCCAAGGATTACGTCATGATGGCTCGTTTACACTTCCACAGTGAAAACAAAACTGTCCACTGTCCCCTGAATCAGATTGCTACAAGAGCGAAAGCAGTCCAGCTCGATTTAGAGTGCACACAACGCTAACCCTGGGTGTGGTCACCGAATTGATCCCCGTGCCCTTGTTGGAGTGCCCCGCCGTGAATCTCAAAAACTCTTAAGCCAGTAGAATGAGAAAGCGAGGCGAGATGCAACGAGTTACCATTCAACCAGACATATGTTAGTAATGAGTAGTAAGACTCGAATAGACGGTGTGTGACTTTCTCGATTTACAGAATGATGACAGAGCAGGGCTCTACGATCAGGCAACGTAGTCAGCATGAGATTTGTTGTGTGTGGCCGCACTCAGCTGCCACTGAAGAAACAAGGCACTGTTAGTTATTCATCTCCTCATTCAGCAATCTACTTCACAACACCCAAGTTAGTGTCACTGATCAAGAAAACACCTTATGCGTGTGTATTCCGTTCTGTTGGTAGTCACAATTGCCTTTCTTGCAAACAGCGCTGCGGTCGCAGCTAACCGCGACGAGGCTCAAGTTTCGAAGCTGCTTCGCCGTGAAAACACTGAGAGACGGCATCTGATTCTTGATTTGGCAGAGGACTTACCTGGAATTGGGGAGAATTTGGAAGAAATTTTGCAAAGTAATGAACACCTGAAACACGAAGTGCCCGAGTGGTGCGAGGAAATTGCAGAGCAAATAAAGGACTTTACACAAAAAGCTTTAGAGACTGGGGATATAAAGCTTTCTAAAAAAGACCAACGCGCAAATTTCAAGAAGAATTACCTATTGGCCCAAAGTTTGATTCAACAAAAGAGAGAGTGTGAGAAGAAGGAATAAAAAGTGGCTTTTGCTGTATAAACAAACACCCTGTTGACGTAAATTGTCCACTGTTCATTGACAAATATACATTTTGTGCACTAAAATCACTTTCGTTCTCTCTTTTTATTGGTCTAAACCGCTTCTATTTCAGTGGCTCCCTCTCGAAGCACTCGGTCATGACATCTCGGTGCTCTTCCCTCCTCCTTCTCTCTCGTCAAGTGACAGTATCGTCTGTTTCTCATCTTTCACCGCTGCTGGAGACTACAAGATGGCTACAGACGGAGTCTAGCGCTACGTTTGACGCTGCCACGATCAATGGAAACAACGCAGATACGTCTGCGGCATCTTCACGAAGACCCAAGCGAGTTAATGAGCGGCGGAAACGATCAATGACAGCGCCAGTTCATGCAGCACCAGTAGAAGACAATGTCTCTGCTAGACCATTGACGTCTTCTGTTAAAGGAGAAGTTACTAACAAGGAGGAAGGTAAAAAACGACCGCTGGTGGCTTCATTTAAGGACGGGAAGCCGTGGATCACAGTGATGGGTCTTGGTGGAGCAGGTAGTAACGCTGTGAACAATATGATTGCGTCACAACTTGAAGGTGTCGAGTTTGTTGTGGCTAACACGGACTGTCAAGCATTGGGACGGTCGCTGGCTCCTTCTAAGATCACTCTAGGGAAAGACATTACCAAGGGACTGGGAGCTGGATCCAAACCGGAGCTGGGTAAACGGTCTGCAGAACAGCAAAAGACGGAAATTGAGCAGATGCTGAAGGGCAGTAATATGCTATTTATCACGGGTGGAATGGGTGGAGGCACTTGTACCGGAGCAGCGCCCGTTGTAGCGAGTGTAGCCAGAGAGTTGAATATCTTGACAGTTGGTGTCGTGAGCACGCCATTTCGCTCTGAAGGTCCCAACCGCACCCGATTGGCGAATGCTGGTGTAAAGGAATTGGCCAAGTATGTCGACACGCTAATTGTTGTGCCAAACCAAAATTTGTTGGCACTAGCGGACAAGAGTACTACTATGCTCGATGCGTTCCGGTATGCCGATGATGTGTTGTTGGAAGGTGTCAAGGGCGTGACAGACCTGATTGTTCGTCCAGGACTCATTAATCTAGATTTCGCCGACATCAAGACGATCTTGTCAAATGCAGGTCGTGCCATTATGGGCTCAGGCGTTTCTAGCGAGGAAGGTCGCGCTCGTAAAGCAGCTGAACAGGCATTAGTGAACCCATTGCTGGGTGACCTACCAACTGAGTCGGCACACGGCCTACTGGTGACTATTCGTGGTGGTGAGGACATGACGCTTTTCGAAGTGGATGAAATCATGGAGATCATTCGCAACCGTGTGCACGACGAAGCCAACATCATCTTCGGCACTTGCTACGATCAGTCGCTCGATGGATCTGTGTACGTGTCCATTATCGTAAGTGGTATCCAAACCGATGTCATTTCGCCGCCCATACGAGGGGCTCATGTTCCTCTGCAAGAGCGCACGGACAGGGGAGAGCTTGGTGCCAAGGTTAAGCCTGATGAGGCGGAAAAGCCAGCCGAGGGGTTGTTCAGCCGCTTTTTCTCGCTATAGGGGGTTATATAAAGGATGTAGTGGGAATTAGTGCTTGCTACTTTGGAGCTGTGGCGCTGGTCGCACGAGTGAAGCTTTCGTGTAAATGTGGAAGTCATTTGTCACAAGTAACGCATTGTGTTCGTACAGAAGATAACTAACCAGCTGAGTAATGTCAAACGAAAGCATGAGCATTAAGCGAGTGCAGCGCATCCCTCACCCCACGTCTAACACATTCTTATTTGGGGAATTAATTCGAGAGCTCAGCAATCGCGCCCTCAAGCTGAGAACGAGCATATTGCAGCAGCTCCACGTCACGCATTTCCACTGTGAGTTTGAGATTGCCATCAGCCTCGTCTTTCTTGTAGCCTAGACTCTTCAGGAAAGCCACGCCACCTACAAGGCTAGCCACACGTTTACGAAACGCTGGGTTCTCTAGGTTGATCGTACGAAACTTTTCTTCGTCGGGCTTCTCAACCAGGTTCTTCACATACACGTTCAGCGTCTTGAGAGCTGTGAGTCCGTCATTACCAACACGATACTTTTTTAGAATGCCCACATTTTTCACAACCTGCTCTTTCGGTGTCAGCACGAGGCTTGGTTTCTTCTCTTCTTCCTTCTCGGTGCTCACCTCAATAATGGGCGCAACGTTAATTGGAGGACCCCCCAATCGACCGCCGCGAGCCTGACGCTCACGCTTGTCCATCTCAATCTGCTTACGCAAACGCTCACGCTCGCGCTTGGCGTCCTCCTTGTCCTTCTTCATCCGCTCGGCAGCAATCTTCCGTTGAATAGCCTCAATTTCATCACGAGCCTCCAACAATCCCTGCCCTTCGGTACGACGTTTCAGTTCATTCAGACGCTGATTCACTTTTTCTTGTTCCTCGCGTTCCAGACGCTTCTTTTCAAGAAGAAGCTTCAACTCTTCGACCTTTGCAGCCTTTTCCTCAGGTGTCAGCTCCTGTTTTGATGCAGTTTTCGATAAATCGACAAACTTGATCGGCTCATCGATATCCGCATCATCCTGATGGTCATCCAGCCAATTTATAGCCACCTCTAACCCCTCACTATCCGTTGCCAGTAGCGCCTTGCGACAGCGTAGTTCATTAAACCCCATTTCTTTCAATTGCATCAGCAGGTCTTTATTCACCGCTGGAGAATTCATCTCGCCACTTTCCTCCTTCATCTCTTCATCATCATCTCTAGGACGACAAATACCAGTCACCTGGTCGCAAACCATGTTTGAAACCGGCACGACAGGCTTTGTAACAGCCTCCGTATTAGTCGAAGCTGGAACATTAGGGACTAGACTCACGTCATTAAATCTCTTGAGTCGAGCCTCTCGAGCTTCTATAGTAGAAAGAGGTTTAATCGTCGCATTGGACCCAGCACCAAGTGTCATTCCTGGTGACGCAAATGGATTAAACGCCGATTGACGCCATTGCTCAATTTTAGCACGTAATTGACTTGGATCAGCACCAACGAGTTCATCAATTTTGCTCTTATTCATATAGAAATGGAACGTTGGAAAGCCACGGACGCCCAATGCACCAATTAATGAGCGATTCTGCGCTTCATCGACTTCCAAAAACACCACGTCATGATATTGATCACTTAGTTGATGGTAAATGGGTTTAATGTGTTGACAGGGACCACACCAAACAGCAGAAAAGTCCACGACAATGAGTTTGCCACCGGCTCGTTCCATCTGCGCGTTCCAATCCGAGTCATTAAGCACTGGAATAACACCCATCGCGTGTGTGTTTTATTCGACTTGTATCTTGGGTCTTTTTTTGAAGATTGATCCCCCTTTTTGTATAAAAAACAACTTTTTGTAAAAGGTGGATTTTGTATTTGTAAAAAAGAATACGTATCCAGTTCTGGAACAGGTCAGATTTTGGAAGATGTCTATATTTGATATCGGAACTTTGAATTAAGTATAAGAAATTCGTATAGGTAGCTGGAGGATAGATAACAAGTCAGCTATAATAATACGGATCATTTTGACTATCTCGGTGGTCTCGACAAGTGAGATAAAAAGATGTTCACTTGCTTATGTTTGAAGCTACGCGCTGATACTTTTGGCTCGCTCTTGCGAGTGAAACAAAGAGAGTACCTAGACCTCTGGTCACTTGTGCGCAGTCCATCTATAGCGGTGCTTGACGATACTTTGCAGCCTGAGATTAGCTGCGTACACAGCTTAAAGGCGTGACCAAGAAAGTTTATTTCTAGATCTTGGATAAGAAGGACGTACAAACGGGAGAAGGCCTACGTCTTTATAGAGGTATGCAGGTGGCTTACTACTCTATGGTGGTACGCTCCATGATGCACTTTCGAAACGGAGAAGGACAGGAAGGGCTGCTAAAAGTACGTACAAATGAACAGGGTACGATCACCGCTTCGAAAAAAACGGTCGGCTCTGGCGTCAAATACCTTTGCACGTTGCCGGACGACAATCGCGTAAATTATAGCACATGTTTGCCAGCAGTCTACGCACGAGTAACGGCGGCTACGCGCTAGTCGCCCAGATGTACCACACATAAGAAAGTTTTTAAGGGGCTCAAGAGGTATTTTCTATTGTAAAGTGAAAGTACCGTACTGCAATTGTACGAAAAGTCCAGCGTGCTTTTTTCCACGTTTTTGTCCATCGTCTGATGGACATGGCAAGGCGCGACGGTAATGTAGATAGAAGCATGCATGCAAGTATGCAGCTAAAATGTGACATTTCAGGCTGGACGCGATGGCGTTTACATAAAAGCAAATTCCGTTGTTCATACTCACAAAAAAAGGTGTTAATTGAACCGATGTGAAATGATTGCATCAACAGTATTTGTTTTTACTAAATCCGAGTGGACTAAAACGGAGCCATTTTTTTTCGTTTCTCACTAAAATTTATTCCACGGTCTTTTGGAGCACGTTTCTCTTCCTCATTCTTTTTATCCAGCACCTATTACCCAATTTATCTCTTTTGGTTATCTCGTTCTCGTACTTTTTTGTAACCCCTCCGTATCCCGAGTGTACCCCATGGATTCCAAGCAAGCGTTATTACTAAACCCTGAATTCTGGACGTCCCAACAGCTTGAAGAATGGCTTAAACGTTTTGAAAACGGTCGTTATTCGCATTTAATTGGATCTTTAAAAGGCTGTAAAGGTGCTGACGTTGTGTGCTTTAGTGCTGCCGAGTGGGCCCGACTAAACCCTCCTGAACTTGCTACAAGCCTTCGTTTTACTCTATTAGGTATGGTACAAGTGGCTACACAGGACGAATCTGTGACTATTGTGACGGATTTTGTACCACTTAGAACTTCTCCAAATCAAGACAAAAAGAAGCACAAGTTGTCACTTGAAAAGACAATTCCAGTGAAATTTCCTCCAATGATTGAGATGCCGACCATGCCTGTACTGTTTGGTACATTGCTGTTTCTTGTATTGGCTATTCTGTCATTTACAGTATTACGTAAACCTCTTGCTGAGATTGGGATTGATTCGGAGAATTTGGTGAAATATGGCTCCATTCCTCTTGTTAGTGTGGTGTTTACGTATCTTCACATTTGGATGGCATTATGGATGACCTTTTATCCACTGGAGTATACAGGATGTTTGCAGCTTCCAGACACAAATACGGGCTTGGGATGGCAAGGAATTGTCCCGAATAAAGGAGAAAAAATGGCTCGACAGGCGGTGCAGATTATGACACGTCAATTGCTAGACGTGTCGGAAATCTTTGCCAAGATTGAACCGGCACAAGTTGTTAGGGAGTTGGAGCCAATTTTGTTTAATACGATTCATACGGTCGTAGAAGACATGGCACTGAAGTACAGTCCGGACCTGTGGGCTGTGCTACCGGCCAAGGTAAAGGAGGAGATTGTCGAGAAAGTGAAGGAGGAATCGCCTGCACATATTGAAGCCCTCATGGATGAAATCCGCAACAACATTGAAGATGTCTTTGATCTGGAGGATATGGTTGTTACTAATATGTGCAAGGACAAGCAGCTTCTAGTGAACATGTTTGTCACGTGTGGCTACTCTGAGTTGGCTTTTATTCGGAACTCAGGTGCCTATATGGGAGGAATTTTCGGTCTCATGCAAATGGGGATTTGGTTCGTGTACTCGGATCCTATTGTGGTGTTTCCGGTGGTTGGCCTGCTTGTGGGTACCATCACTAACTGGCTCGCTCTTAAGATGATTTTTGAGCCTGTGAACCCCAAAAGGTATTGCGGCATAACCTTCCACGGTCTGTTCCTTCGACGTCAGAACGAAGTTGCTGAGGTTTACGGAAATTTAGTCGCTCGCGACATCCTGAACTCACGCAATATTTTTGAGGCTATTTTGAAGGGTCCGTACTCGGATCGTCTATTTGAGCTCGTGTACGACAATGTGCAGGATGCTGTCAATGCTGCAACTGTTACCACGCAAAAGATTATCAATTTTAGCATTGGCGAGGAAATGTACGCCAACATCAAGGAAGATGTGACAAACCACATTGTGGAGATATTTCCGGAGAGTCTTCGACAGATTGAGAGCTACGCCACCGTTGCCATGGACTTGGAGGTAACGCTGCGTGAAAAAATGAAACTGCTGACCTCAGAGCAATTCGAACGTTTGCTGCACCCTATTTTTGAGGAAGACGAGTGGAAACTCGTGGTCATGGGCGGCGTACTAGGTGTTGTAATTGGTGTTGTTCAAATATTCCTTATCGACCATTAATCAGGCTCTATGAAATAGTTTACGAGCGGTGCTGCTGCGCTAACATGAAGTGGGTCTCTTTATAATTTGATGGCAGCATTAAGTTCCTGCGTGACAAACAGGGCTTCCTATAATGCTTGATATGAATAACTTATCAATTCACAATTTTCATTTTTTTCACAGCAATGTCACATCATGTGTGGGATGACAACGTCTGCCTTAGCTAAGTTGGTCGACGCTGAACTGGCAAACTGGACAAACCTTGTTCAGAGACAGCCACAAATCGATGCAATCGGAGTGATACGAGTGAAAGCACGGCAACGACTTGATCTCCTCACCGACCTCAAAGCTGCAGCGGCATATCAGACAACTACAGACAACGGTGGCCACAGGCCGAGTAAGTGATGGAATTGTCACTAGCAGAGGTGACCACAGACGTACTCAGGAATGCCATGACCATCGTGCTCCTTTGCTGCGCTGAAGATGTATGTTGGGAGTTGATGAATAAGCGATGTCGATGCGCCACGACTGAAGCAACACGAATCGGCGTTAGTTCAGCTCTAGATCCAGTAGACAGCGATTTAGCATACAATTTCGATGTTTGATTGCGATGGCCGTGCTGGTTTTGGACGGAAAGGGACCTCTCGTCAACATCGGTTTCAATGCTTACTGCGAGGTTCCAACGGGACGTTAGCAACTTAGTCATCTTCGTACCAACATTACTCGAGGTAACTTACCGATCCGATAATCCAGGCTTGGATGAATGTCGGTGACCAAAATACCTCTCACAAACTGCAGCAAGGCGACATGAGTAAATCAAACATGCTAAAAGCTAATTGAAAGAAACAAATGTATCTATCCACGTACTTCGTCATCATAGTTATTCCCCGGCGTATCTACAACAACACAAAACGATCAGAATCTCAGCGAAGCCTTCCATTCCTATCCATGACAATTCTTACCCAGGTCGGTTTCATACAAATGCTGCAGCCATCGTGCATACTCCTCATCGAAAGGCATTATTCCTACAGACACGGCACTGTTATACAAAAGATACCTTACAACAATAGCGAAGAAAAATGCGCACCTGCACCCATGTCAAAGGAAGAAGGCACGTTCTCATCCAGTGACACTTCACTCGCTCCCATCATGACTACTTGTTTGCGAACAACGTCGGGAAGCACGAAACGGAACAAATGCCGCAGTGGCATCACTTTTGTTTGGCCGTGACCAGCATTCACGTGAAAGAGCAGATAGATATCCACTCGGTTTCTATGCGTCTTCCGAATCACATCAATTTTCTCTAAGGTAAGATCTCCAAATGGTGTCCGAACACCAGGTTGCCCCAGCAAAAAGGTGACAGCGCTCGGACCATCGTACCGCATAGCCTTCTCACTACTGGCGCGCCGTTGCTGCTCGGCAAAGGAGCTAACATGGGCCGCATCCCCGTTCGTATGATCAGCTGCCTCCGTTAAACCCGAGCTAATCTCATTCATCTGCCTTACAGGAAGAGATGACTCCATGGCTGGAAAAGCGCTGGAATTGTGCGAGTACAGAATTCGAACCGCAAACTGCTTAGGTAGTGAAAACGTCGACGAAATGCAGTCAAATTCGCCCTTTTCAAGGTACAGGGTAGTGAACCCCACATCACCTTCTTCAATACCAGCTTCTCCGTCGACAACTTGCTGATCTAACAGGATGCTGGCGTGCAGTCGGCACTCAAACAGCAATTCACCCTGTCGTCCGAAAGGCAAATGGTACATCTTGAACATCAGATCACTGCAGTTTTGCAATTGCCTTCCCACCTGAAATATGTGTACTCCAGAATGGAGGTCCACATCTCGTACTCCATTCACGATGCTGGAAAACAAAACCCCCTTCTCGTTTTGAATGACGAAATAAGGCCGACAGATGTCAGCTAGTGGCGATATGGTAGCAGGGGTTGAACTAGCAGTATCAGTTGCACAATCTGGGCCCGACAACAAGTCAATTTGCCGGATGTAAATTGGTCGAGGTGCCGGTGTAACAGCGATACCCGTGAGCTTCTGCTTCTTCTCCTCTAGCGCAGAAGAGTCCGCGCAGTCCATTAATTTCCTGTCGCGCACCTCCAGCAATTTACCAAAGTCTGCAATGTATCGCGCCTGAGGCCTTGGTAATCCACCGGTATATGCTGCGTTTCTCGGATCGTTTCCGCTGAACGTTCGTTGCAGCTTAGCAGGCCACGTTTCAGCCATCTTAATGTGCTGCAAGTATGCACTTAGCAGCTCGTTTCCAAAGTTTTCAGGGAACGAAGACGCATCCGTGCAGTAGAGCGTACAGCACGCTGCGAACACGCTCATTTGCTCGTTGTTTGGTGCGAGCAAAATTGCAACGTTCGAGGGTTTAAGATCCAGCCATGCAGCTACGGTCGAGGTGACTATGAACCCTGAATGCATTGATGGAATTGGGCCACGGCGATACGAAATAGAAGCAATCCGTCCATCTGTAACGTACAAAAGTATCCCACAACGTACAATTTTCAATCACAACACCTCTCATGACATGCAATCACACCATGGAAACATACCACAAAACTCATCAAACACCAATGGTTTGTGATGCATACGCTTGACTCCGTCAAACAAACCACAGTCGAACACACACGCTTCATCTTCAAATCTACAGCACTAGAGTCAGCAATTCATTCTCTATACATCCATATCAGAAAAAAAACACTCAAGACCTTTTCGTCATTTGTAAATCCAATAGCTCCAGCACTTTTACTGCCGCATTCCAATTGCGTGCCGACGAGTACGCTCCAAGCAACCGACTGAAGGTTGTGATATGTGGTGGTGCCACACAATAAACTCTACAGCAACGACACAAAACAAAAGAGACTGGTTCATACTCTCTCTCTCTCTCGCTCTCTCTCTCTTTCTTTAAGAGACAACAAACCTTGGTGCTATTTGAATGAAACATCCATCATCACTTGTCTTTGCAAATAAAGCATATTGTACTGCACTTTGCAAAGAAACCTGTAGTCGATAAGTCCATAGCAAGACTCGGTATGTATTAGAAGCTGCATTCTCACTCTCCTGTTTGACGTCATTAGCGTCTTTTGCCACTTCAATAGCTTCAAAACTGTCCTGCGTATCCTGTAAAAGTGACGGATGCACCGCCATCTTTTCTTCTACTTCTTCCGCTGCTGCATTTTCTTCTGCAATCGCTTCCGTTGCCATTACTTCAGTAGGAGACGGAGGTAGCAATAACTTAAGCAATAAACGACGTACGCGTGGATCTTCTGCAACACGTTCAGAGTTCATGCGACGTATGAGAACCGATCCACGCTCAACCCACGCTAAACTCTCGGGAAATTGCTCATCATTGGCCATAATATGGACAAAGAAGTATCGTCTAAAGAGCCTTTAAGTCGCTTTATGTCTTTTACGAAAATGATAAAGTGGTGTCGAAGAGAAACGAATGATTTGAAGAAATTGACATTACTCACTGAAATCTATAGGATCGATTAAATTAGTGTGTTTACATAATTATGCAGGTCCTGCTGGATTTTCAGTATCGTGACATTGCGATGGCACCTGCTGGAAGAGAGAATTATGATTGTTTTAATGATATGTGACAATAAGACAATCGACAAATGAATACCAATGGAAAAATAAACACAGCAACTTGTCAGATAAGCTCGACAAACTTCAATATGTCCGGCTTATCAATTTACTTGCGGGGAGGTGGCGCCATATTCTGTGGCAAAGCCTTCCCGTAACCGGAGCGGAAGGTCGTACCCATGCTGCCAGCATCCTCGTTTGCAGGTTTGTTAGAAGGCTTGGCCCACTCCAGCTTAAGAATCAAGTGATCGTAACCGTATCCCTGCAGCTTGTTCAGTGCCTTCTCAGCGTCCTCGCGGTACATGAAGCTGACAAACGCAAAGCCACGGGACTGGAACGTCTCGCGATCCTTGGCCAGATACACACGTGCCACAGGTCCAAAAACACGGAACAATTCCTTCAAATCATCTTCACGGGTGTCAGGCGACACGTTGGTTACACGTAACGTAGCGCTGTCGTCATGAGAGTTGTCACCGCCAGCGTCACCGCCAGCTCCATCCACACGTCCACGGAGACTGGGCGGCACGTACTTGCTCGATCCAAATGCTCCATCTAGAGCAGAGCCACGAGATGCAGGCTCAGCTGACGACGCAACGGGAGCCGCTGCATCTCCAGCCTCGGCACGCTTGGCCATGTCCAGCACCAGTTCCTCCTTGGGCGTGTCCTTGTACGGACACTTGAGCGTCCAATGATCACCCACCATACCACAATGACGGCATACGACGATAGACGAGTTCTTGACACCAGCAAAGATGTTCTCCTCCTCCTTCTTCTCACCAGGAAGCACCTGATCAGCATTCGGATCGTCCAACGTCACCTCTTCATAGGATCGATACGTCACGTTACTTCCATCGCCGTCATCCAGCGCATCACCAAATTTGCGCCATTTCTTTCGCTCCAACGCACGTTTACTAATACGCTTGATTTCTGTAATCTTTTTAACCTTTTTCGTCACTTTCACCTTCTCACCGGCCTCGTTCACCTTCCACTCGACTATCTGACGAACACCGTTTGAATCTGGTTCACTTTCTATGCGCTGCGGAAGCAGATCGTCCTCCTCGTCACCCCAACGCATACCCGAGATCGCCATCGCTACTGAGGAGGTTTTTTCTTTGACTGGTTGGCAATATGTAGCAATATTGTGTAATGCACACCAACGACCGGTTACTTTTAAAAAAAGAAACTAATTATTTCAAATAAAATCTGATTCCTCAGAAGCAGATCGTCCTCCTCGTCACTCGAGATAATTTATCCCGCTGCATCGCTACTTCTTCACTTGTGCGTCAAAGACTCGTTCGCAAACGAAAATGACAACGACTGGGCAAACGGGCTAAACGTCTTTGAATGTACGCGTCGTTTTTCTGGCGAGTCAAGAGCTCCTCGAAAATACGGTGGTGGCAGCACTGCAGAGGGCTTTACAAGTGGCACGGTGTCGCGTCCTGCAGATACTTGAAAGTTTCCCCTTAGAATGTTCATCTTGTGCATTGATGTTTGAGAACCACTTGATGCCATCTTTTCGAACTCGTCAGCAGGCGATAGCGAGCGCATCATCGGCATTCCAGAGTGGACTGTAGAACGCGATGTGGTCGACAAGGGCGTAGCCATCGTACCCTCCAAAGACACGAAACTAGTCGTACTCAATGGACTTGAAACCGCAAACAATGGCTGACTGTGATGCAATGGACTGCTAAACAACTCATCATCTGCCAAAGAGCGTGCTTTATGCAGCGCGCGCTTCGGCGTTGAAGGCGCCTCCTGTTTCATTACCGCGAAAGACGTCGGAGGCATTAACTTTGTAGCTACCATTGCCACAGCGTCCTTAGTATCCAACACCTCCTGTTTTATCTCCAAACCTGCGCCGTCAACATGAAGAAATGACGTCGGCGGTCCATCCGTCATTGCAATATCCTGCTGCTGGGACTTGTCCATCACAGCCCCTTCTCCAAATCCAAAACCCAACAACTTCTTCCCTGATCCAAAAGTATGTCGCAACACTCTCTTTTGATCCTTCGCCGCGATCGCATCAACGACTCGTTCCTGCTGTGCCTGCACTCGGTTCGCTCTTATGGCAAAGTTCCGACACTGACAGTCTTGCCCTGGTGTTGTCTCATGCTGATGATGATTGTGTAGAGTTGCCTCTTCTGAACCGCATAGCAGCATTTGCTCGATATTATCCTGTCCATCGCCCCAATCTGCTAAAAAAAATATGAAATTTTTTAGTAAATAATCATCTTAAGGATTTATTACATGAAAAATAAAATTCCTTTTACTTACTAGGTTGAAAAATTGAGCCAAAATATAATTCACTTGAATCGCTACCAAAGATGTCAGCATCTAACATAACACTAGGACGAAAGATATTTAGATCAACGTCCATTTCCATGTCAAGCGCCGCGTCGTCGCTCTCCAGTGGCAACAAGAGCGTGCGTTGTACATGCTCCGAGGCAGTCGACGACGCATCACCTAAAAGTGAAAGCTCGGAATCGTCCAGCGCGCTCACCAACTGCATTCCTATCGGTAACGCCGCCATTGTCAATGGCTGGAGATTGGGCGTGTAAAGCACTTTGCTTCACTATTAAACAACTTCAATTGCCGCAGAGCTTACAAATGTCAAGTGTTAGAATAGTAATACATCTCATTGGCTAAAAATATACGAGGAAAAGGATAAAGTGTAAAAAGTTATAGCTCCACAGCTTTTGTCACCATCAAAATTTTCTTCACAACTACAATATTTGTAAAAGATGAAATGTTACAGTGTGTAAACTGAGATGAATCGCTGTAGTTCGCTTTACATGCTGTAAGGTTCCGTGCTAAGCACATAGCCAGCTCCTATAGCAATCATATTCTTGTACTCTTCATGCTCCCGTTACGCTTCATTCAGCTTTATCACACCATCACGCAGCAACTGCCGCATCGACCAACCCGTCGGACGGTTGTGTCCGTCATCCGAATGGCGCCAAGACCAAAATATCCATCCCGCGTGAGCCTTGCTGAACGCTTCAAGTTGCGCCGACGCGAATTGCTTGAGTCCATTACGGTCTTTACTTGTAAAGGCACACTCTTGAGAACCCAAACTCCACTCGTCGATGAGAAGCCAATTTCCCTTCCAAGAAGAGACTTGATTTCCATAACGGCGGATAGCTTGCAGCACATGATTGCGATTCTGACCTTCATAGCCCCAGATAAAATAGGGATGCCATTCGTGCCATACATTGTAGTACTTTGGGTAGCGCATGAAGTCCTCCATGAATGGAGGTCCCTGCTCTGTTAACAGCGGTGACACGGTCAACACACAGTCATTCCCAGTTGCACGAATCTCAGAGTATGCACGCTCGTAGTAGGCTTGAAGTACACGTTGTTCTGTTGGAGCCTCAGGTTCATTGAGAAGACCAACGCCAAGGAAGGCAGGACAGTCGCGATATCGTGAAGCCAAGAATTTGGCCAGGTGTACCGTATTGTTCACATTTTCCGGGTATTGACACCAGTACTTGGCTCCATTTGCGACTGCAGCGCTGTGCTCGCGGCCATTTTGGGAACCTTTAGCTGCGTGAATGTCCACGATCACTGCGATATCGTATTTTACACACCAACGGTTTACCAACTCATCCAAATACCGTAGTGCATGAGGAGCAAACACCGCCCACTCTTGCTTGTTAGGGAAGTCGGTCGGATCAAAACCCATAATCCAGTAGCCCACAGGTACTCGCACGGTGTTGAGCCCGAACCGTTTCATCTCGGCAATATCGTCCTCCGTGACCCACGTTCGCCTGTGTTCATCAAACCGGCGGTCGCCCTCTTCATGGCCCAAAAACTTCATAATCGCGAATTCCCCTCGGTTCTTGATCTCGTCGGGCACGCCGTGCCACAAACTCGAGTCCCAAGTCAACCAGTGCTCAGCGACTAGCCAACCGCCAAGGTTAGCACCACGACAAGGAATATCTCCGCGACGTAGTCGAGCAGCCATTTGAATTGGCCAATTCCGTTACTTGACAAAATCTACAATGAGACCGTGCTTACAAATTGTCAACTGTCATGTTGACAACGAAAGCGACGTGCGTCAATGTGTCTCAAGATCCATCAATACCGTTATCCTAACAGTTATTGCTGGTTGCTATTGTTCGACCATAGCGATAAGCTTTCTGTTTACAGATTCTGGGCTGTGAGGTCCACCGTGGCTTTAAGTCCCGGCTGCTTGTAGGGCACCTACTTGAAGTTTATGGCTTTAATGTACACTAGTTGGCACTGTTTAGTTTACAAGGTCTGAGCCCCATGTGAACTTTGCGCGGTCATCCAGTTGTAGGCAAGGAGAGACCACTGGACTTGGTCTCAACTGTTCAAATAACGGCATAAAACGTAAGCGTCACGGTACGCAAAAAATTGAATCTTGTAAACTTGCAGTATGATGAGTGGTCGATGGGCTTGGGAACGCCGGGTCCGAAAGCCTCTTGTTACTGCATGAGTAACGCGGGGGCTTTTCCTTTGTTAGGGAATGGCGCCTTACAAGATAGGCGCCTTACAAGATAGGCGCATCGATCGCGACATGTTCAGCACCAGCGTAAAGCTGACGCTGGAGTCTCGTAGTTCTTCTTCTAAAGGTGAAACTGGCATGAGACAGTATCAAGGACAAGATGCGTGGAGCTGAGGTACAAGAGTTGCAGTCATGTTGGAAATTGAGACTTCGTATCTAGCCGGGTACTAGTTGTACGCCGAAGAAGTTTGCTAATCACGCCTATGATACTTAAGGGCCACATTGCATATATAACATAAGCAGAAAGAAATAATTACATTTGTAGGCAAGTGTATCAATTTATTATTGACTTATTTTGGGGCCTAACGACCTAATATGGACCAATGATAAATTAACCTGAATATGAGTGGTTCCTGAAAGGCGGAAACACTGTCGTATTTATTACGACATAAAGATCTTTGTAATTAGTACAAAAAAATCAGAGTTAGATTTATTTACTACCTATTACTCAAGCTTGGGTCTTCCTCAAGCGCGCGTATAAGCTAGTGGCGGTACGTTTTAGCCCCGTTACAATGTGCAACGGCAACAACCCATTTTTTTCGTTGCGCTGTTACTTCAGTCATTGGTGATTTGGCTACTGCGGTGGCTAGTTGGACGGTTCAATGCTAGAAAAATCCATAGCAGATAGCCACGACATTGTTTGTAAATTTCGCTGAGAAAGGCTGCATCATGTTAGCCACCACATGACCAGCTCGACTCGTCGGCGGTTTGATGGTCCACGGACTCCTGGCGCATCTTCGTCGTCTTGCAGCCGGTCTTGTGTCTTCCAAATCGCTGCCCTTCTGCACTCTTCCATGACTCCACGTGGTAGCTCGACTGCGGACGCACCAGCTGTTGATACTTGCTTTGTGCTGCTATCCGTCCTGCGACTAAAGTTTTTGAAATATAAATGGATTGTTAATAATACTGAATATCTAGATTTCGTAAATTTTCATATAGAAATAAAAACATATTTTTCATCTTTGTTTTGTACTCAGCTTCCATGACGGTCTAAGTGTATAAACATAAGAGTTCAGTGGGGTCAGACATGGCTTTTTAACGCTTCAAAACAAACTGCTTTATTATTGACCCCGTGCACGCACGATGGCTAGTGGCAAATGTCTTTGCGCTGACAGCATTTGCAGACACGGGTATTCATTGCGTTCACTGCAAATACCGACGTATCTGACAAGCTGCAGCTTTTCTTTATCGAGAAAGCAGAGAAGCCCTTTTATCACGGATGGCCTAAAACTAATTATGTCAAGATACAGCTGCTTCCTTGCAAAATACGGTGCAAGACACTAATAATTATCTAAACCTCATCTACCAGAATCCCTAAGGATCTTCGGGCTTCCACAATGATCACATTCTGCCAACGTAGCATGAAAAGTGTAACAGGGCATCTAGTTACACGTAAACATTAAGTAATATACTTAATGTTTGGCCTAAAAGTATCCATGATTACTTTTGACCTGTCACTTGGGTGCGATACACAAATGTGATCCACCCTCGTGAATGTGATGTCCATTTATGGATTCACATGAGAAGGGATGACGCTAGTTGAAGCTAGGCATCGCGACGTCTCAGAAGGACGTCAGTTGCCTAAATCTAGATTTAAGATCATGCGACAGGATACGCTTCTAAAGAGTTGCGTATCCGATCTATATATATATAGCCAATCAGTAGTTAAGTATATATTTAGTTATAATTAATTAAATATAGCTCAGTCTTGAATTTACTTAAACAAACGCACCACGCACGAGAAGTTGAAAAGCTTCTGTGTGACGTCGGTGCCTTCTTGTTAAGAAGCTCGTTGCACTCTCGCTTAAGCGAGAGGCAACTGGTGGTACGACTGCTTAAGCAGTCGACCAACCTCCCAACCCCCCTCGCACGCGAAGGTAAGACGGTCTAACCGCTTCCTCGCTTGTGCATAAGGTGTGTGCTCGTAGTACGAGGCAACTTCGTAGAAGTGCCCGTTTACACTTAGTAGCACTTTTAGTCCTTTCCACGACTTGTCTCTCTGAGCGTGCATGTGGTTAAGATGGTCCTTCATATGGACTGGAGTGACTTCCCTCACCTCTCCCAACATCATAGGGAGTTGGCAGAGCATATGGCGCAGGGACTTGGTGAACAAGCCCTGGTCAACCTCTTGCATTGTCCTCCTGAGCAACATGTTGCTCAGTTGGAGCAATTTGAGGCGTTTGTGCTCGGACAGCGTAGAAACGCGTCCGAGGTAAACAGCCAAGCCACCCCTGAGTCCATCACTAAGACTCAGGATGATCTTAGGCTTGAGCAGGCACGTAATGAGACGCTCAACAGAACTGTTGAGACGCTCTCGCCCGGCCTGCTCAACCGAGGCCCATTCGGATGGACCCTCCGAAGTTCGATGGAACTAGCCCTCACACGATTGTTCACTGGCTATTAGCAGTGGAGCAATGTGGAGTGGCGCAGCTCATCGAAGACGACACCAGAATGGTGTCGTATGCCATGTCCAACTTGCGTGGCAAAGCGTCAGAGTGGGCATACTCTGCGCTGATGGCTAATGCTGATGCATTTCCATCATGGGCGATCTTTAAGGCAAAGATTCGCGCCATGTATCAGCCGCCTAACAACGAAGTGTTGCTTATGGCGCGCTTCTTTGGAGCACGACAGGCGAAACGCTCTCTACAAGAATTTGTGCAGGAGATGCGTTCGCTGTCGGCGTCCATTAATGGGTAACCGATACCGGAACGTATCAAGGTGGCCACGTTCATGAATGGACTTAGGCACGGACCATCGCGTCAGACCCTTTTCAGAAAGGTGCCAGCGACAATGGAAGAGGCAATTGACATTGCCTTAGTTGAGGAGCAATCCTACAACAGCGCCTCGGCGACAGCCTATTACAGGCCGTCGTCCGAGAAGTCTGATGCCACTCCTATGGAGTTAGGCAATGCAGATGTGATCTGCTACAAGTGCGGCAAGCGAGGCCATATGATGGCTCGCTGCGATGCCAAAGTAGCTGCTAGTGCTAAGGCAGCCAGCAAAAAGTCTCCCAACCCGAAGGGAGGTAGCGTGCACGACGCACGGGTTCAGCACCTGCCCAAGATGGGTCGGGAAATGCGGGAGCGCAGTAGGGGCGGGATGCCCTATAGTCACGGACTCTGAAACTACCACTAAGCTCAGAGTGATCGAACAAATGGGTAGCATAGTCCCTGAGGTTCCGAAAGGTCGGACCCCAACCCTTTTGGTCTATAGCGCTCGAGTACGAGGCTATGACCAAGTGATGACCATTCTTGTGGATTCGGTTGCATCACAAAACTTTGTGAAACTCGCGGATCTGAAAAAGAGACCGTAAGCTTCTCTTCCGTCCAGTCCTGGCTCTTTTCGTCACTATCGACTTTTGCAGTCGCGCCCCCAGTCACGTCACTGGCGTGTTCACCATTGGCTTGGCTTTCTAGGACTGGCTTTGCCTTCCGCTTTTAATAATAAATGTCAAAGGTGAACACCCAGCATTTGCACTTTTCCTTGTCGCGTTCTTCCTCGCATTTCCGTGCTGACGTCCCCAGATAACGTGACGGTCTGTTCGTTATTGTAACAGCAAGAGCAGCCTAGAAAGCCTCCTGAAGGCTATCAGCTATTCTTTCGGTTTCCACCTCCCTATTAGATTCGGGCATCTGACATTTCGCTGTAGTTGTCTCCGTTTGTGGCTGGCGAAGTTCACACCCGCGCTGTTGCCTCGTCAAAAGTATCGGACACGCCAGTGGTTCCCCTTTTCGAGTTCTCCATTTTCCTCCGTTTGCTTTTAACGGAAGGTTTGGAGAGGGCCTTTGTCCACTTTATTTTCTTAATAGGGCGTGGCATGCTGTTGATGGCAAGGACGTTGTTGACTCGCTTCGTGTTGGTGGATCGTGGAGAGCAGCGAGTCCGTGACCACTTACTGCTGCGAGCACGCGACAGTCACGTGATGCGATGCAAAATGGAAACTCCACTAACAAAAAGTTGTTACTACACAACGTCCAAGATCTAGCTAATGCATGCCGGCATTATTGATTTCATGGCCTATAAGAAGGGCAACTTCAGATGCGACGACAATATCATCTTCTAAGATTATATTATCAGCTAGATGATAGAGGGAAATCCATTTATTTGAACCTTTCATTACAAATATTATCGAAATAAAGAGCAAAAAGGATCCAGAGAATCCGATCCAAGTCCACAACATCATTCGACCTTTAAAGACAAGTGACCAAAATATGAAGACCGACGTAAAAGTGGCGTATCAGGGAATGCCCGGTGCTTACTCGGAGAAGGCGACGCGTCAGTTGATAGGATCATCACCTAATATCGTGGCCGTGGGCTACGCTTCCTTTGACGAAGCGTTCCTAGCCGTGCAACGCGAAGAAGCGAACTTTGGTGTGCTCCCGATCGAAAACTCTCTAGGCGGCAGCATCCACGTTAATTACGATCTCCTGCTCAAGTTTGGGCTGTATATTGTGGGCGAATACGATCTGCGTGTAGAACATTCGCTACTGGCGCTGCCGGGCGTAAACAAGAGCGACATCAAGACGGTTATCAGCCACCCGCAGGCGCTAGCCCAATGTGCGCACACTATCGCATCCATGGGGGCCAAACCCCAAGCAGAGTACGATACAGCAGGAAGTGCCAAGATGCTGGCGGAAAACCAGTGGAAGGACACGGCTGCGGTGGCTAGTGACTTGGCTGCAGAGTACTACGGACTGCAGGTGTTGCAGCGCAATGTGGAAGATGATGCGGGCAACTTTACTCGCTTTTTGCTGCTGAGCAAGAAGGAGGACTTGGGTCTTGATGCAAACGTGGATACAGAGTTTAAAACGTCCCTTGTGTTCTCCTTTGTGGACAGCAACGAGAAGGGCCAACTCTACAAGGCACTGTCGGCATTTTCGCTGCGAGACATTGACATGTCCAAGATTGAAAGTCGACCATGGGGACATACAGCTGAGCAGCAGTATCAAGACACGATGGAGTCATCTTCTGAGGACTTTTCACTCTCGGCTGAAAATGTCCGTAGGAAGTACAGCTATCTGTTCTACGTCGACCTCATTGGACGCCAGACGGATGAGAACGTCATTAATGCACTGCGTCACTTACGCGAGTTCTGCAAGTTTGTGCGTGTGTTGGGGTCCTACCCAACCAAGGGGAAGCTGCTGGGCGAGGTGCGTAAGATGTTAGAAGCGGTTGGCGCGTACCAGGCCAACCCGATAACTGCGTCACCGGCGATTTTGCCACAAGAGCATAAATCAGTGCGCTTGAACATTGGTATCTACGGCTTTGGTAACTTTGGACAGTTCTTGGCTAAGACGATGACCAAGTCACACGAGATTCGGGCTACCTCGCGTACAGACTACTCTACTGTGGCTGTGCAGATTGGATGCAAGTACTACGATTCATCGACGCAGCTGGAGCAGTTCTTCGATGGATTGGATGTTCTCGTGCTCTGTGTCAGCATTTTGTCGTTTGAGAATGTGCTTAGCAAGATCCCGAAGCACCTGCTGGAAAAACTCGTGATTGTGGATGTATTATCCGTAAAAACGCACCCGAAACAGATCCTGCTCAAGGACCTGCCTCATAGCGCAAGCATTTTGTGTACGCACCCAATGTTTGGCCCTGAAAGTGGCAAGTACTCGTGGAGAGGTCTGCGTATGATGTACGAAAAAGTACGGATTGTTTCTGGTGAGCACAACCACGTAATGGATAACTTCCTGCAAATTTTCGAGACGGAAATGTGTCGCATGCTGGAGATGACGTGCGAGTCCCACGACGAGTATGCTGCCAGCAGCCAATTTCTGACTCACTTGACTGGCCGAATTCTCAGCGTGCAGGGCGTGAAAAACACGCCAATCGACACTCGTGGGTTCAAGAACCTCGTGCGGCTGGTGGAGGACACATGCAAGGACAGCTTCAATCTCTTCCAGGGTCTTTACAAGTTCAACCCTAACTCTGAGCAGCAAATTGACAAGTTCCGCGAGTCTCTCGCCGAAGTCACGCAAAGACTTGGTACCATCCAGACCACTGAGTCTATGGCTCGTGAAGACGCCCCAATGACGGAGAAGTATCCGCAAAACCCGCTGCTGGGCAAGATCGCTGCGTCGAAGACGGTGGTAATCCACGGCATGGCAAAGCAGCTGGAGGCGGAGGGCAAGCAGGTGTGGTCGCTATGTGTGGGCGAGCCCGACTTCTCCCCTGCTCAGCGCGTGCTAAAGGCTGGTATGACGGCTTTGGATCAGGGCAACGTGAAGTACACCGACGTGAAGGGCACGGCGGAGCTGCGCTCTTTGATCGCGCAGTACCTGGAGACGTGCAAGGGCGTGAAGTACGACCCGCTGACCGAGATTCTTGTGTCAAACGGCGCGAAGCAAACCGTGTACCAGGCTCTGCTGACAATCACCAAGCCTGGCGAGCAAGTGCTGATCCCGGCGCCGTACTGGGTAAGCTACCCGGAGATGGTGAAGCTGACGGGTGGCGAGCCTGTGATCTTGCAGACAAAGCTGTCGGAGAGTTACCTGATCGATCCGGTGGAGCTAGAGAAAGCGCTGGAAGCCAACCCCCGAGTGAAGTCGCTGATGCTGTGCAATCCGAGCAACCCTGCTGGCACGGTCCACTCACCGGCTCAACTGGAGAGCATCGCTGCGGTTCTGCGGAAGCCTCACTTCCGTCATATCCTGGTTATTGCTGATGAAATTTATGAGCAGTTGGTGTACCAGGATGAGGGCGAGGCCAAACGCGAGCACCAGAGCTTCGCGACACTGCCGGGCATGTACGAACGCACGCTGACAGTCAATGGCTTTTCGAAGTCCCACGCGATGCCAGGTCTACGCATTGGCTACTTAGCGGCACCAAAGTACTTTGTGCAGGTATGCACGAAGCTGCAGGGCCAGTTGACGTCCTGCGCGAACTCAGTCGGCCAGGCTGCTGCCGCGGAGGCTATGAGGCTTGAGATGGAGTGTGTCTCCCAGAACAAGGAGCGCATGACGGAGACGCTGGCAATCATGGATGAGAAGCGCAAGTACATTGTGAAGCGCCTGCAGGCGATCCCGCAGCTGGCCTTCGCGTACCCGACGTCGGCATTCTACGTCTTCATGGACCTGTCTTCGTACTTCGAAGGCAAGCAGGGCACGACGACCGACAAGAGTGAGGTGGTGAAGGACGCTGACGACTTTTGCGAGTACCTGTTACGCCACTTCCACGTGGCTCTGGTGCCCGGTTCGGCATTCGGGGTGAAGAATGGTCTTCGTATCTCGTACGCCTCATCGATGGAGACGATCAAGCATGCAATGGATGGCTTGGAGCAGTCATTGGGCGCGCTGACGTTTGCTTAGGTTATGCAGTGACCTTTTGGAAGCTGAAGCAGGCATCTATTGAATATACATGTTTGACGCGATGAGGTCGACAAAATGTGTGTGCAATTTGAGACGACAATTTGCTCACGCACATGGCCCACTTTTATTATGCCTTTAAAAACAGGCTAATGTTCCAACCGGTCAACCAAAGTACAGTCGGAAAGCGTGACTTCCTGAGGTCAGCGCTCTCCTGGTACCTGGCTTGAGCACGCCACCGGATCACTTTGGCGTGCCACGTATTTCCTGGCTGATTGGTGACGCGTATCAATAATGTCACAACGACCGGGTGGTGCAAAGTCATGACTCAAAGAAGCGAAAAAAAGAGGACGGTGCACCTACAAGGTGAGTTTGCTGCTTCACAAACCCCTTTGACTTTTAAGGTCGCTCGATTTTGGCGAAAAAGTGGTCAAAACGTTTGCCAAATTGCAACGTTTTTCGTGCAAATGTCCGTTAAGGCATTGAACCAGAATCGTCGCGCGCAGGTTGCAGAGACGATGGTGCTCGCTTTGATGGCCGGATGGATCACGTACCTGATTCAGAAGAAGAAGGAGTATCTGCACGAGGGCATAGAGAAAACGTCGCGACTGACAAAACAGCGGCTGCTGCAGACCGTTTCGATGTCGTATTCACTCTTTGTCCTGTATATCCTGGGCTTGTCCACTGTTATGTGGTCTATTTGTCGACATCAGACTCTGTCTAAAGCTCTCCGTGCGTCGTCCAGGTTCGTGTTTAGTACTTACTCAAATGACCATAATTGTCGTTGTAGACCAAGGTATTCACTTGAAAAACTATGGGGGGTAGACATGAGCGCGACACTGGTCTTGTCGTAGGCTGTGTACTGCCTCCTTTTGTGCTCTTTAGTCGCCTATTGGTGGGGATGTATCATGAAGAAGGTTTTTCAAGTTTTACTTTTTTTTACGCATGGACCAGCATTTCCATTGGTGTCAGTGTGCTGCTCAAGGTTGCGGTGTTTGGGACTGTGACATCATGCAGTGTAAACGCCCTCGTGGATATGGTGTTGCTGCCGGTGGCATTCGGCCTGTTCAGTCCGGTGGAAGCGGAGTGGAGGTTTTTGTTAGCTACCGGTGGACGAGTCATTGTGGCCGCTGTGTTATCTGCGGGCTTCAAGCTCCTACCTCGGTCATTCACTATTGGAGAAGCGATGCTCGTTGCTGAAGGCATCGGCCTTTGCTTGTATGATCTTGTTCTTGTCACGGTTAAAAAAGTACGTCCGTCGACTTCTTTTCAGATGACAACGCCACTGATCTTTTCTTTTGTGATGTAGGTAAGTGAATGCGATATCATCGACTTGCAGCCCGTGGTGCTTCACCCGTGGCTCATCATTGACATTGACCGACCAGACTATGTAATGGCGCTGCAGGTTGGAATGATGGGGTCGTTGCTGGTGTGCGTGGCGCTAATTCCGCTTTTATGGTCTTATGGAACTCCGTCGCCCACTATTGTTGCGCAGCCGTTGCCTGTGAAAGGAACGGTGACGTTTGTACTCACAGTTGCGGTGGTTGTAGGCGGTGTGGTATATCCGTGGAGCTGTTTTTTGTTGCAGACGTGGAACCCCATTGCGTGGCTACTTGGCTTCCTTATGGAGTCGAGCGATGTCTCAGTATTCTTACCACCACGATTCGAACTGATAGGATACTGGGCGGTTTGTATGGTCGTTTTGATTCCATTCTTTGCGTTCATCTCAACCCGCTTAGCGCTGCGTAACATTGTCGCACGAAAGCTATTCCATCTCTTGGCGGTATTGATGCTTGGCCCAGCATCACTTATTGATGCCTCCATGCTGTCATTAAGTTATGGCGTGGCTCTCAGCAGCTTCGTCCTCGTGGAGTGTGTTCGCGCGCTGGCACTGCCACCCTTCGGTCAGTCGATCGCTGAATTTATGCGATCATTCATCGATCATCGCGAAGGCGGACTTGTCATTTTGACCCACTCGTACTTGCTGCTCGGCTGTGCTTTGCCACTATGGCTAGCTTCATCGTCAATCAGGATATCTGCAGTCGCAGCAAATGCTGGTGTGCTTGCACTGGGTGTCGGAGATGCAATGGGAGCCACCGTGGGCTTGAGCATTGGCAAGCGCACAATTTTCGGCAGCAAGACTGTGGAAGGATGTGCAGCTGTGTTCATTTCGATGATGCTTGCTTCAATACCGCTTCACGACTACCATTTGCGCTCATTCTATAATGGGGAGCACGTTCAGGTATGATATCGACGATTGCGCTGTGGTGAAGCCATTGATTTATGTACTAATGGATATGTTTTGCTACGCTGCTAGTTGGTGCTGCTCACAGCAGCAACCATTCTGACAACCGTACTAGAGGCTGCAACAGCGCAAATTGACAATCTGGTACTCCCCCTCTTCTTTTATACGGCGTGCAATTTAGTAGATTGTCATCGAGTGTGAATCCAGTCAAGCTACTTTTAAGCTTTGACGAGCGACAACGAGATACTTTTCATTCAGGTCATCACTTTTACTTGATGTTGCACGTTCGTGACTCGACAATTATATGCTAACTTTGTTCCTTACTGCATGTTGCACTCATCATAATTGGTCACGCCAGTACGCTAAGCGCAAACTCGAGACCATACGTCACATACCGATGGTTCTTTGTCAGTCTTGTCAGCGGTAGGGTGCACACTTCTCCCCGTTCGGATCTGGCGTCCCGAAGAATCGTTCCGAGCAAGTTCGAGGTTTCAACACATTTTATACAACAAAACGACGGACTGATGAGCTTTCAAAACTCAAGAAGGATCGATCGAACACGTTGTTGTTACATGTTTATCCTACTTTTTACTTAACGGCTCTCACGAAACAAAGTGCATGTGCGAACTCGGAAGATTAACGACTCCAGGGCAAGCCCCAGTGGACCATTGTATCGATTGAACGAACATACGACATGCATAGTCCGCTACTAGGTATTTCGTATGCGCGTTAGGACCTTGCTCTGCACTTTTGACAAGAGTGAAACACTGCACGATATCGTGGTTTTTTCATCTGGAAAGCAGAAGTGGCTGGCCCCATAAACATGTGAGGCTCGCTCATGTCTACGGATCCAGCCACTTCTGTCTTCCGGATTAGAAACCACGATATCGTGCAATGTTTGACCATGAATTCTTGCATCTGCATGAAGAGAAATGTGTAATATGATAACCACATGTCAGATGTCTTAGAAACAAAATAGTTGCGGTTTGTTCATAAATTTCTAATTAGTCTTGAGCTTGTCACCTCAATGCTACGATGAAACATGAAATTTTACATCGTAAAAACTGAAATGCTCTGCTTCAACGTGTAGGTTTTGCCAGCGAGAAGAGGTTGCATCTCGCTCACACGGCCGGGCTCAATAGCAACCATGTTCTTATACTCTTCATTATCGAAATCTTGCATGGCCTTCGCACGTTCAACCCACGGATTCCACACGACAAGGTCGGTCTTGGTCTTTAGCACTTCCTGGTTGTCCATAGAGCTAATAGACCCCTCCTTCCTGACACTCACAGTGCGTTGCACGGTATTGGTGCCATCAATCAAAATTTGCACCTCGTCAGGGGCGTTTCGGTACACATTGTCGGTCTCCGCAGCAAAATCAATGTACTCGCGACTCTCCGTCTTGTTCACCTTGGCGACCTTATCGAAGTAGTTGACGCCCTTAAGACCAGACACTACCGCACCCTTGTTACGCACATCGTCCACCCAGAGGTAGTTGTGCAGTAGCGCGTGGAACTCGATCTGCTGCGTAAACGTGTTGGTCACATGCAGCGCTGTCGTCAATTCGTTGGCATACAGCTTCACCTCGTATTCGAGCTTAAAATCAACTGGCCATATCGCACGGGTTTTCTCACTCGACTCCATGGTGAAGGTGGCCATGCTGGGGGTTTTCTCTTCATAAGAATTCTTGCTGCTGATCAACGTCCAGTTGGTCGTTCGGGCGAAACCGTGGCTAGGGAAGCCCTCGCGACTGCCAAAGTTCGGAAAAATGATGGGGATGCCGCCACGAATGGGCTGCTCGAAATCCATAAAAGACCTTTTGGACAGAAACAAAATATCGAGATTGCGATCCATTGACGCACGGAATGACAGCACTTGAGCACCAAAGAGAGAGATCTCAGCAGTGGAGCCGTCCGGGTGCGCAAGTTTCACGGTCTTTCCCGACTCCGCGTGGGCAGAAGCAACCATAGTCAATACGATAGCGGCGGTTTTCAAGATGAAGGCGTAAACCATGACGATGATGGTGTGGTAGATCTTGAGCTCTTGTTGCTTGGAAGGCAAGTTTGCGAATGGCAACAGCAGTGCCCGAAACAAGTCCGTATTGTACAGGTGCATCTCTACCGTCTCTCACTCAGTCCAAAGTGTCGCATCACATAACATGGGGAACCTCGTATGGTTAAAAATGTTCTGTATCCATCAATGATGATCGGACAGTCAGGCTGGTGTATGCACTGGATGTAGTGGTATTTTCCAGCCCCCCCTTTTACCTTGGCCCCACTATGGGTGGCTTCCTGTCCAAGGAAAAGGGGACCAGTACGGAGGTCTCCGTCTCTGTCCGTTGCTACCCAAAGGCGCAAATTGGAATGTCTCATGATATTTCATGCATACATCACCAAGCTTGACACGATCTCATATGATACACCTATCTATATCGATGGATATGTTTTGTTGAAATCACTTACGGGCTTAAGCAGGATCTCCATTTGTGTCAGTGTCGCGATCCTTTTTTTTGGGTGAATACTGCTGTTGCCATCGGATTTGGAAGATACTGATCACGCGAAGCTGTTTTTACGCTCTACGTCCCTGTCAATCCGATATCTCGGATCAAAACTTGTTTTTTAGTGTGCATCGGACCGTTGTTTGGTACTGCACGGCGTCACCGTTTGACACATCAGAAAGAGTTGGAGCATTAAGTTGTTGGCGAACGTTGGACACTCGTGCAGGCGATGGTAAGAAATTTCTTACTTGAGCTCCTCCCCATTTCTTCTGTAAGGTTTGCGTTGTTTGAGTAAATCCAGCCACGCTTCGCCAGAGTTGCTAATAATGAAGCATCGTCAAATTTGAAAGAGTTTGCGCTCAGTAATAACACACTTAAGGCCAGACAGGTCTTGAGCTTCTCGAGGACGTCCACTTTGAAGGTAAAATGCCACTCGTAGCCAACATTTTCGAGCAAGTTCGGTAGTCAGTATTTCATAAACCGCTATCAAAGCTCGTCTCGATCATCACCTGCGTCACGCTTCACTTATGCAGACTCATTATCGCACGACTCGTGGACTTCCAACTCAAAACAGACTCGTTTGATAGAAGGCCAAACAAATCCTGTTTCAGTGATTGCCGGTCGCTGGGATTGAACGCATTTGAGCATGCTCGACTTGCTGTTTTGGCCACTAGCAAGGATAACCCAGAATCGCCGATGACAGGTGCTATATCGGGCAGGTTCGTAAAATGTCGTCCCTTGGGCCCATGGATCGATGACCTCACGAGCACTTAACGGAACTGTCTCGTGGGAAAGAGAACCATCTACGTTTGCATCATAATTTCTCAGGAGACATCCACATTGCTTATCCCAGGAAGTAGAGGACATGTTGTTGGGACAAGTGGTCTTGCCACTTTTTGTCAGTGAACGTATGTGTCACCAGCTCTAGTCGAATGTTTTTCAATCTGTGAGTAAGCGTTCCTATTCTCTCGACGCGTGCTCGCCTCGAATAGCATCGCCAAGAAGATCGGCGGAGTGATCTTTGGACCAAACGTGTGCGATGCTCTGCAGCTTGGGAGCGACCTCAAGGTCATCCTCTGCAAGATATCCGATCGCCGGCACAAGTAACTTTACTGAGGTATATCTCAATCGGATCCCCCCACTTCAATCTCTTTCTGATCGATTGACTAGTTCTCGTCACTCAACGCAATTTTAAAGCAAAGCATGCTGCTACTTTGGTGCATTGCATATGGCTTCCTGCCATCACTGTTTGCATCGTCGGTCATTATGATCGCATAATAAAAAGCTTAAGAACTTTGCATGTGATCGAGCGCAAAGCAGTATCGGCGATGGTAAATAGTGAGCAGTATTCGAACAAGACTTGTTGTCAATGCGTGTAAGCTGAGGTCAATAATCGGCTTCATATTAAGACAATCAGCAATTATTGCCTGCACCCAACCGAGTGCGATTCAAGCTCATGTAACACCGAGTTGCAACACGCGTCCTACGTTGAGCACCACCAGAAGTATAGAGCATAGGTTCATGCAACGCAATGCTAACACAGACGTCAAGAAAGTGATTAACAGGTACACACACATCTTACTTGTCATTAGGCAACGTGTAATCCGGGGTCTCCTTGGCTAGGACAGTACGGTAGCGGTCCTTCATAATCTCGGACAGCAGCTCATGCATTCCAAGCGCCTCTGTGACACAGACGTCCACGCCCGGGTGTCTCGCTCTGACGTCCTCGATGATCTCCTTAATATCACCCTTTTCGCCAGCATGGCGACCGTTAGAAAGGAACATGATGGCACAGACAACGATTCCCGTCTTCACGGTGTAATAGTCAAGAGCTTGAGCCAATAGTGGATCATTGAAATCGTACTCTGCACCTTCGCGGCGCTCCATGCACGCGGTATCGACCAGTTTGACGTGCTCGTACCTCTGCAAAAGACCACGCAACGCCTGGGCGACGAGCTCACGCGCCTCGTTTACGTCTCGGCTTGGTGTGCCATGGTCCACTACTAGAACGTTCACATCGTCAGTCACCGTCTTCAAGTCCACTACAGCTAGAATACGCTCCAAGAGAATTTGAGCCACCCGAGTATCTTCCGCATTCTCTTGGTCAACAAGGCAACCGCCAACGCGAACAGTGAGTGGCATTGAGGGCGTTGGTGTGGCTGCAGCCCAAACTTTGTTGATTGTCTTTGGAGAAATTCTGTCAGCGTACTGCTCTTGCCAAAGAACAATGGCAGCACAACAACGTCGCTGGCATTATCTCCACGAGTAGCAAGGTGGTCAGTCAACACCATTCCAAAAGTCTTGGCTTCGAGCCCATACAGTTCGTTAGGGTTAACGCGATTCGAAAATCGAAAGCTACAAGGCACAACAGGCTGACCGATAGACCGACTCAGTCGAAAGCTGATCTGACGTAGGTCAAGGTACGGCTCAGCTCGCAGTGATCCAATATTCACAAGCACCACCAACCGTGGAAGAGTCTTACTAGCAGCAAGACAAGACAGAACATCACCTGCTGTAGACAGCTTGTCTTCCTCAAGTATTTGGGCTAAAAAACCTTCACGGTATGTCGGATAGATGAGCTGCACTCCTAGCTCTTCCTTAATCCGACGATTGGCGCAAATCTTGCTCTCCGCATAGAAACTTTTTGCCATGGCACTCATAGTCTTCTCCGCTTCTCCCACGACTGTTGAGGAGGTACTTGTACACCCAACAGCTCACAAGCATAAGCCGTGACTTCGTCCGATGGTGCTGGTTCATCGTCACACATGTTGTAGATTCCGCCTGGATTCGGCTGGGCTGCCGATGCCAGTAAAATATTAACGATATCATCGACATGAATTCGACTAAACTTCCGACCTGGAATATGGATTATCGATGCCGTTCCACTTCGAACTTTTGTGAGTGTACCTCGACCAGGGCCATAGATTCCGGCGATTCGAAACACATGAGCCGGAAGACCCGAATCTAACCACAATCTTTCAGCCTTGATCCGCATCTGAGATCTACCCACCGAAGAACCGACCGTAGCCGACTCATCAACTTCTACACCATTAGTCTCTCCATAAACTCCTATGGTCAATAAGTAACTGACCCATTGGATCGAGTCTTTGGTGGCGCGGATGAGTGGTTCTTTCAAAGCGGCTAAAACAGGATCTGCCTGGCCTTCCAAACGCCCCGTTGGTACTGAAACTAGTACGTGAGTGACTCCTTGCAGAGCTTTTTCAAGTGATAATGAATTAGTAGCGCTCCATGTGTCCCCGTCAAAGAGGAAAACACTTTGCGGGTGAGTAGTCGATGACTCGAATCGAAACAACTCGGAATTAGATTGACATAATTGCGTGGCAGCTTCGACCGATCGAACGGTGCAGATACTTGGTACCCGATAGAATGGAATGCATGAGCTGCTCGGGATGCCGAATAGCCAAGACCAAATACGAATAGCTTCTTCGAAGGAATGGACGACATTACTAAGTTTTATAAAGAGTGTTTACATAAAGTGTAGCCTTGATTTATCAGATTCGAAATATGAACACCGTAGAACCTGTCTAAAAAAATAATACTGCCTTAACTGATAACCTGTCTACACTGCATCTTCTATATAATAAAAGAATTGTGTCCGTCCGTCCGTCCGTCCGTCCGTCCGTAGTGCTCCTTTTCCGGCATTCGGATTGGCTAATTTTGCATTATTTGCTAACTTTGGATTGGCTAATACTGCATTATTGGCTATTTCGGATTGGCTGATTTTGTGTTTTTGCATTGATAATAGCATGGGTAGATTTCCCTAACTGAATATAGTTTATTTAGTATGTCTGTTCTTTATATAATACATCGACGAAACGATGGGTACACGTTGACCTTCATTCCCATAGTTATGTTGCTATATCAAACAAAGCTTTTCTTGAAATATTAAATTAGGCACATGCTTTCGATTCGTTTTGAATACATGACTTCAGCGCTTTGATAATACACTAAATGTGGTAAAAGCAAGCGTTGTCACTAGGTTGAACTAGATTCAGTTCCAATAAGCAAAGTAACCCAAATGTATTGAATTTTACCTATTATTGTATCGAGTCAACCAAATATTCTTAAAGTAAATAGATGGGTACGAATATCAAAATAGTAGACTTCGCTTACCATGTCCGTCGAAACGACATATACACACTGACCTTCCTACACATTGGCTTTCGTACTTATATCTTTTAGATTAATTTAAAATATTCTACGGTAAATGAAAGGCCAATATACTATTAGTAGAGAATTTGCGCACCTATGCGTCGGAACGACGAGGAACATCGACAAGCTGCATTTTTTTGGCTAAAAGAAGCTTCAAAGAACCGTTTGACACACCAACATTCAGTTCTTTTTATAACGAGTAGAAATTTTATGTTCGGTCCGCGCGCGCCTGTCGTCTAAACGACAGGCACACTTCTAAGCGCAGCGTTGCGTTTTTAAGGGTGCCTCTATATACTACCAGCATATGCTTCATGCGCAATTTCCGTCGGAAACAGCAACTTAACACCCTAGCAAATTGCTACGTTTAAGATGCCTATATATACTACTTCGCACCGTTAGAACGACAGGTGATCCAATGAAACATTTACGGAAGGACGAGAAAACATTAACCTTATAATCCATCTTTACCCTAAGTCGATTTAATTTTTTAATGCGAAATGATTAATTTACAGGACAAAAGGCAGACCATGTTCGTCAAAACGACGGGTGAACACCCTAACCTTCAAAACGACAGGTATACAATGACCTTCATACACATTACCTTTCATACTATTTAATTACTTAAGTCAATATACGATCAGCGTCAAATTTGTGCACCTGTCGGTCGAAACGTCGGGAACACCCCTTTTAATACATCTATTACCTTAGAACCATGTCCGTCGGAACGACGGGTAAATACTCTCGTAAAAGTATAATAAACCTTCATTGTCTGTTATCCGATATGTTTCTCTCGGTCCCACAACTTTCGTAAACTAATTTTACCCTTCAAACAAGCTACGTTAACTCGTGTAAAATAGCTCTAAATTCCTTTTGCACCATCTGGCGTGTTCTGATCGCCTGGAGCTTGTCCCTCATCCGCTGCAGTGCCGTCCTCTGTATCTGCCTGCTGCATCCAGAAGGTCTCGAGCGACTAGATCATCATTTGTGCGTCTTCCGCTGGAATGGGAGGAAGTTCCTCACTTTCGTATTCATCACAATTGTATCATCGATCTCCGTGGGCAGGTGCTCCTAAATCACTTCGTCGAGATCTGGCAGGTAGGTGACTACCTCCTCACCTAAAAAGTTAAGAAGGTCTCTGATGTCCGTCAAGTTGCGGTAACGGAACTACTAGACGTGTGCCTCCAAATTGTTTACGACATCCTCATCCAGGACATCGGTGGCCTCCTCTTGATCAACTGCCAGTTGCTGATTCGGTACAAGGTCGGGGGCGACAGTGTGGATCCTGCGGTGCCGGAAGCAATTGTAGTGGAGTGGATTCTCAAACAACGTAGGAGAACCACAACACACACAGCGCCGGACTGCCGACTTACGGAGGGGGCACCCGATACCGTGTCGCGTCAACCTAGAGTATCACATTGTGTACCCGTTGTCTTGGCTGGTCTTGCTCCTCGTTAGACGCAAAAGACTTATAGACTTGATTTCTAGTATGGAGGGGCTTGGGGACCCACGAGTGGATATACTTCACTCGGTCCCGGGGTTTCTTGGGCTCAATCGACTTTGAAGAGAAAATTGCACTTGGTACTATGACCCCTTTCGGTATTTGACGGTTTCATGGTCATTGGACCCCTTTTTTTGTTCCCGTAGAGAAACCGCTTCCTGTAGTGGGTTTTAAGTGTCTTAACATCTCAGGCTAACTATCCTGAGGTTCAACTTGCGTAGCTTGAGCCGTCTAACACCTGCTGACGTCGGGGGGGGGGGGGGCAAAGGGTATCCCGCCCGGAAGAGGTGAGGCTACGGAGAAGCTTGGAGGGGGCGCTTGAATCTGCCACGTGTAATGCAAATTCGAGTGATTTATTTATCTTAACCTTTATATGCTTTTTCTTGCCTAAACCTACCCCTCTCTTAGGAGAGTGCCACGTGTCGACTCTTGGAGGAAGTACTGGCTCCTTGGAACCTGTACTTTCTATAATCTTAGGGGTTCCATGTACCGTTTCCGCACCGTCGGGCCTTAGATCTTGGGGCCTTAGGCATTGGAACCCTGGACCTTGGGGCTGCGGGCTTAGAAATGTTGGACTTTTCCCGGCTTTGCACTGTTAGTTCCTTGTACTCCCCTTGAACCTGGGGCCTTGTGAGACCTTGTGGACCTGCAAGGCCTTGTTGTTGTCATTCCCTCGAGAGAGTGACCTCGATTTATCTTGCTCCCTGACCATATTTTTTGGTGCCCTGAATTCCCTGGCACTTCTCCACAGCTGTCCCCTACGCGCTGTTCTTCCGATCTACGGCAAGATCCCGTACACCCTTCTCCTGTCCCTTTGAAATAGCAGTAAGTTTCCATGTGTTTCTTAAACCGTTGTGTTTACCAACTTACAAGCCTTTTATTCGCTAGTGACCTCTCGTGATCCTTTCAACAGGTCTCAGGCACCTGACCGTTGGTCTTTTCCCGCACTTCCTGCTCCCTCTCTCTGTGGCACTTCGTGCGAAGAACAAATACGCTTATCGTCTCTTCAATGTGAGGAAGAAACGGCGGTCCAAGGCTGTGGGGCTGAGATAGAGGCGCTCGAGAAGGTCTTGGAAGGAATGGTGGCAGGTCACTGTGACCTGGACATACTATTTCCGACCTATGATTCCGACTCGCCGGCTGACAGTTTGGCACCCGAGTGTCGACGGTGGGGATCCTCAGGCGAGTTTGTTGGAGGCGTTGCAGACAGCAGACGACACTGAGCCCTGGCGCGTGTTCTATCGAAAGCGCATTCAGGAGCACCCCGCCTTTGAGTTTCCTCGTCTCTCTGGCAAATTACGTACGAGCAACAGCGCGTAGAAAATTTTGAAGATCCTCACGTATCCATAGTAGTCATTACACTTTATTACTTCTAAATAATAACTTCCAATTTAATTTCTTTAAGCCTCGTTTGAGTGAATTCTGTACCCTTGGGACCCTGTACCCTCGGGGACCTAGGGTCGTGGTTTCAGAGGGTACAGGCCCCAGCTAGGCTCGTCGCAACTTAACAAAACTTCTTATTTTCTTCTGTGCTGCTGCACTTTCGAATATACAACTTGACCCGTTCGTGAATGTATAAAAATACCGCATCCTTCTTGCATCATCTTGGCCTTCCCATTTAAACTCGTCTTACTACTCCTCATGACTCTTTATTGCCTCGAAGCGGTACCGAGTATCGTGCCTGCACTCAAAGTCCCTTTGCAATCCTCCGCAATTGAGGTACATATAATCTACCCATGATATCCTTTCCAATGTACCAGGTATTACATTGTATCCGTCAGTACCGAGTTTCCTTCCCATACGCCTGTCTGGAATTTTCTCCACTTCGTATTCATCGTTTTCCAATTCCGCAACCCAACCGTCTTCTGGCAATAGGGCCTCATTAAAATATACCCGATCCGCTTCGTCTACCACCATTACCGTATCTGGTCTATTTGGGCATTGCTGGACCAGCTTTAACTTCGATATGTACCAACGAGTATATACGGTAGTCAGTCTCACTGATGTCTAAGCAAGCAGCATATTTCATTACCAGTTCCCATACTCAGAACGGCCCATGCCATAGGTATACCAGCTTTTAAGCATAGCCCTCCTTGACCTGGTCCAAGTATAGCCAGACTTGGAACTCTACCTCAATATGACCATCAACCACCTCCTCATTGTGGGCCTGGGTTCGACTTTTCATCGCTAATCGCAATAATTCGTTGACTTGTTCTCTCGCTCGGCGATACTGACGCAGTAAGTTATATCGTCATCGGCGGGGTTCACATTCACGCCGATTGGTGCTGCTCAACGGTATGGTGGCTTCTAAAGTACCTTTAAGCAATTCAGTCGTGTACCAGTAGAATGGCGTCTCTTTTCTGGTCCAGTCCTGTGCCTTGTTCAACGCGAAGGTGAGCCTTTCTGCATAGGTACCCAGTCTTTCTGGTCCATCTCTGACACATACATTCTGATGGACCGTGTGATAGTCAGTACAATCCTTTCTGCTGTACCATTGGTCCGTAATCGGTACGCCATAGTCGCTCGCTGTTTCTGGTCAATCATGCGGTAAAAGGCGCAAAAGAAATCTGACATGAACTGGGTTCTCTATCGTGCTTGATCGCCTTAATGGCCCCGAACCGACGGAACACGCACTCTTCATACTCCTCTGCCACGGTTTAGCCGTTTTCGACGAGCTAGCCAGTGAACAGGTACACCCAAATCAACAGCTCACTATATTCCCTTGGATGACTTGGGTAAAGATGGGATGTGATCCATCGCAATAACGTGGAACGTCTAGGTGGCTTTGGATATATTGGGGACCTGCCTCGAAAGATTGGGCCACCTTTCCCGGTCTCAACAGTCACACAAGTGCCAGCATAACTCTGAACACGCCGTAATGAACCTTTTTAAAAGAAATGTCTTCGGATCCGTTGGTACGTGCGGTCGATTCCCTCGTGCTTCCTTCTAGACTCGTGTGGTAATGGTGTAGAAAGTCTTGTTGTATATCACTAGCCGGATCACTCCATCACGGCCCTCGCCAGTTTCTCCCTGGTAAGGGTAGTGAAAAAGAAGTTCGTCACCATCCAAAGCGTAATCCATCTCGATCTTTTTACACGTAGATGCCACCTCTGCCGATAAACTGCTCCAATTACCCCGTAGGCATATTTTTTATTCGCGTATCCACATCTCTTCATCTTGGGCTGCTGCAACTCGCTCGATCCTTATCCGTTGCACTACTTCATCCTGCAAGAATTTCTTCGGCATGCTGGCTAGGGATCAAGACGCTGTAACGGTTGCAACTCGCAGTGCAGGGCTTTGATCCTTAGGTACGAAAAGCTCAGGTAAACGGTAGATTGCTTTGAGGTCCTTAAACTTTAATTAATACTAAATCGACACCTTGATGCTGGTGTAGGGCCGCATTAGCGAGTGGGTCTGCAATTTGATTCCATTTCGCGCTTCATATGTAGGAACTTGTAGACGGGTCAGGACCTGAGTTTGTCCAGGGCCTTCGACCGTCGTGCTGTCAGGCTCTGCGCCTTACACTCAGTCTCCTCTCGCATCTATAGGATGACTAGCTTAGAAATCTCCACAAAAAACATACTTCCACGCTTAAAGTTCTCCAGTAGACAGAAACATAACAATATGCCTTCTTACTCTGCCTCATTCACTTTTGCTTCAGTTAAATATTGGAAGCGACTCCATCCTAAGAGTTGCCACACAATAGCGCCGCAGGCCCCTCCTTCGCGCTTAACTCGTGCAGACCCGTCGAAACTGACCACATAGAGGATTTCCTCGGGCTCGACCGTAGAAGGAACCACCGTGATAGCCTAACGCGGGTGCTTCCTAGGGGCGATCGAGGACAGGATAAAGTCCGTTTTGCGAGGCGTAATGCTAGCTGCCAATGTGCCCAGTATTTCGTCTTCGCCCCGCTTACACTTGACCACTCCTAACGTCCGTTGGGACAGGAGTGCGTCTCATTTCCAAAGCGGCCCTGAAGACAAAATGACCGGAACAACCACGCTAACGTAGAATGTCGGGTCAGGACCTTGATTGGGCGATGAACAACGAGGTATAGCAAAGGCCCAATATCAGCAGTAATCCAACACTTTTTGTTCAATAAGCCATGATTAATCTCGTTCGGCTTCAATGTTCGACTCGTGAAATTCACTGGCATATATACACCCTCATACTACTGCACCAGAGACGCCAAGATGGCTTACTCGCTAGCATAGAGATTTCCGGATCTGTATCGAATTGGCGGAGGATTGGGGCAGTGGCGATCTTATTCTTTAACATAGCAAATGCCACCTGCACCCGGGCCCATCGGTCCTCCTCCTAATCATTATCTTGTATGTCCCCAGTCCCACTTATCCGTCGTCGTAATACGTGGTATCAATTTCCATCAGCTTGTACAATATTAACGCATATATTGCGTAGTATTCTAAGAACCATCTGTAATAGTTAAGACTCCCGAACGACTGCATAGATTATTGGGTGGTGGGCAACGGTAGATCCAACAATGAATGGAGGTCCCTTTGGTGGGCCTCCAACCCTTTCGCAGATACTTGACGGCCAAAATAATCTACCTTTTGACAATTTTAAGTGCTTTTGACCGCGCTGATTGATAGATTCCAATTGTTACATACATCCAAAAGTCGTTCCACGTTGACGCATAAGTCATTCATGACTCCGAGGTCACCAAAATGTCGTCGATATAGGACCTACGTCCACATAATGAACTTCTTGAGATCCGCCTCGGATGGCCTATCTCGAACAGGTCCTCTTGTTTTTAGAGTTGGGCTTTTAAGGAAATCGTTAGAATTCATATAAGGCATTATCCAATAGCCGCTAATAGATCTGTGGCGCGTTCTTTAGTCTAAACGGCATTATTTTTTACAGCTTTTCCCTAATTTGAGAAGCTACCTTTCGTACGCGCTATGCAATAGGTCGTGCATTTCCATAGCGATGTCGCACACCGCTCCTCGGGCTGCAGGAGGTAACGCGTTGCCTTTACCATCAGCAAATGTATTTTTTTGCCAATTAATCTTGCAGAGACGTTCCACTTGTTCCTTCGAAGTTTCGTCAGGGTCTGGCATCTAGATGTCTTCCATGATAACTCCGTCCGCCGAAGGGGCGACCTTAAGGATAATCGTCAGTTTTTGTTAAAGTCTTCTGCACATAGGTCTCCACTCTCCCATCTGCCATGTCTAGTCAAATATCGGCTGGAACCATAAAAAATATTCTCAAAAAAGCGTCCTAACCAATTAACGAACCAACCCATACATCAAAAAATATACCAGTACTTCGTTCATCGTAATCTTCACCTTTGTCCGCCTTCCGTGGTATACAAAACTTTTCCAATACCCACACACTCTTGTTTCTTGCTCATATCGATCTGACAGCCTACCTTAAGAGCAAAGGCGATATCTAAAAATAGACACCTACGTCACCAGAATTGAAGAGCAGATTCGCGCGAGTATTGTTAATTTTCCTAAAAGGCCTTAATCTATTTGAGCTACGTTTTGGGGCAAGATATTTCTAATATCTTCTAGATTCTCCCGGCAATAACTCCAACATCATCACCGGCATTCTTCTCGTGAAAATTTTCATCGGATATACGTGCATTGGCCACATCGGCTACAGATTTATGCAAAGGTCCGATGTCTGATCAACCAATTCTTTCGCCTTAGCGACCTTCTCCACCGGAGAGTTTTCCACAAATGCATAACTGCAACAATTTAAAACGCTCGGCTCGTACCAGGTTCAAACCTGACGAGCGTTCTAAATTAGCATTTTCTCGGCGGCCTACGGCAGCTGCCTCGCGTGCTTGGTCGAGTGGTTTCATTGGCGAATCAGGTTGTAAAAAACGCTTCCATCTGGCCCTTCCCCACGTCGTAAACCTAGTTACAACCACGGTACACAAACAAGTAGCGGTCGGCCGGGTGGCCTTTTTTTCCACAGCGTTCGCAGACTAGCCGCTTCAACAGTCCAGGTCCCCATGCTTCTTGAACCTACAATGGGTACACTACACCAGTGGGGCCTCTGGGCTCTGATGGTCACGAGGTCCATCCACATTCCGAGTCCTGCCAGTTTGGGCTTTGGTTTCCGCTGCATAAGTTCGTCTCAGGCCCCCCTCCACCTCGGATCCACTAGAGCTGAACTCTCGCTCACCTTCACTGCCCTATGTAGCTCGGATGGCTTGGACGGGGCGTCTGGGTTTGTTTTTGGCATAGTCTCGATCGTGGGGAGTCAGGTTCTTCCAACATAACTTGCTAGAGACGACCAGGACCTTTCCATGACGTGCCTTCGCTCACTAGCAGGCTAACAGAATTTCTTCCAGGTCATCCGCATCCAAATTGAGCACAGTGAGCGGGTCCATCAATTCTCGATCATCTAAAAAATCCACTGAATGTTCCACATGTTCACGTTTCACATGAGGGGGCAATCTTTATATTTAGTTTTATCCTGAGCCTCGACACGTTCAAATGATACAATTATTCCAGTGGAAATTCGTCGGATTTCTACCTTGCATGATAATGTTGCCTAGCCACAGACACACCTAGGCTGCAAAAGTGGACTTGGAATTTTTGTAGAAATGATTCTAGTCACCACGTAATGTCCACCCAATGGTCAGTACCAATTTTGAGCGGGACCTGTGAGAAGGCCTTAGAATATAAGGCAATTCTCACTGGTCCCACACAATTGGCATTTTTTGCAGACTTGAACTCGTCCCTCGATGCCGGGTCTAGCCGCCTGATAGCTTGCAGGATGTCCACTTTTTTCGGGATCTACCTTATCCTTTATGCGATGCCAGAGCTGGTTGTATAACGAGCGCCGATAGTAAGTCTTCAGGTTCCGGATGATCCCGGCATCACATGGTTGCAGCTTTGATGTGGTGTTCGGATGGAGATAAAGACGGTTGTGTTAATCAGTCGTATGCAAGCGGGAATCTTCGTCAAAAGAACATGCGCACTGCAATGTCCATTATGAGTAAACTTCTCCATTACCCATTCGAAGATCAAATGGTTGAGCCACTAGAGAAAGACAAGCTAATGTTCAAGCCTTTGCATTGTTGCGACTAATGCAGCCATGATTGTTGAGATCTTTTGTTCTTGAAGCAACGCGGACTCTTTGATTTCTCTTTATGATCCATAGCGAAAGCTTGTCGGAATCGTCACTATTGCAGCAAAAAGAAAGTATGAGGCGCTCTTTGTGCTGCTTCCGATCTTTCATCTGCTTGATAACAAGAGAGTGGTCCGCCTAGTATTTGAAGCTTTGTTAAGTTATCGACTGAGGACACAATTTGCAGCGCTTTCTCTAGCTTGCCTGAGTCATATCGATTAGTCCGTTTCATACATATTGTAGATGTCCTTGAGATCATACTGATTCAGGATGTCCCGAATATTCAGCCTCTCATCCTCAATGAATTACATGTCAACAGATACGCTATCTCTATAGTAGAGGTGAGACTAGGTCCAGTGGCGAGTCTTAAGAACTTGAACCAGCCGTTGGAGAATTTAAAAGGAGAGTGGTCAGAAAAAAGGCGGTCTAGGATCTTCCTTGCGCTCTCTTTGAGAAGATCGCCCGCTAATGTTGATGCAAGCTTGTTTGGCATGAAACCACCCCGCCAATGCCTTCTTCATCTGCTGATACTTCACCATGCGCTGGCGTTCCTGGGAAAGGTTAAAATTGTTCGCCACTAGAGCAGCTAAGTGATACTTTTGTATGTACCTGAGACTGTCTACTGCGCCACTTTTGTGTTGTGCTCTTTCTCGAGCCATTCTTGGTACTCCTTCTGCGTGACTTTGGGATTGTCTTTTTTGTACTGATACAAAGCAATGCGAACGTTCATTGTCGTGTGCTGAACACTGCGCTAGGGCATATTCTGGATGTGATTGTAGTCTTGTTTCTGTTTGTCAGTTGTGGTTCGAGTGTTGATGCGGTCGGTGTATGTAACTGGCTTCCCTGATAATCTTTGTTAGCTGATAAAACCCTTCGGTCTTGATACTATTAGTTTTATATACTTTTTTTGTACTTAAGCGTCTCAAATATGTTTCATTCTTCTTTAGAGTAATCATTATAATCCAATTAATTGGATCGGATACTAGCAATTATTTAGCACCTATAATAATAATAAAACTTATACATTCATAGAGCATCGGCGTCCTAGAAGTTATAAATTAGACATGTTTTGGTGTTACCTGAATCATGCAATCTTTTTTCCGAGGATGAGGTATAAAATGAAGGAAGCGCTATTCGACCTCCAATTTCTCTCTATATAGTTCATATGCTTAAAATTCAATGAAACAAGTGAACTCGTTAAAATAATCGTTTCATACTCGCGAAGCTTGTTTTAGTCCGTAATTGCCTTTACCAATTCGAGACAAGCCGATTGGTCAACTATGTCGACTTCTTCAGAAATCGCGCAAAACACCGTTTCCTTTATTTTACCGAAAAGGAAAGCTGTCATCACGTCGAGTTCATCCACTGCCCAGTCAAATTAAATGTGATGGCGATTGCCATGCGCAACTTCTTATACTTGACCACGTAACAACACCTCGGTATTATCATCACCATGTTTTTTTAAACCCTTGGCCACGAGACGTTTAATGAACTACACTACACTACAAAACAAATAAACAGAGATAAATAATTACATTTGTAGGCAGGTGCTGTGCCCAAGTAGCGGGTGCAGCGTAGCTATTTATTATTCATTCATTATGAAGAATCTAAAGACCCCATATGAACCAATGATAAATTGACCTAAAAACGGAGGACTGAATTTATTCGTGGTGAGCCTCGCTGGCATTATTACTCTTGACAGGGGAGCCAAACTCCGCTAAATTATTAAAGCGGGTTGACGACACGTTCGCCTCCTCGTCCTGTTGCGCAATGCTCGACGAGGTCTCGTTCTCGTTGTCGTGGTAATACGACGTTCGCGTTCTCGTCATCCTTTCGTTCTCGACGTCGCTGATCGCCTCGCCGTTCTCATTCACCACGAAACGTTTACGTCTGCGCTCGCATCGGGGTGAACCGAATCCATGGACTCATATGCCTGTAAAACGACTGGAATATTACGAAAGAGCGAGGAACGCAGCCATCACGTATCCTGCTTAGTATAAATATCCAAGCCAGCGTATATGGTACTTGCGCACGGCTGAAACCGCACGCTTCTCGTGAGTCAGCGTTGTCACTTCACGAGGAGGGTCTTCTTGTCCCAAAATAAGACCCACGATCCAGTACACCTGACCTTTCGCGTACACAAGCGGTGGATAGCCCTCGCGTTGGTAACGCTGGCGTCTTTTTTGCGCAGGACGATGTTAAATAAAGCTGCCGATGCACATCTAGAAGCTGAGGATTCTCTCGAGTATGCTGAACAGGCGGAGAGGACCGCGAATGATATTTGTTAGTCGAATCGTGAGCTGCTCGAACGGATGAGGAAGTTGAAGCACCAGATTCTCAGTCGTGCACAGACCCAAACGCAGCCGCGTCCGATGTCATCGGCGCGTCGAGCGCAGCGGGAAAGCCGATCGACCAACGGACCCTAAATTCGGCATGGGAACCAACCAGTGAAGCGTAGCCGGACAAAAATAGTTCAGCCGCCCGACGTATCACGTCGTGTATAGTCGCAATGATATGGAAACGTCCAGTGGGTAAGCATCACCAATCGCCTTTAGAAGTTCGAATGGGCCGATAAAGCGTGGCGCGAGTTTACTCGCGCCTAGGTTGTAACTGCTAAATTCCATAGACCTTCTGTAGCAAATATTTCAGGATCGCCTTTCTATAACTTACTCATGTTCTTTCTGCCATGTTTGTCAGCGTTTTCTTTCTGTTGGTCCGCTGCAGACTAGAGTTCGTTACGTACAAACCAGATGATAACTTGATGTTGGAGTATAACCTATGCCACAGCCATGTCATCAATTGGTTGCGGCGACCTAATCCATGCGTAATTGACAGTAGGTGAACACTTACCTAAAGACAGTCAATAAGCATCTGCGCAATTCATCGAGCTAACGGGAACGCCACGTTACATGGCGTCAGAACGGTAGACTTTCCTTAGAAAAGGGTGACTACATGCGCTCTCAAAATACCGTGATCTGCACTCGATCGTTGTTTACCACCTTCATCTTCCCCCGAGTGTAGTTACGAGGTGCCGTGGGGTGGCACACGGCAAGACGGTTGAAATTTGAGAGTGACGAGCCGAGTTTACCAAAAAAAGCGTCAATTTTCTGTTGACGCGCGTACATTATTGTTAAGTGCGAATTCAGTAAGTGGTAAGAATGCACTCCAAATCGCGAAGGAAGTAGCATGACTTTGAAGAACATAGTTGAGGACTCGGTTCACGTGATCGGTTTCAATATCCCTTTCCTGATGGGCCGCTGTCGACATCTGCAGCTTTGTTTCGAAAAGCTTATATAGTGGCTTCCGAAATGCGGATGTGAATCGCATCCACGATCCGAAACAATGTATTCTGGTAGGCCATGATGATAAAACACCGCGTCAATGAAGTGCACCGCGGTCTAGTTGCGCACCCACTTGTAAATGTGGAATCAAAAGAAGTCACGAGACAAAGTCACGAAAGTCTATCGCGGCCTAAATGACCACCGGCTGGGGCATTAAGATACTCGTAAATGATCCGAACACGTAAATTCATGTCGTTGGCGATCACCGTGCGAGGAGCATCGAATTAATCGATGCTGTACAGAAGAAATTCTCCGATCAAACTGTATCGATGTATGTGATCACGCTTAGTTGTGCTAAAGCTCCCAGTGCAACATCACTGGGAGCACTCAGATAATTGATAATGTCCGTATAATCTAATAGCTCTTGTACGCCACGATGATCTCGTCGAATAAGCATAGCTCGGGTATACTCGAATTATATTCAGCAATACATACATCTCACATCGATCATCATCATCTTCGTCATCATCTGCCTGACGACATAGCGCAGTCCGAGAATCGGAGTCGTGACGTTGCGATAGAGATTCGGCAAGAATATTATTCTTGCACGGCTTTTAGCGCACGACAAAATTGTACTTAGAAAAGAAGAATAGCCACCGTGATATCCGTTGGGACAGGTGCGGACTCTTCATCGCTATGCGCAGCGATGCATGATCGGTATAAAAAAAGAAAGTGTTCATTCACTAAGCAGATGCACGCGAAACTTGATGAGTGTGTAATGTATCGCTATCAACTTCCTGTCGTAAATAGGATGGATCTTATATGCTCGCTTTATATGTCGTGCCTGACAACTTACGACTCGTTTATAGCATTCATCATTAATTTGCATAAGGGCACAACCAATTTCACAACCACTGGCATCGCATACCACGTGGATAGGCTTGGGAGTCTTTCAGTAGAACTAGCACTGGCGCTGATCCCTGGCTATTTTTCACTGCATCGAAAGATGCTTGGTACTCGGGACGCCATGACCACGTGGCGTGTTTCTATAAGAGTGACGACAAAGATTGTATAGAACCAGCATAATCCGTTGTATACATATGCAAGTAATTGGCCAAGCCGAGCCACTGGCACAACTCCGTAGGGTCTTTGGGTGTGGCTAAAGAACAGATGGACGACACCTTCTTTGGATCAGCTCGAACTCTCAATTTACTCACATAACAACTCAGCACCGGAATTCCCAATGCACAAAAGACACACTTCTTGAAATTCTCATACATCTTAATGTCTCGAATCACTTGCAACACCTGTTTTAAGCGTTAAAGGCGAACTTGAACATTGCTGAGGTTGCCCTCAGCGCAATTGTGGACAAAGATGCCATTAAAGTAACTCGGAGCGAAGTTCTGAAGTGGTCCTAACCCTTTAGACACCATGCGATTGAAAGCGGCCGGTGCATTTTTCAATCCTTTTGGCATCATCAGCCATTCCCGTAACATATTACTCGGAATACTCACCGCTAAAAGTGGTATGTCGCTCGGTCACCTAAAAATCTGATAAAAGCCATCGGTTACTGAAGATGACACTTTAGGACATGGAGTTTAGCGTCATCTCCTTCCTGGGTATAGATGTTTGTACAGGTATAGTGGCATCATTTAGCTTATTAAACGCATGAAATATTTGCCAGCCTCCCGTAGCCTTATTTACGCAGAAGGTTGGACTCAAATGTGGCGAGATATTCACGCTCATGACTCGCCTTGTGGCGGCCTTCAAAGAATGCTTCAATAGCTTTTACTTGATCTCGAAGCAACGGCCACTACCACGTCACACAATACTTCGACCCTGGCACGAGGTCAATCTCGTGCCGAACACCACGGTCAGCATGAAGTTCAGCCGAGCCTTTTCCGTGAACACGTCTGCATACTCACGAGCAATGTCGAAGACAGGGTTACCAGATTCTCGCGGACCCTCCCATGACTGTGATGCAAACCTTTCTTCACGCGCTGACTTTGGTTCAGTGCTTCGAGGACGCATCACATAAGTCTCGTTTGCCATGGCAACCACCTCTTTAATTATCCGACACACTTGCATCACAGTGCCTCCCTGAAGGTCACGTTGGAAATGATTTCAGGAGAGCCCTGGAAGCCTTGTAATCGAAGACGCGTCGCGAGGTGGACTCGCGACTCAATGTATTGGCGCCTTTGTAGACTCCCTTCGACGTAAACGATAGCGTGGACACATTCCAACGCTAAAGCCTCGGTGCTGTCGTCACCATCGTGCTTCAAGTCACTATCCGAAGCTGGCGAACCGGCCAGGTGATAAACCATCACCCCTCCCCCCTCTAGTCACTGGATGCCCTCATCTATGATGCCGGAAACACTTGACGGGAGTAGCTCATACTCGACCGTCTACACTTAAAGCGGGAGCTCCTTCTCGGACGCCGTAAACTTGTGTAGGAGTCCCTGCTCGACCACACTTTGCCTATGTGGGAACCTCAGTTTGACCACAGCGGGGGATGATGGAAACCCCGGTTTAACCTTCATGTTCTCGCGTGGGTATCTTGTCCGTTCACGTTGCACTCGTGTGAGAGCCCCTGATCAGCCACAATTGCTCATTTGGGACCCTTGGTTTAATTATGATGGGACCCCGGTTCGACCATCATGCTCACAATCTCGATTAAGGACCAGTCTATAGAGAATGTGGTCCAGATCGATCTGTACTGGATTGGACCACATATTGAGCTTGAGATTCTACCGAAAAGACTACACGTGGTTAAATGTCCTGGCCTACAGATATAAATAATCTTAGGTCTTGCCATTTGATTGGTTCACATCAACAGAGTAATTTTTGCTTCAAGCACGCACGCAGACTTTCCTTACGGACGAAGTTTTTTGGGCCTTCGATAATTAAGTGCTTCTGCTACGCAACTACGCAGCTCAAATTCTTAATTTTTTATCCAGGTATCACAAAAATTCTTACAAGCAACCACCTTTGCGATTGGACGCAGTAAACATAAAGGACAAGGTACAAGAATGTTAGACGGTTTAAGTGGTCAATAGATCAAACAAATCAAGTGCATCATATTTTTACATTTGGATTAGTCGATCTCAAGAGAGATCATGTTGACTCTAATGGAGCATTCACAATGGCTTTTGCTGCGTGAATAATTTACGCAATTAAACCCTAACCAATCCTTAACACGGTAAAGTTCAATATTAACATGATTCCAAGAAAAGTGCTACCCTCCCTACTGACGGGTACACAAGGTAGGGAAGGAAAAAGTTGCATAGAAACGAAGTACCCCCTCCGATAGTCGATTGCCGGGGCGCTAGTGAAGAGATGGCATCACACCCGATATATTGTGATCACCGCTAATCAACGGCGCCCATACGACCGGAAGGTGAAGTATGTGAGGAGGGTCGTGGCGCAGTTCAAAGTGAATACTTCGATTCTATGCGTAGTATTCTTGCATTACCTACGTTGCGTACCCGTCGGTAGGGCGGTTTGCATTATTCTCGGTGGACTTGGAGGCCGTCGGTCTTAATATGTGTTGGGGATAGGGCCTATCGCGTGAAGTCTCCACACGCGATCAAGGGTTACTTGGGAGCGCTCTGCTCGAGTCGCCTTAATCTGCCTTGCGATCGCCTTTATTCGATCGCAGGACAAATTGTTTGTTTTAAATATTCTTGTGATCTTTGGCCAAACAATCTAGGAATTTTCTTGCTAAACACGCGGCAGAAGTCCTTAATCGTCGGGGGGGGGGGGGGCGAAAACTATCCCTACAGAAAGAGAAGTCTGCATGCTTATTCAAAGTAAACAAAACTATAATTAATGTTAACCAATCAAATGCCGAGACATATGATTATGCCTATCTGTAGGCCGGGATATATTGCTACGTGTCGTCTTTTTGAAAGAAAAATCTCGATATGTGGTCCAATTCAGCAGCCGCGATCTCGACCCTGCGATCTTGATCGACTTGTCCCCGATCACGATCTTGATCGCATTAATTTTGGTCACAATCTTGATCGCATTATCTGTTAATTTTATTCAACTTGTCTTTGATCACTATCTTGATCGATTTGACATTAGCCACCACCCTAATCGGATTATCTTTGATCACGATTACTTATAGATAGTCTCTTTACCACTAATACGATCAAATATCCATATGAACACGGATTACAAATGAGCTTCCATATGATCAAGATCACGATCTAGTTACCGTTGATCACAATTATGATCGAATGATTATATGAATGCAGTTGCGAGCTGGTGGCCAAAAGAATTATGCAACCAGTACCAATTACCATCTTCGTAAACCATAAATACAACCGTGATCTCGACTTGGACAAAATCTATCAGATGTAATCTGATCGATCCTTGCATGGAAATCGGATCAACCCATACGAAGTCAAGTATAAAATTAAAAAAAATGCAATTCATGTCATGTAATTGATGTATATTTTCAACCACTTTCAAACTGTTGATACCTTCTACAACGATCTTTGGTGGCTTATTGGCCAATCAAAAAAAATGATCTTGAATCAACAGTACTTCTCCATTCGATCTTCCCATAATTCTAAATCGACTTCACCACACCCCATCAGTCATTTTGATGTTTAACTTTATCGAGACAGGGACCAACCACACCGTTCTCTTGCCACTTCAATATACGTCATAGACAGGAGCTCGGGTGGATTTCGCAAGGTCTCAGCTGTCTGTGACAATCTGTTAAGACACCACTAGGATGTAGATTGGTCAATACAGGTATATTATTATACAGACTAGGGTGTGTACCCGTCGTTCCGACGGACATGGTTCTCAAAGTCTGATCTGGTTGTTGTATTTTAGATACATTTGCATCCTTTACGCAGAGCTTTACTATATTAGACATTGCATTTCAAACACACCGCGTTGCTATATTTGATAACCTTAACGCAGCGCTTCGCTATATACCACATTGCGCATCAGTCGACGCAGCGTGGAATTTGCCTCTAAAAGTACCGACACCTTCTGAGGTGCCGTCGCACGTGAGAAGGCAACGTACAATTGTCCATCGAAAGCGAGAATACGTCTTTTGTAAGACATATACCTACTCGCTGCAGTGTCTGTCCCTGGGACTTGTTAATTGTCATTGCGTAAGCCAAGCGCACAGAAAACTGCTTCCGCCTGACGGCGTATGGAAGACCTCACTGCTCGGAAATTAGCGCGATCCGTGAGATGAAGCACACGTATCCAGCGTGAGCTCCCGTCAAAATTTCAGCTTCAATAACGCGTGGGGAGCACCGGCGTACGATGAGACGGGTGCCTTTGCACACGCCACTCGATGCATTTAGGTTCCGTAAGAGCATGATGGGTGAGCGAACTTTACGCTGCAGGCGATGTGGTGGCCAGCCATTTATGTCTAGTCGGTTTAGATACTCGGTAGGAATGACATTGGCGCCCTCCTCGTCATCAACCTCGTCGGCGCCGAGGAATTCTTAAGTCCCTCCAGGAATTATGTTGAGTACCTCCGCGTTGATGTCCGCAACGTTGTCGTTGCGGGCGGCAAGGATAGCACGACGGCTGAAGTACTCTCCATTAGCCAATAATGCAAAATTAGCCAATACGAATGACGGAAAAGGAGCACTACGGACGGACGGACAGACGGACGGACACATTTCTTTTTTATATAGACTAGGGTGTTCACCCGTCGTTCAAACGGACATCGTTTATGCTATTAATACATTTAGGGAATTTCCCGTCGTTTCGACCGATAGGTGCACAAATTTGACGCTGATCGTATATTGACTTAGGTAATTGATTAGTTCTAAAAGGTAATGTGTATGAAGGTCAATGTATACCTGTCGTTTCGAAAGTTGAGGTGTTTAACCGTCGTTTCGACAAACATGGTCTACCTTTTGACCTGTAAACCCATCAACATACTTTAAATAATTAGATTGACTTAGGGTAAAGATGGATACGAAGGTCAATGTGTACTCTTCTATTCGTCAATTTTCCATTTTATCACCCGTCGTTCTAACGGTACAAAGGAGTATGTATATCGCAACGGATTGCTAGGGTGTTCATTCGTCGTTCCGACGGACATGGTGCCTGGAAATGTTCGTATTCATCTTTTTATCTATAACAAATCTGGCTGATTAAGGTTAAAATGATTGGTACGAAGTTCAATGTGTATACGTCGTTACGTCAATTTTTTCAATTTGATAGCATGATGGACGGAGTTATTATATAAATCTTACTTTACATGAAACATAGTCATGATACCCAGTTCTATAGATAGATGTTCATCGACATTTATTGCTATACATAATACATATTACTAACGGTGATGGAAATCTGCTTACAGAGTCTGTTTACGTTAGTGCAAAATTAGTAAGGGTGTCTGTCGTTGCGACGGAAAGGTCCGACGAATAGGTGCGCAAATTGTACGCTGACAGTATATTGGCTAATCACTTTGCCTAAGAACATCCAGGTATATAAATAGGTACTGAGGTCAATGTGTATTCAGGCCAATGTAAACCCGTCATTCAACCGGGTACACATTAGCAAATTTCTGTAACGCGTTGATATACAGTCATTTATTTGTAGATAATTCCTGCACGCTAGTGAGTCGATAGACAATTGCACCATGTTTCATCGACCCACCTCTTTTATAGTGTTCACCTGTCGTTCTGATGGTGCGAAAATGAAGATATTGGCGTGTTAAACGCGGCAATTTTGCTAGGATGTATACCCGTCATACCGACGGACATGGTGCGCAAGTCGACGCCTGTAATATATTGACCTTTACATCATCGTTTTACCAATTTGGTTGACTACATTAAAATGATGATATAAAGGTTAATGTGAACTCGTCGTTCCGACTGACATGGTGAGCAAACATCTGCTAAATAATCTTCGTACCCGCTAATTATTCTGGTTGAGTTATTGCTACATATGAAGTCAATAAGTATGAAAGGCAAGGTCTACCTGTCGACGCTGGTCAATGTGTACCTGTCGTTACGCAGGTCAATGTGTACCCGTTGTCCGACGGACACAGCAAGCGAAGTCTGTCTTTTGATCTTCGTACCCATCATTTTACTTCTATATACCCAGTTAAATAAGGTAATTGTTGGGTATAAAGGTGAATGTAAACCCGTCGTTCCGTAATGTAGAATATCCGGTTGACTCTAGTAAATGAATAAGTATGATGCATTACATTGGAGTCGATTCGCTTATTGGAATTGGATCCACTTGAACCTGATAACTACGCTTGCTTTTGCCACTTTTTAGTGTATTAGTTGAGCACGGAGCCCATGTTTTGACTAACGAATCAAAAGCATGTGTCTCATCTACTATTCTAAAAAAGCTGTGTTTATTATTGCAATATGTAATGGTGAATATGAACATCTATGTGTGCCATCGTTTCGTATATACATTTTATAGATAAAAGCACGACATAAGGACACCCGGGGATGGACTAAATTCTATTACGGAAATCTGCTTACGTAACAATATATACAAAATGCAAATACAACACATATGGGTCACATCATTATTGTAACTAACTCCAAAATAATCTGATGAGAACGCTTGCCTTTGCCAACTTTCTAGTGTATTATTCAAACACTGAGCCCATAAATTAAAATGATAATGAAGCACGGACGGACGGATGGACAGACGGACGGACGGACGGACACAATTCTTTTATTATATAGAAGATAGATATAGAAGATAACAAAGCACTGAAAGCCTTTATCGAACAGGTTTCTTGAAATCAAAGAGTTCTATTTTGAAGCCATTGAATCGCGCTCGCTTCCATCACCTAGTTGTTGCGTATGCGTACGTGCATTGGTATTTAAGCCCATGATCCGATTTAGAGCGTATCCAGAGTATACGCTTTAAAAACCAAAGTGACCATGATACTGGAAAGTTTGGAAAGTCTCGTCACCGGTCGCCGGTAGAACCACGGGCGCGGCTGGCCGTAGTAAGGGGGCTATAGTACGGGGGTAATCACGGGCGCGGCTGGCCGTAGTAGCAGCAAGAAAAGATGCATTGCGACATGACGTGGACAAGAAAATATACAGCTTCCGCCTTTCGCACACCTTCGACAAATATGTGCTGCGCGCAGCGTAGCGTGTGACTCGCAAGGGTAGCGGTCCGCAGGGTATCCCTGTGTGTTACGCCGTCGATTCGTTGAGGTATCTAGCACCACGTTAGTTCCTCCCTTCACGATCTAGCCCAAGTAGTCGAAGGGTAAAGGCTATAGTCTGAACGCTTCAATACACTTGATTACCTAACTAATATTAAAAATCGTGTACGCCCATCCATCCTTTCATATGTTTTAGGCATGTTGATTGGCCAACTTTATATTTTGCAATAATTGGTTTATGTCGCACTTTGCATTAAGATCTCTACTACAGATTTGAGTCCTTACGTGGTGCTACAATTAAAGATGGAAAGCCCACGGTCGCGCCGAAATCGTCTGGCCCTGGAGCGACGTTCTCGGCAGCGTGCCAAGGAGACAGAAGAACAGCGAGCCGCACGACGGCAAGATGCGCGCCGTGCGCAACGCACTCGGCGGAGACAATATAAGAACGTGGCAGCAGAGCGCGAGTGGTGGACTACGTCAAGTCCTAAATTTGATTGAAAGCGCACATATCAAACGATGACCAGCATATCTTTGTACAGAAGTAAACAATTTTGCGGACCCCGCAAGAGCAATTTCGTCTATTTATGCATCGCGTCCAACACATTCCACGTTGTGAATGAAGCGTACTAGGCTTGAAGCAGCGCGTAGCCATAACATTTGTGATTTGCGCTGTACCATCGATGTTTGAATAAACATCTATGTAAATCATATGCTCAGTAAGATAATTAATCGCACAGACGTCAAGATCGTAAAGCCTTGACGATTCGGATATGACATGTCGATAACAATCGCCAACTAATCAAGGTCAGCGATCAAGTAGATACTGTGGCATCATCTGCAATTGGTTCTCAGGGGTGACACATAAGACACCACTGTGTCTATTATCCTGCATGATGTGAACAGAAGCACCGACATTGTGGATAAGTCGATGGGACAAATTTGCATGTAACAACTCTCATGACAAAATTAGAGCTGAGTTTCGGAACTTTGTCATAACTATATGGACACGATAATGGTTGGATCCCTGTCTTTTCAATGATGGGATCCATTTCCACGAAGAAAAGTACTTCGAGAACCGTGACAACCCCGTTGAGATCCAGTACCGGTTTGTTTTGTTATGTTTAGTAAGCAGCAGGCCCGACACTTTTCGTCCAGTGGTGCGTCTAGGCAAGTCTGGAAACGATTGTGACCTGAGGTTGATGGGAAAGGCAGAGCAAGTCGACCCCGCGTAAGATGCCAGGGATTACGTCATAATGGCTAGTTGGGACTCTGTAAGTGGTACAAGACTCCTATCCAAGCATCCACTGTCCCCTGAAAACAGATTGCTCCGAGTGCGTGAGCAGCCCAGCCACCGGTCAAGACTGCGCACAGATATAAATTAACCCCGGAGACTTGGTCAATGGACCTACTTATGTGTCTTGAGAAGAGTCTCCCCCATCCGTGAAGTCCAACGTATCGAGTCAGCAGAATGGGAAAGCGAGGAGGGGAACGATCGCGTCATGGTAGAAGACTGAGCAACCACTTAACCAGAGATCTTACTCATAGTTTTTAACTTCCTGTAAACAGACAATCTGAATCTATCTCATGATATTTTCATGATGAAAATTTCTTGCAGCTACCGCGATAGGTGTAGGCTCTTTATAGAAAATGAGGGTCGCCAGCATACAATAGAACACGCAAATGTTTGCGTGCAAGCAGATTGCAAATATAATATTCCCTTTTCAATTGACGTGCACGGTAGAATCGTGAATCTATACTTCTTGTGCTGCCGTTACTAAATGTATTAATACATGTGGTATGATTCTCTTGCGTTGAGGAAGCAACTCCTGTGTCACCATTTGATTCTCCCGTCTTGCTCCAGCTTGCCAGCACTTAAACTGTGACCATATAGCCTCCAATTACGAAAATACTATCCAGAATTATAGTCCTCAGTATTTCTCAACCTTGCTTTGCCTTCTTCTTGCTAATGGCACCATTTGCCTGTGCTCCTCGCGCAACAGAGCTTGATGTTGTGTTGGTGCCAGCGGTAGGGTGATAAAATCGAATCTCGCTCACCATTCGCTGTCGGATCTCCGTAACATTCATCTTCTTCTCGTCAAATTCGAGTTGAATTGTTCCAGGAGCTACAATCTCCTCCTCAAGCGAGCGAATACTGGCCAAGTACTTGTGTGATAGCGCTTCGTCTAACGTTGCCCGCTTGCGTGGGTTCATCTTCAGCATCCACGTAAGCAAGTCAATAGCCTCGGGTTCGGCGCCAGGATACATATCTTGCAAATTGCGCTTTGGTCGAGGCGGCAGACTGCGTAAGTAAAACTGCACGTCGGGGTCTGCAATTTCTGCGACATCTTCTTCCGCCATCGTTCCAAGCACGTCTAGGATCGTGTTCAACTGATCACGACTATCCTGCGGCAGCGCGATCTGACCAGCACCGGGGCTCAAAGGAAAGCACGAAACGCCGGGAAAAAGTGGCTCGCGCTGGTAGTGTGACGACACACTGCTTTTCTGCATACTCAGAAGCTCGGCAAATATGCATCCGATCTGAGCATATTGCAACGTACAATTACCATCCACAAATTAGTACTTCTGTTTAATCAATATCTTTACACGGAAGAATTTGATGTAGACAAACTTACCGACCACACATCGATAGCGGCTGAGTAATCGTGGTCTCGAAAAATAATTTCAGGTGCACGGTACCAGCGTGTGACCACGTGCTCTGTGAGTTGACGCTGGATTCGACGTGCAGGAGTACGGGGATGCACGCCAATGCCTTGAAGTATGCTCTCTTCCGGAGTCGAACCGTCGCCTAAACGCTTCCGCTTCCGTCCTGCAGTAGATGTTGACGATGATAGGCCACGTGCGAGGCCAAAGTCGCAAATCTTGATAGCTACAGGCGAAAGGTTCAATAATACATTGGCTGGCTTTAGGTCACGATGCACAATCTCCGCTGAGTGCATATACTTCAGTGCCTTGAGCAAATCCAATAGCAACCACCGCAAATGCTCAGCTGTAAGAAACTGTGGCGAATGAAGGAGCTTCTCCAGGTCCGATGGCAAGTACTCAAACACGACAAAAAGATCTTTAAAACGGTTCATGTCAAGCGGTGCAATGATTTCTCGGATTTGCACAATGTTTGGGTGTCGCAGTTGACGCACGATGCACAACTCGCGAAGAATACGCTTAGCATCAATCGGATCCGAAAATACATTCTGGATTTTTTTGATGGCCACAATCTCACCCGTTGGTAAATGTTTGCATCGTACCACTTGTCCGTAACTTCCCTGTCCAAGTACACACTCGATCGAGTAGTTGGGTGCGATTTCACTCCATCCAGGGATCGTGGACGCGTTAGATGCAACGGCTGCAGACAGTGGGGCAGGGACAGCAACAGCAGTCTGCACAGAAGGCACCACAGGATTCGCCACAGCAACTGGCAATGTCTCTCCAGCTGTGCATCACAACAAAAGACAATCAGAACTTCTTATCCATTCACCAATACAACCCCAGCTCCACGTACGTGTTCCTTTATTCTGATCCAGCACTGCAGGTGTCTCTGCTATTGCTTTCTTGTCCACCATGACAAATGGTAAATGAGTCAAATCGTGCGCCACTACAAGCATTCCTGCTCCAACAGGGTTGCCCACGAGTGGGGTACACGACCCTAACAGTGTAATTTTTGACTGTTCTTTACTTATAAAGTCTAGCATGACACTATTCACCGGTGATCCTCTGACACAATGAATCAAGGCATCACCCAATACTTTAGCAGTAGAAGGAGGAACAAGGTACGGTATTTCTTTCAATAGATTCCGTCCAGCCATTTCTTTCCTGGCATAACCACAGAGTTTAACTGCACAATCATTCCATAGAATCACGCGCATCCCTTCGTCCAATACAAACACCAAAGCTGGTGACGTGTACAGTGACTTGCCAAGACTCGCCAAACTCTCGGTACTTGCACAATAATTCTCTACACCAGCTACAAAGTTTTGGACACTTGATACCGTCGTATCCTCGTAATATTCACCAATTGTCTGTAACATGATCTTCCGTACGACGTTATTGCGTTGAATAGGAGGAATACCGCCCGTAGAAGCAGATACAGTATCAGGAAACGAAGTAGACGTTGATGTAGTTGAACGTCCGCTATCTGGATCAACCCCCCTTACTAATGGATCAAAATGTACAGAATGTGTCTTGTTTGTATTCATTTTAAAGGTAAAAGTGAAAAGTGAATGAACAAAAGGGGGGGGGGGCGGTATTTCGTCGAGTCAAGTACGTAGGGGGAGCTTGCAATACATTAAACAAGTATGACGTATGGAAATGATTTACCTATTTGCGTATTATCACTGCCATATGTCTTATTTCAATGAATCCGTATTGTTGCTAGCACCTTTCAAAAATCTTGTAGAGATTGGTGAGGCAGGCCACTGGCGTGATGAGCTGTGCATTGTTGAGCTCATTCGGTGGACAGAACGCAGCGGTCTTCATGGCTGGAAACAGCACGTGCTCTAATATTAAAGCCTCTCGCTCGGCATTTCCTGGGTACCGCATCTCACCGTACCAACGTGCTAGCACCTGGGCCACACTTTCGAAGCAAGGCTCCTCTTCCTCCCAACTCACTTTTGTTGCCAGATGAAACACAAACTCTGGAAGGGAATGGATCGACGGCTCGTGGTCTGGTAATAGCTGTGGCAATGTGCGTAGCATGCCTTGCGAATCGATGTCGAGCGAGAAATACTCAAACAGCATAGGACCGTTGGCACTTAGCAACGTCTTGATCTCGTCTGCAAGCTGCTCTCGAGGGCCGTCCTCTTTGTCGTATCCATTCCGAGGGTTCTTCAGTGCTTCTAACACCAAGTCAAAGATCGCTAGCGGTGTCGGCAGAGTAATCGGCTTCGTCGCACCGAACTGTAGCAAAACCTGCTGGTAGAACACGTGAAAGGCAATTTCGTCGTGTCGTACGATGTACAGCTTTGTTCGATATTGCACAAGCGAGAACTGCTTATCAACGATGCCCACAAAACTGTGCTCGCGGAAGAGCTAGTGTACAAAAGCAAATGGTCAGAAATTCTGTACTGCGTTCGCACAAAGAGAAAAAGTCTTACCCTCCCAAGCGCCTTATTCTTGTTTTGCCGCACCAAGCTCAGCAAGTTTTGAACGCTGGATAGTATTTGTGGAGTCTGGGTGGCCTCAAGACTCCCGCGGCGATCGTGCCCGTCCTCCGGCTCAGGTTCTATCGAGCATTTACGTTAAATTCACAAGAGTGCACACCGGAAGCAAAGTAGCGACTCCCCACCTTGACGCGATTGGGTCTCTGACAGTTTTCTCTTTTTCAGCTTAAGAGACTTCGCCGCAACGAGGTTGCGGTCATTAAAGTCATCCCGCTTACCAGTCCCGTCGGGGGAAGCGCCGCACTCGTGTTTCTGCGAACAAGACTGGGACAGTTGCGATAATTGGGTCTTCTGCGATTCAAGGAAGCAGTACTTGTCTATCGTGTTTGACCGATGGTCGGTTCGCACTAAACGCTGTGGTGCCTGTCCCACCACAACAAACACCAAATCGAGAAGAGTGAGTGACCAAGGGTGTGAAGTCACCGTACCCAAAAATCTTACCAGTGCTGACTGGTATTGCTTGGATGGTGGAGTAAGCTTTTGACTGAGATCAATTTCGATCGAGTCGACAGAGCAGTTGGCTTCATCTTCACTCTCACCTTCACGCTTATTGCATCCTTCGTCACTAGGTTCTGCTGCTTCCGTTATTGCTTCCTGTTCCAAAGGACTTTGTCGCCTGCGTTGCTTTATTGATGAGTTTTCATTGTTTGCGGAAGAGGTTTCCAACATGGCCGTTATCGACCGAACGGAAAAGCTCCGGCTTTCGTTGCTACCTTTCAGCTGCTTTTCAACTGCCTCGCTTATCGAATCAACGATATCTTCCTCGTGCAGGAAGTGTATCTAGTACCAGGGCAACCAAAAAAGTAGTAAGTCTCATTTTCTTTGCATCGCTTGGTTGTAGAAATGCGCACCTCTTCTTTTGTCGGGTGAATGTTCACGTCGATGTTGCGAGGTGGTAGTTCCATGCTCAAATATACAAACGGGTGTGTGTTTTTTGGTAAATAGAGCGAGTAAACGTACTCACAAGCGCGCTTTAATGCGGGGCACTCGACCAGGCGATCGTTGATAAAGAGAATGAAGTTGCTTTTTCGTAGGCTACAACATGAAAAGACAAATGAATCAGCTTGACACATCCAACAATAAGGAGTAATGTGAAGCGCCTGGCGGCCATAGCGCTAGTGATTGTAAGCTCAAAACTTACTGAAAGTTGGCATTGCTGATGTATCCACGGATTTGATGCTGTAAATCCATTGAGCCTGCAGCTCTCACATCTTTAATGAGCTCGAATGAAGTAAGCTCCTTAGCAATCTTGCTGCCGTAGATCGAACGTATCACGTCTAGTTGAGAGAAATTTTGCAGTGTGTTGACACTGCAAGAAGAGTCCCGGTACTATATGCATACAGCCAGGTGAAACATGATTGGACCAGCAAGAGCGCTTAAGCAAATACTCGCACCTTTTTGCATACAAATCCCACTCCTTTCGCTTTAAAGTGAACAGCATATTTCTGCACTACGTCCAAGATTCGAGTGTACTGCTCCGATGCATTCTTCAACGCCTGTTTCCTCGTGCTTAGATTGTAAAACAAATCCTCTACCTACAAAATACACGCTCTTCTATATCTCTTACAGTCCAATCAAACATTTTAATCATCCTCACTCACCAAAATTTGCGTGCCATTTTTTCCTGCGCAAGGCTTGGGATCCTTCGATTCTCCTGCTTTCTTTGCCACCAACTTTCCGTCTCGATACGAAGCTCTAGTACACCACACCAACAATACCCTAGCATCAGCATTCATATTGCGACATGATTTTATTCACCATTCGTTGTACTTGTAGGCGCATTGTTGGTCCGCTGTTTTCGATGTGATTGTCACATGAGCCACATGTGATATACTGGCGAGCGCTTCGCCTCGGAATCCAAAGCTCTTAATATCCTTCAGATCTTCGAATCTTTTGAGTTTACTGGTGGTAAAGCGTTCGCATACGATCTCCAAGTCTTGGCGCTGGATACCTCGTCCATTGTCCTGGATCTGCAACAGCTTGAGACCGCCCTGACTCACTGTAACTGTCACGTGTGTTGCTCCTGCATCCAGTGCATTCTCTAGTAGCTCCTTCAGTGCATTTGCAGGACGATGTACCACTTCTCCAGCCGCAATGCGGTTCACCACGTCCTGACTCAGTCGCTCGATACGTGCCATCTTCCTGTACATCTCAATACTGACGTACTTTATAGCGGGAAACAATGCGATTGGTTGAAACTCAATGAGTACAAAAGCATGATATAATTCTCTAAAATGGATGTATTGTGTCTAAAATGTACCCCTAAAATGTACCCTTGCAATTAAATTTTAACAATAATGATAGCGTTTACCGTGTACAAGTCGTCCAAGTACCTCTTCGATTGTGTGAGCGCTACGGATGTCACACAGTCGCAATCTTGTATGACTGTAAATATAGATGTGTTTGAAGCACTTCAGTAGGTTTTAATTTCGCAAAAATGCTGCAAACAATTTAAAAAGAGGGTTTGAAAATGTAGCACTAAATAATTGTTGTGTAGACTTAATGCAGTGGACGTTGTCAAGCGCATGGATTACGTGGAAGTCGACAAACTGATTGCATCTTGTCGAGAGCATGTACTGTATTATTGAGATGTCGTAGGGTCTTGGGCAGGAGTTGACACGTGCACTTGTTACTATTGTGATATTGTTACTATTGTGATATTGTTGCTGGTTGGGTATAGCCTCCGCAGACTATTGTGATGCCAGCAACACATGGTGACATTGCACCGTTTCAGAAGTTTGTAAAGTACTTGAAAGCTCGAAAACGAGTGAGGCAGTAGAAATGAGGTGATGCATGAGTTTTATAAAGAAGAAATTGACTTGTGGTCGTTTGATAATGTTGGTATGATAGGCTGGTGTAGTTCTACTTGCAGATGGACGTCTTTTGATACTGATGCCGCTGGAAAATGATGACTCGCGGCTTCGCTGTGTGGTTGTAAATGCAACACCTCCTACGGAGAATTCCGCTGGGTTGCCATCTCATGTAACGACCATTCGGATCGATGAAGCAGCAGCTGGTCCGGCTTTGCAGAGAGAGCCACAGGTTCAGTCTGCTAATGCTATGCTTCCACCACTGCACGAACAAAAGAGGGATAAACGTCGACGTGCTCGAGCTCGACCCAATAACCGCACACGCTCTCAGCAGGAAGATGTTGATGATACAACACCTCAAGACTCTGTGACTGAACAGTTCCGACATATTCAGGTATCGATGTTTTTTTTTGTAGCACTAGGTCGAAGAATTGTTTGTGACTTGTGGGGGTCAAACTGCTTGTAGGCTGAAGTTGCAGCGCCGACATTTACGCCTAATAAGGAAGTGACTATGTTGCACAGCTTACCACGGCTTGAAAGGGCAACGCGAATTGCTCAACTTCGGTACGTTGGTCGTCACCTTTAGGTGTTGTTGTTGGGAACGCACTCACGCGTTGCTTCGTTTTGCAATGCCCAGGCAAGAATACGAGGCTTTCCACAAATATCACTACGATGTATTGCAGGGATGGAGTAGATCCAATTTTAATTAGGCAACTAAGGAATAAATGACCACCAAAGCGTGACGTGATTCTTTCAACATTAGTGCTGTTCTTGCAAACGTGGAGACCCTTCCGTAGCTTTTGGGTTTACTGACGCGGACAACGGACGCACTACTCATAGCGCATTGCCTCCATCTCCTTCAGCTCCTTTGATACTTTAGATGTAGTAATCTCTATTCCCGTCTCCGTGATCTGTGCAGCAAGCAAGACATGAAAAGTCGTTAGCGTCGAGCACACACTATTCAAATCAGGCAGCATTCAATAACGTACCACAACATCATCCTCAATTCGAATACCAATTCCACGGAACTCTTTAGGCACGTCAAAGTCATTTTTCGGCAAGTAAATACCCGGCTCAACGGTAATTACCATACCCGGTACCAACGGTGCACCGCGCGTGATGTGCGGTGTGTCGTGAATATCCATGCCCAAATAATGACCAACGTGCGTCGGGTTGTACTTTTGAAACTCACGCATTGCAGAGCGCGAGTGTGGCCCGCCCTTGGCTTTCATAATTCCCAATTCAAGCATCTGTTTCATCATGAGATCCACGGAGTAGTCATGTAGACCGTTTAAACTAATAGGCTCCTTTTCTTGAATCATTTTTCTCAAATGCTCAATGCACTTCTTCTGGACATCCAGAATAAACTCGTACAAAATGACCTGTCCTACTGACAATTTTCCGCCGACAGGCCATGTGCGCGTAATGTCACTTGCGTATCCACCAGCAACTTCACATCCAGAATCAACCAGCACCAAATCGTGCTCACAGAGCAAATCACGTTTCGCCAAATAGTGAATCACTGCAGCATTTGATCCCGAACCCACGACGTTCGGAAACGCGTTCCACAGCGCACCATTCTTCTTGACGGACGCTTCAAAAGTCGATCCGAGTGCAAGCTCAAGCATGCCAGGTCGTGTATTTTTCATCATGTCAATAAATCCCTCCGCGCCAATGTCCGCCGCGAACCGCATACGGTTGAGTTCATTTTCGGATTTTACCACACGAAGTTGTTCAACCAGAAAATCACCACTAACAAATTTGCTATAAAAGTCCTGCGTAGCGTGTATAAAATTCGACGAATACTTTGCTCCATCCGGCTTGAGCACAAATACCTTGTCCACTCCAGACAGCAGTTTGTGCATGCCCAAGGCCAGGTCCGTCAACTGAAAGGCTTCATCCGCTAAATAACGATCTTTAGCTCCATCTAAACCGATCCGAGCACCATCCCATTGCTCACTGCGTCACAAAAAGCAACAAAATTTGTCCGAATTGTACAATTAGTTGCCAAAAATATACCCCTTTCTAGCAACGTCACACACCTGCGTGGATCCCGAGGACGTACAAAGAGCACAAAAGAGCATTTATTTTGACTCTTGACCAGTACTGCATGAGCATCAGGCTCCTCCAATCCAGTGAGGTACATGAAGTTGCTGTTCTGGTGGAACTCAAACGGGATATCATGTGTCATATACTTGACTTCAGCTGCGTTGGTAATAAACGCCGAGTTGTTTGGCATTGTGTCAAACAATTTTGCGCGACGTTCTTGGAATTCCATAGCCAATAGTCCTGTAACATACCATTAGAAAACAATTGTCAGCTATTTTGTACCTATAAATTTGAAATTTGCAGAAATAAGTGATGAGTATTATCACATACCAGGCTGGAGACAACCAGGCTGCACCTTGAAAGGGTTAAACAACTCATTGGCATTGGATGAAAACCTTGCAATAACAATGTTGGAAGTTTTTCTAGCGATGAGTACACGGGTAGAGAGCGCTTGGGTCTGTATCACCTTCCGCAACATGATGATTCTTGATTCAATATACACCTCATATAATGTTGCTCGTGTGTCGTCTGTATTTTATAATAGTCTCGCCATGATAAAGTACGATTGGTTTGACTGGCCACCCAGGAGCTCAGACTGAATCAAACCTGCGAGGCAGCCTCTCAGTAGCTACGTGAACCTTTCACCAAGATGCCGCAGCATGAGCATATGGAAATGCATCGTAAGCGCCATGGCGTGCGTATGGATGCCGTTGAAAAGAAGCGCAAGAAAGAGGCACGTGAGGTGCATCGCCGCTCCCAGTTTGCTCAAAAGGTGCATGGCCTACGTGCTAAGCTGTACAACCAGAAACGTTTTAAGGAGAAGGCTGCTATGAAGAAGACACTGGCATTGCATAATGAGCGTACGAACAAGCACGCCAATGACGATGAGATCCCGGATGGTGCCGTACCGTCCTATCTATTGGACCGCGAAGGCGTCTCTCGTGCCAAGGTGTTGAGCAATACTGTGAAGCAGAAACGAAAGGAGAAGGCTGGCAAGTGGGACGTACCGATTCCTAAGGTCAAGCCTATTGCCGATGATGAGATGTTTAAGGTATTGCGCTCTGGCAAACGTCGCAATAAGTCATGGAAACGCATGATTACCAAAGCCACGTTTGTGGGTGAGAACTTTACGCGTAAACCGCCAAAGTACGAGCGTTTCATTCGTCCCAGTGCCATGCGCTTTAAGAAAGCCCACGTCACCCATCCAGAGCTTAAGACGACCTTCCACCTTGATATTATTGGTGTCAAGAAAAATCCGCAGAGTCCGCTGTACACGCAGCTTGGTGTGATGACTAAGGGTACTATCATTGAGGTGAACGTGAGTGAGCTAGGGCTTGTGACTACGTCAGGAAAGGTTGTGTGGGGCAAGTATGCCCAGGTCACGAATGTGCCGGAGAACGATGGCTGCATCAACGCCGTGCTGCTCGTTTAATTGCCGTTTTTTTCTATAGATTCTTATACAATCATATATCGCTTCGATGCTCATTTCTCTTTTTTTGCTTCTTGCTAACGACTAACTATGATTGACGGGGTAAAACGTAGCTACTAACAAGGTCTGCTCTTTCCAATCTACGTTCTTAATTCTTGTAGTTCTCAATCAAGCCGACGTAGGCAAGTCCGCTGTCAGCGCAAGCCGCAAGCAGCGCGTACTTACCGCCCTCTTTCTGCAATTTGTTGGACGCCGTGTTCACTAATCGACTACCAGTGGCACCAAACGGGTGTCCAAGTGACAGCGAGCTTCCCCACGTGTTCAGCTTCTCCAATGGTACACGTCCAACAGCTTGGTCGATTCCAAAGAGCTCCTTGCAGTGCTTGGGCTCCGCCAGAGCGTTCAAATTAGCCAGCACCTGTCCAGCAAAGGCCTCATGGATTTCAAAGTAGTCAATGTCGCTCAATTTTATCTTGTTCTTGGCCAAAATTTGTTGAATGCCGTACGCTGGACCTAGCAGCAGAGTCTCAAAGGGGTCGACGCCTACAAACAGCCAGTCCTTCAGCACCGACTTTGGCTTGTATCCAAGCTCCAGAGCTTTGTCCTCCGACATAATCAGTGTCGCAGCAGCTCCGTCGGTCAAAAAGGACGAATTAGCTGCTGTATGAGTACCATGAGGCTTGACAAAGGCCGGCTTCAACGTCGAGATCTTTTCAAGTGTAGAGTCAGGGTTTACTCCATTTTCCTCCGTGCTTCCTTTGTACGGCAAGATTTCTCCTTTGTATTTGCCATCCACATGAGCTCGATAGGCTTTCTGATGAGCTTCGATAGTATACTGATCCATCTCTTGTCTCGTGACTCCAAACCTAGTAGCTAGACGATCACTGGATGAGCCCATGATCTCTCTAGTATGAAAGTTCTGAATTGCTGGAGCGACGGGAACAAAGTCCGAGAGTTTCAGTCCTCGTAGCAATTTCAAAGCTTCCAATGGTCCTTTCTTCATGGCTTTTGGTGCATTAATTAGTCGCTCTCGAATAGGTTTTGAAAAGCGAATAGGGACGTCAGAGAACGTCTCAACACCTCCTGCCAACACAATATCAGCATGACCCGAAAGGATCTTTTCAGCACCTGAACAGATCGCTTGACTCGAAGAAATACAAGCCTGGGTGACTGTGTGTGCTGGTACGTGCTTCGGAATACCAGCGCCTAGTGCTGCCTCGCGTGCAATATTAGACGTTCCAACTTCCTGGATCACTGTGCCAGCCACTACGTAATCAATAATCTTGGGATCAATGGCTGTCTTATTAATAAGACCCTTAAAGACGTCACGCATCATGTCGTAGGCAATCACGTCCTTGTAGACGGTACCAGACTTGGTAAAGGGAAGACGCACACCATCAACGACCACCACGCGCTTCTCTGCGGTTGAAAACGAGCGGAAAGAACGAGCGTTTAATGTTACGAGAATACGACGACTTGTGAGCATATTGAAGAGATGTTGAAGACACGAAGCAAATTCCAAAGTGAGATCTTATGTCTTTTTTATTCGGAATAAAGAGCTCTGATTGGTTGAAGTAAACTCACGTTGATTACAAAACGGGACCCAACGTGATGAAAGTCTTTTTTATGGGATAAGGTTTTTACCGGTTTTTAACATCTCACTTTTAAACAATTTTTTAGGGACAGCCGACACAAAATTGGTTCTACTGCCAAATAAGCTGCAACTGCGTATGGGCGTTTGCTTGTCTGCTCTGTGATCTTTCTCTTTTTGCTCTCAACGTCAAGCTGCATCGTGTAATCCAACGAGGAGGAACAAGCTCATTCATAACAATATATCGCCCATATGTTTCTTCAGGTGAAGCCTTTCAGGATAAAAACACTACGTGGGCACTGGTGCACAACCACCCGTGATCTTCCAGCACATCGTGGTCTTGTACATTGACAAAAGATTTACTAGCGTTGCCCACATAATGGCAAATGTCAGGTAGATCACCGTGATGATACCCATAACTCGGCTAGACCCGCCCGTGCGCTTTAGTTCCTGCGTCTCAGCTTTCTGACGAGGCAGCAGCGGCAAAAATGCCAATGACAATAACTTCATGCCGTAGCAAATCCAAATCGTGATAGTCACGTCACGCCGCACGATGTACGTGTCGTCCTGAATGTTTTTCAGCCAGACATGGAACTGAGCGTTCACGAGCTTGGCCACGGAACGACCGAATGGCATGGTAAGGTTGGTTGTGGCAGTTAGCACGCCATACAACGCACCTTCGTGCCCAGGTTCAGCCAGCTCTACCACCACATAGGTGGCAATCATGAAGCGAACGCCATCGGGAAGATACTCGATCATCGGCACACCGAGCCAGAACCATTGGTTGCGAACAACGTCCCAAACAGTCAACATGGTCATAAACGCATCGACGGACAGAGCACCACACATGGTGATAATGATAATTGTACGCCAATTCCAGTTGAGACCGTACTTGCCTGTGAGGGCTAGCGTCACGGCATAGAAAATTGTGCCCACAATGGTCATCACACTGTTGTTAAAAGGTGTGGCGTGGACCCAATACAGCTTGATGTTGCTGGAAGACACGATATTGAAGCTATTGAAAACGCCAGAGAAAAACTTGTACGCCACGATCTGGTAGATCGCACGTTGCTGCAGCATGCCCCAGAACAATGCCATGTACTTGACGAACGTCGGCCTCGCAACTACTCGTTCTTCGTGCAGGAGGAACCAAGATACAAAGACCAGAGGGACGCAGACAATGCCTGACATGAGCATAAGCTGCTGGAAAGTAAGCGAGAAATCGAAGCTTCCGGCATACTCTTCCCCATTCATGAAGAAAGCAATAACGGCGGCACCAACTGCAGTGAACGAAGTCTTGACAGCATAGACAGCAGTCTGGACACGGCCACGTTGTTCAATAGGCTCGCGCTGTGCGTATTCGACAACCATAGCATCGGCAGCTACCTCGCAGATCAAATAGCCGAACGACGCTAGCATCATGGAGACTACGTACTTGCCTGCTGAGTTCGGGGCATCTGCGTTAATGCTGGCAATCTGGTCTTCTGTCCAATCTTTTTCATCAACGGCGCGCATTGCAGCGTCTCCGTAATATGGATCAGGGATAGTCATCGCAGCCATGATGAAAAGAATCGTGACGCAGAACACCCAGCCAATAACCATATATGGACGACGACGATAGCCCATGATTGGAAAGCAGTCACTGATCACGCCAAAAAATATCTTGTAGCACCACGGAATCTGTACGAGTACAGTCGCAGATACGAAAATAGTTCCCTCTGCGTTCAGGTATCCCTGGAGCACGGGGTAGATGACACCAGGAATGATACCTGCAAGGAAACCAACACCTGCATACTGAGCCAATAGTCCGATACATTCTTTGGACAGCAGCTTTTGTTGTTTTCCTTCACGGAGTGCTCCATTCTCCATGTCGGGAATAGATTCCTTTGGCGGTGTTTTGTAGCTAGAATATAACGGATCCTCCGTGTTGCGGCGAATACTGGAGATAGCGCTGAGACGCTCCATTCCCGCTGAGTATTTATTGACGTCAGTCATCTTGGTGTTCCACTTAAGGCAAGTGTCCTTCGAAGTAGAACGATTTTAATACGAAGTACACCAAATGGCTGATTTAGTGATTCGTCGTCGACTGGCTAAGGGATCTCCGACGGCGGTCGCTCACATTGCATCGATTTTGCTATCTGACCTGGTTACATAGGTGTGGGGTGGCCCGGCGCATCGCGGATACAAACACAGATACGGCGAGGCAGTTCCTTTTTAATCGACTGTAAGGGGGTGCTGATAGTTAAAAAAACTGCGCTTCATAGGATGATACGAGGGGATACGGATTTACCGGACACGAAGACGATATGGGCACCATACATGTGTTATTACGGGCTCATGCCTCGACAGAATATTGTCTTTAAGATGAGTTATCTAGCATTTTTTACCTCTTACGTGGTCTGAAACAACTACGGTTGCCACTCTTGAATCTAGTCTGACCAGTATGGACATGTGCGAAGAAAGCAATGCTCTTTTAACCAACGATGCAAACGCAGCGATTGTCACAGTGGAATACGGTACGCACCCTTCCGTCCCTCAACTGTCGAAGACAGTCCATTCTGTTGACAAGAAGTTAGAAGATGGCGCGTTAAGAGCAGGACCACCTCCAAAATTGCTGTCCCCTGAGGTCCTGGCCTTGTTGATGCAATACGCTGGTATCGGATTCATCAATGGAGTACTACCAGCAGTCATCTACCCCGTGCTGCAAGGATACCTCAATGCTGAAGGAACTATTATCGTGTCTGCAACCGTGTTGCTGCAGCTACCGTGGTCCTACAAAGTGTTTCTAGGAGTCCTGAGTGATTGCTTTCCAATTGTAGGCTTTCGTCGACGACCCTACATGTTGATTGGGTGGCTGCTCTGCTGTTGCATGCTTTTCATGATGGCGACTCTTCCCGACACAGCTCCGTACTATGGCGACCCAAGCATGCACTTCACGAGCCCCGACGAATGGACGGAGACGCAACGCAAGAGCATTAATCCCAATGCACCTGACGCTGCGGGCAAATACGTGATCCCAATGATGATGGTCGCCTTCGGATATTTGCTAGTAGAGGTTCCGGCTGACGCTGTCACTATCGAGTACTCACAGCGGGAGCCAGTCAACGCGCGTGGTCATCTGCAATCGTGGATCCACAGTCTTCGCATGGGGTTCAGCGCTTTAGGAGCCCTCGTCGTTGCAGTTGCGTTTAACGGTGTCGAGTACGGTGGCTCTTTTGACTTCTCGCTCACTTTCCCGCGGTTAATGTTTTTCATGGGCTGTGTCTGCCTTCCTCTGGGACCTGCTGCTTGGTTTCTTGTTTACGAGAGTCAAGTTGACCCACCCAAGTTTCGCGTGTACATGGCTCAATTTTGGAAAGTCTTACAAAAGCGAGCTGTGTACCAAGTCGCTGCCTACAAATTCTTCTCAGGTGTGTGCAACAACTTCAATATTGTTTCTTCAAGTAACATGAAGTTGTACTGGGTCCACGCCACACCATTCAATGCGAGTATGATGGCTATCGTAGGGACCTTTACCTACGCTGGCACACTGGCTGTTATGGCACAGCGCGGACTACGCTGGAATTGGCACATTGCTATCGCCACAACTGTCATCTTTGGTGTTGCCACTGATTGTTTAATGACAATGATGGTCACATGGGACATCATTCGCAGCCAATGGTTCTGGCTTGGAGTTCCAATCATCGGTGAAGTTCCGCATGCTGTGCGTTTTATTGTGAGCAACTACATCGTAGTGGAGCTTGTTCAAGAGGGCACTGAAGGTGCACTTTATGGGTTGTTAACAACGACTAACCACGTCGCCGCCCCTTTCGGCCGCACTACTGCCAAGATCATCAATGCACGTTTCCATGTTTGGAAGAACGACATCATTGCCGACACGTACGAGACGCGTCGAGATGTGACTTTTACAATTTGGCTTTGCTATGGCATGAAGTTCGTCTCGCTGATTTTTTTACCGTTGCTTCCAAACCAAAGAGATACAACGCAAGCTCTTTGTCGTCAAGGGGAAGTGAGCAAATGTAAGGGTATGTGGATGGTAGTAATCCTATTAGTTGCGTTGGTGTGGTTTACTGTCGTAAACGTGTTGAGCATGAACCCAGCGACAAAATGTTGGACGATCACAGGAGGCTGTGAGTCCAAATTTTTTTAGTGGACACCATTCTTTTCTAAATGACTCGGTTCAAAATTAAGTACATTTCCAACCAATGAAGTATCTCGAATCGTGTGGTTATGCTGCGTACTCTTCGGGCACGTTGGGTGCATGGCTCAGCGTCGCTATTACAAGGCTCCAACATTCCCAGTAGTAAGCTAAGCTCATTTCAAGACGACGATGACAAAGGTCTAGTTCGACTGGCAAAGCTGATGGCTCAACAAGGTCTCTGTTCTCGTCGTGAAGCTGATGCGTACATCCAAGCAGGAGATGTGCTGGTGAATGGCAAACAAGTGCAGGCTAAATGGATTACAGTGCCTAGAGACAGTGATGTTCGTCTAGACTTTCGAGCTCAAAGGCATCAGAATGAAAAGGTGACGCTAATACTGAACAAACCATTGGGCTTTGTGTCGTCCCAGCCTGAGTCGAACAAGACACCAGCTGTTCGACTGCTTACCTTTGAAAATGAGTGCCAAGTCCTTAGCCGTGTCAAGCCTCGACAGAATGCGGAACCTCTGAGTTTGCAGAAAATGGCGGTATGTGGTCGTCTGGACGTCAACTCGTCGGGGTTGCTGCTCTTTACGCAAGATGGAAAAGTGGCCAAGAAGCTGTTGGACCCCAAGGGTGGGATCGAGAAGGAATATCTCGTGCGTGTAGACCTCAATCTGGATCCAGTAACAGGTGAGATTCGTAAGAAGGTGGAGATGCTGCGGGCTGGTGTGACATCTGAGGAAGGTATCACATACCGAGCCAAGTCGGTGGAAGTGCTGAACGCGAATCAGTTGCGAGTGATTCTTACGGAAGGAAAAAATAGACACCTTCGTCGCATGTGCGAACATGTCGGACTGGGTGTGGTGGCTCTTAAGCGTGTTCGGATTGGAAGTGTGAAGCTAGGGTCATTGCCTGTTGGGCAATGGAGATACTGGCAACCAACTGACAGAATTTAGAATGAAATCCAAAGAGCGTCTGATCTCTGCAGACCGATAATTGTCGGTCGCGTTAGCAGCTCGCAGGAAGCGTTGATCTACGCATGAGAGACAAATAAGCTTTCACAGGGCGTTGCTATGCATACATCGCAGTATAACGGATACAAGCACCTAATGCTCTTTTGTGAAGCAATTTCCTTCCTTCGCCAGCAGCGTACGCTTCTTCTGGATACAGAGTGAATATTCGCCAGTTGCGCCGTAGAGTATTCACATTACTTGTCAATGTTGCGTCAACGGCAGATTCTTCGTATTCACCACGCATCTTGAAAGCCACCAATGTCTGCAACCACACGTGATACTATTTGCAATACTTAGCTCTTTAGGGGCACACACACAAGGCCAGCGGTTAAGACGCACGTGTAAGGTTTGACCAACGTATCGTGGCCCAGAGTGAAGCACCTGAGCTACGCCACCATAGGTGCTTACCTTGCCAACAGGAATCAGCAACAAGAAAATGTAGTTAGTCGCGACGCCAGCCTTTTGTTTTGTCGTCGTCTTCGCTGGAGCCTGTGTTTGTTTCGTGCTGCGAATTGACATCTTGCACTAGTGAACTCGATAGTGTGGCAACGTTCTTAAGTGATAAGTGTAGTTCCCTCTTTAGTTGGCGCCGAGAGCGAAAGACTGGCATCACAGCACTAGAATACGCACGGAATACGAGCATCTGAAAGCAGTGGGAAAAGCCTGGCAATCGTTCGAGTTCAATGCGATCGTTCCATTATCTCAAGTAGGAGAGGTGTTTTATAGCCAAGATATACTATTCGCTAGCTCAATGGAACACCCACCTCTTCTCTAGCCTCTTCCTCTCACCTTGCTATCTTGCCACCGAAAGATAGAATCCTAAATCAATCTACCGTCGCTCGACCTGTATAGCAAGATTCACCCACTTCTTCTTAGACGGTCCCTTCTTCTGCTTCTTGTCCTCATCCTCAGCAGTCTCCTCTACCTCGACTTCCGCAACGGACACCACCTTACCAGTAGCATATTCCTCCTCAATCGCATCATCCACGCGGACTTTGACCATGTGCTCGCCCAGGGTCTTAATGGGTGCCGGCAGATCAATTCGGGCTACGCCCACGATGAGGTCGTGCTGCTTCTCCAGCATGTCCGAGATATTCTGAACATTCACCTCGCTATGTAGCTTGACATCTGCCTTGCTGGCCGTATGACGTTTAAACACTACCTCAATATTGCTCAATTGATGAATGATCGCCTCAAGCTCGTGCTCCTTCTCAAGCTGCGTCTCATCCACCGACTCCTTGTCGACCTTGTACTTCTGGAGATTCGCCTCTGTAGCATACACTGCTAGCTTTTCAGGGTACAGATAGTTACGAGCGTAGCCTGCTTTTACAAAAACCTCATCACCACGATATCCGAGGTTGCCCACGTCCTCCTTGAGCACCATACTCACGCGATGTCTGCCAATCACCAGTTTAAAATAAATTAATATAAACATTCCCGATGTAATCGTACAGTTACTTCAAGATGATTAAACTTGATTAAATGTCACGTACGCAAAAGACCGAACGAGAAGCGGCTTAATGCCCTGCTGTCGCTGCAGCACCTTCGTCGTCATTCGCGCCAGCATAGTAAGAGCCTCTGCGATTATGACAACCACAAAAACAGTGTCGATAATAAACCAATTATAATCTTATGTATTGTGTACCACATGAAAATATTCGACATTTAAGAGATAAAATTTAATACAAGGACAGAACTCCGTCCGTTTAGTTCTGGATATGGAATCATCCAATCACCATTATATGTTGTACTTAGTACTACTGTATCACTAATGGAACCGATATTAATATTATAAGGTATTACCGATACCTCAAAGTGTTACTCATATATAATACCTCTTTTTAGAAAGGATCGGGATTAAGAATTCATTAAATGCAACACAGATACCTTCAACCGTGATGTACTTTCGGTGTGATGTTCCAACTGCCGTGTAACCCCGTTACAATTTCTCTTCGTGATGTGAATAAGCATGTCGTAACGGCGCAAAAACCCTATGACAGCTAACAAACTCTCCACTAAATCATCACCTTCCAAAGCTCCTTGCTTACTATTGCTGCTATTGTCCTTGCGTAAAGCACAAATCTTTGCGAGGAAGAACCTTCCGTGGAAAAAGTAGCAGTACCTCCATGACATCGATATCGCTCGAAAGTAGTTCATTGGTTCCTGTCTACGTGCCGATCGAATACCTTGAAGCCATAATCCGCAATAAATTCTGTTGATCAACGTTGCTCAGGCAAGCACGCGTAGTAACTAAAAGCAACGATGCGTCACCTAAATTTTGATGTACTTGGTATCCAAACAAGTGATTCGAAGTAAATGTTTGCATCGTTTCTTTATAATGTTCAACACGTTACATTCCTTTTGGTACCGTTTACCCGCAATTACTTCCCCTCAAACGAGCACTTATATAAAATTCCGTTGGCAGAAGAAGTTCGATTCAACCACATTGTTAGCGTTTCGTCAGATATGTAAATAGCCTTTTCAGAAACGTAGCGCCACGAACTTGCCGAACAAACTCGTGTTATGCTCTTTTTTTTTGCACAAGGAAATGGGCTGTCTGGTAAGAGGTGCCAACGTCGTCGAAAAAGCCGAGGTTGGCGAAACGCACAGACAGGAATGAAAATCCATCTGAAGAACGGAGTGGCTCATTCTAATGTTCCATAGGCTCACCCGGCTGCGTGATTTCGATACCCGTGTATTTCTTTAACCGCGAGCACGACGTGTGCTCCCATGAACGCTGGTTCTATGACTTGTTCATTGAAAGGTCAGTCGTTTTTACCCTTCTCGCCGGTTGAGCAAGCGTAATGAGCCAATTTCCTGGTCGTCGAGGAAAGCATGATACTTGGTGTACAGCTAGAGCTTACACACACGGACGCGTTCTTGGTCCTTGAGGTCCTAGCAGATAGCAGCCTGGTCTGCTGGTCGCTGGTGACGACGATATTATAATAGTTTCTTCGTGTCACCCATGGGCGATGCCATTTAGCAACGATGTAGCAGGTCGACACGGTCGAGAGGAAGGCACTGCTAAAAGATGCTGCAGCGTGAGGGAGATGAAGAGCTCTAGCAGAAACTGGAGCAGGCCCCAGCCTTAAAACGCAATGCATCGGTCCAGTCAGCAAAACCTCATCATTTTTTCAGTGGAAGACGCGTCGAGCGCAAGATTAAACGATACGCCTTAGTCGTCCTCACAGGCGTTTTAACATAATAATCCCTGGGTCCTAGTTAGTGGCTTAGAACAATGACGCAAAGAGTAATGCACGCTGTCGAGTGCAATTGCAAACCGTTCTAGGTGTACACAACTCGCTGCGCATCCACCCCAAGCTACCACGTGCTCCCATCACGCGCTACCAAGTCGAGGATACCGTAGAAAACTTGTAAGCTTCACAGTCTCAACCTTATGTTTTTATATGGACTGTTTGTGGCGAACGCACGTCGTAACGAATTGACAGCCCTGTTCTTTATCATTTTCTTGAATGCAAGAGTCGAATAATATTGAAAATTATAACGTAAAATGGGAAAGCATGGGACGTATATTCATGAGCGCCGGCCAATTGGACTTCCAACCTGTTGTAAAGATCTTGCCCGATGCAGCAACGATGCACTGTGCTGCTAGCGTACATCTCATTGATACCCGATCAATTTGAGTGTTTTCAACATGAGTGCGATGGAGGCCAAACAGGTATCGTGCTCTTACTGTATATAGCAAGTCGTACGCTCCAACTGCTTCGTTATTTGCAACCAGATTAACTTTTAAGGCCACGATCAACGGCAATCGATTGTATGTAGGTACTCAGGAATAAGCAACAACAACGTTTGTGACCCCCTCCACGGTGTCTAGTCTAGCGAGCTTCTATCAGAATATGCGAACTCAGTAGTGCCACCCACCTCTGTCTGCAAAGCAGCGGTCACATTTCCCAAGGAGACTCTCTTGAGACGCGAAGTAATAAGGACACATATGTTCTCGGACCGTCCGTGAAGCAGCAGCTTTAGGCACTCTGCATTGTCAGCACTCCATATTTGTAAGAATGTTTTCATCAGCAAGCTCATGTCCACCATGAGTAAGAAGTACACACCTTAAAAGACGCGCAGCATGGACTAAAGTAGAAACTTACTAATGAGCAAACTTTCGCAGGATCACCCTTAAGAACGTTCGAGCTTGCTCACGTACAAACAGCTGTGATGTCCAACCAGCAAATAAACGGCGCGAGTAATTCAACGTGATTATCTCCTCTTCACTCATACTGCTTCATTCCAATCACCTCTTTCCCGTGCTTTGTTTTATCGCGATCTTCACGGAGAACATCAAGTACCTTCAGCGCGGTAGGAAACGGTATTCGTGGTTATAACGAATAAACAACAAAAGATCGTGATGGCTGCCATTGAGTCTCTGTTCATGGTACCACCGATTGCAGCCTTCGTCCAGGTTCGCGAAATGGTTTGCCACTCTCGAACGAGTAGAAAGATGCCACCAGAACCACATCTCGTCGCGATGGCCAATAAGGTCTACGATGGCCTTTGTGCCAATGACTCTGCAATCTCGACGTCCGATAACAGCTGTCACAACAGCAACTCATGCACGTGCTAGTCGAAGAAGCAACAGCGACATAAGGGTTCGCACCGTTGCCAAGCTGATGCGTTTCGTGACCGACACTCTGTGGTTTTGTATCTCGGCTGTACAGTTCCTTTCGCTTTCTGTGCTAGTTGTAACTCATATGTGTACGGCCGGCAAATTAGCGACCGAAAGGTGCCACCTGTGCGATTCCACAACCATCGACTAAGAAAAGGTAACTTGTCATGCTAGTCCTACTCACTTGCTTCTTTAAAAGTGCAAGCATAGGCGGGTGGTCACGATTCGAGCGTAGTTAAGTTGATAAGGCACGGCATCAAAGCGACCTCAGCAATTTTTAATGTCAGCGATATCAATGTCCAAGTTCCAGATACTTCGTCAAACTCACGTTGAATCTCGTTGGACCCCTTGGTAGCAGGAAACGTTAGTACTGCATCGCATGAGCGGTATCGAGGTCGCCACATTTCTAGCGTCGGTATTCTGTTAGCAAATGCAAGTGAAGCCATTGTCATCAGTGCTGGCCTCTGTTTCCCGCAGAAGATCTAGCATTAAGCCTGATGGACAATCGTCATCCTACTGACATTTAATGCTTGCCATGTGGTCAACATTCGTTATGCGGAGTTCATTGGTGGCAGACTCCTGGCAATAGAATACAGAGGAGATGATAGCTGGTGAAAGTGTTGTCGATTCGAATCTTTGGCTGCATCGTGATTATGGTGAGAAATTCCACCTTGCTAATACACAGCCATCAGTTACGTATCTACATATTATAGTGGCCTGGTAGTATCTATTTATATGGGTCAGAGCTGTCAGCTCCTGTTGACAGCTCGTGACTGCAGCATTTACACATAGAAATAGTAGAAAAGGACAAATATCTCAGAGGGACAATGAGCAACAATTACATTCTACCCTTATCTCTCGTAATGCTGCTTCTCTGGCAGTTACTGCTCGTGGATCTCTCCTACTGCTCACGGCTATGGCTGAGGTTATAGCGACTACGATCCCATCATCTTTGGTGCATTTGTCTATGGCCACAATCATCTCAAAACGGCCGCTACAAATTCTCTCAGACTTCGATCGCATTTGGCTCACTGGGTGGCCCACCTCAACCAATCAGCTTCCCAAATTATGGCGTCGCCATCTTCCTTATCAGCCAGGGGAAATTAGGACTGTTATGAAAACGGGTGTATGTGCAGAGAGTCATCATCGTGTTCGTACGTGGATCAAGTAGGGGCGAGGTAGATTCATCCGTCCCAATAGCGTTGCCATACCTCGTCTAGTCTGTTTAATTTAAACCAGGCAAGAATCTGCGATTTCTCAATCCTGTCGCAATCCGCATCCTCAACAACTGCAGACGGCAGCCATGGGTGATCAGAATATAACATTTTAACGGATTCGCTGGGACTGCAGCCATTAATGTTATGGGGATAGCCAGCTAGCCAGGAATACGAGGTATCGTAGCCGTAGTCGTCCAGACCCATAGCTTCAAGCCAGTGCTTAAGCAGCGTCTCCTCTTCTGCTGACGGCTGTTGACAACTACACATTGGATTCTTCGTTTGATTAGGTGCAACTGTTACCAACAACAAAGAGAAGTTAGAGCAACGACGTGTGATAAATGACGATGTTTGATACTACATTAGGCATCAAGCTTTCCAAAATAAAATAACGCAAATACAATCACATACTCGGATTAGTCTGATGGCAACTTCCTTTAATGGTGTCCACTTTCGTAATGCTCGAAAGCTCTAGCGTATTCGTCCACGACTGCTCAAAGATCACCACTTGATATGGCGAGGGCGTGCAGGATGCCAGCGTCACGTTAGAGCACTTGCCTTCCGACATCAAGACATTGCAGCCGTTGATGTCGAGCATGTAGTTGATGCCAGCCACCACTTGCGCTTTTACTGAAATCACGTCGGACCAGCACACGCGCATGCTACCCACCGACTCGGAAAAGCTCGTGCTTCTAAGTGCGGCTGTCAATTTGTCCGTATATGCGGGTACCAAGGGGACCAGATCATATGCGCCATCTATATCGTCCGCAGCACTATGCGTCGCGGCGAGCGCAGTGAACGTCAGAAGAGCAAAAGCTACACGCATCTAATGTAGATTGAGTGGTAAGTGGGCAGTTTGAAAATGACTGAGTGAGATGTTCCTCACTTTCAAAGATGAAGCGGAATAAACATGGGTTCAGCAAAGACTTCTTTTGTTTAGTCACGCCACCGAATTCGTAAGAACATCTCACTTATCAGGATATAGCCATAATCAAATGCGGATATGTTTAATTGGGTCAAAATTCAACGAGCTTTCAAGAAAAAAAAAAAAAAATGTCTTGCTTACATTTGGCCCATCGACTTTTCAATACATGTATGTTTGTTTGGTAGTGATCATGCCATAGATGGAGAGCTTTCTTCAATTCGGGGAGTTCGGTCGGGTATTCGGCAGGGCTGTCCTCTCGCTCCCCTTCTTTTTCTGGTGGTAGTAGAGGTATTGGCAGTTGCAATACAAACGTCGCCACAACTTCAGGGGCTCACACTTCAGGGAGCACATACACCCAGTCACATCTTTTCGGGGTTTGTCGACGACTCCACATTATTTCTTCAAAAAGCAAGTTTACTACGACCGGCTATGGAAATTATTACTGAGTTTGGACGGCTATCGGGGTTGCAAGTGCAACCGACTAAAAGCCAAATCATATTTTTAAATACGGCTATCCATCAACTCACGTACCAAGGAATTGCAGTGGTTGCTCCGTCAACAACTACGAGATATCTCGGATATCAAGTGGGGACAGGAAAGTTGCGAAATATTAATTGGGCTCTCCGCATCAAAAATACACAGCGCCGCCTCCTCACTGCAACGCGAGTATCGACGACTCTCGAGCACCGTGTCCTAATACTCAACACGATTGTTCTCCCCGGGATTTTGTTTACAGCAGCAGTTTTCGAGCCCCCCGGCTGGGCGCTAAAACAATTGGATCACCTCTATAAACAATTTCTCTGGAAATCGTCCAACAAGATCGAACCTGGGAGACACAAAATCGCTCCAGGCCTACTCTACACTCCCCGGAAGGCAGGAGGAATTGGCCTAGTGTCCGTCCCAATTGCTATTAAAACACAGCGAGTGAAACACGCGCTTCTGGCACTTACTCGGCCGGAGGATATGTATCTCACAGCGTGGGTGTCCTGGAACACGCATGGGGCACGTAACACGAGCATCAGCCCGCATCGACCGAGCGTAAAACACATCGTATCGCCGTCGTTCGAGCGTTATCCCGATGTGATCCATGAACTCGGCTGCACATTACAGCCAGACATCGCGCAAACGGCGGTAATCCTAGCACGAGTACAAGAACATCTACCGAACCTTCGGTCATCATCGACCAGTTGGTGGGAGGAAAATGACTGGATTTTGCACCTCTCCGAGCCCCTTCCATGGCGGCCTCAAGGGGATGAGATTTGGCCTCAGGAGATAAACGATTTTTGGCAGACTTTTCAGTGGAGTGGTAATCCTTGGATTCTCTCACCGCAGGCGCTCGAGCTGTCCCGATCCAAATATAACAGAATTCGTGATGTATCCCTCGAACAACTCCACATCCAGCGGACAGGCCCCCAAGAATACGTCTTCAGCGGCATTGGCACGGATGTCCATGACCCCCGCCATTCGCATGCGAAACTTCGAGAATGGGCGATCATAATTTTACTTTCGTCGCCGCCACTAGACGTGGGAAATCCGGTAGGGTGCCCAAGCCCATTGCGGCTAAGGCAACAGCTACCATTCACGCAAGCCATCTCATGGGTGCTGATCGGGCCAGGCAAGGTTCGAGGCGTTTCACTCTCTGATGAATCTGATCGCCCTCAGAGTTGGGAGCTCACTCAATGCCACGATGGCATAACTTGGGTTTTCGACGGCGCTCCGCCGCTAGTAAAAGGGAAATCGCAGGAACTCACCCAAAAAGCGGAGAGCAAGCTCAGCCGACATGGGGTTGTCTTTTTTTCCAACCCACAGATCCACCACTATCCGTGGTCCGCACCGCCTACGGTTCCCAACCATCGACTATTCACTTTTTTGAAAAAACAAGCTTTTCAGGCGACAAAGCGCGGTCTCGCAGCACCGCTGAAGCAGGTCATCGATCGGCTAGCCACCAAGAGCCAGAATACGCGGTGGCAATGCACAGCTTTAAATGTCACGCCGGCTCAGCTATGGGATCACGGCCATGCGGTAACGGAATACCAGCTATGGACACGATATCGACACGCTACCGGACAGCTAAACTTTTGGTACCAAAACCGACCCCCGGACGGATCATGCACATATTTGGAATGTGTAGGCCAAAAGGAAACCCAGGAGCATCTCTTTTGGGGATGTCCCCGCGCTCAGGCAATCTGGGCCCGGCTTATCAGTCATTGGGAGAGTACACCTCACCATCCTACCCACCTCCTGGATTGGCTCGAACACTGCGCAAACTGTAGCGTACCACGCATCTCGCCGCAGGTCACAGCAAAGCTGTTAGCCCGGTACCCGGAAGACATTGATCTATTCGCCACAGCCTGGAGGACGATTTGGGAAGTCGCAGTGACCGTCATTATCACAATGCTCTGGCAACTTCGCGTGGATAGGATTTTTAACAATGCGCTTATTCCGATACAAGCCAGTGAAACTTTGATCTGGAATCGGATTCAGCTCCAACTGAGGGCGCTCATCAAACGTCTCCATTGCAGGGCGGCCACAGCCGTCCGTGGAGCCCAACTATCTGCATGTTACGACATATTTATATCAGAACCGAGAGGGCAGTCCGGCGTTCATAGACGTGCTGCCAGCCGCAGGCAATTCCTGGACCCTCCAGCGTTGCTAGTGTGGTTAACTACCTACCAGAGATCTTGCACTAATCAGTAAATAGACAATCTGTTCTCTCTCTCTTTCTCTAGTGATCATGCCATAGATCAGGCTAGTACCTTCGTACCTGGTTCTCGGACCAGATTAGTACGCTCTTTGCGCCTAAGTGGTGGGAATGAATCCGGGTTCAGTATAGCCGTATTTTGTATACTCGCGTGGCCGCTCAAATCTCATTAGGTATCACGTAAAGAAAGGGAACTGTGAACGAGGAAGTAAATGGAAAAGTAAATTAACTTATAAAGCCCCTACAAATGTATTGTGATATCTAGTAAAGAGGGAACTCCGGAACGAGGATGGACATGGAAAAGTAAATTAGCTCTTCCTGTTTAATCAATTTATGCTTGGAAGAAGCATTTTAGAAAGTTCTTCTGTAGTTTTTTTATTTCTGAGCCCCAACAGCTGCCTGTGACTGAATATTAAACTAATTTTACCACTTGCGAAGTTAATACAGTACTACAGTATAATAACTTTGTCGGGCTAGACCTCCTATTCAAATCATTTTTGCATATCACGCAATTCATGATTCAGATTTGTCTCCCCAGGGCTGATTTGTGATTCAGATTCATGATATTCAGATTCATGATTTATGAATCAAGTCAACTAAATAATACATTAATAAAAAACTAATTAAGAAAGACGAGCTCGTATTATTGAGGCATTTATGTGCCTGAAATTTATTGCAGAAAATAAGGCTACCTTCAGATGGACTAATCCTTATAAATGGTTTTCAATTAAATCTATTGTCATCATTAATTTTTGTTGAGTCAAAAAGTGGTGATCAAAAGACTGTCAATAAATTATATGAAATTTGAAACATGACGCGTGATAGAGATTCATGATTCATAAAGCAGATTTATGAATCATGAATCTAGATAGGAGGCCTAGTTAGGGCTCAGAAAAAAACCTACAACAGAACTTTCTAGATTGCCTCCTCTCCAGCATTAATTGATAGATTGATTAATACTTGAGAGGAGGCAATCTAGAAAGTTCTGTTGTAGGGTTTAAGATAGTTTTTACTTTCTCGCTCCACATTTCCCTCTGTATTTAATGTAATTGAGGTTTAATTACAAAGGGTCGAGGAAGTCAATAAAAAAAGTATAAACTTTATAGAACCCCAACAAGTGTATTGTGATATCAGATACAGAGGGTACTCGGGAACGAGGAAGTAAATGAAACGGTAAATTAGCTCTTATACACACCCTATAAATGTTCATAGCCAAATTGTAACGGGGTTACACGACGGTTGGTGTAAGAAATGGGCACTCATGCGTAACGATTAAAGTAATGACTGACGACTTAGCAAGGTGTAAGGCGATTAGTTCAGTGATAGTTCGAACGTGATCGATGGATAGGCGATTGAGTGGCCAAGAGCGTGAATGGCTAATACTTCGGTCCCGTAGAACTTCCGGATCGCAAGCTTATGCTACCTTGCGTCGGGCATAGGATACTGGATTGGTGAAGGAGCTTGCATCGGCGCAGCTGGCGGCGCTTGATGCTGTGGCATAGGCTGGTACGGTGGCAATGGAGGAGGCGGTGGTGGAAGTTGCTGTGCGCGCTGCGGCGCACGTTGCTGTTACCTTGGCCTGGAGCCATCGATATGATCCATACTCGGACGGGGAACTTGGTGGATTCGCAAGTCTGACCATCCTAGCGCGTCACGATGCAGCTTACCCGCGAGGTCTGCGCCAAGCATCGAGCTGAACATCTCGCTTTCGCCAGCGCAACGCATACGTTCGTCTTGGTCCATCCTGGCCTGGGACAGCTCTATCTTTTTTCATGCGTTCGTCCATCCCACTTAGCATCTCGAGAACCTTCTGCGTCGCGTCGGTCTACGCGCTTCTTGCGTGAGCGTGCGGAGGGATGACCACGGCAGGCTCCGACGCCACCCTTTCGTGACTGGTTGTCGACGGTGCCTGTGCCGTATTGGTATCATCGGTTGCCTCTCGTTGGGCTCATTATCTGTTCGATAGCGTTGTTACTAGTTGTAGGGAGGGAGTTGATGGCGGTGTGATAAAAGGATTCTGACATTGCTTTTTTGTTATTCTTTCTACTATAAAGGACTAGCTGTTCTTGTTCTTCATCATCTCTATCCACTCAGTGTACGTCGGACTTGGGTCCGATATTTCGACTGGGGTAAAACCTTTTGGGGACAAGGAGACATGGCACAAGAGCCGTGTAGATTTCTGTGGACCAAAAATGTCAAGACTAATGTCCTTCGCCAGTATTTGTCCGGTACAGCGGAACGCTATTTTAGCAAGCAGGCCGACACATGGTGGGCCGTGCTACCGACTCTGCAGTATTTAATGCAGCGTATGCTTGACACATTCAAGACGACTATCACTGCAGCTCAAGCGATGAAATTTTTCATGATGAAGAAGGATGGCAAGCGGTCCTGGCCGGAGCACTACCTCTTCCTTGTTACAGTCAGAGATGCGACTGGTGGCGCTGAGTAGCAGGTACTCGATAACATCGTGAGGTATGTATTGACCGAGCTATCTGCGATACTGATGGCGAAGTACGAGACGCATTGTGTCCACTATCTAGTGCACACCGAAGAGCTCGCACATTTCGCGCAAGCAATCGAGATGGAAGCCCGACCTGGACGCTCTTTTGGAAAGGAGGTCATCGCGTACGTGGATGATTTTACGTCGCGCAAGTAGACGCACACCTGTTATTGATGTGGAAAGACAGGATACGTCAAAGCCTACTATAGCAGCAAGAAGACTGGCGACACGAACGGCGTCCGTCGCGGCCTTAGCGGCGGCAACATTATGCTCGCAATAGGCGAAGGCGCCAGCAAAAGGGTTCGCGTCGTGCCAAGTACTGGCGATTAACGAAAACAGCGAAGAAAAAAGGCGACGACTGGATTCTTGACAGTGAGTCTAGCCGCACCTAGTCAACAACGCGTCTCTCCTACAGGATGTGCGAGACTGTAAGCACGAGTTCCACCTGGCAGACGGCGAGGTAATCAAGTTCTTACGCGTCGGTTTCGTAGGCTGACTGTGATAGCGAAGGGGCATGAGCATGATGTGACTGACTGAGGTTTACCTCGCGACTGAGCTATCGCAAAATATAATGTCGTACATTAAGCTCGAGCGCAAGGGGTTCGGTCTTGTCTACGACGGCGCGACGCGTGCACTGGCAAGACGCAGCAATGGCGAAGTCGTGTTTGACATTAAGATTGATAATAATGTGCTATATATGTAGAGACAGTGGAACCATTACGCGTCCCACGGACGCCAAGCGACGTGTTGTGGCGATCTTAACTTAAAAGTCGACAGAACATTTGGCCACGGATGCGCAAAGCGGCTCGCTCTACCATTTTTACAGCGTTTAGGTCATTTGGCTTACGACACGGTCGAGCGCATGGAAAGGGATGCAGAGGCTGGTCTCGTACTCACGGATCGTGCTAGGCCGACGTGCATTCTGGGTGCCCAAGGAAAACAAACGAAGAACACACAGTCGCGCAAGAACATGGACGCCAACTCGCCGATTGAACGCATTGGCGGCGTCATCTGTTTCGGCCTTAAAGGCTCGATGACACCAAAGGACCGGCTTGGGAACCGGTACCTCGTTAATTTTGTGGACCATAAGTCCAACTACTGCCGCGTTTTCTTCGTTCCAACAAACTATAAAGCCGCAAAAAAGTTCGAACACTTTTTGGCGTTCTTCGGACGTCAGTTTGACTGCCGCATCCACGTGCTACGGACGTACGGCTGTGACGAATACGCGAGCGTCGACCTCTTATGCAAGTCGAATGGCGTCACACGACAGGTCAGCGAAGCGCGCAACCAGGCGTCAAACGGCAAAGCCGAGCGTTCGACGACTGGTTGCGCGCTTCGCCGAGCGTATGCATCGAGCGGTGTTAAGCATGGCGTGGTCGATGATCTTCCCTAATTGACTGCTTGTATCTTTCTGGGGTGATGCAGTTGAGTAGGCAGCCTACTTTGCAACCGCAGCCAGACGAGCTCAAATGCAAAGAGCGCGTCACCATTAGAGATGCTGACAAAGCACGCACCTGATTTTCAAGACATCGTAGCCTTCGGCTCTGTCTACCGCGATCCGTGCAATAATTTTCTGGCAAAGCGATCGCAAGTAGGCATCACCATCGGACGCAGCGATAAAAGTAAGGGCTACAGAGTGCTCCTTTACAAGGGAGAACAAAGGTTCGGGTACGTAGCACGTGAAGGACATTGAGACGCTCAGAGATGCGCAGAACAGCCAGTTGCATAGCGTGCTCGAATACGAGGACTAAGCAGCTGTGCCAGAGACGGCGAGCATGAAGTCATCAGACGCAGTTCCGGCTTTGACGATTCGAAGCAGAAAAAAATGAAGTCATGGACGCGTGCCGCACACAGAACGCGCAGTGCGACGAAGTGTGGCGAAGCGAAAGAGCGAATTTGGCAAAGTGTGATCGCATATTTTCGGATAAGTCCGAAATGGCCAATTTTGATGAATCACGATCTCGCAGAAAGGTTTCGAGACGATGGCAAATGGAATAGAAAACAGTGAATGGTGGAGTTTGCAGTTCTATGTGGAGTTAACTATGGCCTAGAAACTACGAAATTGCGATCTCCGGTATTTTTCGATGGCGATCCGCGTGAACGCGATCGCTAAGAAGGAGGATTGGTAAATTCAAGTATGTGGAAGACGGTCTGGTGTGGATCACGTCGCTATGGAAGACTGGAATGAGGTGGACATGACATGTCATATAGATGTACCATTTTACACGATCCGAGAAACAGTGAAGAGGACAAGTCGTGATTCAGCGGACCGCGATCCGATACTAAAATAAGTACCGCGATCCGATACAAAAATGGTATTAGATCCAAGCGAGGTAGCGATCCAGATCGCGGCGATATTGGAGTGGACCATATTACAAGATCTTATTTTTCCGAAAGGGTGATACGTGGCAATAGATCCTAAGCTACAGATAGGCAAGATCATAGGTTTGGTAGTTGATTGGTTAACATTAAACAGAGTTCAATTTGCTTCTAAGTACACGTGTCGACTTCTTTATTCCGGGCAGTATCTTTGGCCTCCCGACGCCGAGAATATCGACTACAAGTGCACCCTGGATTGTTTTGGCCAGGTGAAGGAATATCTCAACACAACAACTCAACTGCGATCGGACGCAGAAATAACAAGTAAGGGTAAGGCAAGCAAGTGCAGGACGGATCAAAGTGGTCAGAAGGTTCTGCTCAAGTGGTCAGAAGATTCAAGCTTTGCCTTATTGGATCATTGGGATCTATTAGTACGATCAACAAACAAGTACTCGGTCGACCTTGTGAAGATTTCCACAAGATCACCAAAACTCCCTATCCCTAACCCGATTAGGATCAACATCGACTCAAGTCCACCAAGAAGAGAGCAACCCGCCCTACCGACGGGTTCACAAGGTGAGGAAGGATTTATATACAGAATTGGGGTACCCCCTCCGTTATTCGGTCGTCCGGGCACCAGTAGAGAGTTGGAGTCGCATCAGCAATTTTGCGAATCCCACTCCACCACAATGGTGCGCGTTCCTGGATCTTCTGGTGACTCGGGATTTCATCGTGAGTCCCTGAGAGAAAACAGAACCTGGGATTGAAGCGTCAGCGGCAAAGGGATCACCGCAGACGTGTGAAGAAAAAAGATCCCCGGATCATCAGCGTTTTGGGAGGGGCGCAGATGAAAGAAAACCAAAGAGGAAGATCAAGAAATTGAGCTGGAAGAAAAACCTCTACCCCCTCCCCAGATCCTTTCGAGGACCCCTGCGGATCGCGTTGCAAAGCGTGATCCGCTGGATAAAAATCCTTCGATTATAACCGAGGGAATTTATCCAAAACCACTTCGAATTCGAATTCGAAGAAGAAGAATTCGAAGCCATCTCGAGTGAAGTTGAAGGCGCCTGAATCGGATCATGATGATGCCGACATGAAGCCGGCGCATGAGAAAGAAAAGACGGAAGGGTGGCAACTGGATCAGCTGGAATGGTGTTTTCATTGGAAGGCGCTTAAAGATCTGTTGTCAAGCGATCCCATTCGAAAGATTTTGAAACCGAAGTTGATTGGATCGCTACGAGGACCAAATTCAGCCCTCATTCCGACACCAAATCAGTTGGAAGCGATCCGTCGACTTATGGAGTTGCTCCAAAACGCTGGATTTACCGCTGTAGCTTTTGACGCAGAGGTGCTGTTGGAATGCGATCATGATCGGGTGATCCAAGCAGGGCGATCTCTTTTTTAGAAGCTAGTTTCGCTTACCAGAGAGCTCGATCCGGTGGATCAGGCGATATAGCCGATCGTAGATATTCCAAAAGGATATCATACTGGATCTTCGCAATATATGTCAGCGGAATCCGAATGGGAGTCGGATGACTCGATTAATATGCAGCGAATGTCACTTAAACCGGCTGGTGCAGCGCATATCCGCGAACGACTGGCACCGATTAAGGCCGGACCACAATCGAAGACGGCATTCATAGCTGAAGACGTGAATGTGGCGGGATCAGGTCAACTGCGATCCTACTTCGAAGCTGCTATGAGAAAGTACGAGCAGGATCAAGCTCGCCATATCGCCAGTCGATTCGCGATCCCCACAAACACCCCAAAAGTTTGCATTTCGGATGTGGATATGGAATCGGTCGGATCGCGCCAATCGCGATCCAGTAATTACGACCCAGATGATTTGGGGCTGAAGGATATAAGACGATCACAAGTGGAAATTGCAGGCACTGTACCTAATGGTGTACTTGTCACGCAGCGAATTCGAATGTCTGCGATCGCAGATCTCAAAGAATCCACAGGACGGGACAAGGATGAAGATCGAGCGAGAAGTTGGGTTAACAAGGTCAAGTCGGCGTTCTTACGCGACCAAGCCCCGGATGATGAAAAATGTCTAGTATTTGGTGATTTACCCACGGGGCCGGCACGAAATTGGTATTGCCAGTTAAGTCGATCCACTCGGAATTCATGGAAGTCGTTGTTGGAAACCTTCATTATCCAGTATTGTGGATATGGTATGTCTGTCGGGAGACAATATTATCATGCGAAAAAGCGATCCGATGAAACGCCGTTGGAATATTCGTATCGGCTGAATGTAGCCGCGATACGATCAAAAATGTCCATTTGGAAGGATTCGCTTTCAATTCGCCGAGAACATGTGGAGCATTTCATTGGTACACTTGATGATCGCGATCTGGCTAATCAGTTGACGTTGCTACGCCTTGGAGACGCCGATGATATGGAGGAAACTCTGCGAACAAATCAATGTATGTGAGAAAGACAGTATCAAAGTTCAATGGGGTCAAGCAAATTTCGTCAGCGATCGGCGTCGGCTTCCACTCCGGCACCCTCGAAACCAACTCGCGCCGTGAGAGTGATTCGTCTGGAGGGCAGTAGCAGTGAGTCAGACTCGGATATTAGTGGATCAGACGCAGAAACAGATCGACGTAACCTTTGTGTGGCTACAGTACCGGATCGCTTGAAGAAATTTAGTGATCAACGTGCGGGATCGGACCATTTGGATCAAGATCGCGGTCCAGATCGCGTGGTGAATCAGAAGGCTTGTACCCATTGTGGGTCGAAGAAACATGATGATCGTGGATGCTGGAAAAGACTAACGTGTCAAAAGTGTGGTCGTAAGAGAGATCCTCCAGACAAATGTTTCTACATCTGTGCTGTTTGCGGGGATATCCATGAGAGTGGAAAGTGGCGGATGGAAGAATTCTACAACATGATACGCAAGTGGTATGTCCCAACCAAGCATGCTGGAATGCTTCCGTCGAAGGCTGAAGAAATGTTAAACTAGGACGCTCGCCAGGTTGGAATCTGGTGCGCGCCGAGCGTTCTAGGCTCTGCATTTATGCATTTGTGGAAAGAAGATCGACAGATCAGGGCGTTAACACTCAGATCGAACCGAATGATACATGTGAAGATTCAAAAATTCTGCGTTCAATATCAAGCGTCGTAAGAGTTGATGAATATGCCCGATCGCCTGCGAAAATGGAGCTCGACTTAGCACCAGGTGAATCACGGGGTTATTGGAAATATCATACCCCAGGAAAATAGTTCAAGCAAGCCAAGGCAACGGGCAAGATCAACAATGAAAAGGCGATCATGTTATTTGATTCTGGAGCCGAAGTCTCAATCGTCGACACCACCTTTGCTCGTAAGGTAGGATGTGTCATTGACGAGAGTCAGAAGAAAGAATGTGTTGGGATTGGTGAGAACACATATCTGACGAATGGTCGTACAAGAATCAAGATTACATTGAATGGATCGCTAGTCTATTATTTCGATTCTTGGGTAGGTGATCAAGTAGCGTGGCTAGACTCGTCACTATCGGTCTCAGAGTCTGCTCCAAACATTCCCAAGAACTCGTCTGAGTACGCCGTTCGAGCCTTCTTTTTCCTTGACGACCGAGAAGCTGCGTGGGAGGTACGAGGTGATGGGGACTTTGAGGATCGAGCGGGAGTCTTGAACTTGGCCTTATTCGATAGGTCTATGACCTCTGGGCCGACCTCTGCAGTAGAGGATATGGGGCCGGAGCGACGACTGGAAGCCCGCGACATGGCCATTGCGGCGAACATCGAGTCGTCACTCCTCGGCCACAGATGACCCCGGGGTATGATTGGCTTTCCGCTTCTTCGGCTTAAGGGGCGACCGAACCTTGTCTGAAGGCGAACGTGACCTTTTCTTCGTTCTGGGACTTCGGGTCTGGGTCGTAGCTGGAATCGATTGTGCCGCCGTTCCTCGAGCAACCGTTAGCTGCTTCTGCAGCTGGTCATTTTCCCGGAGGAGGGTCTTCACGCGACTCTTGTAGTTGGCGACCTCCTTCTGGAGTACCAACACTTGTTTTGACAGTGCTTGAGGACTGCGAAGTGCGTTTAACTTGGACTCCAGCGACCTAATCTCGGCCGAAGAACTTTTGACAGCCTCGTTGTACTGGTCCTTCCAGTACTTGATCTGGAATCGAGACTCTTCCACTTCCTGAGAATTGTCCACCCATTGGGCGAGTGCATCCCAGTACTCGGCGATGGCCAACTGGTCCACTTCATGCTCGTGGACCAGATTACGGACCCAATACTGTATCCGGGGCGCATTGGTCACCTCGAATTCCATGAGGTCGTCTACGCGACGCTGTAATTCCGCGGTCTGGCGATGTTCCATCTGGTAGGCCCGTTGGAGGACCCTGTGTTCCTCAGCGAGGGTCTCCATGGACTGGGCCCGTTCCACCGCGACACGTACAACTTCCCAAGCTTGAGAGACCTCCAGATAATTGGGGGCTCCCCAATAAGGTCCACGGTCGGGGCGACCTCGTCAGGGTCAGGTCCAGGAAGCTCGGGAAGAGGCCAACGGTCAGGTGTTTGGAACCCGGTGGAAAGATTACGAGAAGTCACTAACGGATACAAGACTTGTGAGTTGATAAACGCAACCACCCAAACGACGTATGATCACTTACTGCTTATTCGAAGAGATTGGACAAGGGTGCACGTGGTCTTACCGCAGTTCGGAAGACCAGCGCGCAGGGGACAGCTGTGGTAAAGTTCTAGGGGAAATTAGAGTTTAAGGGGAATGGGAACAGAGAGCAAGAAAATTTCTGGTCACTCCTCCGAGGGAGTGACCACGACCCGGCCTCGCAGATCTACAACCTCACACCAGCCCCCGCCTCATTATGAATATAAGGACCCAGACGTGCAGAGCCAGCACAGGCCCCAGGAAACAGTTTCCAGGGTACCAGGGTACCGGGGCACCGGAGTACCGGCACCGGGGTACCGGGGCCCAATGTCCGAGGGTGCAGAATCGGTACACGGAATATCGAAGATTACAGAAAGTACAAGTACCAAGGAGCCAATTCTTCCTCCAAGAGTCGACACGTGGCACTACCCAGATCAAAGGGTTAGGGTTAGGCAAGAAAAGCATACATAGTATAAGGTAAATAAACACACTCGAATTTGCATTACACGTGGCAGCTCCAAGCGCCCCTTCCAAGCTTCTTCGTCGCTTCACCTCTTCCGGACGGGATACCCTTTGGCCCCCCGACGTCAACGCAAGAGTTTAACATATGCTGACACTTAAAGGACTCAACGTACGAAAAGCACAAGGTAACAAGTCTTAGAAAGACTTGCGATCGTTAACTCAAAATGAGAACGGATTTTATTATGCATTAAGATTTTATAAATAATCCAACTTTAAGTACCTTACACTAGGTTGATTACTATTACAGTAATTATAGGATGCCATCGTCTATTATTTGGATATGGAATCATCCAATCATCAGTGTATGTTGTACTGTATCACTTATGGAACTGATACCGATAGTATAAGGTATTACCGATATTATATAATATCATCATCTATAATACCTCTTTTTTTAAAAGGATTAGTATTTTGAATACATTATATGCAATATAGAAAGCTTCAGCCGTGATGTACGTTCTGTATGATGTTTCAACTGTTCGATAGCGGTGTTACCAGCTGTACAGAAGAAGTCGGTGGCGCTGTGATAAAAAAATTCTGACATTGTGTGTTGTAAATAATTGCTACTATGATGTACTAGCTGTTCTTGTTCTCGATCACTCTTGTCTACCCAATCAGCCATCTACGCTCTGGCCACTCAATCGCCCATCCAAGGATCACGTTCAAACTATCGCTGAACCAATCGCCCTACACCTTGCTAAGTCGTCAGCCATTACTTCAACTGTTACGCATGAATGCCTATTTCTAACACTCCTCCTCGGATACGGCTTGCGGCTTCAAGCGAGGCGCACCATGGAGTTCAACGATGCCAGATTGGGCGGGTAAAGTGCCTTCGTAAGCAGATCCGCGAGCATTAGCTCCGATCTTACATACTGCGCGAGGGCAATACCGCGCCTAGCATAGTCGCAAACAAACTTGACTAGAAATTCAATATTTTTTGCCTTCAGTGACGACGCTTCGCCTTCAAGTTGTCGGATTGCCGCCTTTATATTGTAGTGCATCAGCATTGGCAGCTCTGGTGCCATGCCAATCTCGGTCAGCATCTCGCGCTCGTCCAGTAGCTCGCGAGCGACCTCCGACGCCGCGACGAACTCAGCTTCCATTGTCGAGAATGAGACGCCGCCTAGTTTGTTAGCACTCCATGTCACCGCTATGCCGTTGAGAAGGATGATTCCGCCGTTCAGAAACTTTCGGTCGCTCTTGACCGCGGCAAAGTCGGAGTCGCTATAAAACTCGAGCGTGGTCGACGCGCGCTCACCGTTTCTCGGCTTCGTGTTTATCTTCATTTTCTTCGTTCCCTTTAGGTAGCGAGCCACCTGCTTTTTGCGATTCCAATAGTGGAGCCGTGGTTGATGCGTTTGTCGCGTCGTCTTGTGAACGGCAAAAGCAATGTCTGGTCGTGTGCACCTTGCGACACAAAGCAGAGACCCGACAAATGATTGGGAGTACTTAATCGTTGGAATCCCATTCGTGCTCGTGACCTCAAGCAGCCCACTGCCGACTGGTTGCACTTCATAACAGTCGGCGTCTATCGGCGCGAGCGTTTAGTTAGCGTCCGTAAGCCCATGTTCACGCAGCAAGTTGCTGATAGCCTCCTCCTGGTCCAGATCGTAGCCACCGTCGCCGTCGAGCGCCACTATCATGCCGAGAGGCTTACTCACATGGCGGAAGTCCATGATAGACAGTCTTGAAAGGATGGCGAACAAACAATAGACCGCAGTTGCGTCGGTGCCAGCGGCTTTTTAGTCGTCGACATATACTCCCACCACGAGGTGTTCTTTCCGTCATGTTTCCAATAGAGGCACACATTTGCCTCACACTGTGTAAACCCGCGTTGCACAGCTTCGCATGCAGAATCTGGCTCCAAAGTCGGCCTGATTGATTGAGGCCATACAAACTCTTGCGAAGCTCGAGTACTAGCTCCTTCTTGCTTGCTGCACCAAGCATCTTTATTGTCTACTCCTCGTCCGCATTTACATACGCATTCGGTATATTACCGTGCTTACCGGATACACCCCATGTCGCCACCAGAGCCAGAAACACCTTTACGGTAGAAATGTCCATGACTGCCGCGAAGGTAAGCTGGTAGTCGAATCCAAAGACCTGCTCGTCCTCGCACGCAACATGTCGAGCCTTAAGTCGCTCGAGGTCGCCGTGCGCATCGGTCTTCGTCTTGAATACCCACTTGGCGTGTATTGCGCTGCTGCTGGGCGGCCTCTTGATCAAGAGCCACACTCCGTTGTCTTCGAATGCTTCAAGATCTATACGCATGGTTTCTCCCAGCCTTCGCGTTTACTGCTGCGTATCGCTTTTCCATAATTTTTGGGGTCACGCTCCTAAACATAGGCCACTACACTTTCGCCACGTGCTGTATCCTCCTGAACCCCGGATGCTTGCGCGTGCTTCGTCGCACTGCGCGTTCTGTGTGTGGCACGCGTCCCCGCGTGCCACATGCCTTCGATTTTTTTTCTGCTTCGAATCGTCAAAGCCGGAACTGCGTCTGATGACGTCATGCTCGCCGTCGCTGGCACAGCTGCTTAGTCCTCGCATTCGAGCACGCTATGCAACTGGCTGTTCTGCGCATCGCTGAGCGTCTCAATATCCTTCACGTGCAAGTCAGGTGCGTGCTTTGTCAGCATCTCTAATGGTGACGCGCTCTTTGCATTTGAGCTCGTCTGGCTGCGGTTGCAAAGTAGGCTGCATACTCAACTGCATCACCCCAGAAAGATACAAGCAGTCAATTAGGGAAGATCATCGACCACGCCATGCTTAACACCGCTCGATGCATACGCTCGGCGAAGCGCGCAACCAGGCGTCGAACGCTCGGCTTTGTCGTTTGACGCCTGGATGCGCGCTTCGCTGACCTGTCGTGTGACGCCATTCGACTTGCATAAGAGGTCGACGCTCGCGTATTCGCCACAGCCGTACGTCCGTAGCACGTGGATGCGGCAGTCAAACTGACGTCCGAAGAACGCCAAAAAGTGTTCGAACTTTTTTGCGGCTTTATAGTTTGTTGGAACGAAGAAAACGCGGCAGTAGTTGGACTTATGGTCCACAAAATTAACGAGGTACCGGTTCCCAAGCCGGTCCTTTGGTGTCATCGAGCCTTTAAGGCCGAAACAGATGACGCCGCCAATGCGTTCAATCGGCGAGTTGGCGTCCATGTTCTTGCGCGACTGTGTGTTCTTCGTTTGTTTTCCTTGGGCACCCAGAATGCACGTCGGCCTAGCACGATCCGTGAGTACGAGGCCAGCCTCTGCATCCCTTTCCATGCGCTCGACCGTGTCGTAAGCCAAATGACCTAAACGCTGGAAAAATGGTAGAGCGAGCCGCTTTGCGCATCCGTGGCCAAATGTTCTGTCGACTTTTAAGTTAAGATCGCCGCCACAACACGTCGCTTGGCGTCCGCGGGACGCGTAATGGTTCCACTGTCTCTACATATATAGCACATTATTATCAATCTTAATGTCAAACACGACTTCGCCATTGCTGCGTCTTGCCAGTGCACGCGTCGCGCCGTCGTAGACAAGACCGAACCCCTTGCGCTCGAGCTTAATGTACGACATTATATTTTGCGATAGCTCAGTCGCGAGGTAAACCTCAGTCAGTCACATCATGCTCATGCCCCTTCGCTATCACAGTCAGCCTACGAAACCGACGCGTAAGAACTTGATTACCTCGCCGTCTGCCAGGTGGAACTCGTGCTTACAGTCTCGCACATCCTGTAGGAGAGACGCGTTGTTGACTAGGTGCGGCTAGACTCACTGTCAAGAATCCAGTCGTCGCCTTTTTTCTTCGCTGTTTTCGTTAATCGCCAGTACTTGGCACGACGCGAACCCTTTTGCTGGCGCCTTCGCCTATTGCGAGCATAATGTTGCCGCCGCTAAGGCCGCGACGGACGCCGTTCGTGTCGCCAGTCTTCTTGCTGCTATAGTAGGCTTTGACGTATCCTGTCTTTCCACATCAATAACAGGTGTGCGTCTACTTGCGCGACGTAAAATCATCCACGTACGCGATGACCTCCTTTCCAAAAGAGCGTCCAGGTCGGGCTTCCATCTCGATTGCTTGCGCGAAATGTGCGAGCTCTTCGGTGTGCACTAGATAGTGGACACAATGCGTCTCGTACTTCGCCATCAGTATCGCAGATAGCTCGGTCAATACATACCTCACGATGTTATCGAGTACCTGCTACTCAGCGCCACCAGTCGCATCTCTGACTGTAACAAGGAAGAGGTAGTGCTCCGGCCAGGACCGCTTGCCATCCTTCTTCATCATGAAAAATTTCATCGCTTGAGCTGCAGTGATAGTCGTCTTGAATGTGTCAAGCATACGCTGCATTAAATACTGCAGAGTCGGTAGCACGGCCCACCATGTGTCGGCCTGCTTGCTAAAATAGCGTTCCGCTGTACCGGACAAATACTGGCGAAGGACATTAGTCTTGACATTTTTGGTCCACAGAAATCTACACGGCTCTTGTGCCATGTCTCCTTGTCCCCAAAAGGTTTTACCCCAGTCGAAATATCGGACCCAAGTCCGACGTACACTGAGTGGATAGAGATGATGAAGAACAAGAACAGCTAGTCCTTTATAGTAGAAAGAATAACAAAAAAGCAATGTCAGAATCCTTTTATCACACCGCCATCAACTCCCTCCCTACAACTAGTAACAACGCTATCGAACAGATAATGAGCCCAACGAGAGGCAACCGATGATACCAATACGGCACAGGCACCGTCGACAACCAGTCACGAAAGGGTGGCGTCGGAGCCTGCCGTGGTCATCCCTCCGCACGCTCACGCAAGAAGCGCGTAGACCGACGCGACGCAGAAGGTTCTCGAGATGCTAAGTGGGATGGACGAACGCATGAAAAAAGATAGAGCTGTCCCAGGCCAGGATGGACCAAGACGAACGTATGCGTTGCGCTGGCGAAAGCGAGATGTTCAGCTCGATGCTTGGCGCAGACCTCGCGGGTAAGCTGCATCGTGACGCGCTAGGATGGTCAGACTTGCGAATCCACCAAGTTCCCCGTCCGAGTATGGATCATATCGATGGCTCCAGGCCAAGGTAACAGCAACGTGCGCCGCAGCGCGCACAGCAACTTCCACCACCGCCTCCTCCATTGCCACTGTACCAGCCTATGCCACAGCATCAAGCGCCGCCAGCTGCGCCGATGCAAGCTCCTTCACCAATCCAGTATCCTATGCCCGACGCAAGGTAGCATAAGCTTGCGATCCGGAAGTTCTACGGGACCGAAGTATTAGCCATTCACGCTCTTGGCCACTCAATCGCCTATCCATCGATCACGTTCGAACTATCACTGAACTAATCGCCTTACACCTTGCTAAGTCGTCAGTCATTACTTTAATCGTTACGCATGAGTGCCCATTTCTTACACCAACCGTCGTGTAACCCCGTTACAATTTGGCTATGAACATTTATAGGGTGTGTATAAGAGCTAATTTACCGTTTCATTTACTTCCTCGTTCCCGAGTACCCTCTGTATCTGATATCACAATACACTTGTTGGGGTTCTATAAAGTTTATACTTTTTTTATTGACTTCCTCGACCCTTTGTAATTAAACCTCAATTACATTAAATACAGAGGGAAATGTGGAGCGAGAAAGTAAAAACTATCTTAAACCCTACAACAGAACTTTCTAGATTGCCTCCTCTCAAGTATTAATCAATCTATCAATTAATGCTGGAGAGGAGGCAATCTAGAAAGTTCTGTTGTAGGTTTTTTTCTGAGCCCTAACTAGGCCTCCTATCTAGATTCATGATTCATAAATCTGCTTTATGAATCATGAATCTCTATCACGCGTCATGTTTCAAATTTCATATAATTTATTGACAGTCTTTTGATCACCACTTTTTGACTCAACAAAAATTAATGATGACAATAGATTTAATTGAAAACCATTTATAAGGATTAGTCCATCTGAAGGTAGCCTTATTTTCTGCAATAAATTTCAGGCACATAAATGCCTCAATAATACGAGCTCGTCTTTCTTAATTAGTTTTTTATTAATGTATTATTTAGTTGACTTGATTCATAAATCATGAATCTGAATATCATGAATCTGAATCACAAATCAGCCCTGGGGAGACAAATCTGAATCATGAATTGCGTGATATGCAAAAATGATTTGAATAGGAGGTCTAGCCCGACAAAGTTATTATACTGTAGTACTGTATTAACTTCGCAAGTGGTAAAATTAGTTTAATATTCAGTCACAGGCAGCTGTTGGGGCTCAGAAATAAAAAAAACTACAGAAGAACTTTCTAAAATGCTTCTTCCAAGCATAAATTGATTAAACAGGAAGAGCTAATTTACTTTTCCATGTCCATCCTCGTTCCGGAGTTCCCTCTTTACTAGATATCACAATACATTTGTAGGGGCTTTATAAGTTAATTTACTTTTCCATTTACTTCCTCGTTCACAGTTCCCTTTCTTTACGTGATACCTAATGAGATTTGAGCGGCCACGCGAGTATACAAAATACGGCTATACTGAACCCGGATTCATTCCCACCACTTAGGCGCAAAGAGCGTACTAATCTGGTCCGAGAACCAGGTACGAAGGTACTAGCCTGATCTATGGCATGATCACTAGAGAAAGAGAGAGAGAACAGATTGTCTATTTACTGATTAGTGCAAGATCTCTGGTAGGTAGTTAACCACACTAGCAACGCTGGAGGGTCCAGGAATTGCCTGCGGCTGGCAGCACGTCTATGAACGCCGGACTGCCCTCTCGGTTCTGATATAAATATGTCGTAACATGCAGATAGTTGGGCTCCACGGACGGCTGTGGCCGCCCTGCAATGGAGACGTTTGATGAGCGCCCTCAGTTGGAGCTGAATCCGATTCCAGATCAAAGTTTCACTGGCTTGTATCGGAATAAGCGCATTGTTAAAAATCCTATCCACGCGAAGTTGCCAGAGCATTGTGATAATGACGGTCACTGCGACTTCCCAAATCGTCCTCCAGGCTGTGGCGAATAGATCAATGTCTTCCGGGTACCGGGCTAACAGCTTTGCTGTGACCTGCGGCGAGATGCGTGGTACGCTACAGTTTGCGCAGTGTTCGAGCCAATCCAGGAGGTGGGTAGGATGGTGAGGTGTACTCTCCCAATGACTGATAAGCCGGGCCCAGATTGCCTGAGCGCGGGGACATCCCCAAAAGAGATGCTCCTGGGTTTCCTTTTGGCCTACACATTCCAAATATGTGCATGATCCGTCCGGGGGTCGGTTTTGGTACCAAAAGTTTAGCTGTCCGGTAGCGTGTCGATATCGTGTCCATAGCTGGTATTCCGTTACCGCATGGCCGTGATCCCATAGCTGAGCCGGCGTGACATTTAAAGCTGTGCATTGCCACCGCGTATTCTGGCTCTTGGTGGCTAGCCGATCGATGACCTGCTTCAGCGGTGCTGCGAGACCGCGCTTTGTCGCCTGAAAAGCTTGTTTTTTCAAAAAAGTGAATAGTCGATGGTTGGGAACCGTAGGCGGTGCGGACCACGGATAGTGGTGGATCTGTGGGTTGGAAAAAAGACAACCCCATGTCGGCTGAGCTTGCTCTCCGCTTTTTGGGTGAGTTCCTGCGATTTCCCTTTTACTAGCGGCGGAGCGCCGTCGAAAACCCAAGTTATGCCATCGTGGCATTGAGTGAGCTCCCAACTCTGAGGGCGATCAGATTCATCAGAGAGTGAAACGCCTCGAACCTTGCCTGGCCCGATCAGCACCCATGAGATGGCTTGCGTGAATGGTAGCTGTTGCCTTAGCCGCAATGGGCTTGGGCACCCTACCGGATTTCCCACGTCTAGTGGCGGCGACGAAAGTAAAATTATGATCGCCCATTCTCGAAGTTTCGCATGCGAATGGCGGGGGTCATGGACATCCGTGCCAATGCCGCTGAAGACGTATTCTTGGGGGCCTGTCCGCTGGATGTGGAGTTGTTCGAGGGATACATCACGAATTCTGTTATATTTGGATCGGGACAGCTCGAGCGCCTGCGGTGAGAGAATCCAAGGATTACCACTCCACTGAAAAGTCTGCCAAAAATCGTTTATCTCCTGAGGCCAAATCTCATCCCCTTGAGGCCGCCATGGAAGGGGCTCGGAGAGGTGCAAAATCCAGTCATTTTCCTCCCACCAACTGGTCGATGATGACCGAAGGTTCGGTAGATGTTCTTGTACTCGTGCTAGGATTACCGCCGTTTGCGCGATGTCTGGCTGTAATGTGCAGCCGAGTTCATGGATCACATCGGGATAACGCTCGAACGACGGCGATACGATGTGTTTTACGCTCGGTCGATGCGGGCTGATGCTCGTGTTACGTGCCCCATGCGTGTTCCAGGACACCCACGCTGTGAGATACATATCCTCCGGCCGAGTAAGTGCCAGAAGCGCGTGTTTCACTCGCTGTGTTTTAATAGCAATTGGGACGGACACTAGGCCAATTCCTCCTGCCTTCCGGGGAGTGTAGAGTAGGCCTGGAGCGATTTTGTGTCTCCCAGGTTCGATCTTGTTGGACGATTTCCAGAGAAATTGTTTATAGAGGTGATCCAATTGTTTTAGCGCCCAGCCGGGGGGCTCGAAAACTGCTGCTGTAAACAAAATCCCGGGGAGAACAATCGTGTTGAGTATTAGGACACGGTGCTCGAGAGTCGTCGATACTCGCGTTGCAGTGAGGAGGCGGCGCTGTGTATTTTTGATGCGGAGAGCCCAATTAATATTTCGCAACTTTCCTGTCCCCACTTGATATCCGAGATATCTCGTAGTTGTTGACGGAGCAACCACTGCAATTCCTTGGTACGTGAGTTGATGGATAGCCGTATTTAAAAATATGATTTGGCTTTTAGTCGGTTGCACTTGCAACCCCGATAGCCGTCCAAACTCAGTAATAATTTCCATAGCCGGTCGTAGTAAACTTGCTTTTTGAAGAAATAATGTGGAGTCGTCGACAAACCCCGAAAAGATGTGACTGGGTGTATGTGCTCCCTGAAGTGTGAGCCCCTGAAGTTGTGGCGACGTTTGTATTGCAACTGCCAATACCTCTACTACCACCAGAAAAAGAAGGGGAGCGAGAGGACAGCCCTGCCGAATACCCGACCGAACTCCCCGAATTGAAGAAAGCTCTCCATCTATGGCATGATCACTACCAAACAAACATACATGTATTGAAAAGTCGATGGGCCAAATGTAAGCAAGACATTTTTTCTTGAAAGCTCGTTGAATTTTGACCCAATTAAACATATCCGCATTTGATTATGGCTATATCCTGATAAGTGAGATGTTCTTACGAATTCGGTGGCGTGACTAAACAAAAGAAGTCTTTGCTGAACCCATGTTTATTTTGCTTCATCTTTGAAAGTGAGGAACATCTCACTCAGTCATTTTCAAACTGCCCACTTACCACTCAATCTACATTAGATGCGTGTAGCTTTTGCTCTTCTGACGTTCACTGCGCTCGCCGCGACGCATAGTGCTGCGGACGATATAGATGGCGCATATGATCTGGTCCCCTTGGTACCCGCATATACGGACAAATTGACAGCCGCACTTAGAAGCACGAGCTTTTCCGAGTCGGTGGGTAGCATGCGCGTGTGCTGGTCCGACGTGATTTCAGTAAAAGCGCAAGTGGTGGCTGGCATCAACTACATGCTCGACATCAACGGCTGCAATGTCTTGATGTCGGAAGGCAAGTGCTCTAACGTGACGCTGGCATCCTGCACGCCCTCGCCATATCAAGTGGTGATCTTTGAGCAGTCGTGGACGAATACGCTAGAGCTTTCGAGCATTACGAAAGTGGACACCATTAAAGGAAGTTGCCATCAGACTAATCCGAGTATGTGATTGTATTTGCGTTATTTTATTTTGGAAAGCTTGATGCCTAATGTAGTATCAAACATCGTCATTTATCACACGTCGTTGCTCTAACTTCTCTTTGTTGTTGGTAACAGTTGCACCTATTCAAACGAAGAATCCAATGTGTAGTTGTCAACAGCCGTCAGCAGAAGAGGAGACGCTGCTTAAGCACTGGCTTGAAGCTATGGGTCTGGACGACTACGGCTACGATACCTCGTATTCCTGGCTAGCTGGCTATCCCCATAACATTAATGGCTGCAGTCCCAGCGAATCCGTTAAAATGTTATATTCTGATCACCCATGGCTGCCGTCTGCAGTTGTTGAGGATGCGGATTGCGACAGGATTGAGAAATCGCAGATTCTTGCCTGGTTTAAATTAAACAGACTAGACGAGTATGGCAACGCTATTGGGACGGATGAATCTACCTCGCCCCTACTTGATCCACGTACGAACACGATGATGACTCTCTGCACATACACCCGTTTTCATAACAGTCCTAATTTCCCCTGGCTGATAAGGAAGATGGCGACGCCATAATTTGGGAAGCTGATTGGTTGAGGTGGGCCACCCAGTGAGCCAAATGCGATCTAAGTCTGAGAGAAGCAGCATTACGAGAGATAAGAGTAGAATATAATTGTTGCTCATTTGTCTCTCTGAGATATTTGTCCTTATCTACTATTTGTATGTGTAAATGCTGCAGTCACGAGCTGTCAACAGGAGCTGACAGCTCTGACCCATATAAATAGATACTACCAGGCCACTATAATATGTAGATACGTAACTGATGGCTATGTATTAGCAAGGTGGAATTTCTCACCATAAGCACGATGCAGCCAAAGATTCGAATCGACAACACCCCTGGACTCCGCATAACGAACGTTAACCACATGCCAAGCATTAAATGTCAGTAGGATGACGATTGTCCATCAGGCTTAATGCTAGATCTTCTGCGGAAAACAGAGGCCAGCACTGATGACAATGGCTTCACTTGCATTTGCTAACAGAATACCTACGCTAGAAATGTGGCGACGTCGATACTGCTCATGCGACATAATAAGCTATTTGTCAAGTCAGTGCTGCTGATGCAAAAAGCATGCAAACACCGTGGTCCATGTGTTGAGTTACTATGGGAGGTAGTAGCATGTTCCCACTCCTTGCACATATAGATGGTGCACTTATCAAGTGCAGATAAAGGTCATCGAACGAGATTTCGTTGTGGTCGGCACCTGAAATTGCTCTCTTGTAGCCGCAACGCTACCGTGTCTAGAAGGAATCCGCCCAGTCTGCGAGCACGAAGATCATTATTGACTCAGTCGATGCAGTATTAACGTTTCCTGCTACCAAGGGGTCCAAAGAGATTCAACGTGAGCTTGACGAAGTATCTGGAGCTTGGACATTGATATCGCTGACATTGAAATTTTCTGATGTCGCTTTGATGCGGTGCCTTATCAACTTAACTACGCTCGAATCGTGACAGCCGCCTATGCTTGCACTTTTAAAGAAGCGAGGGAGTAGGACCAGCTTGACCCCCCCCTTTTCTTAGTCGATGGTTGTGGAATCGCACAGGTGGCAACTCTCCGTTCCAACAGCAACAACGATACAATTCTAACCTTCAGAAACCAGCTTGACACAGGATCTTATACATGACATATTTCCTCTTGTGCGGTAATTTCAATGCCGTATGTGTTTGTGATGGATTCGATATGAATCACCCTTCAGTGCTATATATAAATTGGGTTATTATTCCTGAATTTTTATCAGCCGAGCGCCTTGTTGAGGGTGGTACTTTTTTTGTGGAAACAGACTGTCTATTTACCGTTTATGGTTTACAAGATTTCTGAAAAGTCCTCAGCCATTCCAGTACCCCCGGAGTTGTCTCCTGGCGGTTACGTGGGCTATGCAGTACCGGCTGCCGGATGTTGATGGTGTCTTGGAACATTTCCGTTGCTAGGCGAAGGTAGACGCCTTTGCTCACATCTTTATCCCTTCGTTGTTCCCTGATAGCGACCGCTCGGAGTTGGCGAAGAAGGACTTGTTTGACTTCTGCTACCTCTTGCTCCGTGGACGCACTTTCCTGCTTATGAATACTTCTGTTTCGCTGAATCCAGAGCATGGTCACGCATACGGAGCACGCTATCCACCATATTCTTTTCCAGGCCCGTCCAACGATGTCAGTTTTGTCTGGGAACATATGCTCAATATCTGCCCGCACTCTCGGAGGTAGCTCCGGTGCCGAGCGCGATGTTGAGGGTGGTACTTGCTAATCCGACTTAATTAAACATCGGTCAAAGATTAGCAAATACCACCCTTCAACAGTGAGGATCCGATTACATTCGATTATCGGACGCAATCAGATTCCCACTACAGTCTTAGAGAAAAAAGAAGTACAATCGAGAGCATCCCAAAAAAATTTAATGTCAAGCCTTATCCCTCATCACTGGCACCCACCTTCGACGGAAACCCTCCCTTTCAAGAGCCGAGGTGGGTGGGGTCATGTCTCAGGCATGCATCTCGCACGGCCACCGGACAGCAGTCCAGGGAAAGATGCGGTGTTTTCTACGCCATGCGTCAATGCTTTACAAGTCAGCTCGACGAACCGCGAAAGCGGTCATAACGGGGACTACACCCCCACGCCACGCGCCGTCGCTCCGGCGACCGCGCATTTAGACAAACGGGCCGCTCGAGCGGTCTATAAGGACATAAACAACGGTACACGTCTGTCTGCTAGCATAGTCAGACAATAACCAGGCTATACACAGGCTTAGGATCTACCAGACGTACTGCAACTGACCCGATTAAATAAACTCGTCTGTCTCTCTTTCAGAATTTAGTCGAAAATCACATGAAACCAGAAAAAGTCTGCCAGAACGGACTGCAACAATTTACCTCGAATTCGACGCAGCTTGAGGTTGGCCAAACAGACTTGGCATTTCGACACCAACGCACCTCGTACCCACCCTTCTCTATTCTTGAAAAATGGACCCTTCGCAGTCTGTACAGGTTGCAAACGTTGGCCTCTTTATTATCAACACATGTCCGTATTCTTGTCAAATGTGCTAGCCTCCTCGGCAATCACGCCGTGACGTAGTACACGACATCGTTCATTATCTGTCATACTAGGCATTGAGAACTTAATATCAGTAAGAGCGACTAGCAAAAGAAGGCGCATTCACAATGCCAGACGTTTCTGTAAGACCATTCGGAAGATGGTCCCGGCGGAGCATTCCTCAGTCAGAATGAATAGGTATGCTGGGCTAGTGCCGGCACAGTGACGACAAAATGTAGGAGCTTTCGGAGTCATTAGCTTCGCGTATATCCAGTCACATGCAATACGCGAGTACGCGGTTACACCGAAGTGGTTATCGTTCTTGTTGAAGAACTGCATCCACCGAATCTAGCTGCATTTGATTGTAAGGTAGTGTCACAGTTGCACAAGCCAATTGTGTTCATAGCACAGACTTCGTCGTGCAGCCGATGCCGCGATCCGTTAAGTCGAGTCACTCTGGCAGTAGACCATAGCCAAAGCAGGGACCCTTGCTCTAAGGCCTTTCTGTCTAAGCGAGAAACCGCGCTATGAACACGGACGATGGTAGCTGGTTTATAGGCGTTCCTCCAATCCCATTGCAGCGGTCCAGTGATACGCATATGAGTCACTTGAGCATCATCCGATCAATGGCATAAAGGACTCAACCTCTAAATTCTATTCTATTTTCATGACAAGTTAGTATGCATTCATTTCATTTGAAACGTCTAGCTAGATTAAATGGCTTGTTCCTAATACACTTATTACGGAGAGACTTATTTGTCTGTGTATCAGTTCGGTACTGGCGATTACCGAGATGATATGAGCATAGATAGCCTTACTGCAAATCAATCAAGCATTTGATCGTCACTATAACCGCAAACTTCATCCCATTCAAACACTGCTGCATGGTCACTGTTTCAAAAAAAATCGAAGCAAGTCGCAGGTTGCAGTAAATGGCCGCAATCCCTTGTTTACCCTCGTTCATTGTGCAAGTTTTCGTCTGTTAAACGTGCTTATTTCCAAATTGTCTTCATCGTTAACACCCCGAATACATTTCAACTCAAAGCCATGGGAGCCGAACTCAAGATTGCGTACGAAGGTGGCAAAGCCAAAGGAGCCGCGTACCATTTCGTGGACAACTCGGCTTCAACCGTGGCTTACAAGCGCGCCAAGGACGCGTGCAACGCCGTCAAGAACGAAAAAGTGGACTTTGCCGTGCTGCCCATCGAGACATCTACACGCGGCAGTATCCACGCCAACTACGATCTACTGCTCCAGTACGACCTGCATATTGTGGGCGAGTACGATTTGCAGGAGTTCCCCACTCCGGTGCATAAGGCCGACCTCGTTTCTTACACGCGGTACCTGTTGCTGTCCAAGAAAGAGGATCTAGCATTGGATGTGAAAACCAACGACGTAGACTTCAAGACATCTTTGGTGTTTGGTTTCAAGAACAGCTCGACGAGAGGAATGCTCAGCCGCGCGCTCACGGTCTTTTTGCAACGTCAGTTGGATCTGATCAAGATTGAGAGTCGTCCGTGGAACGGCCAGACACCGCACCAGCACGACAAAGAAGCAGTAGACTCCTCTGGATACAAGTATCTGTTCTACGTGGACGTGCAAGGTCATTTCACGGACACGAACATGGCTGCAGCAATTCGACGAATCAGCGAAATCTGTTCATTCGTGCGCGTCCTGGGGTCCTACGCGACGTCGCAGTACAAGAAGACCGTGACAGCGGCGGAGCTGTCCCGCAAGACCGGACGCCTCGATACCGGCACTTGTATCACCATGGTCGACAAGTACCCGCTGAACCCTATATTCCAGAAGGTGGTGGTTGCCAAAACTGTGCTGATCCATGGCCAGACCAAGCAAATGGAAGCTGAGGGTAAGCAGGTTTGGTCCCTGTGTGTCGGCGAGCCTGACTACAACCCCCATGAGCGCGTGCTAGCTGCGGGTGCCAAGGCTATGATCGAGGGCAGAGTGAAGTACGCGCACATGAAAGGCCTGGTGGAACTGCGCAGCCTTATCTCGACGTACCTAGAGAAAGCCAAGGGTCTCAAGTATGATCCAGCCACGGAGGTGTTGGTATCCAACGGTGCGCAGCAGTCGGTATACCAGGCGCTGTACACCATATGCCGGCCCGGTCAGAAGGTGATCATCCCGACACCGTACTGGCTCAATTACCCGGAGATCGTCAAGCTCGTATACGCCGAGCCGATTTCACTGCGTACAACGCTCGAGGAAAATTACCTGATCAACCCGGTGGAGCTGGAGAAGACGCTGACGGCGCACCCAGACGCCAAAGCCATCATCCTTTGCAACCCGAGTAACCCTGCCGGTACATTACACAGCCCTGAGCATCTGGAGAGGATTGCTGCTGTGTTGCGCAAGCCGCAGTTCCGTCACGTAGTTGTTGTGTCGGACGAAATCTACGAACAGCTACTGTACCAAGACGAGGGTGTTCCGGAACGCAAGCACGTAAGCTTCGCCACTTTGCCTGGCATGTACGAGCGAACTCTGTTAGTAAATGGATTTTCGAAGGCGTATGCCATGACTGGTATGCGTGTGGGCTACCTAGCGGCACCCAAGCATTACATCGATCCGTGCACGCTGCTTCAGGCGCAATTGACGTCATGCACGAATACCGTGGGACAAGTGGCTGCTGTCGAGGCGCTGACGTACGAGTTGGAGTGCATGGAGAAGGGTGAGCGCTGCACGACAGAGGTGATGAAGAACCTGGACACAAAGCGCCGCTATATCGTCAAGCGACTGACCGCCATGCCAAACGTGCGCTTTGCGTACCCGACATCGGCGTTCTATGTGTTCCTCGACTTATCGATTTACTTCATGGGAAAGAAGAAGATCACTGCTGACACGAGCGTGTCGCTCGCTAGCGTCGACGAATTCTGTGAGTACCTGCTGCAGGAATCGCACATTGCTGTGGTGCCTGGCTCGGAGTTTGGTGACGAGTTCGGCATGCGCATTTCGTACGCAAGCTCAATGGAGACAATCAAACATGCGATGGATGGTATGGAGAACTTGCTGAAGTCTCTGATCGTTGAGTAGCTGGAAAGAAACATTGTCAATACACGTCATTTCGTCTGTTGATTAGTTTTCTTAGGCGGTCGTATTTGTATAAGAAGCTAAGACCCCTTTCGCTTTCACTTGGCATGTTGATCTGCTTGGTATCCCTTATGCATGGAACGAACAGAAAATTTTGATAATCATTGGACCCGGTTTCTTCATTTCGCTGTGCCATCTATAAAGACGATGTCCGAGTCTGACAGTGTCTGCTATTGCACCCATCGTCAACGCAATATCTCCGTTTGCTTGGCGAGACATTCGCAGCCAGAATAGTCTTTTTATGCGGCAATCTCTCACACGTTCAGCACTTTGAGGACGTGCTGGCGTGCTGGTCTACTCGAAGTTGTACACGAAATCTATGATCAAGCACAAAACGACTTCGGTCGCTTTTAGATGGTCTCGGGTAGACCTTGCGGGGCGTTGCTCGTATGTCTTTTCATTGTGTGTAGTTTTCATATGTTACTTTCCTAGGTTCCTCTCGACGCTGAGTCGGCCGAATCATTAGAGCTCTGTGCTCGAGTACCCGAAACTGCCCTAGCGAAAATGGCTAGTACGATGCAGATTTGGTCTTCACGGTCATTCTCCTACCGTAGCTACATGTACGTCTTGTCATCATGGTGGTACAAACACAAGTACCTAACGGAGCAACGTCGAAAAACTTTTTCTGCTTGATTTCTATAACCTGTTCGGCTGCTATCCACACGGATGTTGGAGATAAGGGGGCTGCTTGAGTGTAGGCAACCTAAGTGAGTGAGTGAGAAGGTGAGGTGTATTTGAAAACGCGTACGACCCATTACATCCTGTCGACAGGTAACAGAATTACCGTGGCCGACTTAAAGTTAAGTACTAGGTAGAACTAGTTCGCGGACAGCCGAGCGCCGCCGCGCAAAGTCTTGTCTCGAGATTATAAGGTTCCGTGGCGTCTTTGCGGGTCCCTGGGGTTCGTGGTGTTCGGCTTGAGAGACCTCCAGCCAGTGGTTGACATCATGGTCCAGGAATGCCGAAGCCTCCGTGACAACACCTTCCTCCGCAGAAGCGTGCACTTGTATAGATGCTCCAGTGTCCATGGCGATATTCGCTATTCGATTTGCCATTTTGTTGTATGAGCAAAAGTGATGTCCGCAGCTGGAGACACCGATATTGTCAGCAATTGATCTTACCTCTTGGAATAGCAGCGCCAGGTGTGGCTTGCGTGGAGGATGGTGCGTCCGAAGTTGCAAAAGCACAAGCGCACTGTCCCCCACGACATGCAGAGGTGAGTAGCCGCTAGCCTTCGCTTGTCAAAGCTCGTAAACGAGCCCCCAGTATTCAGCTACATTGTTGGTGGTATTTGCAGAACCGTAGGCCATGCTCGATACCCACATGACGCATGCTGCGTGCGTCTGAATGTGAAGTTGGACAATGACGGATCCTGCTCCGCCCGGTCCAGAATTTCCTCTCAACCCCCAGTCGAAGAAAAGCAGGTAGAAGCCCCAGATAGATTGTCACGCTGTAGCGGTCACAAGGGAGGTGCATTGTCAAAGCCGATGAGAGTATCAGCAAGCGTCGATCGTACTCGTGCAAATAGGTGTCCGTCTACAGGCAACCTAAGCATTCGCTGCACTTGGCTGGTCTGATGATAAAATTTTGTCGAGTCGAGCTGCTTCGGGTATCTTGAGAGTAGTAGTACCAGCGGTTCATCGTACCAAGGTTAGCTCGACTTAATATGACTGTTCAGCAGGACACGTATCGGATCAACCGATCGTTGTTGCAAAAAGTTGAAATGTGACAACGACGAGATAACGATGTTCGAATTCAGGATGGATATGTGGAGCTGGAAATTATCATGCTTACCTACCTCGCGCACACAGATAAACACGCGTCTTGTTCGGCGTCCATAGCTCAGAGCTAAGAGCAAAATTTGCAAAGAAGCGATAATGATTGTTCATTTGCCTCGTCTTGATCGACGGCTGTGAGGCATCAATACAAGGAGACGATTCATTTGGAGCGTGCGCCATAAAACATCGGATGGAGCTTTATGTTGGATGGCAACACTTCAGCGTGTATGCGTTGCCGCTGCTTGAGCAGGGTGGAGGATTGATCGGTCGGCTGAAACACGGAGCAAGCAAGGTTGCTCCGAAGTCTGGAATTGCATGTCTAGCTAAGATCTGAGTAGTTAACAAGACCATTGAGTCCTTCTCAATCCATGAGCCTTTTTTACCATTACTATCGACATTGAGCTACATCTATCAAGCGAATGAGTCGTGTATATAATGTGAGTAGGAGGAAGTAGATGTGGAAGTGATTAAGGATCGGTCCTTAAAGGAGCAAACCCTTGCTACATCTAAGTCCATTATTCTACCAACTGGAGGTGTATCCTGCTATTTTATTTGGGAGTCTCGGAATTCCATTTACGTTTGGTCCATAGATGCTCTGAGTATCTTGGTACACAGACGTCTGTTTTGCCAACCTCAACGCACGTCGAATGCGAGGTGAATCCTTACAGTCTGTTCTGGCAGCGTGTCGTTTATGTATGAACCTGTCCTGGACAGATGACTCACCTGCTGACCTTCACCATTTCAGGCCAGTCATTGGCCATCTTGTACGCCAACCACAGCGTTTCTTCAGACTACGCCACCGTCGTTGCGTAGGAGCTCTTGACCCTGGCGTCACACTACAAGTGATAATCTAGTAAGAATCTCTAGCATCCTTTCGATATAAAATGGTGTGCAGCATCAGAGATTCTTCCTCTTCAAGCGAGCGTTTGCACTACGCCGAGGTGGTGCTGGATGATAAAGTCTCACTTCAAGAATCCAAGCGACTGCCTAATGTGACGATCGTGGATTTGCAAAGCAGTGGACTAGCCGAGATGAACCAGATCTCGGAACGAGAGGTCATCGCCAGGAAGAAAAGCGTCTGGTTACTGGCTTTCTGCTGCATTGGCATCATGGTGTCCTTTACACTCAACGGTGTGGTGCTGGAGAAGATCACGACGCATCGCGTATTGGGTGAGCTGTCCATGACCTTTTTCTTTTGCATCTTTAATTCAGTAGTAGCTATTGGATTGAGTCACGTTCGTAAGGAGAAGTCGTCCACGATGCCGCAAAGTTTCTTGGCCGTCGTGGGAGCGCTTGCTTTTAGCTCAACTATCGCATCCATGGTGGCACTGCGCTATGTGACGTACATTACCCGGATCTTGGGCAAGTCGTGCAAGTCCATTCCCGTTATGATTATGGGCGTTGTACTCGGAAAGAAGTACGCGTTCAAGAAGTACGTGTCGGTCGCTGTACTCTCCATTGGTGTAGCAGTGTTTCTGCTGGGAACAGCTCATGAGAAGCAGCACCGCGCAGCACAGCACAATGAGAGCCACGACAGTTTGCCAGAACACGAGCGTACTTCTAATATGGTGCTAGGGTTTTCGCTACTAGTACTCTCGCTAATATTTGATGGTGCAACTGGTGCCCTTGAGGATAAGTTCATGGAAACTTATCATATCGGTGCCTTTGACCTCATGTACTACGTCAACATGTACAAGGCTCTTTTTTCAGCGGCTGGAATGGCAATCAATGGCGAGGTGCCAGTATTTCTCCAATACGTGGTGCCGTCGCTGCCCAACCTCTTGATGCTCAGTTTGACGGGCGCCTGTGGTCAAGCCTTTATTTTCTATACCATTAGCAATTTCGGTGCGCTGACCACGGCCATTATCGGCACGTGCCGCAAGGTGCTGAGCATCGTGCTTTCGGTCTTCGTGTTCGGCCACGTGTTGTCGCTGGAGCAGGCGATGGGTCTGGGACTCTCTTTTGCAGGTATCGGACTCAATTGGGTGAACATCAGGAACTGCTTTGTCAAGCTCTCGCACGCACATACCGCTGCGGCGGAGCCCTTTGGAATGGACGGTTTGTCAAAAGAGGGTTTACTTGAAAGCAGCAGTGACGATACTGCCGACTCGGAGTCCGACGAGCAGGAAGTACAAATCGCAACTCACGATGAAGCTGACGATGAGATATCGGCGGAGACGGCTCGTAAGCTGGAGCTGGTCAACATGTGGCACCGTCAAACAGCTTGTGAATCCGAGACGTCATCGAATGACGAGAACACGTCTGACACCAATGAAGTGGCTGTGCAGGCAGTGTAATTAAAGCTAGCTGGACTTAACGTCGTCAAAACTATGAATCCCACCCTATTTAAAACATCACTTGTCTTGTAAGACTCAAGAACCCAAACAGCGTGACTCGTATCAGTACTCTATATAGTCATACGTTCGATAATGGTATACTAATTGTTTAGTAGTATAAGCTGTATACATTATAAGACCACTATAAATTGTGCTGAGACAATCCTCCCTGGCTTTAAGCGTCTTACTCAGTACATATCTCTGATGAAACACATGTTTGTCCGTATTCCTTAGGTCACTATCGATAAACAACGTGTTCCATTGAAAAAAAGACTGGTCCACATTCGTCAAAGACCAAATGGAGGACGAAAAGCTCATCAGACTTCATGACGTCCTCTCCAAGCTTCGTCCTGGTGGTAAAAAGGTAAGCGCAATGATTCGCGCAAGTTTATTAAGTAGATGGGTAGCTATTTGCTGAATAGATGGCTATAATGTGGCTTTGTACGCTTAGGGTGGCCTTGGTTTCGCGTCGTTAGGTGGACGGAAGGGAGTCAAGCGTTCAGATGGACTGCCGAACAATGGACTGTATTCCATGTTTGTACGCCAAGGTGAAGGTGGTTACCAGCACAAGCACTGGGAGGAAGAGAAGGAAGTTGACATCGAAGTGACTAAGAAGAAGAGGAAAAAGAAAACCAAGCCAATCGAAAGCAGCGAGAGCGAGACGGAGGAGTTTCTAGAGAAGAAGAATAAACGTCTAAAGAAGGAGAAAAAAGACAAGAAGAAGGCAAAACGTGCTGCGAGAAAAGCTGTCGTTAACGAGATTGTTGAGATAGAGGAAGGTCCTAAGAAGAAGAGCAAGAAGCGGAAACTGGAGCAGGTCGTGGCGGAAGTGGTTGTCGATGATAATGATAAGGAAGAGGTCGATATGGTCAATGCAGAAGAGAAGCCTAAGAATAAGATCCAGAAGAAGAAGGACAAGAAGAAGCGTAAGAAGGTCGCCGAAGAATCTGAAGAAGAGGAGCTAGCTACGGATAAGAAAACCTCGAAGGACAAAAAGAAGAAGAAGCACAAGAAGAAGAAGAAGACCAAGCATTCTGAGTAGAGTGATTAGGTATGTGGATGCTGGCGTAAGCATATAGAGGCAACTGTACTAGCAACATTCATGAATATTGTTTGCATTGAGAAAGGAGTGTCAACTGCGTGGGTGTATGTATATCTACTATAGCTCTAGCTTGTTACTGTCAATTGAGTAAACTTTACTGCATGGGGCGAAACTTTTGCCCCCGGCAGGTGGCGATTTCTAGCAGCATGCTAAGGTGCATCACGCGGTCCTCCAGTGTCTCGAGCTGCAAGAACCGATCCGCGTGCAGGTTAATAACGGTCCAGCCTAAAAGCTCTAGGTGCCGCGTCTTCAGGTCCACGAAGCCGAAGGTTTTGGGGTCCATGTCCTCGTCGCCTGGCTCCAGTGCCTGATAGCAGTCCGACGGACTGATCTCGATAGCAATTTTCTGTCTCGGTGCCACCACATCGAAATGGTAACCCGTCTCCGAAGCATACGAGGTTTCATTGGCAATCCCAATCTCATCGAGCGCAGTGCAGACGAGGTGGTGCAAGCGGAATGACGAGCTCTTGCTCTTCTTCTGGTGGGCGTTAAATGCATGCTTACACTCCTCTTCCAACGCCGGCAACAACCTCAAATCGACGGATCGGTCACTGAGCTCGCAGTCCAAATGAACCTGATACAGCTTTGACATGAGTACCTGCAGTTTAAATGACGGCATGTTTAGCTTGTTCAGTGCTCCAGAGTTGACCTCTTCAAACGTTCGTCGGAACAGATCTTCTTCGAAACTTTCCGCAAACAAGAAGGACCGTGCGAGTGGAACGAGCACTTCAGCTGCTCGCTGTTTGTCCTCATCACTTGTTTTCTCATCGTCAAGCTCGGCCATCACCATTTTGCTAGTTGCCTGCAACAATTCCAAAACCCATTCTTTTCTGCGACTTTTCCTTGGCAGCAAGTACACTACTGCCGTAACAACCATGCAGGCTTCGTGTGCGCGGATTTTAGGCTTGTCAGATTGCATCATGTACACGGTCTGCGCAGCTACAGGTCTGAAAGAAGAAAACGCCATTAGTTACGCCATTAGTTATTCCTCCCGCAAGCGAGACTCTCGAATACAATTAACGTACTGCAGAATAGTAGACCGTCCCACACCGAGGCGCATCAATGCAGTCGTGAGATTGGAAAGTGCTTGGCCTGTTTTGAAGGCGGCAATACCAAAGTTTACTAGCTTTTCAGTCTCATCAATTAGTTTCCAAAATCTGCATTGGTCATAGAAATTGCGAGCAAATTAGTAAGGCATGTAGCGACCATTGCAGCAGCTTAGCTGACTTACCGCTTTGTGTCGGCGGCATCAGGCTTGGCCGACCATTTCGCAAACAAAGCGGGCGACGCAACTGCTAGCAGCTTATCTTCGGGTGCTTCAGATTTGCTGGAGCTATTGTTGACTGCCTGTTGTTACATAAGGTACATGACATGTTAGACGTCAGAACTGCTAAATTATCGCGCATGCATTAGCATGATGATCCTCACCAGCAAGTTTGCTCGGGTCGTCCTCGTCGCTACAAATCGGCCTGCACGGTCAATCGCCGTTCTGATGTTGTATTGGTTCAAGTCAAAAGCCTACAACAATATTCGTAACTTTTAGTTTTGCGTATCATCACCACCGGACATTTACCCAATCCGTTCTTACATTTTCGTCTACCATGCGAAGTAGTTCCTGCAAGTCTTTGGCCATGACAAATTTTCGATTGAGCATAACATTGTCCGTCGAGTATTGCTGAATGTTGTCCACTCTGCGAATCTGAAGCAAGTCCTTAAGTTCTGGTTGAGTCTCCGCCATTAAAATTAATTCTGACCACATCGTAAAGCTCAACTGAGACGACGGATATCCCGACAATGATATCAATGGTGACTGATGCTCTGGCATTTGTACTGCTACACAGGACGCACTGAACAAGATCTTATCCGATGAAAAGATTCGTGCCAGTGTACCAACTTGATAATTACACTTGAGACAGAGCATCTTGTGTTTTTTCCAATTTGCGTTATTTTCTTGTACGGATTCTTCTGGGACTAAATTCTTAAAAGGTTCATCAGTTGAACTGGATACATGAATACCATTTCTCCTATTACGACCAAGAGATCAAGACACAAGATCACATTTTAGTATCAAAATGGTACATAGAATAGAGTCCCATTTACTAATTTTTTTGTTACCATTTAAAAAAGACCAAATCTTTCGTGGTACTTAATGTTGTATTGCAATTATTGCAGACCAATCGTGGTATTGATTTGTCATTTGTATCATCCATCGCTGCCGATTCACTGGGTGTAGGGTACGTAGCACTGAATGAAAAATTGCGTTGAATTGGTGATGCATTACTGATCATATAAGAGAGAAGATGCAATGGTTTTAAAGTGCATAAGACACTTGTACGTGGCAAAAGTCGACTACGCACTGCCTGCATCATGTGAACGGCTGGAATGGTGTGTAAATGGTAAATGTTGCACGTAGAAAGTGTTGCACGAAGAAAATTTGTATTAACGGGGCTTTTTTTCCATCAAAAGTATATATGTTGCTCGAATGGTTTGGGACTCTTACGTTAGGACATTGAGGAGGGCACGACGTAAATAAATTCTTCGTGACTCTGGGCACAACTTGTCGAACAGCTGTATACAATGAGACTAAGCCAATCCATCCCACCTGCCGGTCCTACGATCTTGCAAATTCCATCCGAAGTTGCGATTGTAGATTTGTTTTTCATCAACAAAGTGTCGGCTACTGCATATTCGTCGACTTTGAGAAAATAATTGATGGTCGGGGTCAATTGCATTTCAAAAGTGCGTTCTTGTCCACATCCAGGACAATGCGGAACCTTTAAGTCTTTAGGTACCACGACTGGCCACAATGGTTCACCACCATAATCATAGCGTAGGCATTGCAAAGGACAACGACTGATACGTTTTTGAAATCGCAGTAGATGCCGCTGGTTCGCCGGCGTTTTCTCATACGATTCACCGGTTGAGGATGCAGCATTAGATGACTGTACTGCATTCTGTTTCTTCTTTAGATTTGTCATGATGTTGCGTAAGTCTCCAATTTCTGCAGACTTTTCCACTTCCTCTTGCTTCATGTACTCCTCAAGTAGTTGATTTTCATGTGCAAAGTCACATTCACCCGTGTAATCTTCGTATGGTTCATCCATCACTTCAATCAACAAAGCCGCAAAGGCATTTTGATCGGTAGGTAAAGTATTTGCTTTCACATTTCCAATCTTCTTAAATGCTGGAGTCAACTTGGTTGTCTTTGTGCTTTTCTTCATTGCATCGTCACGTTGCTGCAAAAGTGCTTCAAGATCCACAAGATCAGCTGATGAAGTTTGCAAGTTGCTATCATCTTCATCGTCACTCCAATCACTATCGTCGCTTCCTAATCCCCATGCGACCTTCATTTGCTCTGTCACATTTTCAATCCTCTCCAAAGCCGGAGCTTCTTTCATCGGCTCAACCTGATCGCGCAATACTCTCCAGCTGCCCTCAAATTCGGTGCACGACACTGAGTTGCACCCAAAGACGTAGAGCGTCCGATCCATTTCCACTGGAGCGTAAACTTGTGCAACTAAGAACAACTTATTGCAACAATTCGAGCATGTTAAGCTTGCGGCCTCCGATGGTGGCTCTGAATACCAAGCCTAGAGATCAACAAACATCCATACGTGTGTTATAACATTGATAGACACTAGAAAATATCAAGTACACGACATACCGGTGTACCTCCTGCCTTGCAAACATATGGTGAGCTATTATCCACGCTCTGACGTTCCTGAATTGAGCCCAACAATACGATACGCTCTTCCATTACAGTGATTGGTTCGAATCCGTCGGGTCTACTAATTATAACAAACAACAATTTGATTTAACATGTGTATAGTTCATTCTGTTTAGTAGTTTATTCAATATTACGACTTATCGAATATCAGAGAGGTTAAAGTCCGGTCCTCACGTCTGAATTCCAATCAAACGTATACGAGCGACAGTAATATGAGCGATAACAAGGAGATCCCGTCCGAGTACCGTATCTCTGAAAAATGGGACAAATGTCTTGAGAACTTTACACTTTATTTTGGTGCTGGTCTTGTGGCTGGTGGCCTCACGTCTCTTGTGCTCGCACGTACGTGATGTCGATGCTTTAAAAGTATAGGAAACGGACACTTTTGACGTTTTGTCTTTGATTTATTCTACAGGTTCTGGTGCTGGTCGTGGACTGATCACGGGTCTCGGTGCAGGTACGGGGGCTGGATCAAGCTGGACAACGTGTCAGATGGCGTTTGCAGGTGATGTTAATGCACAGACAGCTCTGAAAAAGACGGAAAAGGCTGTGGATGATTTCAAGGAGAAGATCAAGAAGAGCTCTAACTAAATGTTGGATTCCACGTAAAAGGAGAGGAAGTGGCGGAACAAAACAGATTAATGGAGTTGAAAAAAAGAGCACGGAATATAATACTATGACGGTGGTGGTTTAAGCATCTTGATGGTGCTTTTTGTGCTTCTTTAGCTCTTGTGAAGTAGCACTGGCACGGCAAGAAAGGAGTAGGCTATGTCTGTTCCAAGCAAAACTCATACTCGCCATCACCGACTTCCACTTTAATGGGTTTGTTAAGCGTGAGCTCATACGGCACATGAGCCTCTAGATCGACATCGTTGATACGAGTACCATTCGTACTGTCGAGGTCGATAAAGAAAAGTTTTCCTGTCGTCTCCATTTTTATCTGTAAGTGGATATTTGTCAGGTTCTTGTGTAACAATGACGCCAAAAGCAGAAGAATGTACCTCTCCATGTGATGTAGAAAGCTCCGAGTCCTTTGGCACGCTCAAGCCACGAGGTGGACGAAATTTTCGACCAGTAGAACGGCCGATAAAGCATGACGTATGCCGTTTCTGCAAGGAATGAAATAGATCAATGTTATCCATGGCTTTTTCGTGTATTGTAATTGCAGATAAATGGCTCAAACGAGACTCACCACGTCGATATCCAGGCAAAATCTCTTTCCACGATGTGGTCCGGTGATGCATCGAATTGTAATCGTAACAGCTCGCGGAGTGATATTGTCATCTATTTACAATAAAACACATTGTGAGTGCATTACCACCTGACAATATCGATCAAAGCTGCATCCTAACCTTTGTCAATGTTCTCTTTTTCCATCTGAAGTGCATCCAGTAACACTTGTTTACCCTTCTCTAGCTCCCGACGAAGCTCATTTGCTTGCAATTGCGCTTGTTCCACCAGTTTCTTCAGGACACAAATCCCGTTAAAATAAGCGGTAAGTGCGTCACAATCGCCCGACAGCTCTTCGAGATAGCGTGAACAGACGTACTTTCGATAACGCCTGGCAATCTTGTAACAAGAATTTCTGGACATCAATCTCCTCTAACGTCGAAACAGATTTTTCGCTGTCGTGTGGACACTTTTCAGTCGCTCGTGCTATTTACCCCAGCACAATAACACCATAACGTTAAGTTAAATAGAAACTTATCGTGGCAAATAAGATAATGACGCTACACAGCGTAACCAGTAGACTCTATTATATTCTCATCTAACAACGCACGCACCTCTTTTTGTCAATGGCGAATCTTCTTGCTCCTTGCTCGTCGCATCTGCAGCCACTATTTGCTTCCGCTTCATCGGTACCAATAGCGCTATCGGAAACAGTGCGGTAACGTTTTTAGTGTTAAAACCTGTTTATTCTAATACATAAATCCAGCAATTTCGACACGTTAGAAACATTCATAACTGTTATTTAGAAATCATGTCGGACGAGCGTCAAAAGAATGTGGTAGTAAGTAAACCCATTCTGTATGGGTCTGTGGCCACGTATCTTGGACGCAAAGCCGAGGAGACCAAGACGCATCGCTGGTCGATTTACTTGCGTGGTGTGGACAATGAAGACTTGTCTTATATGATCAGCAAAGTCGTCATTAGTCTGCATGTGAGCTTCGCTAATCCTGTCCGAGGTGCGTTTATCTATCTACCTATCAGTTATGTTATAAAACTTGACGTGATGATGATTGCTTATAAAGTGCTTACGGAGCCGCCGTACGAGGTCACGGAACTTGGATGGGGCGAGTTTGAGACACGTATCCAGATCTATTTCCATGATCCAAACGAACGGCCGATCAGCATCATCCATTTGCTGGTGCTATATCCGCCAAATAGCCAACCTGCTAGCACTAAAAAGGTGACAATGTGACCTTGTTGTTATTAACTTTTAGAGTTCTAACACTTATCAATATGATACTAACAGCCCGTGATAAGCGAGTTTTACGACGAGCTCGTGTTTAATGAGCCAACGGAGTTCTTTTATAAGAAATTGATGGCTGGACCGGATCGGAAATCTCCACCACTGACTATGCAGGACCATCTGCCGACCTATTCGGACGTGGAAGTGCTCAAGACGTTGGCTCGTGCTGAGACGTTTGTGAAAAAGGAGGTTCAGGACACAAAAACCCTTTTGTTGAGTGCTGAATTGGAGGTCATGGAGCTCAAGGAACGCATCGCCGAACACACGAAGAAGAAGAAACAGGCCGACAAGTTGGCTGCTGCAGCAGCAAACCCGATCATCATACCTTGAAGCCCACGGTCAGCAGAGAGTGTAGGACGCGGAACAAAAGTCAGACCATCCACAGCTATTTAAAAATGATTAAAGAGGTCGTGTCTTGAGCTATTTTGAGGTGTGGTTGTATCGACAGCGAGACTGGCACCATCAAAGTTGTTTTATTTTTGAGAGCTGAGAAGAGGAGACGACATATCGTGAAGTGCACGGAAAACAAGAGGTCAGTGCCAAGAAGTTGTGGAAGACGCCACAGCTTCGCATAGCCGCACGACGCATGAAACAAGTGTACGACGTTAATGACCAAGTGGATCTCACTACCAAGAATCAAAATACAGGGCACAAATGCTGCCTGATATTGCACAAACTGATGCAGATTATCTTGCATTAAACTTTAAGTTGCGAATCGACGGTGGCTTCATTCGACCCCAGTGACGGCTGTAAACCCTTTATGTTTCTGCAACCGTGACCACTCTAGTCATCTACATGCGTGCAACTAAATGATGACCGAGTGATGCTGTCACGGAGGCATCACTCGATCACCATTGCAGCCAAATCATTGTTTGAAGGCGTTGAGATGATGGCTCGTGGGTACTGGTCACAGCGATGATCGGAAAGTAAGTGATTGAATGATGATGGCAAGAGCAATGTGCTTGAGTTGCGTTTCAATAAATTGTAGCTAGTCCTTCTAGTGATCTTCATGTACAATTACCTGAACGTTTTCAAGGCATTAAGTAGACAATTGAATGTAATGGAATCATTGTTTATTTTCGTTGTTATACAGTACAAATTGAACTTTACACCGATACTTTATATCGGTTGATACAACCACCTACAGCGTTACATAATATCCATATGGCTTTGGTTTGAGAAGGTACTACTGTAAGTTCAAGAATCGACGTGATTAATAATAATTTATCAATTTTGTTTACGACATCAAACGTCAAGAGGCGGTATATTCAAAATCAATCCCACGCGAGACTTTACCAATAAAGTGTGAGCAGCAATGAATGGTGGTCGTAACAAAAAGTAGCACGGAGGCGGCTATTATGTCCACGTTGGTTGCAGCCAATACCTGCGGAGTGTGAGCTGAGGATTTGCAGCTGATTGGCGCATGAACACAATCGTCTCCATTGCCAAGGGGTTCACTTACGCAAAAAGTGCAAAGATGCCATAAAATGGCTTACCTTCGCACGACCCCCAAAATAGTCCAAAGACACCTTTACTTATTGAGTGATACGAATAGAACCTCTTGGCAATGAATGGGATGTAACGTAAATTACGCAATCAGTTAGATAGGTACGGATAGACCAGGTTAAAGCTACTACACTGTACCTTCTGATCTCGATATTTAACCCTCTGTCCATTTTTTATTATTCTGCAACAACAAATACCTAATCACTTACATCAAAAACAATCTCCTAAATTGTGTATATCTCTCTCTCTCTCTCTATCCCTATGATAAACTTTAAGTCACTTTGTCTTTTGCAGTCTCAAGCACAAGTGCCATTATTGAATTTGATAAAAGTCTCTCTAGATTTTATTCCATGGCACGTTTCTTCCTGCCATTACTAGTCACGGCTTTAGCTGCTAACATGGCCAGTGCTCAAGTCACGACTGCAGACATTTGCTCTAGTGCTGCATTCCTTACGCTTCCGGGTACACGTCTCGGTTCTAGTCCCATCTTCATGCGTGCATTGATCCAAGGAGACAAAGTCTGCATTGAATATCAATTGGAAGCATCTATAGCCAGTCAAGCCACATGGTTGGGTGTCGGTCCATCCCGTGACTCGGTCATGGTGAGCAATCCGGCTTCTAACGTTATGCTTTTCTTCAAAAACACGGGCCAACCCGTGTCCTATTTGCTTGGTGGTTACGTCAACAGTGAAGTGACGAAAGAGAGTGACCAATCGACCTTTGTCGTAGGCTCTACTAGCACCAGCAACATGAGCTTCAGCTTTCAGCGGACATTGGCAGCTGCCACGTCGTCGGAGGTCGCAATCTCAGCTACTGGGACTACGGAATTTATTTGGGCCTACGGTACTTCGTGGCCCATTTCTTCGCACAAAAGCGGCACTAATGGTGTAGCTACTTTCAATATTGCAGCAGCAGCTACGCCATCAGGTTCAATAAGCTCGTCCGTCAGCTCTAGTGCATCTACACCCTGGTGTTATGACAAGAATTGTCCCAGTATTGTTGGTGGCAGTGCCTTTGCTATCATGGCAGTGTGTGGTTTACTGCTCACTACGGTATTCAAGTCTTCACCTGTCAGCAAGCTATTGCTGCATCGCACTGTGGCTTCACCTCCGGTCAAGTCAACGACCAATGCACCAGTAGCCAAACCCCATACCTTGTTTATACAGGCATTGGCTGACCTTCACTTTGGTGAAGTGCTGGTAATGCTCATCTTTGTTGCTGCTGTCATTGTATTAATTTCTCTATCGAACGATATGGGGAAATACAACGTGTCGGGTCAAGTGAGTCTCTTGACTCTTATGTTTCTCATCCTCCCGGTGGCTCGGCTACCAGTGTGGTCGGCGCTTTTTGGTAGCTCATTTGAGCGCATTGTCAAGTTCCACCGCTGGCTCGGCTTCGTCATGATTGTTGCCTTGTTGGTACATGTCATAATGGCGAGCGAAGTTGTCAAGCTTACGTCCACCGAGAAATATCGTGAAGTGACCCCACTCTATGGGTTTATTGCCTTTGCGTGCTTCGTCGTGATGCTCGTCCTGTCGATCGAGCCTATTCGTCGCCTGTACTTCGAAGTGTTCTACTTCAGTCATCGCGTGCTGTCAATCGTGGGCTTTGTGTTTGCTATTCTGCATTCTCCAAAGCTCATCGGTCTTGCGCTCTGCGTCCCGCTCGGACTTTATGCTCTTAGCCTGTTATACCGATGGTCGAGCGCTTTCACGGGTTCGTACAAGGTCGCTGTTTCTGTGCACTCGGGTTCGAATTCAACCACACTTGTGTTGGAATCTACGGTGAAGACTGGCAAGCTAGCTATGAACGTAAATCCTGGATCGTACTTCATGGTGCGTCTACCGGCTATCTCGGCCACTCAATGGCATCCGTTCTCCTCAATTGTGACGCCGGATGGCAAGTCGCTTGGTTTTTGCATCAAGGCAATGGGCAATGAATCTTTCACGCGTAAGCTTTTGGAGAAGGCTAGTACGCAGTTCGATCTGACGGCGAACTTGTGTGGTCCTTTTGGCAAGATGTCGCTTAACGTGGAGCTTTATGATGCCGTTGTACTGGTGGCCGGAGGTGTGGGCATCACCCCCATGATGAGTCTGGTCAATCAAATGCGATTGTTTCCCAAAACCACCACCGATTTGGACAAGACTCGTAAGGCGGCGGACTGGTATGTCGTGTGGGCGGTGCGCAATCCAGAGGACATTTTGATGATGGATGAGTTCTTGCCAAGTCACGCGCAGCTCGACTTTGCAGCTCGCTCAAGCATCCAGGACCCCAACATGGCCATTCTTGGAAATCTTGCACTAGCACCTATTAACATCAACTGGATGTTTCACGTGTCAAACGCGAGGAGCGGTGGTGTTGTTACCCGTGCGAATGGCGAGACTCTATCTTATCGCAGTGGTCAGCCCATTCTTGATGAAGTGATTAACACGAGTCGCTTCAATGGCCGCAAAGTGACTGTGGTGGCATGCGGACCACCGACAATGACTGTCGAGGCTCAGTCACTCGCGCGCAACTGCAGCTTTGACTTCCACAAGGAGGTCTTTAATTGGTAAGCTATACAGAAGTCGAGGTAGCAATGAGCATGATACTTTGAGATGTTTTATGAATGAGTCATGCAACTATGTTAGTCATTGATCAACTGCGAAGTAATACGGTATTCCTTCTTTCGTTTGTATAAACAAAACTCGTATCTCCGTGCATTCTTGCATCAACCTTTACTCGACGTAGTCGAAATCGTCTTTGATACCAAGCCATTTGTCCACCTACGGCGACACAAACGTCAGCACTGCAGTACGTATCAACTCTTCCAATAGTTTCTACCTCTCGGCCTTCGACTCCACGCTTATTGACGACCCATGACTTAAGCGTGTACACATTATCTATCGCAATGTACCAGTACAAAAGTCAAAAGTCATACAAACAACTGCCAAGTCGTCTTGATGAAAGTACCTGTCCATCTGTCGGAGCCTTCCTTTGCCACACACGATTTACGTTCGAGCTCTTCCAACATTGCCGGGTCATTTTCCGCCAAATGCTGCACTTTAGTACGCAGAGCTTGCACTTTTGCTTTCTGTTCTTCCAGACGACGTAACTTTAGCACACGTTCCTCCTACATCAATGCACATTTTCCAGTTTAACCAACAACCACCACCAAAAACACTCCCGAGTAAATGATTATCCTACCGATTCCGGACGTAACGCTTTCTGTTCCTCGATACTTTTCTTGACTCGAAGAAGTTTCTCATTCAAACTCTGTCGACGTTGTTCCAGCTCGTTCAACTTACGCTTCCTCGACTGTGATAACTTGGATGGAAAAGACCAAAAGTAGTTTCCCGACCCAATCTATACAGATGACACTTGTCAGTCCAACGTTCTTGTTCTAACAACGCTCTCTTTCTCGGTCTTAAATCATAGACAGAACCTTATCACAGTCGACTAAAGTGTCATCCACAAGCGCCTGGTTCACGTCCTTGACCGTTTGTAGCACTATAAATACGTTACGATACTCTGATCTTAGAGAAATAGCTGCTACAAAATCGACATGGAAGCTCGTACCAACACCAGCTTTGGATCCAAGCTTTTCTATCTCTTTGAGGTTGAATACTTCCTTGGATTCGTGGTATATGCGCAAGAGACGCTCGCGTTTTTCCTCCAGGGACACCCCCTTGCGAACCATGATCACGTGGTGTGGTTTATATCAAGTAAAAACGATTTCTAGTGTTGATTTTACTAGAGATATCACTTGAGTGCATTGATTTTAACGTGTTAAAGTTGCAGTTCATGCGAAGCCCCGACAAAAGCCGCAGCACGTTGAAGCGTTTCTCGTGTATGAAGTAGAAGATCATCCAGTGTTCCATCGTTCTGAATAAGCAGATCAGCCTTTGATACTTTTTCCTGCACACACCACAATAATTTACCGTAGACAACAAATAGTGAGATTTACAATGCAAGTTTGAAATTGATGGTTGTCAAACACGTACATGGAGCTTCATTTGAGACTTGATACGTTTGTGTGCATCTTCCACTTTCATGTGGTCACGCTTCATGAGTCGTGAGAGTTCATTTGTTTCAGTGCACGTCACTACGATAATTGGAAAGCAAAAGTACTCGAGCACGTTTGTTTCAAACAATAGCGGGGCATCGAGCACTACGAGTCGTTTACGACAGACAAGACGCTGGTACACAAGCTGCTTGAACATCTCATATAGAATGTACTTGTGAGTTGCAGCATTGAGTTTCTTTCGTTGCGTAGGATCATTGAAGATAATTGCTCCTAATTTGGCACGATTGATGGTCGCGTCGTCATCATTAAGGACTTCCGTGCCAAAGTAACGTATAATCTCTTGATAAGCACCACGTCCAGGTAAGACGATCTCTCGAGCGACTACATCGGCATCTATGATGACAGCTCCAGCTGTTCGAAAAACATTAGAGACCGTACTTTTGCCCGTTGCGATACCTCCTGTCAGGCCCACGCCAACCAATGAGGCACCCAACAGACGTCCAATGAAGTAACTGCCTGTCAGTATAACACCGTCACGAAGGGACAACTAGCGTAAACATTGTGAATACAATAAACATCAAGTCAGTTGATGACGAACAAGATTTAGAGCCAGATGTAAAATGAACTGTATCTCTATGCAATTCTCTATTCACCTAAAATCGTACCAGTGGTACAAGAACAAAGGGAGATATTGCCAATAGCCAGCGTTTCATGGAATGCTTGTAAAGTCTTTCCTTCCATAGTCCTAATGGCACGCCGACTAATAGACTTAGCGGCGTCAATACTAACAAATGTATGATCTGCATCGTAGTATGTATACTACGTAAGCTTAAACTTTAGTTATCCGGAACAATTATACGTAATCATTTCAGCGAATCAGCTGTCTTTATCGAATTAGGAAAGAAGCTCTTGTAGCCAATCAGAATGCTTGCGTGTCATACACGTACTTAGACTTCAGTTCCGTAATGTCATCTACCAAGCGCCTACGACCTTCGCCAATGAGTTGCACGTTGGCTGCGTTACCTTCATTGCTCGAGTTCTTGAACGCCCGCGAGGTAGCAATTATAGTATGTACCCAAAAAAATGCTGATCGTAACAGTTGCGCCGCCATCTGGTTCTGGCTGAACAGTCGTACCCGTTCTCTATTACCAGCTGTTGAGCCGTCGCGTCCACTTCAATGGCTACAAGCAGATGCGTTGCACCTTGTAACAGTATTGCAGTTGCTGAGACAATTGCACGCCATTGAGACATGTAAGACCATGCGATATGTCGTGTAAAAACAAGAGTTTTAACGTTTTTTGACGTTTTTTGACGTTTTTTCGTACGTTTTTATAGACACCTTCGATCTACATTTTGATGTTGCACGACGTGGACGCGACGTCAACTTAGCCGAGCATGGAGATTCCTACGCGTTACGTTCACAACCTATTGGAGGTTATATATTTGGTGATCGAATTTGTATTCCAAATGCAGTGAGCTATTGGGAATGTGTCGGATTTGAAGAAGGTTGCTATATTGGAGTGATGGACGTGTCTACACAGGATTATGGTATTGATGCTCCACATGTGAACCCGACACTGTCATTGCCAACATCGGCATTTGATCACATTTCAGCAGTGATCTACGCTGAGATTGGATTTATCACGTCGGGATCGTTCCGTGGACCTAAATTGGAAATTCTAACCAATGTATACTTTGTAGGTGCTGACCCGTTCAAGGTAGAGGACCATGTTGGGGTTCTAGTTGACCTACTTGCTGGATTTCTCCTTTTTGTACGCAATGGAGAGCCCCAGGGGACGCGAATTCCCATTGATTGTTCGAAAAACTACTTGCCAGTCTTTCGTACGGACGCGTGCTACAATTTACAACTTATTCGTGACGTATGTCCGCCGTGGCGTAAAATCTATTGGTTCGACGGAAGTCTTGATAATCAAGACCAATATTATAATTATATCAAATGACGTGGGATGGGAAGGAATGTATAAGCGCATGGACGAAATGCTTTTTATGGCCAGCTCAAAGGAATGGAATTTGGTGCGCTTAGCATGCTGATGGTACTTTTTTTGATGAGTCGAAATTCAATTGTCTAAGTTGACGTAGTGTGTCCAGGTTGTCGGCAAATTGCGGCAGACTTTCTTGTCGTTTAGTCATTTTGACATTTTCTTCTATATAATAAAAGAATTGTGTCCGTCCGTCCGTCCGTCCGTAGTGCTCCTTTTCCGGCATTCGGATTGACTAATTTTGCATTATTGGCTAATTTGCATTGGCTGATATTGTATTTTGCATAGATAATAACATGAGCAGATTTTCATAACAGGATATATAGTCCATTTAGTGTGTCCGAATCCCGTGCTTCGTTTTATATATTTAATCCATATACCGATGGATACACATTAACTTCTTACACATCATTACACATTGATATATCAAACACAGCATATAATTAAAATACTAGGGTCTGTACCCGTCGTTCGACGGATATGGTATATGTTTTTTATTCGTTTTATAATACGGGCTTAGTGCTATAATAATGCACTAAAAATGGCAGAAGCAAGTATTGTCATCAGATTGAATTGAAAATCAATTACAATAAGCGAAGTTGCCCATATGTATTGTATCATACATATTAGAGTCAACCAGATTCGCACCGTCGCAACGATGGGTGCACACCCTAATTTGCTGCAGATATCCTTTTACTAGCACTAATAAAGCACACAGATCTCCGTTCAAGATCTTAGCATCAAAAAGCGGTTTGACTTACATTCATTTCTTAAATATACTTGAATCTACATTTATGGTTTGCTCGCACCTTTCCGTCGGAACGACGGGCTCACCGACCAGCACACATTTACCTTTGACACGACAGGTACCCCATTGACCTTCATACACACTGTTTCTACTTATCAGTTTACCTAAGGTAACTAGATTTTCTTAAGCAAAATGATATTCCAATATATTATCAGCGTAGACTTTGCGCACCCATACCCGTCGGAAAGACGGTTAAAAACCCTATTAACTCGCTGCGTTTTCTAAAGATTCCTACAGTATATATATTACTGTTCGCACCGTCGGAACGACGGGTGAGCACCCTAGTTACCATATAGTAGTCTAAGCAATTTGTATGACAATCACATGGACGGTAGCATTGAGTATTGCGCTATTGTTATGTACTTGTAGGTACTACTGAGCGAAAAACTACCTTGATCAGAACGTTGAAGGACACGACTACATAAGCCTATATGAAGTTAATGCCTGTGAATCATTGCTGATGCATAACGCTTCACAGGCACGCTTCACAGGTACGAATTAAAAAAGCGAATAGGTCACAGAAGTGTAGTGTCAGATTTCGGGTTTACGCGGTGCTAGCTCGACCAATGCAACGCACAACTTATAGGCCACAGCAAAACGCGCTGCATCTAGTAGGTCGATTAGGTCGATACACTACATCAGAAGCAGCTAGTAATTATGCTGCAGACCCTTGGATAGTGACGACAACCTTGCGCTGGTGGCCAGAGCCATAACCACCCACGTTACGGTGCTCACACAAGTAGATGCCTAAGAGTCAAAACATTAAATCCGCACATTATATTCGTAAGATCATGATCTGCACGTAAAAGTTTAACGTTCTTACCTTGCCATGTACCAAGGTTAAATTTACCATCAGTGATTGGAATATTCACCGACGCACCGATTAACGTCGACTTGATATGTCCCGGCATGTCATCTATCACAAATGAGATACCAGGTCGAAACGTACAGCAATTGAACGTAATTTCAATCACGAAATTAGTATAAAGTGATTCGTACCGTCACCTTCATCCGTGTGGCGAAAAAATTCTCTACAAAATTCACATCAGACATGATAAGGAGACTTTATCCTCCAAGATAATATCATTATAGCATTTCACGGAGGATATCCTACTTATTCCAGGATTCCGGTACAATGCGATTGAACGCGTTCTCCATATCGGTCCTAATATCCAATAAAATATCCAGATTTAACATTAATTACTACAGAGAAGAAGTATTAATTCTCTGACGCACCGGACATCCGGATCGCAGTTTTCGTTAATACTAAGCGATGCAGACGTATGTTTGATAAACAAATTGGCTAGACCAACTTTTAGTCGAGTCATTTCGGGTAGCTACATAGCATCGATATCATACAGGAGAAAACGATAAAATCTAGATTTTTCAGGACTGGATAATCTGGAAAAACAATATCCAAACCTGCTTTTCAACGTCGCGTGTCACCACTTTTTGTTCAAATTATACAAGTGAGATATACATAAACATGATGCAGAAAATTTATTAAGCTCTTTACATACAGTGAAAGCCGCGGCTGGGTGCCGTCAGCACAATCTCCTTTTGGAACCATGTAGCCATCTTGCTTTTATTGTAAAAATAAAATGTCAGCTCTATTTTAGTGTAAAGTGATGGAAACAATGCGTGGACCACGTGAAACATAGCACCTTTTTAGTGAGCTTGTTTACTTATTCAAGACCGAGCATGTAAGAAAAAATAGTTTACCGGCATGAAAGCAAATATTGTGTGAAATCTATCTACTCATGCACTTCTTCTCCTTTTCTCCGATTCAAAATTGGTAATTTCTCTGCAATTTTCCCATATCGAAGCCATTGTGTCCATGATACGATCGGCTGACAATGATTCTTCCGCATTCATAAGCTGATGCTTTGAAGTAGAAAACCCGCTGAAATGGGTGTGAACAGTGAACTTCACTACTGCTTCGACCGTATCGGCAATAGCTTTACGAGTTTCACGACTACCACTGCCCTTGATCTTACTGCTCTTTTTTTCTGTGCCCAACCAATTGTCTTCAAACTCGGCACTCTCATGCCCGTGTCCATAGCCACTGTTTAAATTCTTCCTGTCGTACAAACGAGCTGTTGTTCTAAGTTCGCACAACGCGTCAAAAATCTCGTTAACTGTCCTACGGGCTACAGCGATCATCCCCTTCGATGGATGTTTACTCTTTGCAATCTGTTCAGCGATATGTTTTAGCTCGGATGCCGTGTCCTTTGCAAAGCGAATGTCGCGTCTTACGAACGACTTTGAAGTGTTGAGGAAAAGCAGTCCATGACGCTTATCGTATTCGCCAAGATTACTCTTTAATATCTTAAGGCAGTCAGCAGTTTCATCCGCAGTCTGGATCAACAGTATCTCCAATTTAAAGAATTCTTTTGCAGCCGCGACGGTACTTTGAAGGGCTTTGTCCATCGTTGCAATTGAGCTTCTGCTTTATACTTGATATTGTTGTGCTGTTGTGGATGGATTCCGAAATGAGAAGAATCGATTCAATACGAGTCAACTCTGCCTAGAATCGAGTCGTTCCACAAGATAACGACCAATCGTGCCTTTGGGCGTCAACTATGGTGCTTTTATTCTTATATCCAGACAACACTGGGATAAAAAGGTACGAGGCTCTTTAAATTAGAAAAACAGTAGAACTTCTGGAGTGATACTGCCTTAGAACTCTGCCTAACGTGTTTCATTGATACAACTCCAAAGGTATCAGTATAGACATGTCCTTTTGAACACCTAAGTTGGCACACATGGCGTAAGTAAGCAAATTAAAAAAAGGTCCTTTCAAACTGGATACACGCATTGTGACTGTTCAAGTCGAGGCGCCAAAATAGCAACAATGAAACAAGCGGGAGAGCAGGCCAGTTACTAATAGCTAGTAGCTAGTAAAGCGTTGCACTATACTAATCAATATTCGCGAACGAAGTAAGCCCCTTTTAGGCACTGGATGTTCTCATCCATAATGCCGCGCACGGTAATATACGAATATTTTGCAGGGGCTAAAACCTATTATAGCAGATATTCAATGCAACTTTTAGACTAATTTTTGTGTGCTTTTTCACTAAATTACATAACTATTTTCGAATGCTATCGGCTAGGTGGAAACGCCGTGGTCAATCATCCTTATGTAATTAATCTAAAATTGATTAATTTCTACCGCGTCAGCGTTTACCTGTTCCTTTAACGCACAATTTCCCGAGATGGTTGGCTGCAGCGCCTTCATAAGAAACATAGCCGGCACGACGGAAGACCACCACGAAGCCAAGACTCAAGCAATGGAGTGTCTGGTGTTCTCTTTAAAATTAGGCTAGTGCATTGCAGGAATAAGCGACAAAACATTTTTCCGTGACGTAGAGGAATACTTGGGTGACTTCTTGCGTAGGCGGGCGATTTAAAAGCTACCACGCACTACAAGCATACAACTTCGGGTACTAATGAGGAATCTGTTTGAAATTTGTGTTCGTAGTTGCACTTGTGCAAAGGTAGTAGAAAGTAGAAAACTGAAATGTATTGAGTGTTACCTTTTTTTCGTTTACTCCATACACCATGTGATCTTCCTGCAGTGCAACTTGACCAGGTCGAGTTGCAGATGGCGTGCGTCCAGTCCGCACGTCTCATATGCTGGTCCCACATGTCGATCGTCTCTCCCGTCCCATCCCCATGGCATCTGGGTTGTCCCATGTGGCGTCCGTTCTCTTCGTCCCAACTGTCACGTTGTCACAATTACAAACAATCAGGTTCCGTTGAACCTTACCTGTAACAGGTCTGAAGTTGACGCGTAAACGCTTGACAGCCTGTGAGAAGTAATAGGTTCTAAAACTCCTCGTCGACGTCATCCTGAATGGTCTTCAACTTGAACAGCTTATGCAATATCCTTGACGCCTATAGCGTCTTCGTCAACAGATCTGCGATCATGTCTTCCGACTTGACAAAACTTGGCTGCACAATCTGAGCGTGGGCGCAGTGGCAGATAAACTTGAAACGATTGTCAACGTGTTTTGCACTTGACGAACTCTTCTCGCTCTTCAACAAATTGATCGTCGCTTGATTGTCCATCCACATCGGCATGGGTTTTACCACCTTCATGTATAGCTCACCAGACAGCTTCTTCAAACCCAGTAGCTTGCGACCTGCGTGCGAAGCAGCAATAAACTCTACATCCATTGGCTTATTGATGCACCAGTCTGCTTTTTGCAAACACAAGACACCACAGCACCGTCCATATTGAGTACGGATCTCAAAACAGACTTTCCGTCAGACTTGTAAGCGGCAAAATCCGCATCGCCCTAGCTCTCAATCTTGATGGCTTCGGTTAGTTCACATGTGTTGTTGATGCATAGCTTCAACTTCTTCGTATCTTTCAGGTATCTCGCAACACGCTTCGCCATCTTCCAATCCTTGATCGTCGGCTTGTGCGTCTGTCGAGTTGCACGATGCACTGCGAAACAGATATCCGGTCGAGTGCAACGCGCAATCCAGAGAAAACTTCCGACGAGTGATTGGAAGGCCTTGACACTCGCGAATCCGGCCTTGGAGGTCGACATCAACAGTTCCGACCCTTTCTCATCGGCTTCATTGCATTCTCCGCCAATTGGCGATCGTACACCATTGGCTGTAGCCAATCCATGTTCCTTCAACAGTAAGTCAATGGTAACTTCTTGATCTAGGACGTAACCTTCGCTGTCATCCAATCTGACTCTTAGTCCTAGAAACTTGTTCACAATTTCGAGGTCTTTGATCTCGAGAAACCCCATGACCTCAAAGAATTGTCCAACGACGTCACTTGACGTTCCAGTCACCAGCAAATCGCCGACGTAAACACCGACAAACGTTGCACTTGTGTCGGTTCGATTGACGTATAGGCACATGTCCGTCGTGCACTGTCTGAAATTAAACTCGATCAACTTGGTTTGTAGAAGCTTGCTCCACAATCTTCCGGCTTGCTGCAATCCGTATAGGGATTTCTTGAGCAACGACGCCAGCTGTCTTTTGTCTGTAGCTTCATGAAAGTCCAACGTCTCTTGAGCAACTTGCATCCCACTTGGTATCTTCATGAAGATGTCGAGGTTTCCTTCTTGATCGGCCTTTACGTATGCATTTAGCACATCGCCGTGTCGTGCCGGAACATTCCATCTGCGCGAGAGAACTAAAATTTAATGGACAGACCCGAGTTTCATGACTGCAGCTAAGATCAAAGTGTAATCGACTCCAAACAATTGTTCGTTGTCGCAAGCGACAAGTCTGGCCTTGTATCGTTCGACCTTCCCATCGGCATTGGTCTTATCCTTGAAGCTTAATTGTTGTGCAGTACGTGTTAAAAATGAACACCGCCTTAGTTACGGCTGCGCGTGAAAGGCGCGGGATGATGGGAATGACGGCCGCTGACTTAGCATTTGTATCTACTATACTATGTGCAACTGTATTTGGGCCAAGTGTAGATGGAGTGGACAGGAGCGATAAATAGTGAGGAGCGGGTAAGTGCGTGTATAAAGATAATGACAGATTCCTTCTATCACAGTGCCTTGGACTGATACTCTACAACTAACACTATCGGTGTTGAACAGGTTATGAGCCCAACTACAGAAAGCAACGACGACAACACTGCGGCATAGATACCGCCGGCAATTGGTCACGAAAGGGCCGCGTCGGAGCCTGTTGCGGTCGTTAGTCCCTCCGCTAACGCAAGGGGCGCGGACTCCGAGGAACTGCCGAAGGTTCTCGAGATGCTGTACGATATGGATCTGAGGATGCGGAAGATGGAAGTGTCAAAAGCAAGGATCGACGAAGACGAGTGGTTGCGCGGCGCCGACGATAGCGGGCTATTTAGCTCGATGCTCGGTGCTGACTTTGCCGGCAGGCTACATCGCGGAGCTTTGGAGCTGTCGGATCTGCACGAACGCCATGAATTGCCTAAAGAACAGCAGGATGCGGGTCGTCTTGACGACCTGAGAATGGGGGCGCGACATCCATTGCAGCGTCGTGCAGTGCCGTTGCCGCAGCCGCCTACTCAGCTTCCACCGTACCAGGCACAGCCAGGGCCACAGCTGCAAGTCCCTGCGCCGGCGCAGTATCGAACACCCGACGCCAGGCAACGCAAGCTCGCAATACGCAAGCTTGACGGCACCGAGGTGTACGTCGGGCTTGTGTCAGGCTTCTTTGGCTGGGGAAAAACCTTCTGGCGCCAGGTCGACATGGCGCAGGAGTCGTGTGGTTTCCTGTGGAATGAAAACGTCAAGACCGATATCCTCGGCCAGTACCTCATTGGCACCGCTGAGCGCTACTTCAACAAGCAGGTAGACACGTGGTGGGCTTTGCTGCCAACGCTGCAGTACATGATGCAACGCATGCTAGACACGTTCAAGACGACGATCCCTGCTGCACAAGCTATGAAGCTCTTCACGATGAGAAAAGACAGCAAGCGCTCGTGGCCGGAGCATTACCTCTACCTGGTGGCCGTCAGTGACGCTGCGGGCGGCGCCGAGCAGCAAGTACTTGACATGGTTCGGTACGCGTCACCTGAGCTGTCGACGATATTAATGGCGAAGTACCAGACGCACCGCGTCGACTACCTCGTGCACGCGAAGGAACTGACTCACTTCGCCCAAGCCATCGAGATGGAAGCTCGATCGGGTCGCTCCTTTGGAAAGGAGGTGTCGCGCACGGGAACGAGCCCGCGTCATGCAAGGAGACACGCACCTACTTCGGAAGTGGCAAGGTGGGGGCACATTAAGACCGACTTGTCGCAGCAAGAAGACTGGCGACATTAACGGCGGCTGTCGAGGTAGAAGCGTTGGAAACATGGTGCTCGCCGTAGGCGAGGGCACTGGCAGCAAGGGCCTGCGCGCTCCCAGCGACGACCTGGAAATGACAATTGGTAACGACAGTGACGACGGTGTTAACGAGTGGATCCTAGATAGCGGTTCCATTCGCCACCTCGTCAATGATCCTTCTCTGCTGCATAACGCTCGGGACTGTGACCAAGAGTGTCACCTCGCTGACGGCGAGACGTTTAAGCTATCGCAAGTCGGCAGTGTGGTGTTGACAGTGGTAGCGAAGGGCAGGCAGCAAGACGTGACACTGACGGACGTCTACCTCGCGCCAGAGCTCTCGCGCAACATTATGTTTTACAGCAAGCTCGAGCAAAAGGGCTTCGGTTTTGTGTACGATGGGACAAAGCGCGTCCTGACAAAACGCAATAATGGCGACGTCGCGCTCGACGTGTCGATGGGACATAATGTGCTATTCGTTAGGACGATGGCAGCGGCACGCGAGTCACAAACACCAAGTGTTGTGCTGATGGCAATCTTGACACGAGAAGAACCTGGTGTCCAAAGCATCAGTGAAAATAGAACAAAGCTCCATCTTGAGCATCAATGTTGCATTAATGGTGATGTCGTCAACGATTGTCATGATCATGTCCCGTGTAGAGATCCAAATCCATGAGAATCAACCGGAGAAGAAACTTCGAAAATTTTAACAATCAACACATCGTTGATTCGATCAACGTCCCTAATGGGTGCACCACTGGATGCGACACCATAACACGCCTCTCTTCTTGATATTCTAGAACGCATCCCTTCTCCTTCATTTAGACAAAGAAAATGATGTTACGTTCCAAGTTGGATGCGTATTGAACATCGGAGAATCCGAATCGTCTTAGTGGACTTAAGTGCTTTGACCGAATGACCACGCTGCCCTTCTTGGTTATCCATAGTGGACCACTGTCCGAGGCAGCAGTAAAGCATTTGGTCTTGCAATCGACTGCACCGTCAAGAAATCTATAGTCATTGACCAAATGACGTTCCAAGCCGCTGTACAGTACCTAGTGGTCTTGGCGAACGATGAAGGTCATCTTGAACGACCAAAACAAAATCCGCATCTTGTTTCTTGCTGACCTTCTTCGTACACGCTGTTTTTAGATGTCCGGTGTAACCACATAGGTATCATCTTTTTAGGGCCTTGAATATCACGTTGCTTTCTAGCATTATTGAACTTCCTTGGGACGTTTGTTGGCTCGACGACGCTCACGGCATCTCAGCCAAAATGTTTGACACGCACTTCTATCTCCGTTGATTGCACAAATGGATATAATTTTTCGGCCTGTCAGAGGTGGTCGACCCTGTTCAAGTTCAGCCGTGACAGCATGATCTTGCGCATTGCTGGATCGGCATAGTGCACGATGTTAACCAACACGAGGGTGTTCGCGCCTCCACGCGTCACTCACGGCCGTAAGGTACAGAAAATGTCCGTATAGTTACGCTGAGACAATTTGGCCGCGGTGAGCAGCTTTATGCTCTCCGAGCAGGAGTAATCTTGATCGTGAAAGTCTTGAGTAATTTTTGCATTGCATGCTCCAAATATCCACTTTTAGACCATTAAGTCTTAACTTGTCGACAATAGTACTTCTGCATAGTTCCAGCAAGATTTGGACCTAGCACATCAACCTTGATGTCTTCGAGCCATATAAAACCGCACGCACGCTCGATTTTTTTCATTTGACACACAAACTCCTTGTTCCATTCAAGGAATCCGCTGCCAACGCCATGATAGAGTTTCTTCTCGTCGAATGGTTGCAGCGCCAATAAGCGTTTGTAAAGCATCCGGTACGCCGACCTGTATCTGTCCAGGTTGGCGAAATGTCAGACCCGGCATATTCATGCTGGGTACGGTCCTACAGGTGCAGCCTGCCTTGGAAAATCGGGATCAGCTCTTTGATCCATTCCATAGTTGATATTGGCCTGACCCGTGTGTCAACCATGTGGTTTCCAGCAAACGCTGGTCGTCGAGCATCGAAGTGGGTAGCTGGCGAGACATTCGGTGTAGGTTTACGGGGCGGAGTATGCTCCAATGCCTGGAGGGCAATACCTGCCCTCAAACCCAAACCCGAACCAAAAACGCTCGACCTTGCTTTTGCAGCTGACTTGTCCGGCTTGCGTGGATTCCGTCCTGCCCATCCGTTTCAAAACGTCACCAAGCATGGCGAGCATCTTGCCTAGCTCCGCCTCAGGCACAGCCCGATTTTTCCTACGATTGGTTGTCCCCGGTCGTAACATATACATTAACAGCCACAGCGGGTCTGTCCTCTTGGGCTGCGCTGTCAACACGTTTTGTTGGGCTCATAACCTGTTAGAAAGTTGTGTTCGTAGTTGCACTTGTGCAAAGGTAGTAGAAAGTAGAAAACTGAAATGTATTGAGTGTTACCTTTTTTTCGTTTACTCCATACACCATGTGATCTTCCTGCAGTGCAACTTGACCAGGTCGAGTTGCAGATGGCGTGCGTCCAGTCCGCACGTCTCATATGCTGGTCCCACATGTCGATCGTCTCTCCCGTCCCATCCCCATGGCATCTGGGTTGTCCCATGTGGCGTCCGTTCTCTTCGTCCCAACTGTCACGTTGTCACAATTACAAACAATCAGGTTACGTTGAACCTTACCTGTAACTGGCCTTGAAGTTGACGTCTTAAACGCTTGACAACCTGTGAGAAGTAATAACTTCTAACAGAAGCGGATAAATGTTTTTTGCGTGAAGCGACGTAGTTGGTGGGGTCCAAAGGCTGCCTCACTTAACACCTTGTACTCTTACTAGCTGCGTCGCAAAAGCGGCACCCGTCTTTCTGCGCGCGCCGTATTGTAAGTAGAAAGTGTAAGACTGATTTATATAGTGTTGGAGAGTGATGTTGCAGCTACGTGTGCTAGAATACTTCGTAAAATATTCTGCGAGGTTCCCGACTTATTAATCGGTTTGTTGGAAAGTGCAAGCTGCACTTGTTATTAACTCCAGAGCTTCAACCTACACTAGGATATATGGAATATTCTAGATGCGTCTATGGATGTGATATGTAACGGGGCTAGAACGTACCGTCACTAGCTTACACGTGCGCTTGAGGAAGACTCAAGCCCGAGTATTAGGTATTAAGTAAATTTAACTCTGATTTTTATTTTGGTTTTAATTCGTACTAATTACGAAGATTTTAGTCGTAATAAATACGACAGTGTTCCCGCCTTTCGGGAACCACACAATTTCAGGTTGATTTATCATTGGTCCATATTGGGGACTTTAGGCCCAATAATAAACCAATAATAAATTACCACGCTGTGCCCGCTTTTCGGGCCCAGCACCTGCCTACATATGTAATTGTTTATTTGTGTTAATGCTATATGTGTAATGTAGCCCATTACATCACCCCCTTCTCATGACAGCACTCACCAACCGTGAGTGCTCAACTGTCGAAAACCCTTCGCCCACAAACGAATAAGCAATGTCCGGAGACCCAGAACCCAATCCAGCAGGACGCCCAAGATACATCAGCGGGAATGCATCAACCAGCATCATGGCGCGGCAGCTCATACCTTGGTCGCTGTACGACTTGTCCGGAGCTCACGCTCCGGACTCACTGGACATGATGCGGGAATACTTCCGCCGATTTCGAAAACTGCGCGGGAAAGGTTTTGATGGAATCGAGCATGAAGCTCTACAACGTTCTTGGTGCGCCTTCATCCAACGTTGGAATCGGATGCTCGAGGATGGTAGCAGCTTCCAGTTATGGCTCGCCAATCGAGAGGAACTTCGCGCCGATCACTCCATCGGCGCGCTACGCGAAAGAGTGTGTGAGGAAGCTTGGAATGAGGACCGTCTCTGCTTCGTCCATGTCAATGAAGGATGCCAATCTTGTGACTCGACTCCACGCCCAACTCATGACAAATGGCGACGACACATCGCTGAGTGTCCACTCAGCGATCGCGAACGAAGTTGGATTGCAAAGTATGAGCGAAGTCTGAGCGAACGGAGAAGCGCAGTTATTCGTGGTGCGCCTCGCTGGCAGCACCACTCGCGACAGCGGAGTCAATCTCCGCGGGATCATCAGCGCAGGGCAGCGACACGTTCGCTTGTCCGTCCTACTTCGCGATTCTCGCCTCGCAATCGTGATATGTATTCACCGCGACGTTCTCGTTCACGGCGTCGTTCTCGTTCGCGACATCGTTCTCGTTCTGGTCATCGTTCCCGTTTCCGACAACGTGAATCTCCTTACCGCTCTCGTTTGTCACGAGAGCGTTCGCGTGCTCGCCCGCCTTGGAATAGTCCGACTTCGTGGCTTCATACGACAGAACCACATCTGGAACGTCACGAAGGAGCGAGGAACGTGGTTCCCATGTATCCTGCTCGGGAGGGAATCCAAGCCAACGTACTCGGTACCTACGCACGGATGGAACCGCACGCTTCTCATGAGCCGACTGCAGTAATGGTTGTGGAGGGTCCTCGTGACCCACAATGCGGTCTACAATCCAGCGCACCTGTCCCTCCGCATCAACAAGCGGAGGAGGGCCCTCGCGGTGGTAGAGCTGGCGTCCTGGTTGCTCAGGACGATGTTGATCAGGCCGTGAATATAGCTGCCGATGCTCGGCTGGAGGCTGAGGCTGCCAGTGAACGTGCTGCCCAGGCGGAGAAGACTTCGAGTGAGACCCGGCAGTCGAACCGTGAACTGCTCGAGCGGATAAGGATTCTGGAGCGCCAGATGCTTGGTCAGGTTCAGACGGGATCGAGACCCCGCCCCATGTCATCGGCGCGTCGAGCGCGACGGGAAGGCCGTTCGATTTACGAACCCCTGAAGCCGGCGTCGGAGCCAAACCGTGAAGCGTAGCCGGACGATATTCCTTCAGCCGCCCGACATAGAATGTCGGGTGGAGTCGCAGTGAAGAGGGGACGTCGAGTGTATAAGCGTCGCCAATTGCCTTCAGAACCTTGAATGGACCGATGAAGCGTGGCGCGAGTTTATTCGCGCCCAAATTAGTGACCGCAGAATCCCTTAAACCTTCCGTAGATAATAATACACGGTCACCTTTCTCAAACTTGCTCATGTTCTTTCTTCCATGTTTGTCAGCGTTCTCCTTCTGTTGGTCTACAGCAGTTTGTAGTGCGTCGCGTACAAACCTGGTGATGGCTTGACGTTGGAGTATAAATTCCGACACGGCCATGTCATCAATTGGTCGCGCCGACTCAATTGGTCGCGCCGACTCAATCGGCGCGTAGTTGGCACGTTTACCCGAAGACGGGTCAATCAATGTCTGCGCAGTCCATCGAGCTAATGGGGACGCCACCTCTGATGGCGTCAAAATGGCCGTCTTTGCCTTGGATCGTGTTACTGCATTCGCGCTCAAAATACCGTGAGCTGCACTCGATCCTTGTTTATCACCTTTATCCCCCCCCCAGAGTGGAGCCACTAGGTGTTGTGGGTCGCCCCACGGCCAGGACAGTAGGAACACGAGGGTGACGAGCCGAATTTACAAAAAATGGCGTCAACCCTGTTGACGCGTGTACGGCGTTGTTGAGTGCGAACTCAGCGAGTGGTAAAAATGCACTCCAACTTGTAAATGACGTAGCATAACTCCGAAGAACATCTTCGAGGACTCGGTTCACGCGCTCGGTCTGCCCATCCGTTTCCGGATGGGATGCCGTCGACATCAGCAGTTTTGTCCCGAGGAGCTCGAAAAGTGATGTCCAAAATGCGGACGTAAATCGCGGATCACGGTCCGAAACAATGTTTTCTGGAAGGCCATGATGACGGAACACCGCGTCGATGAAGTGCGCCGCGGTCTCTGCCGCGGTGACCTTAGCGTGAACAGGCACGAGATGTGTCATCTTGCTGAATCTGTCAACAAAGACCAAGATGCCCGTTCGAGCTTGGCTATCGGGCGCAAGCCCGAAGATAAAGTCCATCGAAACTGATCTCCAGGCCTCTGCTGCAATTGGCAACGATCGAAAGGGAGCCTGTGACGATGGAGATGGCTTCACACGCTGGCATATTTCGCACGTTCGGATCCAGTTGCGTACCCACTTATACATGTGGGGCCAGAAGAAGTCTCGAGACACAGCCGCGAAAGTCTTTTCGCGGCCTAAATGGCCGCCAGCAGGAGCATCGTGATACTCGTGAATGATTCTTGCACGCAAATCCATGTCATTGGCAATCACCGTGCGAGGAGAATCGAATTGGTCGATGCTATACAGAAGCAAATCGCCATCTAAACTGTATCGATGAATATGGTCGCGCTTGGTACGGGATAATGCTCCCAGTGCAGCATCGCTGGGAGCACGCAGATACTCGATAATGTCTGCATAATCTGAGTCACCCTTGTACGCTGCGACGATCTCATCAAATAAACACGGCTCGGGTGTAACCCGAGTTAAGTTCAGCGATACACACATTGCACATCGGTCATCATCGTCCTCGTCATCAGTAGCCTGGCGACTCAGAGCAGTCCGAGGATCGTAGTCGGGACGTCGTGACAAGGCGTCAGCGAGAATATTGGTCTTGCCTGGCTTGTAATGCACGACGAAGTTGTACTCAGAGAAGAATGAGAGCCATCGTGCCATCCGTTGGGACAGGTGTGGGCTCTTCATCGCTGTGCGCAGCGATGCATGATCGGTGTACAAAGCAAACGTACTTTCACCAAGGAGATGCACGCGAAACTTGATGAGTGCATAGCGCATCGCTAATAACTCCTTGTCGTGAACCGGATAGTTCTTCTCAGCTGGCTTCATCTGTCGCGACTGATAACTCACGACTCGTTCACGGCCCTCATCATCAAATTGCATGAGGGCACAACCGATTGCAAAATCACTGGCGTCGCAAACCACGTGGAACGGCTTGGAATCGTCTGGTAGGACCAGGACTGGCGCTGACGCTAGTCTCTTCTTTACTGCTTCGAAGGCTGCTTGGTGCTCGGGACGCCACAACCACGTGGCGTCTTTCTTCAAGAGTGACGACAAAGGCTGGATAGAACCAACATAATCCTTTGTATACTTGTGCAAATAATTAGCCAAGCCGAGCCACTGGCGCAACTCCGTAGGGTTCTTGGGCGTGGGCCAAGAACAGATGGACGACACCTTCTCTGGATCAGCTCGAACTCCCGATTTACTCACATAGCAACCTAACACCGGAATCTCCGGTGCACAAAAGACACACTTCTTGAGATTCGCGTACAACTTGTTGTCCCGCATAACTTGAAACACTTGCTTCAGGTGTTGAAGGTGAACTTGGACATCGTTGAGGTTGCCCTCGGCGCGACTATGGACGAAGATATCGTCAAAATAACTTGGGGCAAAGTTCCGAAGAGGTCTCAACACTTGAGACACCATGCGATTGAAAGTGGTCGGAGCGTTCTTCAACCCTTGTGGCATTACCAGCCATTCCCATAACATGCCACTCGGGGTGCTCACCGCGGTGAGTGGGATATCGCTCGGGCGCATCAAAATATGGTAAAAGCCATCGGTCAAGTCGATGGCACTGAAGATGACACTTCCTGACATGGAATTCAGCACCATGTCCTTCCTGGGAATTGGCGTTTGCGCAGGAATAGTGGCATCATTCAACTTATTGAACGCATGCACTATCCGCCAGCCTCCCGTAGTCTTCTTCACGCAGAAGGTTGGACTCGAATGTGGTGAGATACTCTCCCGCACATGACCCGCTTTGCGGCGGCCTTCAAAGAATGCGTCAATAGCTTCGACTTGATCTCGAGGCAACGGCCACTGCCGTGTCACACAATACTTCGACCCTAGCACGAGATCAATCTCGTGCCGAACACCGCGGTCCGCAGGAAGTTCAGCCGGGATCTTGTCCGGGAACACGTCTGCATACTCACGAGCAATGTCGTAGACGGGGTTACCAGACTCTCGCAGGGCCTCCCATGACTGTGATGCAAACCTTTCTTCACGCGCAGACTTCGGCTCAGCGCTTTGAGGACGCGCCATATGCTCCTCGTTTGCCACGGTAACCACCTCGTTGGTGATTAGACACACTTGTTCCACAGTGCCTCCCTTAAGGTCACGTAGGAAATGCTTCCAGGAAAGCCCTGGAAGACTTGTAATGGAAGACGCATTACGAGGAGGACTCTCGACCTCGATATATTGGCGCCTTTGTGGACTCCCTTCCACGTACACGACATTCCAACGCTAAATTCTCGGTGCTGTTGTCCCCATCGTGCTTCGAGTCACTACTCGAAGCTGGCGAACCGCAGTCAGGTGATAAACCATCACCCCCCTCTAGGCACTGGATGTCGTCATCCAAGATGCCGGAAACACTGGACGGGAGTACCCCAAACTCGACCGTCGACACTTGATGCGGGAGCTCCTGCTCGGCCGCCGTAAACCCGCGTGGGAGCCCCTGCTCAACCACAGTATGCCCATGTGGGAACCTCGGTTCGACCACAGTGGGTGATGATGGGAATCCCGGTTCGACCATCATGCTCTCGCGTGGGGACTCCTGTCCGTCCACGTTGTACTCGTGTGGGAGCCCCTGCTCGACCACAATATGCCCATGTGGGAACCTCGGTTCGACCACAGTGGGTGATGATGGGAACCCCGGTTCGACCATCATGCTCTCGCGTGAGGACTCCTGTCCGTCCACGTCACACTCGCTGGCGAGCTCTTGCTCGTCGCCACAATGCCTTTGTGGGAGCCCCTGCTCGACCACAATAGGTGCAGATGGGAACCCCGGTTCAACCACTGCATTCACGTGCGGGAACCCCTGTTCAACCGCATTAATGACGCGCGGGAACCCCTGTTCGACCGCGTCGTCCTCGTCGTCCTCTTCGCTCTGTAGCGAGGAGTCACTGTCACTTGTGTCCCGAAGAACAGCACAAGCAGTGCAGAGAGGGCCATCGCTCGCTCTGTGCACCGCCAACGTCGTGGAATCGCGATCCACGACTGTGACGTTTGGCCAGTCACTTGGAGATACCAAGAGATGGGTAAACACTTCACTGACATCGAACTTGCGTCGACGTCTCACTGATCTGGCTAACCAGTCGATCTGGGGCTTATAACGTGCCAACCATGGCATGCCCAGTATGCAATCGAATGCATAATTCATCGCGATCACCAAGAAATCATCATTACTGCGAAAGCCATCAAACGTATACGGCAACGACACTTCGCGCCGCGATACGCGGTGTGGTTTCCCGTCAGCCAACTTGACGACGACTTGGCCAGGTCCCTCACGGACCTGAATGCTGGGAGGCAGCATCGACAAACAAGATTCACGAAAGAAATTGTTTGTTGCTCCTGAGTCCAGGAGTGCTCGCAGAGGTCGCCGGACGCCGGCGACATGTAAACTGACAATAATCAGACGTGAATCACCACTCGTAGTGGTGGCATTTAACCGTGCGCGTAGCGCAGGAGGACTGGAAGGTTGGGCTGCCACCGGGGGACCCGGACCTCCGTTCCAACCAGTAGGGCGCCCTGCACCTACTGGTCCCGACCGTTTTTTGGACGTGCGGCCGGTACAGCACCCTCATGATGGGCGTCCACTACTTGCACCGATAATGGGGCTGGCGCACGGCACTCTGCCGCGCGATGTCCTGGCTTGCGACAACGAAAGCAAACCATTGGACGCCCGGTGCGAGCGTCACCTTTATGATGAAAGACACGTCGCCGGTCACCCGACGACTCAATAACGTCGATCTCCATAGGTTCTGGGCCAGAAGGACGGGGAACGCTGACGACCGAGGGTTTGGCATAGGCCTTTGTGACCCTAAAGTCTTCACGGAGTGCGATGGCGAATGCCTCCTCCAATGTGGCAGGCTCGGCGCGCTCCAGCGATAAGCGGGTCTGCCCCTCACGCATACCATCCACAAAGACATTCACCTGTGTGTACATGTCCATGGGGTGCGTGATAATACACGACGCCAGATGCCTAGCCATCTGTACGTAGTCGCGCATCGCCATTTTACCCTGTCGCATCGACAGGAATCTTGATCGCACCAGTTTCTCCTCTTGTGGTGGCTCGAAGGCAAGACGGAGATCGTCCTGGATGGTATCCAAGGTGGGAAATGCGTGCTCGTCCACAACGAGCTTACCAAGGGCCCACTCCTTGGCCTTCCCGGTGAGGCGGGAAAGAAGAAAGTTGACCTTCGCCTGTGGAGCCTCAAGAAGTCTCGAGGCGATGGCGATATCAACTTCTCGGAACCACCGGTTCAGCGATAACCGGTCCTTACCTTCTCCAGAGTAGGAGGAGGTTTCCATCTTCACGGCCTCATTACGTGAAGGGCGCGAGGGAGTTAAGCCTCGCCGGTTGGATTCGGCGAGCTCGCGTGCCATAAACTCATGTATGGCGAGACGTTGCGCGTCAGGGGTCGCTGATCTCATCAGCGACGCGACGAATGCCTCTCCCGATATCGCCGCGAGGCGATTAAGGGCATCCCACTCAACACCAGTAAGATGGGGGAAGGTCGCGTGCTCCAGAAATAAGTCTGGAGCGTCAAAGTACGACGATTCGCTCATCCCAAACTCGGGCATAGGAAGGACTACAAAGTGCTACCAGGTGTAACGGGGCTATTACACGTGCGCTTGAGGAAGACTCAAGCCCGAGTATTAGGTATTAAGTAAATTTAACTCTGATTTTATTTTGGTTTTAATTCGTACTAATTACGAAGATTTTAGTCGTAATAAATACGACAGTGTTCCCGCCTTTCGGGAACCACACAATTTCAGGTTGATTTATCATTGGTCCATATTGGGGACTTTAGGCCCAATAATAAACCAATAATAAATTACCACGCTGTGCCCGCTATTCGGGCCCAGCACCTGCCTACATATGTAATTGTTTATTTGTGTTAATGCTATATGTGTAATGTAGCCCATTACATGATATGTCTTAGATAGAAAGATGATCGGGTGGTTCTCACTTGCAAATTGGCAAAGATATCTCACCGTTTGTTAAGCAATCCCGACGAGAAGCCATCTTCATTCGATTAAACGCTCCTGACAACCTAAGTTTCAATATAAATTCGATATAAGCATGCTGCGGGTGCGTTTAGTAATGCTTTGGATACCGCCACAACTGTTCAGCATTTACAGTTAAGCTTCAACCGCATGTTTGCGATGGTCAAGGTACTTTATGGTAACACCTGTAATCAGCTGCTATGGTGATCGCCGTTACATGCTGATGATAAAATCTGTTAATTCGAGAGGCAGTCTCGAGATAGTTGATGCGGCACTAAACCCGGCACTTGAATAGTAGAAGATAGTGGAGTCGGAACAACCTCATCACAAAAGGCCATGTAGCAAATCAATGCGATCCGGCGTTTCATGACAACGTCGTGCTGTGAAAGTACGTTGAGCTTTATTGGTTAAGCATCTTAAAGTCATCTGCAGCAGTCCACCATCAACTAGCACGTTACAAGCATGAAGTTTGCAACACCTTCTCCAATTCCAGAACATTAACGATATTTCGAGATGTTCGCTCGTCGCCAATCAGACGTATGTGGTGTAGGGAATGTACAAATGTGATATTTCTATTGTATGACATATTTCGACCACAACGAGTTTTCCTCGTCGAGTTTGCTTGTCGAGTATTGCCTCGTCAAGCCTTGGCTCGTCAAGTCGTTGTTCATCGAGTTTCCAGACATCTAATTTACATTCGTCGAGTTTCAGCTTGCCGAGTTATCGCTCGTCGAGGCTTCGGGCGTCAAATTGTTAGTTCCATTGAGAGCGGTAGAAAGATCGACTGTCCGTTTCACTAGATAACTGTATAGGAAAGACAGTGTAATAGCAGAGCTATTCAAAAGGTTCTCTGGAGAAGAAAAAGAGATAAACTAATACAGAGCAGATATTCCAAGTCAACCAAGTCAAGAACATGTGCGCACTTCTATGGTGGGGCTTAGCTCGCGTATCAGCGAAAAAAAATCTCGTCAAATGACGAGTCGGTGTGCCTTAATGCTAATATGTTTGTCAATTATTACTTTTCTCATTGACAGCACAACGATATAGATGCATAGTGTGAATAGATTGTCGTCTATCCACTAAAACGGTAGTAAAAGGATCGGGGCTGTTAAAAGAAGAGAAAGTCGCTGTTACTCGCTAGAGCCTTAGCAGAGGGCACCGTAAACCTTATAGTTGGGCGTTAACTGCGCCCGGTGACCTGTAAAGCGCGAAAGCGCCGGCGTTGACCCATTGGTGTGAGGACACAGACTTGAGAGGAACGAAAGCTGCTGAGCTCAGGCAGGCTTCTGAAGAATTAATTGTGGGTACTTAGCTAGGGCGAAAGTCGCAACTGAACGCAAACGGGCGAACCACAAAGGAAGTTATTCCTAACGTATTTGCTCAATTGCGCCGGCTTGCTCGTCGAATTGTTGTTTTGAAATTTACAGTCATATCAATAGACGTCTCTGACAATCACAATATCACACGTACATATTGCCAGTCATCATCCATCGCAACTTGAATTCATATCACCTCCTGTCGACTATTGACGCGAAGGCCATAGAAATCGTTGACTTTCCCAGTCCTGGAGGACCGAAAACACTGCCTAGGTGACCTTCTTTCAGCTTCCCATTCCCGTAAGTACTTAACTTGCTCATGAAAGTTGGGTCTGCAGTACAGCATTAGTCGCTATAAAAGAAGTTTAAAGCAGCCGTATTCTTCTTCACTAGTCAGAGGTACTTTGACTCTGAGTCGTAGATGTGAGGTCCCAACGGACTGAACTTACAGGAAAATGAGCACTAGATGGTAAAAATGTAAAAATGAATTTATTTAGGTCGTTAGTTGGCAACTTTCTTATGCTACTCGAAACCTACTGGATTCTTTGACTACACATCGAGCATTTGCAATTTCCACGTTGCGCATTGTTGATCGTCTAAGCGTACATTTCGGTTACCACTTTCTGGCCGAAATGCTTCTTCGACAACATTCTCACTCGACACCGCAGAACTTACCTCTTGATACCCAACAGATTACGAAGATGCTGGATCTGCTTGGCGCTGATCGGCTTGGTCATAGAGTCAGGTTTCATTCCTTTAATGAGCAATATTCCAGAATTACCTGTAGTTCAGCAACCTTCTCATGCACAAGGTGGTACGAATGTCGATATGCTTGGTGCGCTTGTGTAGCTTGCGGTTCTCGACCAGCGCGATCGATCCTTGGTTGTCCTCGTAGATCTTGACTGCTTGATCGTTATTGCCATCTCACAAAATTTGCACAGAAACACCATCAGACATACTGCCTTTTACTTAGCCTTCAATAGTGCCATGTACTCTACTTCATAGTGCTATCGTTCGTTGATTCTTACTCATTCAGCTGATGCATTCATCGTTCATCAAACGCGCGTAGCCGCTTGTACTTCGCCTTGAGTCGACGTTGCCAGACCAGTCTGTATCCTAATAGTCTTAAAATCTGGAGCCACCACCTGCTTTATAATTGATACCATGCCTTGTATATACCGAAGGACCCTCTTAAGCGCTTGCCAGTGTGTCGGACAAGGGTCGGCAAAAATCTGGCTGAGTACTTCACTGCACCTACAAGGTCGGGACGAGTGCCTACCATGAGATACATGAAGCATTTAACGACGTTCCGTCAGAGCACGTTTGTCATCGTTTCTTTAGCTTGCAACTTCCTTCGCACTAGAGTTTCCTTTAAGCATTTTTGAAGCTGCGATCAGCACGTGAGCTTAGCCACTAGATGGCAGTGACATTTAATTTTTTCCAATAACCTATACTGTAAGGTTCTTGACGCAAGTGCGTGCTCCCCATTAATTACCTGCTGAATATGTGGATGCGTCTCCCCTTCAGATAACTGTTGCGCAGCAGAATCGTCGTCTTTCTGCCACACGTCGTCCGTCATCTTCACTAGGAAGAGTTGCAGCTTGTCCGCATCAACATCCTTCAAGTCGTTCTTGTTCTCTGCATTATTTGCCTTCTGCAATTGGTCCACCAATGTTGGGTTACCATTACCCCTCCCAGATCAACGATCGCGCAGAACAGCGTCACCATCATTTTGAGCCAGCAGATTATTGAATAAAGGGTTTGTGTTTGCAAATGAAATGAAATGATTTTTGATCCATGTATACGACTATACTAGGGCCAAGATACAAGGTCATCATTCCTTTCTGATTTGCTGACTAGAATATAGTATAGTATTTGATGATGAATGACGGACATTTGTTAAAGCTCTTACTGTCACAATTGAAAGTCGAGTCGAATTTCATTCGTTTCATGAAATTGATTTATGAAAAGACATCGTCAAAATAAGCTCAGATAAGGCGCATTTAGCTTGCATGTCAGTATATTCTAAAGTAGGATTCGTCGCAGTGAGACAGTCAAAGATGGATTGTTACCACAAATGTTCTGCATGAGTTTAATTGAAGCATGTCATGATGGTGTTTGCCTTTACACGTTCTTCATTCCATAAGTTCATTCCAAATATACCAACCTCTATCAAGTATGGGTAAGTCCTTTGACAATGCCATTGCAGACCACGAATACACGATGTTGCAGGCGCATTTATACCAATGTGTCCACAACAGTCTGACGTACCTGGACGTACTGAACCAACGTCTTGGAGAATACGACTACAAGCATCACCTGCATCACTCGATCTCGACAACGTCGTTATTTTGTGACAGTCTTGACCACGCCAAAGACGCCGTGCAAGAACTCAAGCGTGCAGCTGACTATATCCACAAAAGTACTGGTGCAGCCGAGGCCAATAGGACCATGAAACAGGCTTCCAATGCACTGGCCGACTTGCACCAGGTGGCAAAGGCTTACGATACAAGGCACTCGATGTCCAGTAAACACAATGGCATAAAGGCAACAACCTCCGAAACGGTGGAGTGGCTTGTGAGCACAACTCGTGACGCTCATTTCACTGGTTTTGCACGTCTGCAGAGGCAGATTATCAGAGTCCAGACGGCTATCGGAGAAATCGAGAAACCATCGATCAAGACACGGGCGAAAGAAGCCGTGCACAATGTGACTTATAAACTCGACAAGATAAGAGCGGAGCACAAGTCAAGTCCTTAAGTTACGGATACAATGGAAACCAAGACTACCAACGCATAAGCTACAGGACGTCATGTTCGACGTAGTTTAGTAAGATGAACTGAAGATACAAGAAATTCCACTTCAATTTGAAGTTCTAGCGTCTATTGACTAATGTACATCAGCGTCACATGGACACTGAATCATCTCTACCTGATCGACATAATGCTTCTTTATGCTGTTGCAGGTTAAATGCTTGTCACGATGTCGGTATTGACACGGTGGGAGGGGTGCTGGGCTTTGTAGCGCGTCCGCAGTAAGGCTTGGAGATCGGCAGCGTTGCGTCGACGCTCGGCGAAATGCAGGGTTAATCCACCTACGCGTGCTCCGAAGCGTAGCAGAAGTCTCGTGGTCTTGATATCACCTAGCAATGCTGCTGCGTCGAGAGGACTAGTACCGTTGTGCTTTGCTAAGGAGGCATTCGCTCCCCCAAGAAGCAAAGCTTTTATGACGGCTTTGTGTCCCCGGTGCACGGCAGCAAACAAAGCTGTCGCTCCGGTGCTTGTTTGCAAGTCCCGTACAGCACCAGCTTCGAGCAAAAATTGAACAAGCTTCACGTGTCCTTCTTCGCTTGCAATATACAGCGCCGTCAGTCCAGAACGAGTTTGGTCGTTCAACCGAGCACCATATTGTAGCAGAGCCCTGGAAACAGCTATCCGACCCATGCGAGCAGCGATGTGTAGTGCAGTAGACATATCATGCATCTTTGTGTACACGTTCGTCCCCGCTTTCATTAGCAAGCGGACAATCTGGTCATGCCCTTCCTGAGCAGCAATGTATAAGCACGATACCCCACCCTGTGGTCTGCGAAAGCTCGGATTTGCACCACGCTTTAGCAATAGAGACGCAATATTCACGTGCCCCATTTGACAAGCCAAGTAGAGTGGAGACACATTCTCGTCCATGAGAACATTAGCATCCAGCTCTGTGAGTAGAAGAAGATCAGAGACCACGAACAAGTGACCACCCTCACAAGCCAAGAACAAAGCTTGCACCAATTGCTTCTTGCTGATACGACCTCGAGCTTGTAATTCGTCCTCGGCCTGCTTCTCAGCTGCAAGTAGTCTCAGCACAATTGACCGGTGACCATTCTTGGCGGCAGCACATAACGCAGTCGCTCCACCTCTGACTGCACAATCCCTCTCTGCATTTGCGTCAAGCAACATGTCCACCAAAACGTCCCAACCGTGCTCACTAGCGATGTAGAGTGGCGAAGCTGAGATCAATGAACGAGTATTAACATCGGCTCCTGCTTGCAGCAATAGTCGAGTAGCTTCCAAAAGTCCATTTGCAACCGCAAGACTCAGCGCCGAGTGTCCATCTGCGTCCGTATTCTCCAAATCGAGAGCAGTACCATTTTGTTGACCTTGCGACGCCATCAGGATAGCTTGTAAAGCTCGAGTTCTTCCACTAGCGCACGCATACAGTAGAGGTGATATGAGTACAGAGTCAGTTGCTTCAGTCTCGCTGGTAGCATTAGCACCAGAAAGAAGCAGTGGGATATCCAGGAGCGCACGTGATCCACTCGCTATTACCGTACGTTCAAAGGCTCCAGCTTTACGTCGACCTTGACTACGGCACCACCGATGAAATTCATCAAGAAGCGCAGGCAGCAACGGAAGCTCCACGAGTTCGTTGCTCACCAGTAACTGAAGTTCATGCAAAACAGGACGCAACGTTGAGTTCTGCAGGAAAAACGTGCGATGTGCCGGTGTGTGAAGAGCGCTTAAATGCTGCAGCGTCGGAAAGTGAGTCTCTAGACACGAGATAAACGAACGAGTTACGCTGGTGTCATCCATATTAAGACTCGTGAGCGACGGATGCAATCCTGTGAGATGCGAGACTTGACCAGCAAATACTTCACCCGTGACCCTCTTGCATCGACGCACGGACACGGAACAAAGTCGCAGAGATTGAGCATTGAGCATAGCTAGCACTGCAACATCTGAAACCTCAGGACAATCGTCCGCAACGATCTCCTCGAGGTGTGACCAGAAGCATGACGTCAGCACGAGCAGGTCGCGGTCAGTAAGTGAACGTTGGCCTGACACGTCAAGCCGACGAACGCGACTGTAGCTCTGCATAACAGCGAGACACGCACGATGAAGTGTACGTGCGCTCAAAGGCAACGTTTTAGCGGACAAATCAAGTCGATCTACTTCTAACGTTTGCACCCGTTCCTGCCATAATCGACTAATTTCTCGAAGATGCTGCTGTTCACGAACGTTGAGAAACGAGACTACCAGATTCAACAACGCTTCCTCCGGTAAAGCAGCCTCCAAGTCATCGCATCTTCGGTGAGGTGATGTCAGCGAGAACGCAATGTTACAATCATTTGAGAGACCATTGATCTCTGTCGGATGCACCAGCAGAGCTGACGATCGTGTGTGGTGCAACATCCGATACTTCCGTGGTCGACCGAAAGAGTTGGTATCGTGGCTAGTAGCCCCCGTGACAGCAACCGGTTCACTATCGATGGTGCTGAGTGCATTATCATCAACATTGGATCGAACTGCAGACACGTCCTCGAACGAGCGCTTCATGGCGAATGTGTTCAAAGAGGAAGTGTTGTGAACGTAGTCTTGCAGTGTTACACTAGATAGTCAGTCAGTCAGTTAGCCAGATGGAGAGATTCGTTCGTGATAGAGAGAGAGAGTGAAGAGTGAGAGGGTCGAGATGGAAGTCGATCGACTTTATATATATTGAAACTATAGGGCCAGGTGACGTCTTCTTCGACTGTTGTTGAATGCTTCCTCAAGTCTCTTCGTAGTGAGTGAACGTGGTCTTACCTTCCAGCAATAGAACGCAGAAAACAGAGGAAGATTGGCAGATGTCCATCGATGTTCGGATTTCTCGTGACTTGAAAGCCGAGATCAATACCCGAATAAGACGAGAGGTAGAGTCTACAACTGTCCTGTGCATAAGGGTATCACTCGATGGAAAGTCCTCTATCGTCTTGAAACTTTCTTTCTTGTAACTGCCTCACTCTCGAATTAGATAGATGAATATTCCAGATGACTTCTCAAACCTACCTCCATCTTGTGTCAAGGTGGTTTTTGACAAACTGAGAGCACATTGTAGTTAGTAGTCACTGCAAGCACTGACATTTTTCGTTTCAAGATGCAAGTCATTGATTCATTATTCTAGAGTCGAAAGGAATCCACTGTCGTGTGTCAAAACGACGTGAAAAGATGCAGTCGTATCTTGTCAGATTCGATCTCTTGAACGCATCCGAGTATCGTACGCGATAGCTACGCAAATGTTAGTTCTACTGCCACATTCAAGCGCTTCCAACGCGACGATCCTAGTTTGTTGGTAGATTCAGACGAATGATCCCGGTACAAACAAACTCGTGGATCCTATCGACAACAACCACAACACTGTCGTTCAAAGTACGTTGTTAGACTATGATATACCTGCTTTATTTGACTAAGAACGTTGCTTCATTACAGCTAGCATGTGGACAAAGAGAATAGATGGATCAACTGTGCTTTATTGTCTGACATATCACTGTCTTATCTACATGTGTCGGTCTTCTTTTTTCTTAAAATTGAGCCTCTTTACAACGTAAGCCTCCTTCCTAAACATGCCAACCATCCATTATCAGACTGCCTCTAGCTCTTACAAATAGCACTCACTACAAAAGCATCCATCTATCAATACACTTATCGCTAGAAGTGCCGCCATGGCTTCCAAACCCACTATATGGCTACATGATGGTACATATGGCTACAGTGACAACACCAACAGATGGCTACATCTGACTGCATACTAAATTCAAGTCAGTCTGCTATCATGAAAATTACATGAAAATTTAGTGTAAAATTTACAATGAAGACGACAGGCGGCGAGTTACAGAGCGACGACGAGAGTGATATGGAGCAGTACGAGCTCACAGAAGACGAGGAAGAGCAGGAGCATAAAGATGTGCCTCTTCTTGACGCGATAAAGCGTAGCAAGCGCAAGCGAAAGCGCTCAATAACCCACAAAGACGAAGACGAGGACATTGCGCGTCGACGTCGACGGCGTCGGTCGCTTGGTTTCCAGCAGAGACGACGATCTTTAACAGCCAATGAGAGAAAAGCAGCGGCTGCAGCAGGTGGTAGTGGAGGCAGTACAGCCACAACACACAGTAAACAGTACATTAGTGACATGTACTCAACCATTATTAAGATGTCGTCGGAAAATGTAGGCAAATGTCACTATTTCGAGGGAATAGGTCGTGGGCGCTGACCATATTTGTTATTCTTGTTCTTATTGTCATTATTGATAGAAAATTAACGTTAAAAATTCATGGTCGCTGCATTTGATCGACCATATGGAAGACATTCTGGATTCGAATAAGTATAAAGGACTCATGGTGGCAAAAAAGAGAGAAAGAGCTGATGTAACAATTAATGATACATTTGTGTTCTTTTTTTTCATGTGTAGGAGAAATGCTGCAGATGGCGATAATGATACCTATAATTTCCAAAAAGCAAGTTGTACACTTGATGCAAGTATTAAAATCTACTCGTATCGAGTGGATGATACATGGAATTCGTCGTATAAGATTCTCGAAAACTTGTCACGGACGGAGCAGAAACATGGTGTGGATGATACAGGAAGTGATGCTGAAGGTGGTGCCAAGAAGGCACGCAAGACGAGAAAAACACATGCGCGAACGATTGAAAAGAACTTGAACAATATCAACTTGAAAGCTTACGACATGGAGTGCGAGGCTGATCCACTCTTTCACAAGATGTCTCAGTCATTTGATGAAGGAGGTGCAAAGGGAATGTTACTGGCCAATCTTAGCGTGTACGATGGGTGCAAAATCCTGTTGAATTCATCTGATGTGAGTATGGTAACACGGAAACAGATTCATATGGATGTAGGCAAGTCGAAGGATGAACCTGACGATAAAGAGAAACAGAAATTGGAAAAGCCTACAATTGCCACAACAACTGATGCTGCTGTCGATGTTTCTGACGAAAACGATGTGGCTAAAGCTAAGAGTGACGGCAGTGAAGGGCAGAAAGATGAAGGGAACGATGATGGAAAGGAGGGCGGTGGTAAAGAAAGTGAGGCTATCGAAAGTAACCCTGCTGTCGATAACAAAAGGTCAGACGAAGACATTACGATAGTGGAGGAACATACAAAGGAGAAAGAAATGTCGGCCGAAGATGCTGAATTTGAGGAGCCTGAGAACGAATGTTCTATTGATGATGTCACCACGGAGGAGGAAGTGAGCAAAGAAAAGATTGTGGTTGCAGAGGATGCCATCGAGGAAAGCACCAAGTGTAAGGACACTGTTGAGATAGTGAGCGACGAGGAAAGAATTGACACACATCCCGCTTTTACCGCGCGTATTAGTCTGTCCCTGTTCGGTAGTATGGCATGTATTGACCAGGACATACAGAGCCTACGCGTATGTCCTTCGTTGTACCGAATGTACGAGCAACTGGACGAGTTCTACGGAGACGAGTCCCGCCACAAACTTGGTATCAGGAACGACTTTTTGCTTACTACCCCAGTGAAAGGTCGGCGGCAGACGCTGGACAAGAAGGATGTAGCTGGTATAAATCTAGCTGGCATTATGGAAGGTGCCAGTGATGATGAATCAGATGGAGAAGATACAGCACATGATGTTTCAGTGGAATTTGGTGAAGACGTTGCAGACTATGATGCTGATGCGGGTACTGGCGGCACCGGCGGTGAAGCGGCAGATGTAGTAGAAGTAGACACTGCTGCTGATGTGGATATGGAAAAGGAAAACGATATTGTTGACCTGGCCCAAAGTGACGAGGAAGACCACGTTCCTGATGATTTTACTCAGAATGGCACCGAAAGTGACTTACTACCGCTCGACAAGGAGTCGTCACTGAGATCGACTGCTGTAGACTTCTTCCGCGCAAAGGTGAATGAAAATATGCCCGAGGATTACGAAAATAACCTTTTTTTCCAGATGATTGAGTCTGCACTCGTCCGGTCTGTGACGATTAAAGAAGAGCAGGGTGGTGAGGACCAAAACAGCAAGAATGACTATTCGTACTTTGATGTAAAGATGCTTCGCAATTGGGCAGGCCCTGGGCACTGGAAGTTCCCTGCTGTTCGTAAAATGCAAATGAAACAGCGCCATAATGAGGAGACAGACAAGGATGGTCTTGAAGGAGCAAACGGAGAGGTTGATGAAGACGGTGTTGCGATTAAGGCTGAACCGAATGGACTTTTTGTTGACCGTGCTCAGAAGGGAAGCAGCGCTGGTGTGGATAAAAAGACAGTTGTGATGGTGGACTTCTTCGGAGAGGCACCTGATGTATCAAGGCTAAAGGCTCCGAAGTCTACTACTAGTTTGGAGGTGTCGAAAGGCAATTTGAAGAAGCAAATGGAGAACGCTTCTGATCTGGTATTGCCTGTGGACACGCATATTGAGCTCAGTCTCTTTTTCCGGCACTTTTTGAAAGAAAGGCCTCGGTTTTTTAGAAAGCGTGGCGGTAGTGGCGTTTCGGATGGCGCTCGTCGAGAAAGCGCTTCAGCAGCGGACACTAAATACAGAGATGCGAGTGGTGACACGGCTGATGAGAAGGACCGGAAGCAACCCTTTACGTATAATGAGGACAGTGCTGGCTTCGAGGGAGGGTATGATGACGAAGATGAAGAAGAAGACGCCAGCGTGGCGGATGAGACACAAGAGTTGTATTCTGTGCAAGGTCTGGTTCAAGCTGATCGTGTGGTCGAGAAAATCGGCGTGCATTACGAACGCTTTGCCAAACGCGTGGATGTGAAGAAGTTGAAGGGCAGCATTTGGGAACACCTGGAGAAAAAGTTTGACAAGGGTGAAGGAGAGACTGATGATGCTACTAATGTTACACAAACCGACGTTGATGCTATGTCAGTCAATGAGAGCGGTAAACGCTTTCGTGAACCGGAGACAAATGAGCTCGAAGACAGTGATAACACCTATACGACTTTTGAAAACGTGGTCGAGAATGTTGCGGGCAAGGTACGACAAACAATGCTGTCTGCTATGTATTCGTTGTAGTGTGTGAGGTTGCTAACGTTTTTGCTTTCCATAATCTTTGCAGGTCCCTTCGAATGTGACAGTCTCCTTCTACTTCATTTGCGTCCTGCATCTCGCTAATGAGAAAGGTCTTGAATTGGCCGGTCAAAAAGACCTGCGCAACTTTCGAATTTGCAAAGAGGACGCATGAGTCACTCATCACCAACAACCAGAAACAAATCTGTAGCTTTCAAAATAGTCTGTAAACGTCTCAGCATGTGGCAGCAATTTCGATATCGTTGTGTAATATCCAAACAACGTTAGATAAAGAAGTAGTTTCTTGTATCCGGGTCTACAATTTCCAACCGCGCGTGACTGACTTGTTTCCAACACTTGAGCTTTGTGAACCTCTTGATTCCAAAGATGAATCACTTTTAACATCAGATGAGATCCCCTCCTCACTCAATAGTTCTACACTTTCCATCGCATACACATCATTGGAATAATTATTCTTTTTTTCGCTTTCAATGTGGCTGCACCAGGTTGAAATGGTGTGGGTAAAACCACTGGCATCACTTCATTAAAATCACGCATAGCATCTTCAAGAGCAAGATGATCCGCCAAAATACTCGTACGTAGTGCTACATTTCCATGTACATATGGTTGATACGAGAATGCCCACTGATGAGCTAATGTGACAAAAAACATTTCAAAACAAATGAGTAAATTTTGAATTCCTGTCGTGATATTTTCCACACTCCATGATCCAAGTTTGTGAATAAGTTGAAAACGGGAGAGAAATGCCAAGACGACACTTTGCCAAAATGACAAGAATAATACCACTTTGATACATAAAAATTTTGGGACCGGATTATACACTGCCAATTGGGTACCCAGTGCTAAATAAAAGAGCACGAGGTAATAAAATGCGTACGTGATCGAGGCATTGACCACGAAACTTGTGTACAAGTACCCATTTTTGACACTAAAATTGCCCTGGTCGTACAGATTATTCAGTCGAAGTACAATGGCTACAAAAGCCATCGTCGGTTTCACAACAACAAATTGTATTGTCGCCAGTTTGCAATCTCGTAAAAAGCCAGATCCCATCTGTATTGGTTTGAACCATCTGTTTAATGGCCATGGATGGTCCAGATTTGGTACTTGGTTGATAATATGAATCACTCGTTCAGTGCTATTTCCACCTAAATAAGCAGCCAATAATGCCAGAAACAAATAGATTACGTAACCTTCATAGGAATCACGCATTAAATCCAAATAAAGGGCTGCATCTTTGAAACGCAACGACAGCCACGAATCTAAAGCGTAAATGGGTACCATCCATAAAATACCTATAATCTAGAACAATATAGAAAAAAGGTACAATTGAATCAGACATTTTTAAATAAATGCCCCATTTTAAACAATAAAATCAGTTTGCAACCTTGCTCTGTACAATGGGCTGTGTAAAGTGATTCAAATGACTTCGGATTAGTACTGCAGAAGACACGATCGAAGCAATTACAAACACGCCTGCAATGGCCCACACCAATCGCTGGACATCCGCCTCAGGCGCTGCCAACGTATCAGATGGGACCAAATACACAATTAATGCCCAAAATTGCGCCATCAAAAAAATAGGACCCTAAAAAACAATTATTGTGGAAAATAAGAAACAAAGTATACAATTATTGGGACTATACCCTTTATTGTGTCGTCCACATAATTACAAGTAGTCCCCATTCTTTCGAAAATGAGCTCTTCGTGTCTGATTCGACGCTCCATTTCTCCACTGATCGTCGCTCGTGTACGCACATGTGCATCTCTATATCGCTCACCAAGTCTGTTATCATCTTCACTGGACCCTTTCAGTGCGTCTCGCTCTCGATTCGCTGTCTACGCGTCGCCTTGTTCTTTACTGCTGTCTCGATCTGATTCCATCCTCAATAGAAACGTTTCTACTGTGCTGTTTCTACCATCGAAACGTTTCTATTCAAGTGCAAAAAACCCATGGCAAAAGGATTCTAATTGGAAATCTACGTTAAAAACGGGAGGGTTAGTGTTATTGGGTACAGGAGCACTTCTTGTGTCCACATCATGTACGTAGTTCTTTTTATAATTTTTAAAATAATATTGCAATTAATACTTACAAAAATTAATATATATTTCTATTTGTTTCTATAGTAGCTTTTGGTCTACTTATTGCTGGAGCTGCTGGGTTTGGAGTGTATACTGTATACCAGCGATTTTTCAGACCCTATCGATCCTATTTTCGATCAAGTGATCCATTTCGACATGTGAATTCCAATATTGAGACACTAAACGACTTGTTTAGTCGTCATCGACGTGACAAGTTGACAGGACAAGAGGATTTGAACTCGCTGGTACAGGGACTGCCTTTAATTGTACGAGGTGTTGTCAAGACGATGTTTTCATTTGTGGGAAAAATGATGCAGAGCTCAATGGAACGAGCAGGTGAATTACGACGACGAGCTACTGAACATTTGCAACGGAGTAAACAAGTACGGGATGAATTGGGAGACAATGTTAGTGTTGGTGGACCAGAGCAGTGGATGGAGTCGAGTACGTTTTCAAAGAGGTGCATTGGTAGGTTGAAACAAATGAATGTTGATGGGTTTTTGTTTTTTGTGTGGTTATGCAGCTATGAATGGTGCTGGACATGTTGAAGCAGTTTTTCCAGTCAATGGGACGTACAGCTCTGCACGGGTGACGGTGAAGGCTTCGATTGATCAAGAAGGGAACTTGAATCTGACAGAGCTCAAGTGTAAGCTCTTTGTATGGTCTTTTGTTTTTGCTGGATGAGTAAGTTTTGAGTAGTTAATGCACGTGTTTGATGTTTTTTTTTGCAGATTGCAATCGCCAAACGGGGGACACGGTTGATTTGTTACGTGATTCATCTATTGGAGGTCGTAAGAAGACCGTTATTGATGCAGAGTTTGTCGATTTGAATGACAAGAACGGTCGATCACGTTGGTGAATTTACAATTAGGCCGCAACTTGCAATAAGGGAGAGCCGAGGAAACAAGACTTGACAAATGAAAGCTCGTACGATTTGTGGTTTTGCAGTTGCAACACATGGTGTAAGTAGCGTTTCGTGTTTTCACTGTTTTGTATCAAGGAGTGTACATGCGCTCCTTGTCAACTGCATACAGTGAAATGATAGCGCTTAGCTCTGGACTAGGCGCTTTGCAATGGGGAACGAGCCAAGATGCTTGACAGTGCAAACTGACTGCAGCTCATCTACAGCTTGACGCACACAGGCATCGTCAAAGTGGCCCATGATCTCCACGAAGAAGCCGTAGCCACCCTGCTGTTTGTAGAAAGACTCGAGACATGTGAGGTTGATTCCGTGGTTCTTCCATACATCCAGTGCATTGAGTAAAGAGCCCACTTCATGCTCAATCTCCATGCCCAGACATGACTTGTCCTTCCCGGTGGCCGCGGGGTAGCCCTTTGAAACAATCACAAAGCGGATAAAAGATGACTTCCCTTCCAAGACAATACCTTCAGACGCCAGCGCATGGCTCGTGTCAACCTCCTCCAAGCCGTTAGACGCAGCGGCAGTCGACGTAGTTATCGCTACCGTCGACACTTCATCGAAAGCACGACGCGCTGCCTCCGAGACATTGAGAACCGCGACTATCTGCGCGCTTGGCCAGCTTTGTTCTGCCTGAACAAGCAGCCGTGCGTCAGTGTCCGTAGAGCAGAAGACTTTCTTCACGTCAGAGTTCTTGCCGAGGTGCTTGTCCTTAGCCGCAAAAACAAACGACCGCGTAATTACAATCTCAGCAGACACCTTCAGCGAGCTACGCATCAGCTGTGCCTGCGTCTCCTTGATCATTCCCAGATGAGAATCCTCGATAGGAACGACACCGTAGGCCGTGCGGTTTGCGTTGACATTGTAAAAGACCTTGCTAATTGATTCGGCCTGTAGCAACTGTTCTTTCTGAAGTGTTTCTTCTCCAAAATGCGCCTGTGCTGCCAGCCAGCAAAATGAGCCCTCCACACCCGCAACAGCGATCGACGGGTGTGCGATACGCTGCAGCAAGTACTGCACTTGCACTTCCTTTGTAAGAGGCATCACAAAGTCACGGTACAGATCCGAGATCAGTTGCGGGTCCACCTTCAGTTCCTCAAATGACGCAGCTGGAGCATTTGGGTCTTGGCCATAAGTCGAGGCTTTTTGCTTTACACGCTCAAGCACTTTCTGATCAACGCACAAAAGGCACGGTTCCAAACCATTTTAGTAGAGTCATTATGCTCAATATTATCCCACATGTTCCACGAAACAACAAAAACAAACCTTTTCAACTGTCAAATTGGTAAGTGCCTCCATGATTCCAGCAGCATCATTCTCAAGAATAAGTTTTGTGTACCGTTCCGTCTCTGCCTGGAATTTGGCTTCAGCAATGAATTTGCCAAAATGAATACGCTTACTAAGCGCCTGCAATACTGCAATATCTGCTGTTGCAGTAGATCCGTACTATAGCAAGTAAAAAAAGAGTACCACACACACACAAACCCATGTGAGAACCCCCTCCCGCCCCCCTCATTTTTCAAGATAATGACTCAATTCCCCTTCTTCGTACCGCCGTGTCATCACTATTGTGTATCGTCAGTCCAGAGAGAATTTTCTCTTGATAGACACTCATGATCTGATTATTGATATTAATCCGGTTAGGATTCAAGACCCGCGGGTAGTCCACAATGGGCAAAATGGGTTCAGGTAAAAGATGTGGGAAAAAAGCATTTTCATCCGGAGACGTATATCGACGTGCCAAAGCATGTAATTTCTCCGTCTCAAGGAGCATAAACTCCAATAGACTGCCATCAAATGTCGTATACTTTCCCTTTAATCCACCAAATGCTGCACTTTTGCTATAACATCAATCAATAGTAAAAAAAATAACATCAATCAGTGGTAACATAACATAAATCAGTACAAACATGACAAAAAAGTACTGCTTCAAGTGAATATCAAATCATACCGTACCTTTCTTTCACGTTTACGTAAACTTCTGGATTATGTGGGAATTGAGCCCGTTCAATTAGTGCAAAGATAATTGTCTCTTCTTGACTATTAGGAAAGAATTTACAAGGAGTTATAGAGATGGATACACTTTAGTTATAACATAATAGATACAATACCGGATAAGAACATTCCGAAAATCATCTAATTTCACAGGCAGGAGACGATCTTCAGGTAGGTGGAAGCTCGGCATTTTGTTACTTCAGAGAGGTATCTTTTAAGCGAATGGTGACGCGACGTTTTGGACAAAACATAAATATAAAGAGATATGATTGGATGAAAAGAGCATGGATGATGACAAAAAGATTGGCAGTTTTCTTTGAGGATGACTCACATCCGAAAATTAGTATCGACGTTGTTTCATCCTATCGTAATGACGAAAAAACGACGTTTTAACGTTAGTAACCGAAGATGAGGACTAGTTGAAAACAGTAAAATTACCGAAACTTCTTGGCGGGGAAGCCGGTTGGGTCCTGACGCACAAGTTCCGTCGTTTCATCCAGAGATTCGGGAATGCAAAGCCCACGTTCGACACGTTTTCGAATCCAAGTATGAAGAGCAGACAATTGCTCGTAGTTACGCAGCATGTTATTAATCTCTTCCGGAGACTGCCACAACAACAATATACACATATTAGCAAATCCAGCATCCACTACTGCACGAGAGAGAAGAGCAACGTACATGACCAGCTTTTTCCGAAATCTTCCTCTTCACTTTGCCATTAATGAGACGAGGGTTCTCACGGTACTCGGGCTACAACAACAAGTACAGGATAGATACAAGTATCAGCACGACCATTTAACCAGCACATTGCTCCGTTGATCTTGTATACCTCCATCGACTCCAAAATAGTCATGGAAATCTTGATCTGCTGAACAGCAGTCTAGTAGATAACAGCATCACCTTATGAAAACCAATTCTAGATGCATCCAAGCAGCTTCAAAAGCCCCTCACCATTGTCGACACTCCAGGAATCATGGATCGCCAGCCACTTGCACCACTAGCCTCAGCATTTTTCTAGTACAATATGTACAATTCAAAACCACAATCTATCCATTAATAGTCCCAATGCTACGATTACTCTCGACTCTTTCTCTCCTCACTCACCTTCAGGTGGTCGTAAAACCCATTCAGATCAAATTTGTCCTTTTCCGAGAGCTCAATCATCTGCTGCTTGTACGCATCCCCTACAATAATTAATTACAATACAAATACAGTAACATGACTCAATTCTGATCTCGTAATGTCTTTTTAGTTGGCTGCTGTACCTTGTTTCTGCTGATTACGCTGTTCCAATTTGTCTGATACTGTCTTTTTCATGTTGGAGAACACGCCCATGGAACGCAATTGCATCTGCATCGACGTAGAATGAGGAAACGATGCAGGACGCATCATTCCCATCATCAGAGGCGTCTGACGCAGCAGGTGGTTCACCACCACCAAGCGAAATTGCATCGTCAAAAAGTATGTCGTCACAAAAAAAAAGGTCGGACTAAATGATTTTTGTGACACAGATTTTGCTCAAATTGACAATTTGGTAGCACCACTTCACTTACTGTATACTCTTTTCTCGTCCTAGGACGCAAAAATAAACAAATAGGCCATGGCGTCAGAAAAAAAGATTATGGCAAATGGAGACTAAAACTATCTACGTCGTTGCAAAATAAAAATAAAAAACCATCTCAGGTGCAAGATGCAATACCATACTTAAGACAAAGCAAGAGGAAGTAGACCGAGGGCTCGTCATGAGCAGAGCTTTTGAGTTCATCTCATCTCATGTTTTCGTTAAGCTACGACCCCCACCAATTGTGTCTTCTCTCGTGACCTTGAGTCTTCTTTGTTGTGTCTTCCTTCCAGCACCACCAAAGCCACGACGACCAAGTACCAACGACACAAAAAGCAGGAGCCGCAGCTTATCGAACATTCTCCTCCACGACTTCCCTGCGTGTGCAATAGGAAGCCCGTTTCCACCTCCCCCGCCAAACACAGGACACCGCAAGACGCCTGCGCAAGCAAAAGACCAATTAACTTTGGTGGGCTTCCAGCACAGCCAGAGCCTCCAGGATCTTAGCCTCCAGGGCCTCTGGGCTCTCCAAAAGGTGCAGCAGCTCGCCGTTGTCCATCTCCAGCAGCATACCCGTGATCTTGCCAGCCAGCTCAGGCTGCTGACGGTGAATGAGCGGGTACAAACGCTCACCGATCATGTTCTTTTGAATCTCCGGCGAAGCAGCGGCCAGAGCAGCCGATGTAAGCGGTTCCGGGCCAGCATTCTGCACGGGAGCGGGAGGCGGCATCACGCCCTGAGGTGGCACGTCACGAGCTGGGTGGTTGCGAGCGTTAGCCGTGTACTTGAAGTTGCGGCGATTAGCAGGAGCTCCTTGGGGTCCCTGTGGACCGGGGCCTTGGCGGCCGCGACGTGGCTGGCCACGTTGCTGCTGCATCGGCATGCCATAGCCAGGCATCGGGTAGCCACCCGGAGCCGGAGCACCAGGCATACGGGCGCCGTACGGGATCGGGCCGCGCTGAACACCACGCGGCATCATCTGCTGCGGGTACATAAAGCCCTGACGAGCCTGGGGCGGCATCTGACCTGGCTGTCCGTAGAACATCGGGGCAACTCCGTACATAGGCGGCTGGCCCATCGGCATACCGCGGCCCATTGCCATACCAACACGCTGCTGGGCGTGCTGGGCCTCAAGCTGAGCACGACGCACCTCCTTGCGTTGAGCAAGAGCCACGTACACGGGCTTACCAGAAATCAGCTTGCCATTCATCTCCGCAACGGCTTTGTTCGCCTCCTCCGCGGTCGAAAAACACACAAACCCAAAGCCGCGCGAATTTCCATTAGGATCGCGCATCACGCGCGACGACGTTATAGTGCCGCATTCAGCGAACGCCTCACGCAGCTCGTCGTCACTCAGCTGGTCATCCAGGTTCTTTACGTACAGGTTAACGCCCTGGTATTTGTTTATACGCTCAATCTTCAGCTGCTCAAACTTGTTGCGCAGCTCACGTTCCCGTTCCGAGCGCTTCTGGGCTTTGCCAACATAAATCTCAGTCTCCATGCCTTCTCCAGTAGGGTAAGCCTTGCCGTTCAGAGCGTCCACAGCCTTGTGGGAGGCATCTGAGTCCTCATAGTTTACAAAACCAAACCCACGGTTTTGGCTTGGATTCGTGTTGTCCTTCATCACAACAGCACTGAGTACATTTCCAAAAGGCTCAAACTCTTTCATTAAGTCAGCATCCGTCCAATGAGTAGGAATGTTCTTGACATAGCAATTGGTCCAGTCATCAGCGTCCGGTCGGTCCTGGCGTTTCTGAAAGTGGCCTACATAGACCTCCGTGCCTGCAATAAGCATACCATTGATCTTTGCAATAGCCTCCGTAGCAGCCTCTGCCGTCTCATAGTGCACATAGCCATAGCCTTTACTGTTGCCCGTGGTGGGGTCAATTGCCACTTTGCAGCTAAGAATGTTGCCAAACAACGAGAACGTGTCATACAACGCCTTGTTGTCAATGGACGTGTCCAAACTCTTGACAAAGATGTTGCCGACACCCGATTTGCGTAGCGATGGGTCACGTTGGGACCACATGATGCGACATGGGACACTCTTGATACTTGTAAAGTTCATCGTGTCCAATGCACGTTCAGCGTCTGCCACATTGTGGAAGTTCACGTAGGCGTAGCCCAATGAACGACGTGTCACGGCATCACGGCAGACACGAATGCTGGCCACAGGTCCGACGGCGTTAAAGATCTCAAACAGCAGAGCCTCCGTCACGTCTGGATGAATGTCCCCTACGTACAACGACGCCGTATGGAACGGCTGCGCAGCCTCCGTGGCTGACAAAGCTGCTGAGGAGGAGGCCGTTGACGTGGCTACGGCTGGAGCAGAGGCAGGGGTCGGGCTGTTGGTCGGGGAAGATGCAGAGTTGGCCATGGCTACAGTATATAAGAGATGGTAGAAAGTCAGTGATTGTGTCTGTTATAGAGAAAAGTTGAGGACGATAAAAAGATGGAGAGAGAGCCAAGACACAGGGCTATTTAGACCTAGTGTATAGATGCAGTAGCGTCAAGTAGAGCAGGAGATAGCAGCGAATTTACATACCTGTACGTTAGCGGAGAGGGGAAAACCTTTTTTTTTCTTTTTTTATTGAAAGAGAGAGAAAGAGACTGACATCATTGGTGGAGCACGAGGCAAAATTTCATCAAAAGAAGAAAGGGGTTCGAAACGTCTTTGACGGATACTGACTGGACGATTGTATGAATGTTCAAGTTCTAGACCAATCATTGAAGCGGAAAGGGACGCAAACGACTTGATCAAGTCACTACAATTACTTTTGTCGGCCTTCCCAACCAGTCATCAGCTACGAGATGTGGATTGGCTGAAAATCAAGTGAAAGAAACAGGCCGGTTCTTGTTCAGCTTCAAGCAGGGACACGTAATGTAGCCATTTCATGCGAAAGGCCGCGTCAGGTTTGTAACGGCTACTGATGCCAATGAGGTTGATGATGACACACTTACGTGCAAGTCATGATGATATTGTTATGATTAGGATGTGCATTGCCAAGTGTTACAGAGCTCGAGGATGATTGTTTTGATACCGTTACAAGACTGGGTCTACTGTAGTGTTACTCTTTTGGTTGTTGGGGGCAAGTGATGACGGAATGTGACGTGGCGTGGATCAGTCGATGCATTTAATGACGCAACAGACGCGTAAGAAGAGGATGAAAAAGCATGAGCACCTATAATACTTGCATTTGTCAAGACGAGTGTAGTCATTTAGTTCTATTCGCTTCAATGTCACTACCTTAATCGTATCAATTAGCAACAAAACAAGAAGGTACCACCCGACCCAGTACTTGAGAAAAAGCTGTCGGGTATGTTCAATAAGTTCCAGCAATAGTTCGACGTACTTTGATCCCTACACTTCATTCTTTTGAGAGATACAACTACGTTTAATTCATGGACATTGATTGCCCTGTATGAGCTACAAGCACTTGCACAGTTTCATCGTCAATGAAATCCGTCGTCTGCATAATCACAAGAAAGAGGTCTGACTATCAGCATCGACAGACAGAATGCACCTACATGGTTTCAAGGAAGACAAATTTAACTTTGTAAAGGTACAATAATCCTCAAGGGATCACCCACCATTAGTGCTCCATGACAGCTCGAAGGTAGAACATATGATTGGTCGTTCGATGTAGACTAGACGCTCAGCATATTTGTCAATCTTGTACATGGAGAAACGGTTGTACGTGTGGGGATCAGGTACACCTTTCAATATCTTTTTGCTGCAGTACTAGGCTCTGACTCCACGATACGTATTCAGGAGGTTCTGGACAGCTTGGATTGGGGACACTCGACGACTACACTCTTCCTCAATGTTGGAACACTAGTCCATTATCCGTCCAAATGGAGTCGATCACATCCGGTGGTTGTCATAGTGCAGGTACGTTAATGATGATTCAAACAGTGGTAAACTTCTCGATCAGATCAAATTATTTGCATCACTTTGTGTTACTATCAGGCATCCACAGCGACGGTCGACTTTTTCTATGGGGATCAGACGATCGAGGTCAACTTGGACGTATTGCATCGAAGCGAGGACAGAATTACGTGACCGTGCCGAGGCAGCATGTGAAATGCATTCCAGACAAAAGTGTAACGTGGCTAGAGGCCAATTGATGAGTGTAAACTTTGGCTAACATCTCTGCCTTCTTTGTGCACTAGAAAGCTAAGCTAGTTGCTTGCGGATGGTGGAATACGCTTGCTGTTGTCGCGTCGGAATCGGACGACAACCATGAAGATCAGGTATATTCATGGGGTTCAAATGATCACCACCAGTTGGGTCGCAACGAAAGCTCCGACAGTAATGAAGCCTTAGGGTCTGCGCAGATTGTGTACTTGCCTCAGCGCTTGCAAGTTGCGAGTATTGCCTGTGGCTGGAAGCATTCACTTCTTGCCACTACTGTAGGCGATGTATTCGCATGGGGAAGTGGACGTCATGGTCAGCTTGGACTGGGAAGTGATACTCTGGTAGCATCCATCCCACAGCGCATTCATGCGTTGAAGGACATGGCTGTATCCAATGTTTTCTGTGGGTGGGAACACTCCGTCTTTCGGTCCTCAAGTGGAGAGGTGTTTACATGCGGAAACAATCGGCACGGACAATTAGGCGTGCAGGAGATTGTAGCTTCGGCTCGGAGTGAAAGACGAAAGCAGGTGAATGGATTACCTGTACGTGTGCCAAATCTAAGTAACAGCAGTGAAGGTCTTTGCACGATGCAAATTAGCTGCGGTTGGCACTATGTTTTGTGCCTCACCGAGCGTGGAGACCTGGTGACATGGGGCAAAGGCAGTCACGGACAACTGGGTCTTGGACAGTTTGAAAACGCGACCGAGCCGACGAAAATTGTGTTTCCTCATAGCGTCCGACAAATTGCCTGCGGCAGTGAGCATTCAATGGTGGTGACACAAAGTGGAGATCTGTACACCTGTGGATGGGGAGAACACGGCAATCTTGGTAAGGTTAACCTCTTGGCTCGACTGATATCTACAGATACTGACATATTTTACAGGTCATGGTGATAATACGAACCGTGCTTCATTGACAAAGGTAGCTTTCTTCACAAACAACAACCAAGAGGTCATCAGTGTTGTTGCTGGTGGAGCTGTCTCCCTTGCTATTACAAGTACGAGACACCCCTCCAAAAATTAGCCTGACACCCCTGCTTCATTGTCGTCGCGTCTATTTCATTAATCATCAAGCAATAGCCACATGGTACCGCTTCGTTCTTTACAACCGTTTGAGCTGTAGCTTAATCTGTTCCTTCTGAATGTCAATCATGCGCACTTGATGTTCCAGTTCGTCCTTTGCAACTCCTTCTTCACCGGCACAAATCTGCTTTTGCAGTCGTTCCTGCTGCACACACAATTGTTCAAATTGCTGTTCCAAGTCTTTCTTTGACTTTGTATGACGTCCATTCATCTGCAACGACATGTTCGGCACCATAAATGGCAGTCCAGGAACACTCGACGGAAGCATCGTCCTCTTCTGTTCACTTGACTTCACTATAGTCCCTTTACCTTCTGAATCCTCCTTCTCATCCGCCAACGTCATAAACTCGTTCTCGTTTTCTTGAATTTTCATCTTTTCATCGGCTTTTTTCTTGATTTTCTCAACGAAAAATGACTCGTCCTTGCCCGTACAATACGTATACAATCCATTGCCCAATACGACCGTAAAGACGATCCAATAAATGCGCATGGGCAGTGACACGGGCTGACGAGAACGATCGCCCCAATCGGAACCGATAATACGAGCAAGAGTTGAATCCACTTCAGCCTCGTGTTTCTCAGCACCATATGTCTTTGTTATACGTACTGTACCAGGTCTTGAAGAACGGGAAGAGACATTTGATGGAGACTTGATACGAGAACTCCAGTGACGGACTTGACGTCCGAATCGTCGATACATGGACGCAAAATCTCTAATTTTGTGAAAAATGGGTGCTTTGACTCAGATAGGACTGAATTACGAAAAAGAGGACGGATCTGATTCTGTACCCCTTCTTGGCGTTAGAATACCGGTATTTGCAACCCTTTTTGTTTTTTTGCAAGTCTTTTTTGTGAAACTGTCAAACGTAATGGAGGACTCGCAGAATTGGGCATCATCATATCATGAACCTCACGTACTTCTGCGTTCTTCTACTGAGATAGTACACGAGAAAGATGATACGAAAGGAAAACCTTTGATACCTACTAGAGCATTACCCCTCGCATCACAATTTAATCGTCTCGATAAAGCAGATTTAGAGGAGGCAATTAAACTTGGATTATTACTTGAAGATTTACCTGTAAATCATGATACATCAGTACCCGACTTTGGTGTTGCCTATGAGAAAAAAGGAGGAAATCGAATGGCAGGATGTGGTATTGATGTCTTTCGTAGTCAACGATTACTACAGGAACGATGCAAACAATTTGCAATGCAACGTGGTTTTCAATTGTACGTCTCGGGTAGCAGTACACGTCCAAATGGTGGTGGAAATGTTAAATATCGCTGTAAAAAGTTACATGGACAGCAATTTTTTGACTCGAGTACACCAGTTCATCAGTTGCAATGTCCCTTTTACATTAATGGCTATGGTAAGAACCAGCATTGGAAGATTACGCGGGCCTGTTTTCTACATAATCACTACAAATTTATTGGATGTCGGACAGGAGGAGCGTCAATTTTGAAGCCAAATTTGATACAAGCTCCTATACCACCAGCTACTACATGTATTACTCCGGACAATCAAGAGATACCTAAGACAGTATCAAGTCCTGCTATTGTCATGTTGCAGAGGCAAGAGAATGAAGCAAGAGCTGCAGAAGAGACGGAGTGTGCAATTACTATATTGCCACAACGAGTGAAAGCTCAACGGAATACAACCATGTCCATGAAAACATTGTGTCGGATGGTGACGGACGAGGTAAACAAGTATCCAATATCTAATTTAGTGATGGCCAAGTTGGACGGGAAGATAATACGACGCATTCTACTTCGACAGGGTCACACTATTAATCACATGATGTCTTCCCGGATCAAAAGACACCTTCAAGAAGAGAGAGTTGCGAAAGTACGGACGTCATTCCAGAAGCTGCATGGGTATTTGAAAGTAGTTGCAGAGAAGAACCCGGGCTCACATTTTCGATTCGAAAAGAGGGACGACGGTGCGTTTCAACGCGCTCTATTTATTCCAAATGCAACGCTACATGCTGTACAGTATTGTCGCAAAATTGTGTCTCTGGATCATATCACACACAGCGAGGAGCTACCGGAAACAGCCTTGGGCAAACTAGAGGGCGATGGAAATGATGACGTGATTTGCGGAGTTTACCTGAAGGCTTCGATAAAGGATTTTAACGACGAAGTCATCACTTTAGCGCTTGCGCTTGTGAATCAAGAGAATGAATTGACCTGGGAGTGGTTCCTACGCGAACTACAGAGTACACAGGTGACGGATTGGAATCAATACACGGTGATTGCAGGGCGTGCCCATGGGTTACAGACGGCGATTCAGACCGTGTGGCCTCAAGCGAGCTACCACTCTTGTATGCGCCGTGTTGTTGAAGACGAAGTAATGGTGATTAAAAAGGTTCCCATGACGTCTGAAAAGAAGCAAAGCATTTTCGACCTAGCGCGCAGTGACAGCAAATCTGAATTTGATACGCTACACACAGCTCTGGTCCGCACGAACGAGGCAGCTGTGGCATATTTGGATGAACTGGACCGCAAAAACTGGGTGAAATACGCTTTTCTTGAGGCATTTCAGCGGCCAACATTTAACGAGCTTACTTCTGATCTCTCGATGGCGTTGGGAAGTGACGAGCTCTTCTCACAACACGCAAGCACGAGTCATATCAAATGGTTTGGTGAAGATCCCGTTTGCAGTTCGCAACCGCTCGACACGTACAGCCAGTACTTTACAAAGATTGCCGACAATTTTCACGAGCGTCGGCAATCCGTAAAGCACCGCCCAGCACACGAACTTGTCCCACGGCGAGAAGAGCAGCTACAACAGATTTTACAAGGTAGCCAGCGCTGCGAGGTAATGTGACGTGTTGTGATTATTCTGTGGAGGCTTATCGATGCTTACTTTGTTTGAATGCACGCTTTGTAGTCAGTTCCTTGCGCAAATGGGCTTTACATGGTGCGCTATCTAGGCGCAACGCGACTAAATATCCCAGACAGCTGGCGTCACGTCAACCTTGACCGCTGGGAATGCACGTGTCAAGATTGGCAAGATCAACACTTCCCGTGTTTGCATGCGATCCATGCCGCAGAGTTAGATCGGCGCCGTATCGATTCGCTGTACGACACGAAGCAAAACTCGATCGAGAACTATCTGAAATGCTATGCAACTTTGTTCACACCGTGGCCAGTGGATGCATCTCCCATTCAACCTGACGTCTCCATGAAGACGCCTCTTGACTTTTTCTTTTCTCAAGATGGCTCTGGTCGACGAAAGCCTGGCCCGCGCCCGAAGAATAGAAAAGCAAGTATCGCGTCGATGTTGAGTAGGTAATGGAAGGGGTAGTAGTAATTCGTGATATGGATAACACTGCAAGCATTAGGCATCGTCACCGTCCTCCAGTACAGTGTCAATCCCCCATTTAAGCATGCTTCAGTCTTGCCCTCCTCGACCAAGAAAACATGCCGAACATGTAAAGCGTTCGGCGTATTGAGAAAATGATTCGGGAAGATGCAGACGCCCTCAGGTGGGGAATCTACGCGCACAAGTAGCGCATCTAATGAATGTCAGTGTCTCGACCCTCGTTATGCGATGATGGCACTCCATACAGGACTTCAGCTGCAAAGAGCTCACTCCCTACACAAATCAACAAAGCGGTCAGACTTCAACTACAGGTGGACTCAAATTCATCAGCTTCCCGTATCGTCGCTCACAAAACAGTTGTAAAGCAGCTTTCATTAAACTACTATGTAGACTAGAAGCATCACCCATACCACCAGCGGGTCAGAATCTTGTTTATCATATCAGCCACTTGCTTATTTTCCATGTACTGCCAAGAGAGATCGAAAACTGCGGAACCGAATACTTTTCTTTTAAGCATCGATAGAAAACCGTCGAGAATATTTTACTTTAGGTATATTATACCGGTTTGGGACACCCTAGTAGCTGCTCGATATACCGGTATTAATGACAAAAGGTGTCGCATTCGATTTGTTCGGACGTATATTTTTATGGTCCTCATTATGCGGGTGTACTTGGTGAAACTTGTCATGTTTACAGACCCCTCTTGTGTGACGTAGAGGGATAAGTAGTGTCCGTTAAGCTTTGTATGATTTCCCTGGCATCCATACATTGATGAAGGCGAAAAGGTATGGATGACCATTGATTATTTAGTAAAAAAAAGGGTCGTACATAATCGGTGGACCACACTAATTTAGACGTGTCTTTATGAGAGATCCATTTATGCAATTCCTCCGTCCACCAATCATCTCCCAATTTAATACCTAATTTTAGCCACTCATGTATCGTTCGTGTGGACCAAAAGCCATCAGTGGTCAGTTTCAATTCGCACCGTTGGCCCGCAAGCGTCGACGTGTTCTTTGCGCCTTACGAAAGCCTTTTCGAGTCTGTATCGACCGTTTCAAGTCTCTTTTCTTCTTTTTTCTTTCGCCCAGCGACCCTCTTCAATTTGGCTACAGTGCATGCGTTTGCAAATCTTGTGTGACCAAATTGATTCGAGTAGTACGTCGACGTGGAAACATAAGAGACAGGAAGTTATTGTACGTCATCCCCCGGATCATCCCCATCGTCACCATTCATCTTTTCTGTCTTCAGTTAAATACGTGATTTTGCTCACGAGACCGGATCAAACATTCTTTTCGTAGCTAGTAACAAAAGTCATTTGTTTTCTTTCTTTTCCTTTACTAAAGACCAAGAGATAGAAGGAGTAAATAACACTATATCATCAAGATGTCGTTGATGAATATTGCAGGAACACAGTCAGTGGATGACCCTGAATACCGCTACAAGATGCCAAAACTACAAGCCAAGATTGAAGGTCGTGGCAATGGAATTAAGACTTTGGTTGTCAATTGTGCTGACATTGCAACGTCACTTCATCGCTCTACTGCTGAAGTGTGCAAGTTTTTTGGCTGTGAACTTGGTGCTCAGTCAAAATACGATGACAAGACCGATCGTGCGATTGTGAATGGTGCTTTTGAGGCTGGTATGATGCAGCAACATTTGTCCAAGTACATTGAAGGCTTTGTGCTATGTCCTGATTGCCGTCTACCGGAGACGAAATACAAGTTTAAAGGTCAATTGATTTTTCACAAATGCTATGCTTGTGGAGCCGTGAAACCGGTGGATATGAACCATAAGCTTACGACGTTTATCTTTAAGGAACACACTGCTGCAAAACGTAGCAGCAAAGATGATAAGAAGAAGAAAGATAAGAAGGAGAAGAAGGAGAAGAAGGACAAGAAGTCGCACGATGAACCTGAAGATGAAACAACCGGTACGAAGGAAAAGAAAGAAAAGAAGGACAAGAAAGACAAGAAAGACAAGAAAAAGAAGCACCACAAGGAGAAAAACTCTGATAAGGATGTGTCGGGTGCCGAGAATGATGACGATAAGGTGGTGTGGCACACGGACCTGTCTGTTGAAGCTGTGGCAGCTCGTGCTGCAGAGGCTGAGGCCATTGAAGCTGCTGCTGCGGCCGCTATGCAGGCTGCAGCGGCGGAAGAAGTCGTGGCGACGCTGGACAACCTTCAGGTGGATGACGAGAACGCTCTGGACTCAGCTGTGTCGAACGTGAAGCGTTTCCTGTCGGAGAGCCACTCGGAGACGGAGATTTTCGAGGAATTGTGCCGCCAGCAGACCTATTCGGCTCTACCCGTCACGGACCGTCTTGTGATCTTTTTCCGCTCTGCCTTCACGGAGCAAGTGCTGGCGAGCAATCAAGTGGCTAAATACGCGCCTGTGCTGGAGAAAATTATCGATGGTCAGCACTCGCAGTACCAGCTGATCGCACTTGTTGAGCATTTCTGCGCCGTGGAACACCAAGAATTGCTGACGTCGTATCCGATCCTGTTGAAGCTGCTCTATGACGAGGATTTGTTGGACGAGGAATGCCTCGTGTCTTGGGTTCACAACGGCGTCCGCAAGGAGTACGCACACTGGGCTGTCAAGGATGAGCTTGCTGCGAAGCTGAAGGCTCTATTGCAGCCATTCATTGAATGGCTGGAGAACGCTGAAGAAGAGAGCGACGACGAGTAAATTGCTGGCGATTCGTTTACGACGCGATTGGTGCCTCGGTGTGGCCTTGTGCTCGAATAGCTCAATGTAGCAGTTGCATATTTTTCATCTCCGACTGGCGACTTCTTATAGTTATGGGAAGCAATTTGCTAGTGAAGTTTCTCGGTCGTTTCATTCACGTTTAAGTTACAGACGCTCTCATGATAGCGAATGTCACATGAACACGCTTCATTCTGTTGTAGCAACATCGACAGTAGCTTGAATTTGCTCTATTACGTGGTGACTGTCCTTGACGATGGTGTCTTTGATCGTAGAAAGCTCGTGGATGCTCGATCTGCACGTGAAAGGTCCTTCCCGAGCGCTAGCAGACACTAGATTGACCATCACTCTTTTAACGTTTAGTGACACTAGTCTTTTCCAAACCCACACCACAACACGTACACACACTTGATCCCGAACCACGTACAAGAGCTAGTGGACCAGCCCGACCGTCTATAGCATTAAATGGCTTCAAAACCTGGTGCCTTTGAGATCTTGTGCGCGACGCAGCAACTTCCTGTGGTAGAAAAAGAGCTGGTCTTTAGCAAACAATCAAGTCAAAAAGCAGCAGCACACTCGACAGCAGGGGCTGCATGGGGCAAGAGCGCACGTAAATGGACCACAATCTCCTCGTCTGCTCGGGAGTTTGGTGACGTGATGCCACGAGAATTACGCACGTTAGTGGCGACATCATTTGATGTGTTTACGTGCACACAGACACAGGAATTCAATGCAATTGTTGGTGATGCTGTACGTGTCAGTCACGAGTATCGTGATGCTTTGAAGACGTGCATTTTTACTCTAGAAGATCGTCTAGAGATGCAGAACGAAGAAGAAGAAGAAGACGAAGCTGTTGAGGACGATAAAGAACTATTAGACTTGATGAATGTATCGCTGGCAATTTGGCACTTGTGTGAGCTCTTTCTACTCCGTCAAGGAGCGAGAGGAGCAGACCGAATGCTCGCCTATGATCTCGCACGATGGATACAAGAGCATTACTGTAGTGAACTGCTGGAGAAATTAGAGAGAGAGAGTACAAGACTGAAGAAAGAACCGAAACCGGAGCAGGAGACAGCTTTTTGGACCACAATTCAGTCTCTCGTAATGACGGGAAATGGTCCTAGTGCCTGGAGCTTATTAGCTTCGCATTCGAGCTACAAGTCCTTGTTTTCCCGTGATACCATGTCAATGACAGGAGCGTCTACAAAGGCAGTGTTTCAAGCGGTACAAAAGCTGCTGTTGACGATGCCTGGAAGAATGAATGTGGGTGTGGACCAGGATGGACCAGAAGAGTGGAAAAACTGGAACAATGCGTGCCAGTGTTTGCTCAATACAGAAGGATACATTAAGGCAAATGACGGACTAAAGACGCTATTGCAGATTATGGTGGCTGAGGAGGATGTGTTGAAGAATCATGCAACCACTTGGTACGAACTGATGATGGCGCGGCTGTTCCTGGATGAACCAAAAACTATTGCAAATCGTTACCAGTTTCTGATGACCAACTGCTTCGAGGCTTACAATGATGATGAGACTCGGATGGGTAACTTTGATTGCATTATTCTGGCCATCATGAAGTCTGATATCCAGAGTGCGTTGCAGGATATCATTGCACTTGGGTTATCGTGGATGGCCGCGCATCTAGCGGACCTATTGCAAAAAAGTAACGTGATCGTGGCCGACGAAGTAGTGCCACAAGCGGAGTGCTCTTTGCTAGAGCGCTTCCTACTGGAATATGCCATGGAGATTGGCGCGAGCAGTGGCATGTGGCAATTTGCAGTGCGGTACTACGAGTATTGTCCTAGGTTCGGAGCTATTGCGATTCGATCTGCGTTGGAGCGCGAACCTTTGCAAACCGACTGCAAGACTGAGCGTCTTCTTGCGTACTGCCACGGGAAACAACTTTTGGCACACACGTTTCGGCATATAACAATTCAGAGAGCGCAGGAGTGCAAGGCTAAGAAGGCGTACGCATCCGCACTACAGTGGTTGTTGCGTAGTAACTGCCTGGACGACGTGGATGCTCTTTGCGATGAGATCTTGAATGAGTGCAACGACAAAGACTCATTGACTCCATTGCACGAAGCAGTGCAGTTTCTAGAGGCACATCCTGAGCTTGCGCGTCCGCAAAAGCTGGCATGGTTGGTACGCTACCGCGAGTTCCGTCTGGTGCTAGACGACCGCGAGTCCTTGCAGGCACTGTTGAGAAGTGTCGGTTCTCTGATGTCCGATAGTAAGAAAGAACAAGCAAGCCTGGAACGTAAACTTCGATTTGTGTCTATGGAAGCTGCCAAGTGGCTCGGGTGGCTAGTGAGTTCAACTGAGGCACCAAAGGTGCTTCGGTCTGAAGTACTTGAACAAGCTAAACGTCTGTTGGAGGAGTCTCCCACTACATTTGAATCCCGACATCTGTACTCGTTGATGGAGTACCTACAGCAACTGGATCGTTCATTTGACCGGCAAGAATTTTACGAGCTGGACTCGAACAAGCAACTAAAAAAAGGGGTTGAAAGCTTGATTTCACGAAACTTGGCGGAAGCAATGCTTCAAGAGGCTACTGCAAGCGGATGTGGTGCTGGAACGGCAAGTCGTTGATCAAATGCTGCGCTTCTTGCTCAACAACTCTAGGTGCGTCGTTTACACTGATGAAAGACTAACTGGAATCTCGAACGGTCCTGCAATTGGGAATGCTGGTTTACTTGTTTCAGACGTTCCAGTTATCGGACGATATTTTCATTTGCTTGCAAAGGTGTTTGCTGATCTACAAGCCTAGGCAGAGTCGAAGATATTGTGGTGCTGCTGTTTGTGCTCGGAATTACTGGACTATCAAGGGCGTGAATGATGCATTTAGCAAAAAATAATGGCAGGAATGTACTCGACTAGCTCGAGTTCTTACATGTTACTATCATTTTGTATGGACGTTAAAACCATTTTATCATTCGTCAGTGTATGAACGTATTAACGAGGCAAGTACTTCTCACCTGCTTGATCCAGCTGTGTTTTAACAAAAGGTTCCATCTCAATTCGGTATTTAAGCAGTTTTTTCACCTTTTTCAAACCTCACCGCCCAAATTGCAAAAACAAAACGCAATTAAATTTTGGTCAAATCGTTAAAATTCCAACAATAATATTGCCAAACCACTCATTAATTTGTGTGTCATACAAAAAAACGTCGTGATCCATTCAAGTTACTGACCGATGGAGCGGGCGACGGAGCACGTGCGCATGTTGGACGCTGGTAGACAACGTGTCGCATATTCCTCACCTCTTACATCAAATTGTTTTGACTCAGTAGTCTCTACCAAGACGCAGTTGTTGCAACATGGCAACACGTTCGGTCTGAGCTTCATGGCGACTGCAAAAGGTAATAACCTCTATCAATTAATCACCTCATAAAACCCATGCACCTGTAATAAGTAATATTCTTTTGATAATTTATATGTATTTACTGTATAGGGTTCATGATGACTACCAATGACGTGCTGGAGACGTCGTGCATTGATTATGGCACACGACGTCAGGAAGCTTTGGATCATGGACAGAAACTTACATTGGAAGAGATTTATGAATTACCAGGAACCAAAGAGATTCAATTGCCATCTATTGCTTATTGGATCGCACTCTCTTCAAATGAGCTCCTGGTTGCAGTGGCTTATGCCGATGCAGTTGCACTTTATGAAGTCGCACACATTCTCGAGGCGGTACGGACAGACACTTTTCTATTGTGAAGTTATTGACCCTTGTCTTCTATCTGTTAATATTTATCTTGTAATTTTTATATGTTGTTATAAAACATAGGTGAATCCAGCCCCTTTTCATACGTTTTCCAAGCTACAAGCACAAGAGATTGCATGGTGCACGGACCCTGAGAGTGACCGAGTGGCGGTCTTGACGCTTGAGAAGAACGTGGTCGTGTGTACACTTGACGGGGCAAAAGATATTATTGATTTACAAACTGACGTATCGTCTAGTACGTGCATGAAGTTTATTGTTGGAAAGCTACAATGCTAACCTAGTTACTTGTGTGTGTGTAAATGCCAGTTTCTTGGTCCCCATCAGGAAAACAGATTGCACTTGGGTTGGTCGACAGCACGATTGCCACTTACGAATGGAATTCTCTCCGGATTGCGCGGTCTATTGGCAAGCCGAAGTGCTGCGCTGATGCGGATTTTGAAGTTCACCACGTAAATTGGGCGGAGGAAGACTTAATTTTGGCTGGATATCAGAAGTACGATGAAGAAAACGAAGAAACAAGCGCTCTCGCCTGCATTTTTGAGCATGGTGAATGCATGGAGCTAGACGAGGTTGTCGGGTTTTTCGATGTCGAAAACCGACGGCATCAATATTTCTCTGCATTCTTACCGGACTGGCGAATGTTTTTCATCGGCTGCTCGCTGAGCGCAGATATAGAGTTGCTTGTTTCAGATCCTGAAAGCGGCGAGTGGGAATTATGGAAACCTCTGGAAAAGTATCAGGCACGCCTTCCTATGAATGTCAAGGATGGGGAATCATTCCCCATGGGTTTTGCCCTGAATTTAAATTCGACATCATCAGTTCCTGTCGATGAAGACGCATATCCGCCTGTCCCCATTATTTCATGCTCCAACACAGAAGGACTTTTAGTAAACTTTGCATTCGTTGACACAACTGTGAGCGAAGTCGATTTTGTGAAAAGTCCGTTGCCATTTGAGAAGAAGGTGACTCGTATTGTTGCAGCAGAGGATGAACCCAAGGCGTTAGAAAATGCGGCAACGGGTGAGTTTCAGTTAACGTCAAACACGGTATCTCCAGATAACACTACCTCTTTGAAACACACAATCTCGCATGAATATGGTCAGAATGATGAGAATGAGTTTGTAGAATCTGACGGAGAATCGAGTGATGAGGAAGAAGAACGCAAAGAAGAAGAAGATAAAGCCAGAACCACGTTCCGCACGATTGCGTCCGATGGGTCAGACTTTATTCTTTCAGAGCAGTTTCCGAAGCTTATCAAAGCTATGGGATCTACGTATGCCGAGGAAGAGCATGCGAAAACATTGGAAAGTCTTGAGAAGGATGGAAAGGTATATGAGGCCGATTTCGTTTCGTGGTATGTCGATTGGATTTTCGGTGATGATGACTCGGATTCAGATGATAATGCGGATACACCTGCATCATCGGCAACGGAGCCCGCCGAAATGAAATCGAAGGAGGATATCGCTGCAGCATTTTTGAGACTATCGGCCAAGGAAGGAAGCTGGAAATGCGGTGTGTGTATGGTAAGCAATGACCCCGAAGCAATAAAGTGTAGCGCTTGCGAGGCTCCAAACCCTGCTGCGCCAAAATCGGTAGTTCCGGTAACCGCGGCAAGTGCTCCTACGTCTGCAGGCTCGATTGGTTCGGGTGGGTTCTCTTTTCCAGTTTCTACGGAAGAAACCTCAAAACCGTCGTCGCTTTCCTTCGGTGCAAGTCCAGGTGCTACTACGGTTTGTGCCACCAAATCTAGTGAGATTTCGTCTTGTGGCACGGCGCCAACCTCGGGCTTTAGCTTTCCAAGTAGCTCGACTACTTCCGAAATGAGCTTTAGTTTTTTGCCTACCACAAAGCCTGCGACAGGAGTAAGCTTTGGATCCCCTGATGAGGCATCTTTTGGTGGCGGTAACTTTGATGGCGGTAGCGATGACGCTGTTTCTGCTAGTAAAGGCGCCCCTTCCGTGGATCAGTCTGTCGAAAAAAGTAAGCCGTCTTTTCCACTGAAAACTATGTCGCACGAGTACGGCCAAAACGATAGAAATGAGTTTGCTGCGTCGGAAGAAGATGAGAGTGATGACGAGGAAGAGCGCAAGGAGGAGGAAGCTAACGCCAGGAATGCATTCCGCTCTATCACGTTAGAGGGAACTGACTACATTAATGTGGAGCAACTTCCAAAGCTATTCAAGGCTCTGGGATTAACGTATTCTAAAGAAGAGCAAGCTAGCACCCTTGAAAGCCTGGAGAAAGACGGCAAGATATACGAGGTTGACTTCATTTCTTGGTATGTTGACTGGATCTTCGATAATTCCGACTCTGACGAGGAGGACGGTGCACTGCTGTCTCCAAAAAACGCAATCTCGCATGAATATGGTCAGAATGATGAGAATGAGTTTGTAGAATCTGACGGAGAATCGAGTGATGAGGAAGAAGAACGCAAAGAAGAAGAAGATAAAGCCAGAACCACGTTCCGCACGATTGCGTCCGATGGGTCAGACTTTATTCTTTCAGAGCAGTTTCCGAAGCTTATCAAAGCTATGGGATCTACGTATGCCGAGGAAGAGCATGCGAAAACATTGGAAAGTCTTGAGAAGGATGGAAAGGTATATGAGGCCGATTTCGTTTCGTGGTATGTCGATTGGATTTTCGGTGATGATGACTCGGATTCAGATGATAATGCGGATACACCTGCATCATCGGCAACGGAGCCCGCCGAAATGAAATCGAAAGAGGATATCGCTGCAGCATTTTTGAGACTATCGGCCAAGGAAGGAAGCTGGAAATGCGGTGTGTGTATGGTAAGCAATGACCCCGAAGCAATAAAGTGTAGCGCTTGCGAGGCTCCAAACCCTGCTGCGCCAAAATCGGTAGTTCCGGTAACCGCGGCAAGTGCTCCTACGTCTGCAGGCTCGATTGGTTCGGGTGGGTTCTCTTTTCCAGTTTCTACGGAAGAAACCTCAAAACCGTCGTCGCTTTCCTTCGGTGCAAGTCCAGGTGCTACTACGGTTTGTGCCACCAAATCTAGTGAGATTTCGTCTTGTGACACGGCGCCAACCTCGGGCTTTAGCTTTCCAAGTAGCTCGACTACTTCCGAAACGGGTACTACTGGACTGGCCTTTGGAAGTTCGACTGTCTCTGCGTCTATTGCTGGTAGTAGTGCATACCCTCCGGACACGACTTCAAAGCCAAAGCTTCCTACTTTCGGTGCTGCCAGTAAGAGTGGCTACCCTCCGGACACGACTTCAAAGCCAAAGCTTCCTACTTTCGGTGCTGCCAGTAAAAGTGGCTACTCTCCGGACACGACTTCAAAGCCAAAGCTTCCTACTTTCGGTGCTGCCAGTAAAAGTGGCTACTCTCCGGACACGACTTCAAAGCCAAAGCTTCCTACTTTCGGTGCTGCCAGTAAAAGTGGCTACCCTCCGGACACGACTTCAAAGCCAAAGCTTCCTACTTTCGGTGCTGCCAGTAAGAGTGGCTACCCTCCGGACACGACTTCAAAGCCAAAGCTTCCTACTTTCGGTGCTGCCAGTAAGAGTGGCTACCCTCCGGACACGACTTCAAAGCCAAAGCTTCCTACTTTCGGTGCTGCCAGTAAGAGTGGCTACCCTCCGGACACGACTTCAAAGCCAAAGCTTCCTACTTTCGGTGCTACCAGTAAGAGTGGCTACCCTCCGGACACGACTTCAAAGCCAAAGCTTCCTACTTTCGGTGCTGCCAGTAAGAGCGGCTACTCTCCGGACACGACTTCAAAGCCGAAGCCTTTAGGCAAGACAACATCGTCGTCTTCGTTTGTTTCCGGTAACAATTTTTTTCAGTTGCAGGCAGGGTTATCAGCATCGACGAACTCTTTTGGACAAGGTGATAACTCGTCTACTGTTACCGCAACGAATCCAAAATCGCTATTCGGAAGTGTATCTGGTAATGATGGCCCCACGGACACAACTTCATCGCGATTTGGCGTCGTTTCAAAACCAGCTTCGGAGGGTGCGTTTTCGTTCGAGTCAACAAGTGCCAATGGTCTAAAGGATATTACATGGAAAACTAACGCGGCACGACCGAGCTTTACATTTGACACCCTTTCCTCAACGTTGGATAAAACTGAAGAATCTGAAGGTGATCTTCCAACAAAGCGTACGCTGAACTTTGGAGACTCGAACGCATATGAAGTAAAGACGAATGAGACCCCAACGGCAAAGGTGAAAACAATGCCTATCTGTGCCCCCGCTAAGCCCTCTAAGAGCATTCCTTCCTCACAAATGGAGGGCCAGCTGTGGAAGTTGATCGTGGAGTTCAACAAGTCCCTTCAACGGGTGAACGAGAGCTCGAAGAGCATTTTATCTAAAGATCCTGCGTTTTCAAAGAATATTCTGGCAAAAACGGATAAGTTACGCGCTCAATTATCACATCTCTGTGATGAGGTTAACAACCTAGACGAGTCACGGGATAAAATCGAAAAGGATGTATTGTTCGTCATCGGAAGTGACGGTGATGTACACGAGCAACTCGAGTATGGCCGCGAGATCCTGAACAGCTTTAGTGACGAGGTCCTCAAGAGAACTCTGGAAGCGCAACCGCTTGACCAGCGATCGAAGGAAACTTGGGAATCATTGAAGGGTAAATTAAATGAGGTAGAAAAGTGCTGTCTTGAACTTGACAGCCATCTATCCTCTTCCCCAATCGGTGGAACTGGTGCAGTTTCTTCGGCGCATTTATTCCGTGTGCTGAAGCAGACTTATGACACTTCAAAAATGCAGTATAACAAAGTGTGTATGTTGGCTGAAAATCTGGAAAATCTGAGTTTGCGTGGCGATCGCAAGCATCAAGCTAATGGTGTAGGTGAAGTTACTGCTGTTGAAAGTGAATTTCATCCCATTGCAACCAAGGCGGACATGATCGAAATGATTGTGGAGACAGAGCAACGTAGTCAGGATGTGCGTCGCAACTTTTTGTCTCTATGCAACAATGTGGTTACTCCTCGTGATGTATTCTCAACACCGCGGCGAAAATTAGCTCCTCCCTCGCCTTCAAACTCTTCGACGTCGCCACTTCGAGTCAAAGCCTGCAGCAAGTTGATGCCAAAAATGCAGTTAAGCGTCGCTTCCCCAATGAGCTCAGCAAAGCAATCATCAAGGTCCGTGTCTTTCAAAACCACCCCTGTCAAATCTGGGTCAAAACTGTTCTCGCTGGCAGAAGCTATGGCACCGAAGGAAAAGCCTGCCAAACTTGTCCAGACCCCACAGCCAGCGAGACCTAGTGTAGGTGTTGGCAAAGCGCCTCAAAGACCAAGTCTTGGAACGCCGACTACCGAGGCGAAATCTGCGTTGGCGACCTCTTCTACTGAAGCATTATTCAGCGTACCTAGTTTCCCGAAGCCTTCTAAGGAAACTGAAAGTTTGTTTGCACCAGCTTCCGCTAAGACAGACGACACGAAGACTGTATCGACTACTTCGACGTTTAGCGGGATTGGAAACAACTCGCCGACGGTAAAGCTGGAACTAAAAGCTGACGACAGGCAAACTCCTGCGTTCTCTTTAGGAGGGAAAGAAACCCCGGCATCCACTCATACCTTTAGCTTTGGATCGAAGGACGCGAAGAGTACTATAGGCTCTGTGACGCCGGACTACAAGGCGCTTTTGGAAAAGTTCTACAAGGTACACAATCCGTCAAAGACTAGCGGAGACGTGATTGAAAAGGCTCTGACTACATATAAGGGCAGGGAGGAAGACTTGTTCACTCGGCTCTTCAGTATGTACGTCCCTGATTCGATGCCCGATGCTGTCAAGAAGTATTTAAATGGAGGACCAGTCCCTTCGAAATCAGAGTCCGTGGCAGCGACTGCAAAATCTTCCACACCAGTTGCAACAGCCAAGAGCCCGTTTGGTGGGTCAGCTACTGCTCAGTTGAGCCCATTTGGGACACCCTCCTCGGCGTGTAGCCTCGGACCCGCTGCAAACAAGTCGTCCAGTGGCTTTGGATCTACAGCGGTGATGTCTTCTTCAACATTATCGTCAGTTACCACACCTCCTTTCGGCAAATCAGCTGTCGACTACGACTACCATCAGAAGCTGGTGGAGTTTTACCAGAAGCACAACCCGGACAAGCTCAGCAGTGTAGATGCCACGCTTCAGAAGTACAAAGGAAACGAAGAGAAGCTTTTTCAGAGTCTTGCTGTGAAGTACAAGGTGACTGACGCAAATGGAGGGGTGCCAAACCTGCTTGCAAGTCCGGCTGTGCCGCCTGCCAAGCCTAATGCAGGAACAAGCCCTTTTGGTAAAACTGGAGCATTTTCAGCCTCAGCTAGCTCGGTTGGTTTCGGTGCAGTAAAGCCTTCCCCAGCAGCATCTCCGTTTGGCACAGCTCAGACTCCCGCAGCAATTCCATTTGGTGCAGCTTCTCAAACTTCCAGTGGCTTCGGGTCTGCGGGTGGTAGCGGGTTTGGTAGTGGATTTCAATCGACCTCTGCTACGCCTCCAGCATTTGGTGCACCCACTTCATTTGGGGAGACAACTACTAGCGGATTTGGAGCTGCTGGCCGTGCAAACTACCGCGAAAAGCTTACAGCCTTTTATCAGCAATACAACCCCGCCAAGCTAAGCTCCGTGGATGCAACGTTGGAAAAGTACCGGGGTCGCGAAGACCATCTCTTTGGAATGCTTGAGCAGAAGTATGTCAAAAAGACCCCGATGGCCTCGACAAGTGGAGGCTTTGGTGGTGGTGGGTTTGGGGCACCGTCGGGTTTAGGAATAGCGAGTGCAGTCCCTGCATTCGGATCGGCTTCGACATTGGGAGGCACGACCCAACCAGCTTTTGGTGGAGCTACAGGTTCGGGCTTTGGGATGGCGTCTCGTATGGGCGGAGGATTTGCCTCAGCTGCACCTGCTGCTTCTAGTGGAGGAGCTACTGGATCAGGATTTGGCGCTTTCGGAGCACAAACTTCCACCTTCGGTGGAGCTGCCCAGCAATCTGGTGGTTTTGGTGCTGCTGCTGCAAACAGCGGAGGCTTTGGCTCTAGTTTTGGTGGCAATACGACGACTAGTAGCTTTGGTCCATCAGCTGCATTCAACAGCTCCAGCTTTACTCAAATGCGATGAGTGACCAATATAAGGAGGCTCGATGGTAAGCGAGATACAATTGACACCTCATAGCGACATGTTGAAGTGCTGCGTCCTGTTTGTCCGTTTTAACCGGTTTCAACCGGTTCTGTGCCTTGGCTGTCAGCCAGTCGTTTACAGGAGGGTGTGACGAGCGCTGGGACTCGTCATTATTGAAACGCCTGGCAGTGATCCAAGTCATCAAGAAGTTGTGTGCTATGCATGTTGTATCTAGAACCCCATACAAAGCAAGTGGTGAAGCCTTTGAGCTCTCTTTGTCCCACTTCGCAGTCCTATTTGCGACAGACTCGGCATTGCCTTCTCATGCAGCCAGGTCTTACAAGTGACTGCAATAGCAAACGTTTATACGAGCGAGCCATCCCGTTGAGTTTGCGGTCTTGTTTCTCTCAAAGAGATCGCGCAATTACGGATGAAACACCTTGAATCTCATCCCATCAATCTACACTCTGTCCAAACCAACCAATAGTTGAGAAAACGAATATAAAAACAATGTTTCTTGCATTGGATGAAGATAACGTGCCATACTGCAGCTTCAAAAAGTGACAATGCGTTCAAAGCAAACTTCTCTCTCGACTTCCATCCGCTGATATTTGCTGTAGAAAGCACATACTGCCACTGCAATCAACAGAAAACACCAAGTGGTCGTCCTCACTTGGTCCTTTTCATCAATTGCTGGTATATTGACCAGAAGGACGTACAACAGATGATAAAACTTGGGCATCTTTCCTTGTCCTCTCTGTCAATAAACATGGCAATGCTCCTCTAGGGCTTACGCTTCTTCGCACCACTTGTTCTCCTCCCGAATCTGCGCCTCTTCCTCAGGCGTAAAGTCATTAACAATGTTAAATGCCTCCCGAATCTCCTGCGGTGTCTTGCCCTTAATCATACTCGCCACTTTGGCACAGGCGAGATCCAAGAGACTCTTAATGTCCATGTAATTGGCAGCCAAGATGAGTTCAAACAGGATCTCCTGCTCAATGTCTACGAAATTAGCGTCCCAATCCGACACAACGTCGTGCATATCGGCGCTTTTAAGTGGCTACAATAGCACGTATACAGGCATCCGGATATTAGTATACATTACAGCCACTGCCATATATATCCATCCAACCATTGACCGACCTTCTCAATCTCACGCATGGGATTGTTGTGATGATGGCTACAAAACTCAATCACCTTGGACAAAACAGGGCTCTTGACATTAGGCAGAGGGATCTCCTGAACTTCCTCGTCGTCGGCATCATCTATACCATTGTATACATATTTTTTATTAACCACAATACTCTCCATTCATTGGTCAATAATAAACCACGAGTTTACCGGATATGAGCGTCTTGACCAACTCACTCATGGCGGCGACGCTACGAGAGACTTCAAAGCTGTCGCCATCCATGGACACTAAATTGACCTTACGCGAGTCCTCTTCCTGCTTGGCCATGTCTCCCTGGGCGGGATTAGTGGTGGTATCTGACATTATTACTTGAGAGAGGGATTGGATACAAAGTGAAAAGAACCGACGTTATCGTAACTTGTGGGTGGGTAAATGAGGTTTTAAGTCAAAAGTGTTTACAACGTTTAAAAGATGCGTTTGATTCATCCGATGGCGTAATCATACATTTTTACCCATTTTATACGAAACTTCCTATTTTGTAAATAAAAGTAAGAGTGATGGTCGGTGACCCGCCTGATTATGAGACTTGGATAGGTGATCCCTTGGTGGCACGTTTTCTGCACGAGCAGCGAACAAAGTTACCATGTAGCCCTAAACGTCACTCCTCTCAAGTGGCAACTCAATGGACGTTCTGCTCTATCTAAGTGTCAATCTTGCACACTTGATCCTTGTCGCTTCTACTGTACTCGCTACGCCGGCAACGTAGACTAGAAGCACAAGATTTGAGGCAATGCAACAATTCAAAGGTCGAATGTTTATTTGTTTGTATGCCAGTGCACTCAAGCAAAGGACCGAGATTCAAATGAAGGTCGCTACTGGAGTTAAGCGTAGCAAATGCAATATCTTTGTTCGTGTTGCGTCCAGATAGCTTTTGGTCTACTAGAGACGGTAAAATTACAAAGCTTACGGTGGTCTGGGACTCCTCACAACCAGTGACACAGCCCTTGGCACTAGACTTTAATATATATCCGTATGAGTCAGCGGAATATAGGAGCCTCTTCCGACATGCAGCTTCCGTAGCCATGGCAGCGGAGTCAAAGATAAGTACTAGGTGAGCTTAACATGTTCCACAAAGTAATTTGCAACAGCAAAATCGTCCTCCCGAATGAAAAAAATTGAAGAAAGAGCAGTTCAATGCGCTGTTCTTTCGGGACAAAAGCTGCGAGCCAGCCTTCTGCGTCACGACATGCTACAATGATTCGATTTATAATAAGACTAGAACAGATGTATAAGATGGATATGAAAAACCCTGAATGTCCAGCGTGAAGAGTGTATAGCTAATACCTCGTCTTTTTAAGAACTATTCTTCGTCAGGAATGTCATCGTTGTACCCTACTTTCAAAACGTTTACCTTCTTCAATCCTAGACGTTTACGTAAGCCGCTTTAGCAAACCTTCCAGTGTTTACATTGTTAAAGTATCTAAGCTGCCGTAGGTAGTAAGTAATAAGTGGTGGTAAAGACGGTTTCCTGCGATGCAGCAAAAATTAACTGTATGCTTTTGACCTGATCAGAGAAAGATGGTCAGTGGGAATCATCACTGCGCAATCGTGAGTGCCAACATTGTACGCGGTTCAAATCCACTCGTCAGTCCACGACAGCGCAAAAACATTGATAAGCGGTTCTGTGAGAGCTCAGTGAGGTATCGCTATGGTGTGGAAATGATGTGCAGATCGGTACAATGTCTATTCTTTAAGTATGCTTCACATTGACTGCAAAAAGTCTATGATCCGCTTTTAGTTGAAGAATATCACATGGTCATGTATGCAACTACTCAAGTGCACGCGGAGCACTTGGGCCTCAATGTGGTTCTCATGCCTGGGCTCAAAGTGAAGTCTCTACTATAAGTACAGAAAAGAAAACATCAGAGGAACCGTCTGGATTGCAGAGACATGAGTGCTGGTTGCATGTCATGTCATTACTCACGACAGTTAGCAGCAAGTACATGCAAAAATAAATAAACAGCAAGACCTCGGTCAAAGTGGAGTGACTTTGCGCGCCTTTTCGATGTCAACAACGTTGCTTCGCGACAACGATGCGCGATAGTTGTCGAATCCCGCGTACATGGGCAAGAAAAATGCTGGCGATGGGCGATGCGGCACGTTGCATCATAGTCCGCGGTTCATCAATTTTGCAACCGGATGAATTCTACTAGCATTCCCCAATTTTCTCGGTCTCGAGAAGATTAAACAGTCTTCTTCCGTTCCAAGTTGATTCGTGCTTTTCCCGATATCATCGGTCGACTGTATTTGCACGATGGTTTACTCGCCCTCCATGTACCTCGTCGCCTCCGCCGTGGCCGCCATAGTGCTGTAGTGCTGCAGATGCAGCAAGCTGCTGCAACCTCCTTGGATTCTGATCCAATTGCCATTCTATCCTCGACTGAGTCCACATACTCGATGGTTTTCGGTATGGCAGTCGATGACAGCATCTGCCGATTTGAATCGCATCCTGACCCGACGCTACCGGACCTGGCCACCATCTCTCGGACTGTTGTGCTGCATCCAAACTTATTGTGCAATCAATCCACACCTCCCGATGCCGTCTATCTGAAGTTTGGCATCAATGTTGTGGTCAGTGACCTCACCGACGACCTCAATGAATACACATACGTGGCCTCGGGGTCGGTGCAACGCCTTCTGAGACGGGTAAAGAAAATATCAAGAATGAGGACACCTGTAGCGGAGCTGCACAGCTCTTCAGCCAGAGGAAGACTTTAGGATGAAAGCCTCTTAGTTCTAGAGAACTAAATAGAGTTAAGGCTAAAAGCCACTTAGTTCTAAGGAACTAATTAAACGACTGAAAGTCACCCTTTTCTAAGGAACTAGGAAAGAGACTTTAGTCAGTCAAGCAGAAGCTTAAGGTTCAGAGAACCAACGCACAGAGTGCAAGAACAAGCTAGAAGCTTAGAGGTTCAGAGAACCAACGCACGAAGTGCACAAGAGAACAAGTCAGAAAGACTTGCGATCTTAAACTCAAAAGGAGAACTGATTTTATTTATGCTTTAAGATTTTATGAATAGTCCTACTCTAAGTACACTACACTAGATTAATTACTATAATAGTAATTATTATATGCAGACTTTGCTATTGAACGACGTATCGTCTAAACATCTGTGTATGATGTACTTAGTACAGCGTTAGTGATTTATCGAATCCCAATCGATAAGATACGGTATTACCGAATACCGTATCTTAACGCTCATACTTAATACCTCTTTAAAGAGAAGTATAATAATGCATTATATGCAATACAAAGGGTAGTTTAACCGTAAACTCTCGGAAAGACGCTACAACCGTCGCGTAACCCCGTTACACCCTCCCCCACCAGACTGACGTTCCCATAGAATGTCACTCGACATTTCTCCTCTTAGAGGTAGTGCTTTAGCGAACGGTATGTTCACGGCACATAGCATGACGCCTCCTGGCAGTGAGTCACAGACTCTTCGGGACCTCATTGAAGACAACCTTGACGAAGCGGTTGATTACGAAAGTGACACCGTCTTTGTGGGACCCGATGGGTCCCCTTTAGCCACCCTCACGGGTGAAGATGACACTCGTCATGCACCGAATCCATTCCCTGAACGTGGTGCTGCAGATGCGCTAACAGCGTTACGTGACCCGCCTGACGTATCATCAACGGTAACGGTTACCAACCCACTCGACGAGCAGCAACAGCAGACCATCGACCAAGAGGAAGGCGCCAAGCGCCGGACGAAGAATATGGCTAGGCTTCAGGGCCAGGTTCAAGCCACCTACAGTGGAAGAACGCCTTAAGGAAGCATCTGGACATTCCCTTTCTGGCTGGGCCATTGGGCCTGAGGCCATTTCACCCGAGGATATCGCTACGCGATCGGCTCTTTGACAACGCTATCTGGAACCCCATATCACTACGCAAAGCCAATACTTGGCACGCCTCACTAGGCAAGTGCGCGTGTGCACCAATTCCTACCATAAAGGGTGTTCCCATCCTTCTATTCGCGGGAGTAACCGAAGAGGAAGAAGATGCGGCTTTTAGCCTCTGGGCGCATTATGCGCGACGTTTAAGCACTGGCTCTACGGGCAAGTGCCGACGTGGCAGATGTTCGTCTCCAACGGAAAATGCGTTACGATTAAGCTAAGCTGAAGGCCCGAAGAAAGTTGAAGTCTCAACGAACGCAATATACGCCTGCTACCCATCACTCCGATGTTTCGGCTACTCCTGTAGCCGCGAGTTCACGACAGGCCGAGGCCGTGAGCTCGCTCGACCTCACCACTGCGGGAGGGAAACACCATCGCCAACAGGTTAGCCCTGCGCACGACGTTCAAAAACGTCCACGGCGTACGGGCAATCCTGCCGAAGGGGAACCTCGAACTCCCATGAGTTCCACGACTCGGGATAACCCCGCCACTTTACCAGATACTGGTTTTGACCATGGCGGCGACGCTTCTGCAGTAGACGCTCCACATGGAACTGTAGGTTCCCCTGCGCATCGAGCAAAGCCGGAGGAGGCCGGTGTATCGGCACAAGCTCATGCCGAGCTTGTTCAAGAGGTGCGGTCCCTTCGTGAGGAGAGGCAGACGATGAACTCCCGGCTTAAGTCCCTGGAAGAGAGTCGAACCCGAATGCAGGGTCAGCTTGACCTGTTGGCGCAGATGCTTCGTCCCGCGACAGTGCCAGTGGGCTCGGCGCGAGCGCTTTAGTGTTTACTTGGGACGGATCCCGATACCTTTTGAGCATGCCAACATAGAACACAGGATGTGTACGCAATTTGCGCGGCAAGTTAAGCGTATACGCTGTGCCTTTCTTGGCAATGACCTTAAGGGGTCCGATAAAGCGTGGGCGCAACTTCGTCTTAAAGACAGCAGATACTACATTATGGTAGATTTTTAACATTTATTAATACTTGGTCTCCGACCTCATAATCATTAATACAACCTCTGCCTTTCGCATCTGCATATTCCTTTTGTTTATCTTGACTATCAGCCATTGCATCTTGCACATGTCGTAAGACATTTAGCCGCGTTGCGAGAAACGCATTTACCTGTTTCTTAACAGTATTAGGGCTGACATCAGCAAGCCGATCGGCAACCTCTCCCCCACCAAGCCCTGAACCACTCGGTGGTAGCGTTAACGGAACGCGTGGGTGTGTGAGACCATTGACATAGAACGGAGTGTAGCCGGTAGAGGCGTGCACGGAATTATTGAGTGCAAACTCAACTACAGGGAGCATAGCGCTCCATCGCTTAGGTGTTTCAGCACAAACGCTGCGTAGGATATCTTCAACAACGCGATTCACGCGTTCGGTTTGACCATCGGTCTGCGGGTGATCCGCTGTGGACATGTCCAAACGGGTGCCCAGCACCTGGAAGACGGACTTCCAAAATTTACTCGTGAAACGAAGATCACGATCAGAAACAATTGCCACTGGCAAGCCATGTTGGCGAAACACACGATCGATAAACAGCTCCACTGTACCCACACCATCGATCGAATCTGGCACAGCCGCTAAGTGAGCCATCTTGCTCAAGCGGTCAACAAAGACCGCAATACCTGTATTGCCATGCGAATCTTTCGGTAGGCCAAATACAAAGTCCATACTAATGGACTCCCAGCACCCAGTGGGAATAGGCAAACTAGCCAGCGGCGCTGCCGAATGGGGCGAGGGTTTCACCCGTTGACACGTTTCACACGTACGCACATATGTGCTCACCCATTTATATAATTCGGGCCACCAATAACTTTGGCATACTGCCCCATAGGTCTTTTCACGACCCAAATGACCACCAATGGCGGTGTCATGTACCTCATAGAGGATACGATACTTCAGGTCCTCGTCATGAGGAACCACAATACGCGGAGGATCCGCCGCATCTGTACGATAGTACAACAGCCCCTCATCGATAGAATATCGATGGAGGCTCGCTCGTAATCATGCCGACAATTTAATGTCCGAGTCTTTAAACTCATCACTGCCAAGAGCATGTAGCAACGCTATACAGTGATCATCTTAAGCATACGCCGATCGAATGAGATCAATGATAGAAGACGACAAGGTCGTCACATGAGCAAGCTCATAGTCAGGTCTGCGTGACAACGCATCAGCCAAAGCATTTTGCTTGTTCGGCTTATATTTCACTTCTAAGTTATATTCGGCAAAGAATGACAGCCATCTGGCCATCTCTGCGAGAGATGCGGCGACTGAGTCGCAGTGCGTAACGACGCATGATCGGTATAGATCACAAAAGCTTTGAGCCCAGCAGATGAACTCTGAATTTGACCAGGGCATACTTCATCGCCAGTAGCTCTTTGTCCTGAACTGGATAGTTCTTCTCTGCAGCTTTCAGCTGGCGAGATTCAAAAGCGATTACACGCTCACGGCCTTCATAATCTGTTTGTAACAGAGCACTACCAATGGCAAAATACGACGCGTCACAGACGACGCTAAACGGTCGATCAGGGTCTGGAAAAGCCAAAATAGGAGCATGTAGAAGGCTAGCCTTCACCTCTTGAAAAGCATCTTCGTGTTCGGCATGTCAACACCATTCCACATCCTTTTTAAGGAGATTGGATAACGGCCGAGCCATATCAACGTAATTCTCGCTGTACTTGTGTAAGTAATTGGCAAGGCCAAGCCATTTAAGAAAGTCCTTCTGAGACTGTGAAACAGGCCAATCGACTATGGCTTTAACCTTGGCGGGATCCGTTCTTAAGCCCCGTTTCCCAATGAAGCTCCCTAGAAAGGGAATTTCTTCGGCCCCGAAGATGCGCTTAGATGCATCAGCATATAGCTTATTAGTGCGCATTCACTCGAGCACAGCTCGTAAATGAACAATATGGTTCTCAATATCTGACCGCCCATGTTCAGCTCGACTATGGACAAAAATGTCATCAACGTACGTCTATGCATAACTTCGATGGGTCGAAACAATTGCGTCAACAAACGGTTAAACGTAGCCGGAGCATTAGATAGCCCCTGGGGCATCACTAACCACTCCCAGAGCATACCGCTCGGAGTACTAACAGCAGTAAGCGGATTGTCACTAGCTCGCATGAGCAATTGGTAATAACCATCGACTAAGTCGAGCGCACTGTACATGGTACAACCGACCATATTGTTCTGAAGAACATCCTTTCTAGGTATTGGCGTCTGTGCAGGTATAGTGGCTGCATTGAGCTTATTGTAAGCATGAACGATACGCCATTTACCATTCGGTTTCTTAACACAGAAAGTGGGTGTCGAGTGCGGAGATTTACTCTCGCGCACCATACCCGCCGCGTGCTTTGCACGAAAGAACTCGTCAATGACGTCACACTGTTCTTTGGGTAAAGGCCACTGCCGTGTTACACAGTATTTGGTTCCGGGAACCAAGTCAATTTCATGACGTACACCCCTATCAGGTGTTAGAACCGACGGTGGATCGTGACACACCACGTCCTGAAATTCCTCAACTAAAGGATAGTAGGGATCTGAAGGGTTTTTCAGAATAGATGCCCCACTACGTGCACTTAGTGCCGCTTTGGTATCTTCGAGGACTGTCTCATCGACAAGCGAGGATGAGTTCAGCTCGAGGTTAGGTCGAATGACCACCATATTGGATAGAGCACCTGCCTTCAAGGCCTGATGAAATTCATCCACAGACATTTCGTCTAGCTCTAAAAGAGCATTTAATGATGGGAGGGCCTCAAGGTCAACCTCACCATCTACATCACCTGTCACTCCGTTGACCAGGGTGTACAACTGGTCACTGACATTACTATGCGATAAAACAGACGCTTTGCGTCTCGCAGCCGCCATCTGGCGACGCTGCCGTCCCATTGACGAGACCGTACTCTTCAAAGTACTTGGGATACCATCATCCCCAAGGTCAACAGACCCCATGACATTCACTTGCTCTATACGAGAGCCGATGTCATTACCGACATCCAGTAAATCGCATTTACAGCCAATATTACTAACAAGGTCATCGACCTACACTTGCTCTATACGAGAGCCGATGTCATTACCGACATCCAGTGTCTCAATATTACTATGAGTTTCACTCAACGGAGTACGTGCCGTTCCACTAAGTGTCACTGAGCTCTACTCGACACTATTATTGTTGACATCGGATTTTATCAACTCAGACACTCCAATGTCCAGCACACTAACTGAATCAGTTAATGGCTCGCGCCAATAGCACTTTTGTTTCCTAGCAAAGGTGGGTTCATGACTCTCCAAAGCTTCGCTAGGAACATTGCGCGTTGCGCCTAAGGTTTTGGATCTCCAATCGATCCACGGCTCATGGCGTTCCAGCCAGGCCATACCGAGAATGAGATCATATCTCGAGTCCAAATCTAGGACAAGACAGCGTTCAACGCTATTGAAGTCTAAGAACTTCACACCTAAGTTCAACGGAACTTTAGGAACGGTGACACGTACACCGGTCGCGAGACGCACGGTTATACTGTCACCCTCTTGCGCTTCTAGCGCCTCAGCATACAGCTGACTCCCTTCAAGGTAACGACGTCGGAAATAATTACCTGACGCCCCTGAGTCAATTAAAATTGACCATGGTTTCTCCAAACCCTTAACGGTTGCCGACACAACCAACAAGCCTGGCTTGTAATCTTGTTCTATGTGAGCATCCACAGAACCACCTGGGGCTAAGCCCTGTTTACCTTTACCTCCTAAAGATCCAACAGAACTTAGTTCTTTCCCAGTAGGGCGCCCCGCGCCTACTGGGAGGTGACGTTTTCCCCTGCGGTGCTCGCCTTTTGGCTAGGAGCAGGGTTTCGGCTTTGCCGATTTGAACGTTGCTTTCGCAACGGACAGCTAGGGCGGAGATGCCTAGTGCTTTCGCACATATAACATCTACGGATGTTACCTTGCTGCTCAGCAGCTTGAAGCTCAGCTTCTTCAGCTTGACTGAGGTCCATGGGTTCCGCCCTGTTAGAGGTATTTGATTGATACCAGGGCAGACCATATCGAGCAGATTTAAAATTAAATTCAGCGTTAAACGCTATGCTTACTACCTCCTCGAACGTCGAAGGCTGGACACGGAAAACTTCCGTCCTGGCGACCCCAGTGCGAAGTCCTTCCATAAAAATGGTTACTCGGACTTCCTCTGCCAGTGGGTCCTGCTGCATAGCAGCAATGAGAGTTCTCAACTCATGGACATAGTCCGACAATTCTTTCTTACCCTGTCGGGTAGCTAAGAAACGTGAGCGCACACGATAAGCCTTATTAGGCGGTGCAAACACACAAACTAATTGTTTCTTAAGCAGTTCCCATGTGGGGAATGCGGCATTTACAGAGACATCGCTCGTTAGAGCCCACTCTCAAGCTCTTCCACCGAGATTCGAAATGGCCAAACCAACTCGTTGCTTATCTGATACAAGCATGGCGGCATCCATTGCCATTTCAACTTCTCGGATCCAGAGGAGAAGATTTTCTCCCTCCTTCCCCTCGAAGGTCTTTACATTTAAAACAAGTGGACAAGCCTTTGGCTCTGCATCGGGCACAGGTACCGGGATGTACTGTGTAGGCGCAGCTGACGCTGCCTGGTCATGGACCTGCCCGAGGAGCGTTGCTTCATAACGCATAAAGGCCTCAAGACGAGCATTTAGAACCTCGGGGCCTTGGGCCAAAAGGGCCTCGATTTGATCGGGCCCGACGAACGCCGATAGTTTATCTAAGGCGAGTCGTTGTGCCTCAGAGAGGTGATTTTGATTCTCCATCCTCACACAGGGTCAGTCTTTAAAGACTCAGGTGTAGGATTGACTACAAGTGCTACCAAGTGTAGCGGAGCTGCACAACTCTTCAGCCAGAGGAAGACTTTAGGATGAAAGCCTCTTAGTTCTAGAGAACTAAATAGAGTTAAGGCTAAAAGCCACTTAGTTCTAAGGAACTAATTAAGCGACTGAAAGTCACCCTTTTCTAAGGAACTAGGAAAGAGACTTTAGTCAGTCAAGCAGAAGCTTAAGGTTCAGAGAACCAACGCACAGAGTGCAAGAACAAGCTAGAAGCTTAGAGGTTCAGAGAACCAACGCACGAAGTGCACAAGAGAACAAGTCAGAAAGACTTGCGATCTTAAACTCAAAAGGAGAACTAATTTTATTTATGCTTTAAGATTTTATGAATAGTCCTACTCTAAGTACACTACACTAGATTAATTACTATAATAGTAATTATTATATGCAGACTTTGCTATTGAACGACGTATCGTCTAAACATCTGTGTATGATGTACTTAGTACAGCGTTAGTGATTTATCGAATCCCAATCGATAATATACGGTATTACCGAATACCGTATCTTAACGCTCATACTTAATACCTCTTTAAAGAGAAGTATAATAATGCATTATATGCAATACAAAGGGGAGTTTAACCGTAAACTCTCGGAAAGACGCTACAACCGTCGTGTAACCCCGTTACAATACCAATAAAAATGTGCCACGGATTGGGCGGTACCCCACACTCCGGTCATGCGCTTAATGAGAAGACTCACACCGAACGTCGTCTGAAGGAACTTGAGAGCAACCAGGTCGTCACACTGGAGAATTACTTGGGTCATTCAATGGAGACGACCCTGGCCAAGTTATTGACTGTAGGTTTAGTCTCGATAAAACCGTGGCCCGGCTCGCACTGGGCGACCTATAAGGACAGCATTAACGCTCAGTTGTACCAGGGTGAGCCCCCTACTTCAGCAAAGTACGCCCTTGCGTTTGGCTTTGACGTGAAGGACTTCATGGACAAGATTTCCAAGGACGTGGGTATCGACGTACACAGGCCAGACAAAACAAAATGTGAGATTGATACGGACTGCAAATTTTTCAATGACGATAGAGTTTGCGCTATTCGTACCGGCCATCATTCCGGTTATTGGATCCCGACGTGGTGGGGCATATGCCACGCTTGGTCGTCTGCAGCGATTCTCGAGCAAGAACCGAAGTGCCCCGTGACGTACAATAACATAACATTTTCTCCGTTGGAATTAAAGGGACTGCTGTTATATATATACAATGATCGGACGCTTTCTACTGTCTCCGCTGGTGTTCGTTTTAATGGTGATGACGATACCGATGTCAAGGACGAGTATGGCAGTTCCGAAAGTTTTGCTTTTCGAGACATGAACCCTGGTCTCGTCCACATCGTCCTTGCCAACATCGTGGGAAAGTTGGGCAAATCAGTCATAATGGACGTCACGGCTGGCAGTCGGGTGCACAACCAGCCCGTGCGCGGTTTTAGGTGCTCGAGCAGACTAATTTGTCTTTGAAGGAAGCAGCTCAAACTTTCTATGCCCGAGAGCAGTACCCATGGAACGCAAATGTCAAGAGCATCGTATACATGAAGACTCGTCTAACGTGGGTCGCTGAGACATCTGATGAAGGTCCTCTGCTGTCCAAAGGTAAGGCTGACATATACACGGAGGGTTATGTCCTCATCTACCTGTTGGAGATGGATGGCGCTGGCAAGATCATTGGTGGTGAGTGGTTGTTCGATTCGAAAAACCCGCACCCAGATTTCATGTATATCCCCACCAGTAAGCTTCCCGCTGACTTGGTACGTCCCAAAGGGATGAGACACGCGGATGTGAGTATGCTTCTGGAGAAGTCAGTGGCATGCTCTGATACACAGTAGGCGGCAAGCTCTACGGCTACGGAGACCCCTGTTGTTTACTATCTATGCCTAGCACGACGATGCCGCCCGCGACCACTGCCCCTGCTGCTACTTTGCAAAACTAGAATTGGGCAATGACCAGGGTGACAACGACGGGGACACAAGCAGCAGCAGTAGTAGAACACAGTGTTAGTCGTATGTGTAGACTTGACTGGTACGACCACGTGCAATCTGTTTCAGCTCAATACACTTCCATCCGCTCACGTTGTCGCTGATTTTCCGTCTGAATCGCACCAGCACTAGTCCTGAGTCTTGATCTATTGGAGAGGTTCAATCGGAATGAAAAACGGCGAAGTAATAATCACACATTGCGGACGGCGTCTTGGATTGAAACCGTGCTATCACATTTATCGAATACATGAAGCAACAATGTATTAAAGCATTGGGATTGGGGTCATGGTGTAATGGGGCACCACTGATTACAGTATAGTCTACTTTCACTGATTACAGTGAAAGCAGGTGCCTCAAAACCTCACGTAAACGTGAGCAGAGGAAGCTTATCAACTAAACAAACGCTTAGTTGAGAGTGAAAAGAAAATTGTGCTTAATATAGTTAACTATCTAACAAAATTAATCTGTTATAACCTATGTTAACTATATTAAACTACAACTATGTATGTTGACAACTTGCCCTCCACTCATTGCGCGCGTCCATCGGTCATTGTTCAGCGCGTTGGTTGATATGATGGCCCATATCAACCAATGAGAGGGCATCTCCAACTTGAAGGAGATCTAGGGACAATATCATAGGAAAAGATAATATTGTCAAATATTATTAGTTATAATAATATTTTTTATTGACACTTCATTTAAGTGTCAATATTATGTAACGGGCTCACCCCGTTACATCACCCCCCTCAACCAACAGTCACATTAGTGACTGTTTAGTGATTATGGGAAAGGAGCACTTGTTGAATTTTCTTTTATTCCAGCAATTTTCTCGCTATGACAAAGTCAATGCGCGTCGCTGCTAAGGCAGCTAAGAGCTCGGCTGCACGCCTGTGTGCAGCCGCTACTGAGGCTTCACAGCCTCAGCCAGCAGACATATTAGTGTCTGCTGGAAGTCAACATCAGCCTGCAACGCCTGTTGCAGGTTCACGTAGCGCTTCGCCACGTGAAGATGTTGACCCAGAGCTAGCCGTTGACTACTCTGGTACGCATCCGACTCAAAGCCACCTGTGTCACTCCCGGGCTCTCCCCGGGGTGATACCTCGTCGTCAAATGTTACGAAGAGGGATCGTGGTACATTGAGTGAATCAATGTACCGTGAAATGTTCGGGTCGTCTGATGAATCAGACGACTCGCCAAACGAGTCGAAGGATAGTGACTCGGGTAGGGACCGTAAGGGTGATGTCAGTGCTTCTACTGATATCAATGCTCGTAGTGTCGATACTTCTGTTGACACTAACGCTCGTGGTGTCGGTACTTCTATTGACACCACGCAGGAGGCTTTAGACCGCAACGTATTGCGTCTTGCTCCTGATCGCAAGCCATGGATGCTACCTAAGCATCTGCTTGATCGTTGGTCTGGAAAGACCAACGAACGGTTCCCCATACCGTTGTTTGATGCGTCAAAGCTTCATGGCCTTGACGCCAGTGCGAAGAACTTTCGCACTGAGAACGATTATTACATCGATGTGTTTTTTGAACATCAATGGTATGGCCCACACAAGAAGCGTGAGGCTGACGCGTTCCTCCAATCTTGGAACGCGTTTATCACCAACGTTTTAAACGTTGGGAAAGAGGCTTGGTTTCAAAGACTTTATGCTAGCCGCAATAAGTTTGAGAAACGAAGTACGTCCGGTGCATGCTATCGTTTGCACCGGTTATCTAGAGAGGCAGGCCTGTTATGCCTCTCTTGGGGCGACCCATGCCCGGGGTGCCTGAGCACCTCGTCAAGAGCGCCTAAGGAGGAGTACCTCCTTACTGAGCCCTGGTGGAGGGCTCACATCTCTTCTGAGATGCGTGAAGGGATTGCTACTTTGTAATCCCTCTACGAGCGCGCTGGGCGCTCGTTTTCCGATGGTCCTTCACCACCGGGTGTCCCTTGTCGTACTGTTCGACAAGGCCGGGAACGTCGGCCATCAGTTGGGACCGATGTTCCCAGCTATCCGCCGAAGGCGGATAGCCACGCCACCGGACGAGATAACTCGTCCGACGTCCCTTCACCTCGCGGTGCTTTAGTAAGCGTTCCACGAGGAAGCGCTTCCCACCATGGGAGTCCACCAGCGGATGCGGTGGTGGAGGAAAAACCCTGTCCGATTCTTTCATCGGACTTGGCTGATGAGTTAGACGGGTTTGCCCGTGTAACTCGTGAGCTCCGTTGTGATGTTGATCACGAACGGGATAAGCGTCGTCGCTTAGAGGACATTGTGCGACAGCTTGGGTTTGACCATGAGAAGTCTCGGGCAAACAATGCTGTCGCACTATTGGAGAATGAACGGCGGCTTCATTCTCTAAGTAACGAGCTGGCGACAGCTCGTCAGGAGATCGTCCAATATCATGGGAAGATCTCATCTCTACACGACCAGATATCGAATCTGGTTCGTGAAAACAAGAATCTGAAGGGGATTCTTGAGAGTAATGGCTATCTTTGTCGTTCGAAGAATCCGCGTACTGAACGTACGGACGAAGACGTCCCACGTAAAACGTAGGATGCGTACGCATCCTGCGTGGCAACTCGATCGTGTATGCGTTTCCTAGGCGGCACAATACACGAAACGGGCCGATGTACTTGGGCAACAATTTATTGCTGCCTACGTTAGTCACTACATGTTTAGGTAGGTTTACTGTTGACAGTAAAACTAAATTACCTTCAATAAATGTTTGAGCATTTGCCCTTCCATTATTGTCTGCGTTTCGCTTTTGCTTATCCACCGCTTCTGCGATGGAGGCTTGCACGAAACGGACTACCGCTTCACGAGTCAGCAGGAAATCCTCAGTTGACTCGTTGCTTTTGGCTGCAGTGCATTGTGAGTGCACTGCAGAGATATCGGTTACTAATTCAGCGAGAACAATACTGTTCTCACTTGTGATACCTCGAACGATGCTGATATCTTCAGCATCGTTATCAGTAAGAGCGTCATCGCTCTTACTTTCTTCCTCTTCACCGAAGTCGAATGGTACGACTTCGGTTACTTTCGCGTCGACCATAACGTCGTCGCGTGATGAGCAAGAGCCAGATTGGTTCTCGCTCGAGCGAGTCCCTCCCCCCCTTAAATTAGAGTCACCCTCTACTAAGGTGGGACACGTGGATGGCGAAGGCCATTCACGTAGAACGGTGTATGCGTCGTGGAGGCATGCACGGAGTTGTTGATGGCGAATTCGACCATCGACAAGAACTCACTCCAACTCGTAAACGAGTGGAAGTACCCTCGAAGAATCTCTTCGAGGACTCGATTGGCGCGTTCAGTCTGACCATCAGTTTCTGGATGGTCAGAAGTAGACATTGTGAGCCGTGTTCCAAGTGTTTGGAACACGGAACGCCAAAACTCAGCCGTGAACCGGGGGTCCCTCGGACACAAGTTTACGGGGTAAACCGTGCAATCGAAAGATTGTATCGATAAACACTCGAGCACAGCCCTCTGCTGTGATCGACTCAGGTAAAGCAACAAGATGTACCATTTTGCTGAACCTGTCGACAAACACGAGAATACCATTATTCCCGTGAGCGTCTTTGGGAAACCCATAGACGAAGTCCATTGATACGGACTCCCAGCACTCTGCCGGAACAGGTAGAGGCTGCAATGGTGCACGGAGTGAAGGACTAGGCTTCACTCTTTGACACACCTCGCAAGCACGCACGTACTTGCGCACAAACTTGTACTGGCGTGGCCAGTAAAAGGCGCGACTGACCGTGAGGTAAGTCTTCTCACGGCCGCGATGCCCACTTATTGGTGCATCGTGACATTCAAACATGATCCGTAACCTGAGATCATGTTGTGGCGGTACAACGACACGAGGCGTGTCGTTGTTGATGGCTGTGTAGTACAGTAAGCCGTTCCGCTGGGTGTATCGATCGAGAGAAGATCGATACATGGCAGGCAAGCGCTTCTTAGCTTGGTTGGATGGGTCCTTGAGGTACTCCATCAGGCGTACAAGATCATTATCTTGTGCGCATGCCCTTCTAATGTCGTCGAGTAAGCTCGACGACAAGACGCTGGTACTCAGCGTGGCGACAGTGGTGTTTACATCACTGTCGGATTGCACAGTCGGCTCTATGTCAGGCCGACGTGAAAGAGCATCGTCGACGACGTTAAGTCGTCCCGGCTTATACTCCACGGAGAAGCTGTACTCTGCGAAGAACGACAACCATCTCGCCATTCGTTGCGAGAGGTGTGGACTATTTACAGCCGTGCGTAGTGACGCATGGTCTGTATATACAATGAACGGTCTATCTCCAAAGAGATGACGCGAAACTTAGCCAGTGCATACTTCATGGAAAGGAGTTCCTTGTCGTGCACCCGGTAATTGCGCTCGGCCGGTTGCAGCTGACGCGATTGATAACAGACGACACGCTCTGCGCCGTCTGTATCATATTGCATCAGTGCGCAGTAGATTGCAAAGTCGCTGGCGTCACAGAACACATGAAATGATCTGTAATGATCTGCAATCGCCAATACTGGCGATTGCATCAAGCTTTGCTTGATACGTTCAAAGGAACGCTGACAGTCGGCGTTCCAGTTCCACTTTACATTTTTCTTGAGTAAACAAGAAAGATGTACTTTCATATCAGCGTAGTTGCGCGAGGACTTGTGCAAGCACGCCGATAGCCCAAGGGACTTCCTTAGTCCCTTGACATCGACTGGCACTGGCCAGTCGGTGATTACCTTGATCTTCTCTGGATCAGGGCGTACGCCGTTCTTTCCGACGATGCAACCCAAGAAGTGGTATTTCGCTAGCTGCGAATATACACTTCTTGAGGTTGGCGTACAACTTATGCTCGCGCATAAGTGTAAGAACCTTACGGACGTGGATTCTATGGACTTCCACGTCTGTTTTCCCGTCCATAGCTCGACTATGGACGAACACATTATCGAAGTAACTCGGTGCGAATTCGCGCACCGGTCTCAATAGATGTGAAACACATCTATTGAATGTGGCTGGTGCATTACTGAACCCTTGCGGCATCACTAACCATTCCCAGAGCATACCACTGGGAGTGCTCACTGCTGTGTACGGGATGTCCCGTTCACGCATTAGGATCTGATGGAAACCATCCATCAGATCCATGAACGAAAAGATGGTACTCTTAGACATACCATCTATGATTACGTCCTTTCTCGGTATCGGCGTTTGTGCCGGTATCGTTGCAGCATTCAACTTATTGAACGCGTGCACTATCCGCCACCCTCCTGTGGCCTTGCGCACACAGAAGGTCAGAGAGCTGTGAGGTGAAGTTGACTCCCTCACATGGCCCGCTGCTAGGCGATCGGCAAAGAACTTGTCGATCGCCTCGACCTGTTTCCGAGGCAGTGGCCACTGCTTCATGACACACTATTTTGTGCCAGGAACAAGGTAGATCTCGTGTCGAGTACCTTTATCCTTAGGCAACTCGCACGGAACGGATTCAGGGAATACATCCTTGAATTCGACCAAATCCTTGTACAAAGGATTTGACTTCAGCGACTCCCAGGATTGCGATGTATATCGTTCAATCCGAGTCTTCTCATCAAGGACACTCTCGTCCATTGATGAGCTGCTGAGAACCCGTTCGTTCTCGGCAAAAACTGTTGCTGACCGAATGTCAGTCATGTACTCGTCCTCTGCGACGAGCACACAGATCTGCTTGACTTTGCCACTACGCAGATCACGCAAGAACCTTTTAGGTTCTAGCGTAGGCAACTGAGTTATCTCCGAAGTTAACTTCGGAGGCGCGATCAGATCAAGCGTATAAGCGCCTACGCTTGATCCGTCATTAACCAAGACGTTCAACGTCTCGGTTTCCTCCTGGGGACTTATTCCCTCAGGGCACTGGGGACTTATTCCCTCAGTGATTATTTCCTGGGGACTTATTCCCGCAGGCTCGATGGAACCTGTTCCATCGACTTTCTCTAGCTGTGGTGGCGCAACCACAGCGAGATCCTCTACGATCAACTCTCCAGTTGATCTAGGATTACCGTGTTGCCGCTTCTGGGCAACCGGTTTACTCTTCGGTGAATGCTGCCCTCTAGGCGAGCATTCATGTCCCGGTCCACTCGACTTATTCGAGTGGTGGAACTTCGGCGCTGCCTGTGCTTGTGCACAGCCGCCGGCAGCTTGCTCCACAGCGTGACTGTCTGTCACGCTGAGTTCTTGTGCAGTCGTACTAACGACCGAACCACAAGTGAGGCCATCACACTCACTCGTAGTACATTCACACGCTTGTGAACGCTCCAAGACATTCATCAGATGGCCATCTGATGAACAAGCGGCAGGCACTTCACGATTCGATGCTGCCAACTGACCCATGGCTCGTACCTTCTGAGCCATGGTAATCCTAGGATGACATCAAATTTGTCATCCAGATCAAGTACGATGAAATGATCATCGTACTTTTTGCCTTCAAGCGTGTAGTGAATTCCCACTACACGTTTCTTTACTGTTACGGATGCGCCAGTTGCAAGGCGCACCGTCATCCTCGTTGGAGGGGTCTCGCGCTCAACATATTTGAGCCTACGATCATCTAGCGATTGGCGTCGAACAAAGTTGTTCGAAGCCCCACAATCAACTAGGGCGCGAAGTGACATGTTCTTTGTCACTTCGATCTTCAATGTGATGAGGGATACCTCATCACTGGGAGCGGCAACACACAGTGACTGTGTGTTGGGAGCAACCTTCGTCAAGAGTCCCGCGAACTCTCTTGACGTTGCTGGATCAGTAGGGCGCTCCGCCCCTACTGACCCCGACCGTTTTTTGATGGTCCACCACGTTGTTGCGATTTCGCAGCAACGTGGGACCCACGTCTCTGGCCCTTCTTGGCAGACGATCGATCGTCACTCCCAGTGTTACGAGACACTGGGCCTGGGGCACTACACTCATAAGCGTAGTGGCCCAACTTCTGACAGCGATTGCATTTTTGCAATCGCTTGTACCCTGGAGAGCGAGGTCGCTCGCTCTCTACATAGGAGAGGTCCATTGGTTCTGGACCACCGCCTTCCTGTCGTCTCGGTGGACGATAGGATCCCGAGTGGACGTGAGCCTGTTGTAGGTTAAAGTCCTCCTGGTCCGCTGCAGAGATCGCTTGATCCAGCGATTCTATTTTCAAGCGGAACAGGTGGGTCTTAACAGGACCATCTGTCAGACCCTTGATAAACACAGTAACCTGCGTGTGTTCATCGATTGGGTTCAGTACGATACAGCTAACGAGGTATCGTACGTGTTGGGCGTAAGCGTGTATATCACGCTTACCCTGTTTCAAATCCAGGAGCTCAGCCCGAGCCCTGAATTCGGCGCGAGGCGGTTCAAACGTGTGTTCGAGCCGCGCCTTGAAGACGTCATACGTTGGGAAAACGTATGGGTTGTGCAGTTTGAGCCCTAAGGCCCAAGCTTTGGCACGTCCTGCCAAGTTCTACATGGTGAACTTGACCTTCATCGCATCGTCATCGATGCGACGAGCCTCAATGGCATCGTCGAGCTTGACGAACCATCTTAACAAAGAGTCGCTTTCGACTGCCTTGTACTTGGAGACATCAATCTTCAAAGACTCGGGTCGACGTGTATACGTCGACCCGGCAGCAACAGCACTAGCCTGCTTTTGTCTCAACAAGTCAGCTTTGTTGAGCGCCTTGTTCTCTCAACAGTTCAACCTGTTGAGAACCTTGCTCCTCTAGAAAGGTGAGTTTCTTTACAACTTCGTCAAGTTCATGTTGTATGAACTTGGCGATGGTTGCATGTTGGTCGTCTCTGCTGAGAGAGAGCAACATGGCACCAACGGCAGGGTTGCCGATGGTTTCAGCCATACGCTGAACCGCATTCCATTCGAGGTCACTCAAATGGCGGAAATGATCACGCGTTGCGTGATGACGTTCATCACCCGCTGGTTCCATAGCGGATGGTGCGGTGATCGCTGAACGGACCATGAAGTGCTACCAGGTGTAAAAAAATGGGGCACCCTCCGACTATACTGATTACAGTATAGTCTACTTTCACTGATTACAGTGAAAGCAGGTGCCTCAAAACCTCACGTACACGTGAGCAGAGGAAGCTTATCAACTACACAAACGCTTAGTTGAGAGTGAAAAGAAAATTGTGCTTAATATAGTTAACTATCTAACAAAATTAATCTGTTATAACCTATGTTAACTATATTAAACTACAACTATGTATGTTGACAACTTGCCCTCCACTCATTGCGCGCGTTCATCGGTCATTGGTCAGCGCGTTGGTTGATATGATGGCCCATATCAACCAATGAGAGGGCATCTCCAACTTGAAGGAGATCTAGGGACAATATTATAGGAAAAGATAATATTGTCAAATATTATTAGTTATAATAATATTTTTTATTGACACTTCATTTAAGTGTCAATATTATGTAACGGGCTCACCCCGTTACACGTGGCATCGTGTGTCGAATGTGATTAACATGTGTAGAAAAAATAAGCTGAAGAAGACGAGAGAGAGACCAAATTGTCTATTTACTGGTTAGTGCAATATCTCTGGTAGGTAGTTAACCACACTAGCAACGCTGGAGGGTCCAGGCATTGCCTACGGCTGGCAGTACGTCTATGAACGCCGGACTGCCCTCTCGGTTCTAATATAAATATGTCGTAACATGCAGATAGTTGGGCGCCACGGACGGCTGTGTCCGGCCTGCAATGGAGACGTTTGATGAGCGCCCTCAGTTGGAGCTGAAACGTTCCTCAGATCAAAGCTTCACTGGCTTGCATCGGGATATTCGCATTGTGAAAAACACTGTCCACGCGAAGTTGCCAGAGCATTGTAATGATGATGGTCACTGCGACTTCCCAAATCGTCCTCCAGGCTGTGGCGAATGTATCTGTCTTCCGGGTACCGGGCTAACAGCTCTGCTGTGACTTGCGGCGAGATGCGTGGTACGCTACAGTTTGCGCAGTGCTCGAGCCAATTCAGTAGGTGGGTAGGATGTTGAGGTGTACTCTCCCAATGACTGATAAGCCGGGCCCAGATTGCCCGAGCACGGGAATATCCCAAAAAGAGATGCTTCTGGGTCTCCTTTTGGCCTACACATTCCAGGTACGTGCATGATCCGTCCGGGCCCGGTTTTGGTACCAAAAGTTTAGCTGCCCGGTAGCGTGGCGGTATCGTGTCCATAGCTGAAATTCCGTTACCGCATGGTCGTGATCCCATATCTGAGCCGTCGTGACATCCAGAGCGGTGCGTTGCAACCGCGTAGTCTGGCTCTTGGTGGCTAGACGATCCATGACCTGCTTCGGTGGTGCTGCGAGACAGCGCTTTGTCGCCTGAAAAACTTGCTGTGTCAGGAAAGTGAATAGTCGATGATTGGGAATCATAGGCGGTGCGAACCATTGATAGTGATGAATGTGTAAGTTGAAAAAAGACAACCCCATGTCAGCTGAGCTTGCACTCCGCAAGTTGGGTGAGTTCCTGCGATTTCTCCTTGACCAGCGGCGGATCGCCGTCGAATACCCAAGATATGCCATTGTGGCATTGAGTAAGCTCCCAACTCTGAGGGTGATTAGATTCAACTGAGAGAGAAAAAGCTCCGAACCTTGCCTGGTCCGACCAGCCCCACGAGATGGCTTGCGTGAATGGTGGCTGTTGCCATAGCCGCAATGGAATTGGGCACCCTATCGAATTTTGCACGTCACGGCGACAAAAGCAAGACTATGATCGCTCATTCTCGAAGTTTCGCATGCGAATGGCGGGAGGGTGCGTGGACATTCCGTGCCAATGCTTCTGAAGACGTTTTCTTGGAGTCCAGTCCGCTGGATGTGGAGTTGTTTGAGGGAGACATCACGAATTCTGTTTACTTGGATCGGGGACAGCTCTAGCGCCTGCGGTGTGAGAATCCAAGGATTTTAACTCCCCTGAAAAGTCTGCCAGAAATCTTTAATCTTCTGGGGCCAAAACTCAACTCCCTGAGTGTGAAGACTTTTGATTCACTAGGTATATTTGAAGCTGAAAATTATGTAGGTCCTTAGTTCACTACTCTGTGCTACATCTAAGCCTACTCATCTTATTCCTTCTAGAAGCTTCGTAGTGACGTCATCTAATGACGCCAGGCTGTGACGTCATCTAATAACGCCAGGCTGTGACGTCATCTAATAACGCCAGACTGTGGCCCTATCTAATGATGCCAGACTGTGACGTCATGGACTATCCACTATGTGTAACCCTAACACACGCTCTGTCGCACCGCACGAACCTTGCGACCTGACATCTCCCTGGACTTGACTTCGCGTTGGCGGTATCGAAAGTCCTGTACTAGTCGCTGCCAATGCGAAACTTGGCGGATAGCTTTCTCGCGCTCCCAAGTACAATCACACTCCGGGAGGCCGTTCCATTTTACTAGCCATTCTATTTGACGGCTGCGCTGACGACGAATTAGCAACCTTTTCACGATGTGAAGTTCTTTCCCGGTATCTGCCTCTAGGAAAACCGGTGATGCTTTTGGAATTGGTCGTCCCGCGAACTTATCAGCATTCGGCTTGTATAGAAACCAGTCGGTCGACCTTAAATAGTTTGACGTTAAACACTGAGTGCAGTTTATTCATATTTCGAGGTAGCTTCAACTTCGCTACGTTCGGGCTGATTATCTTGATTGTCTCAAATGGTCCGAGTTTTTTGGCCGCTAGCCTTGCTTTTCCAAACTCAATGTGAACGTTAACTGCCTTGAGTGGTAGATTCTTGGTATCCAGTAGTAATTAAGTTACCGTCATTATAAGGTAAGGCTTGTTTTTTAGAGTCGTGGTACTTCTTCTGCCTTTCCTGGGCTTGATCAAGGATTTTGCGTGCCTTACGCACTACGTCTTGACGATCTTTGGCAAACTTTGAAGCAAACTCTGAGATTGGTAGTGAATCCAGACCATCGTATGTTTTGTATTCGTATGAAAACAAATTGGAAACCTTTCTTTCAGTATCAAACTTATACGGGGTGAGCTTAGTGGACGCATTCACCGAGGTGGCGTGCGCGTAATCTACAGTACCTAGTAGCTTGACCCAAATTTCTCCACTGTAGGCTACCAAGCAGCGTAAAGCATTTTTCTAACACCATGTTTTGGCATTCTGTTTGTTTATCTGTTTGCGCCCTATAAGTGGTCATTATGCTAAGTTTGACAGTCATTATATTCATTTAATTTTTTAGAAGTTTGCCGTGAGCTTAGGATCCCGATCGCTAATGATTACCTTTGGCAGTCCATGATGTCGATCTACGGCGTCGAAAAACAACTTTGACGGTGTCTTTCGAATCGGCAGTCGTATACGTTGGTTGATAAATAGGTACCCTTGACAACTTGTCTACGACGATGCAAATAACATCATACCCTTCCAACACGGGTCATTTAGTAATGAAGTCCAATACCACGCAGAACCCATAACATCCGTTGTTACGATGAAAGGGTGGGAAAAGTCCGGCAACTTAAGAGTCGAGAATTGCTGAAGTTCTACTTTTAAAGCGCTAAAAGATTCTGCTAATTCCCCCCATGTCCGTTGCGCGTCTTGCTTGCTTAAATCTAGAAGAGAACGCGATGTCTTTGCAAAATTGCAGATGAATCGCCGGTAATATACCGCTAGTCCCAAAAAACTCAGCAACTCTTTGCGACATGAAGTCTCTTAGAATGTCGGGATAGTATTGGTTCTCTTTGGTTCGACACGCACACCATCTTTGAAAATCATATGCCCTAAGAGTGAAATTTTCTAGTGTTAAAAAGCGTATTTGGAAAGACGAGCGTACAGCTTCTCCTTGCGCAACACGTCGCATACCGCGCGAACGTGAATGACATGGGCTTTCATTGTACGGGAGAATATAAAGATGTCGTCGAGATACAAGAAAACAAATTGTCTAAGCTTATCAAACAAAGTTCGCATAAGACGTGACCAGACTCCCGGCATACCCGATAAACCCATCGGTGCGACATACCATTGATATATTTCTTTGTGGATTCTGAAAGCCGTGTAGGGCCGACTCGACGGTAAACACTCCCATTTGATGGTACCCTTGTGCGAGATCGAGAAGCGTAAAATACGTGCATCCAACCATGCGGTCAAATAAATCTTCGATCAATGGCAGAGGAGTTTTTGCCACGACGGACATGCTATTAACATAGCGGTAGTCAATTACCCGTCGGATGGGGATCTTCGAATTGCCGCTTCGGAGCCATTCAGCGCGTTTGTGGAACTATCCGTTTGCATGATCTGTCTTCGGAATCCCAAAGATATTTGATACCCAAGGAGAGTTTGATACTTCTATCCATCCTTCTCGTATATTATTTTTCAACGAATTGCTGAAGTGCGTCCTGATCAACCTTCGATAGGCGGAAGGGAGCACGGGAGCTCAGAATCGCGTCAGGCTTCATTTGCAGCTCGAAGATAAGTGATCGCGTTGGAGGCATCTTGTTCGGGAGTGTTTTGGAAAGACGTCTTTATACTCGTCCAGAAGTGGGATTAACTCCTGCGGTATTTCTGCTTGGTCGACGTTGGTTACCTTCAAGTGGTATATCTTATCATAGGCTCCCCATCATATTTTCTCTTGAATGAAAAAAGACCATCCACGTCTTCTATCGTCGTGTGGGCTTCTACTTGGATCTGGTGCGTCCGCCAATCGATTTGTGGGTTGTACTTGGTGAACCATGGCTGACCAAATATTAAGTCGTGCGTATCCGGTAGGTCCCATTCCGTGAACTGCATCCGTGGAAACTCCACAACTTATATAGGAATGGTGTCTTCCACTCTCTTATTGGAATAAATCGATGTCCACGCTCCATCAAAAAGACTCGCTTGTACATTCTGCTCGCTTAGCACTTTCGATGCCAGACCGGCTTTGATTTGATTTGTTGATGCATTAGAGTCGATCAAAATCTTGACGGAGTTGCCTCCAATGACACCATCACGCACTAGAAGTCGACTCTGCGCTGGCATGTCCAATTGAACGCTGCTTGATACAAAGTTTATAGGTTCTGCCTCAGTCTTCCGTCTGACCTCCACGGCATTAATCGTGACACGATCGTAAACAATGGATTCTTGGTCGTCCCCTTCGTCCTCACGGCTGTCCACATTGTTGAAATGCTGACGATCTACTGCTACCGATAGCTACGGCTTGAACGATTGTTTCCTCAATCATTTCTTGGTTGGCGATGATTACACTGTGCTGAGAGGTAATTCGAACAACGGCACTTTAAGCACAAATATCGGCGGTGACATTACTCCCTAGACGGGATCTTCACGTTGCAATTGCTCATGGGCTCAGGACCATTGTTCGATCGATATCGACGACTGTTTTCGTACGACCTGTACCTTATTTTATCGTGCGATATTCCTTGGAAATGTCGCTGAGGATGAGAGCGATCAAAGTTCAATGCAAAAGTAATTGCTTCGGAAAGTGTTGTACAGCGACAATACTGAACCTCTTCCCGCGTACGACCTGTAAGTCCACGTAGGAAGTACAAGATTTGGTCCAACTCGCTCAATGACTTAATTGAGGCGTAAACAGCGCCTTCACTTTACTTCTATCGTTCTGATATCGGTACCACAGCAAATTGAACAACAACCGACTTACGAGCTAAAAGATATAATGCAGAGACGTAAGAAGATCAGTCGTACAAGTGATGGAGACGGCGTGTCTATTTTTTCTCGGGTCTACTTGCTTTTCAATCTCTTCAAAATTGGAGAATTATGCAATCGCTCTCTCCATATTGTTCATATCTTCGCACAGACGTTCTTGCAAATCAGCAGGAATGAATTCTCTTTCGACTATGCTTAAGAAGTCGTCCACGTTTGTGACATACTGTTCTTGCATCATATAACACTGAGCGCCTCCTTGCTTTAGTGTCCCATCTAAGACAGCGAGTATTCTTTATGAAATTTTCTGACTCTTCTAGTCACTATTCTTGCACAGAAGTACTACTCCACCTGATCCTTGTAGATTCGGAATGATTCATCAATCTATCCCCATACGTTGGAAGCTTCACACCCTCTAAATTGATTTCCGATAGCTGTTTTGACCTTTGGAATTGCTCGAGTAACAGAGCTTGTTATTCCATAGTCGCAACCATAGTGTGCAACAGCTGTGCATGTTAATCGGAGGTCATCGAGGTGGACATTATTGAACTAATGCAATGAATAACCTATATTAACGATTAGTTATCTGTAAGTGGTTAATTGTAGGTCTTTTTAGGCTCTTGTGTGCTTCTCTTGACAACCTTCGGTCCGGATTTTAGATACTTTGTTGACTTGGCGGTCGGTTGTTGGCGGGCGATTACGATTTTATACCCCGGCGGCCCAGAATTAGGATAACGGACGGTGCTTTTGTGCTTAGCGATCTCGCGTAAGATGCGCAGGCTTACAGTGCTCTCGAAGCTGAGCAAGTCACTGGCGTGCTCGAGTATGTGTTTGCGCGAGTCGGCGCGCTGAACCGTGTCCAGGTGTTTCTCGAAGCGGCAAAGAATGCGGCTGATGCGGCGAATCGATTCTAGCAGATTCTCACGGCACTTGTCAGCTGCGTCTGGCTTCTTCACTGACAGCTGGTCCAGCAAGTCGTTGATGTCGAGTTTCGTGGGTTACTCGCGCGGGTGACGGGTCATGAACCGAAGTTTTGACCTCCCGTTAACCAAACTGACTTTTTACCGGAACGAGACGATTTACAGCCAACAAAGACTTCAATCTCGATAAAGGTGGCAATAGTAATGGTCCGGTAGTATTTACAGCCAATGAAAAGGAGTTCCTGCCCTCAAAAAGATTGGGGGTTTACGTATGGGCTCTCCTAATTATTGCTCTTGAGCGACGACGGCGTAGCTCAAAGGATGGCGAGCATGGTAGGGACGACGGTGCTGAAGGGACGGCGGTGCTGAAGACGGTGGTGCTAAAGACGGCGGTGACGGAGGGACGGCGGTGACGGAGGGGACGGCGGGGACGGGAAAGGGTGAGGACCAACAAGTGCTACCAGATGTGAAGACTTTTGATTCACTAGGTATATTTGAAGCTGAAAATTATGTAGGTCCTTAGTTTGCTGCTCTGTGCTACCTCTAAGTCTACTCATCGTATTTCTTCTAGAAGCTTCGTAGTGACGTCATCTAATGACGCCAGGCTGTGACGTCATCTAATAACGCCAGGCTGTGGCGTCATGGCCTATTCACTATGTGAAATCCTAACACACGCTCTGTCGCAGCGCACGAATCTTGCGACCTGACACTGATGCCGACAGGGAAGGGGCCGGAGAGGTGCAATATCCAGTCATTGTCTTCCCACCAACTGGTCGATCTCGATGACCGAAGATTCGGTAGATGGTCCCGTACTCGTGCAAGGATCATGTAATGGGCTACATTACACATATAGCATTAACACAAATAAACAATTACATATGTAGGCAGGTGCTGGGCCCGAATAGCGGGCACAGCGTGGTAATTTATTATTGGTTTATTATTGGGCCTAAAGTCCCCAATATGGACCAATGATAAATCAACCTGAAATTGTGTGGTTCCCGAAAGGCGGGAACACTGTCGTATTCATTACGACTAAAATCTTCGTAATTAGTACGAATTAAAACCAAAATAAAAATCGAGTTAAATTTACTTAATACCTAATACTCGGGCTTGAGTCTTCCTCAAGCGCACGTGTAAGCTAGTGACGGTACGTTCTAGCCCCGTTACACCTGGTAGCACTTTGTAGTCCTTCCTATGCCCGAGTTTGGGATGAGCGAATCGTCGTACTTTGACGCTCCAGATTTATTTCTGGAGCACGCGACCTTCCCCCATCTTACTGGTGTTGAGTGGGATGCCCTTAATCGCCTCGCGGCGATATCGGGAGAGGCATTCGTCGCGTCGCTGATGAGATCAGCGACCCCTGACGCGCAACGTCTCGCCATACATGAGTTTATGGCACGCGAGCTCGCCGAATCCAACCGGCGAGGCTTAACTCCCTCGCGCCCTTCACGTAATGAGGCCGTGAAGATGGAAACCTCCTCCTACTCTGGAGAAGGTAAGGACCGGTTATCGCTGAACCGGTGGTTCCGAGAAGTTGATATCGCCATCGCCTCGAGACTTCTTGAGGCTCCACAGGCGAAGGTCAACTTTCTTCTTTCCCGCCTCACCGGGAAGGCCAAGGAGTGGGCCCTTGGTAAACTCGTTGTGGACGAGCACGCATTTCCCACCTTGGATACCATCCAGGACGATCTCCGTCTTGCCTTCGAGCCACCACAAGAGGAGAAACTGGTGCATCAAGATTCCTGTCGATGCGACAGGGTAAAATGGCGATGCGCGACTACGTACAGATGGCTAGGCATCTGGCGTCGTGTATAATCACGCACCCCATGGACATGTACACACAGGTGAACGTCTTTGTGGATGGTATGCGTGAGGGGCAGACCCGCTTATCGCTGGAGCGCGCCGAGCCTGCCACATTGGAGGAGGCATTCGCCATCGCACTCCGTGAAGACTTTAGGGTCACAAAGGCCTATGCCAAACCCTCGGTCGTCAGCGTTCCCCAGCCTTCGGGCCCAGAACCTATGGAGATCGACGTTATTGAGTCGTCGGGTGACCGGCGACGTGTCTTTCATCATAAAGGTGACGCTCGCACCGGGCGTCCAATGGTTTGCTTTCGTTGTCGCAAGCCAGGACATCGCGCGGAAGAGTGCCGTGCGCCAGCCCCATTATCGGTGCAAGTAGTGGACGCCCATCATGAGGGTGCTGTACCGGCCGCACGTCCAAAAAACGGTCGGGACCAGTAGGTGCAGGGCGCCCTACTGGTTGGAACGGAGGTCCGGGTCCCCCGGTGGCAGCCCAACCTTCCAGTCCTCCTGCGCTACGCGCACGGTTAAATGCCACCACTACGAGTGGTGGTTCACGTCTGATTATTGTCAGTTTACATGTCGCCGGCGTCCGGCGACCTCTGCGAGCACTCCTGGACTCAGGAGCAACAAACAATTTCTTTCGTGAATCTTGTTTGTCGATGCTGCCTCCCAGCATTCAGGTCCGTGAGGGACCTGGCCAAGTCGTCGTCAAGTTGGCTGACGGGAAACCACACCGCGTATCGCGGCGCGAAGTGTCGTTGCCGTATACGTTTGATGGCTTTCGCAGTAATGATGATTTCTTGGTGATCGCGATGAATTATGCATTCGATTGCATACTGGGCATGCCATGGTTGGCACGTTATAAGCCCCAGATCGACTGGTTAGCCAGATCAGTGAGACGTCGACGCAAGTTCGATGTCAGTGAAGTGTTTACCCATCTCTTGGTATCTCCAAGTGACTGGCCAAACGTCACAGTCGTGGATCGCGATTCCACGACGTTGGCGGTGCACAGAGCGAGCGATGGCCCTCTCTGCACTGCTTGTGCTGTTCTTCGGGACACAAGTGACAGTGACTCCTCGCTACAGAGCGAAGAGGACGACGAGGACGACGCGGTCGAACAGGGGTTCCCGCGCGTCATTAATGCGGTTGAACAGGGGTTCCCGCACGTGAATGCAGTGGTTGAACCGGGGTTCCCATCTGCACCTATTGTGGTCGAGCAGGGGATCCCACAAGGGCATTGTGGCGACGAGCAAGAGCTCGCCAGCGAGTGTGACGTGGACGGACAGGAGTCCTCACGCGAGAGCATGATGGTCGAACCGGGGTTCCCATCATCACCCTCGAACCGAGGTTCCCACATGGGCATATTGTGGTCGAGCAGGGGCTCCCCACACGAGTACAACGTGGACGGACAGGAGTCCCCACGCAAGAGCATGATGGTCGAACCGGGGTTCCCATCATCACCCACTGTGGTCGAACCGAGGTTCCCACATGGGCATACTGTGGTTGAGCAGGGGCTCCCACGCGGGTTTACGGCGGCCGAGCAGGAGCTCCCGCATCAAGTGTCGACGGTCGAGTTTGGGGTACTCCCGTCCAGTGTTTCCGGCATCTTGGATGACGACATCCAGTGCCTAGAGGGGGGTGATGGTTTATCACCTGACTGCGGTTCGCCAGCTTCGAGTAGTGACTCGAAGCACGATGGGGACAACAGCACCGAGAATTTAGCGTTAGAATGTGTCCACGCTATCGTGTACGTGGAAGGGAGTCCACAAAGGCGCCAATATATCGAGGTCGAGAGTCCTCCTCGTAATGCGTCTTCCATTACAAGTCTTCCAGGGCTTTCCTGGAAGCATTTCCTACGTGACCTTAAGGGAGGCACTGTGGAACAAGTGTGTCTAATCACCAACGAGGTGGTTACCGTGGCAAACGAGGAGCATATGGCGCGTCCTCAAAGCGCTGAGCCGAAGTCTGCGCGTGAAGAAAGGTTTGCATCACAGTCATGGGAGGCCCTGCGAGAGTCTGGTAACCCCGTCTACGACATTGCTCGTGAGTATGCAGACGTGTTCCCGGACAAGATCCCGGCTGAACTTCCTGCGGACCGCGGTGTTCGGCACGAGATTGATCTCGTGCCAGGGTCGAAGTATTGTGTGACACGGCAGTGGCCGTTGCCTCGAGATCAAGTCGAAGCTATTGACGCATTCTTTGAAGGCCGCCGCAAAGCGGGTCATGTGCGGGAGAGTATCTCACCACATTCGAGTCCAACCTTCTGCGTGAAGAAGGCTACGGGAGGCTGGCGGATAGTGCATGCGTTCAATAAGTTGAATGATGCCACTATTCCTGCGCAAACGCCAATTCCCAGGAAGGACATGGTGCTGAATTCCATGTCAGGTAGTGTCATCTTCAGTGCCATCGACTTGACCGATGGCTTTTACCAGATTTTAATGCGCCCGAGCGATATCCCACTCACCGCGGTGAGCACCCCGAGTGGCATGTTATGGGAGTGGCTGGTAATGCCACAAGGGTTGAAGAGCGCTCCGGCCACTTTCAATCGCATGGTGTCTCAAGTGTTGAGACCTCTTCGGAACTTTGCCCCAAGTTATTTTTTTTGACGATATCTTCGTCCATAGTCGCGCCGAGGGCAACCTCAACGATGTCCAAGTTCACCTTCAACACCTGAAGCAAGTGTTTCAAGTTATGCGGGACAACAAGTTGTACGCGAATCTCAAGAAGTGTGTCTTTTGTGCACCGGAGATTCCGGTGTTAGGTTGCTATGTGAGTAAATCGGGAGTTCGAGCTGATCCAGAGAAGGTGTCGTCCATCTGTTCTTGGCCCACGCCCAAGAACCCTACGGAGTTGCGCCAGTGGCTCGGCTTGGCTAATTATTTGCACAAGTATACAAAGGATTATGCTGGTTCTATCCAGCCTTTGTCGTCACTCTTGAAGAAAGACGCCACGTGGTTGTGGCGTCCCGAGCACCAAGCAGCCTTCGAAGCAGTAAAGAAGAGCCTAGCGTCAGCGCCAGTCCTGGTCCTACCAGACGATTCCAAGCCGTTCCACGTGGTTTGCGACGCCAGTGATTTTGCAATCGGTTGTGCCCTCATGCAATTTGATGATGAGGGCCGTGAACGAGTCGTGAGTTATCAGTCGCGACAGATGAAGCCAGCTGAGAAGAACTATCCGGTTCACGACAAGGAGTTATTAGCGATGCGCTATGCACTCATCAAGTTTCGCGTGCATCTCCTTGGTGAAAGTACGTTTGCTTTGTACACCGATCATGCATCGCTGCGCACAGCGATGAAGAGCCCACACCTGTCCCAACGGATGGCACGATGGCTCTCATTCTTCTCTGAGTACAACTTCGTCGTGCATTACAAGCCAGGCAAGACCAATATTCTCGCTGACGCCTTGTCACGACGTCCCGACTACGATCCTCGGACTGCTCTGAGTCGCCAGGCTACTGATGACGAGGACGATGATGACCGATGTGCAATGTGTGTATCGCTGAACTTAACTCGGGTTACACCCGAGCCGTGTTTATTTGATGAGATCGTCGCAGCGTACAAGGGTGACTCAGATTATGCAGACATTATCGAGTATCTGCGTGCTCCCAGCGATGCTGCACTGGGAGCATTATCCCGTACCAAGCGCGACCATATTCATCGATACAGTTTAGATGGCGATTTGCTTCTGTATAGCATCGACCAATTCGATTCTCCTCGCACGGTGATTGCCAATGACATGGATTTGCGTGCAAGAATCATTCACGAGTATCACGATGCTTCTGCTGGCGGCCATTTAGGCCGCGAAAAGACTTTCGCGGCTGTGTCTCGAGACTTCTTCTGGCCCCACATGTATAAGTGGGTACGCAACTGGATCCGAACGTGCGAAATATGCCAGCGTGTGAAGCCATCTCCATCGTCACAGGCTCCCTTGCGATCGTTGCCAATTGCAGCAGAGGCCTGGAGATCAGTTTTGATGGACTTTATCTTCGGGCTTGCGCCCGATAGCCAAGCTCGAACGGGCATCTTGGTCTTTGTTGACAGATTCAGCAAGATGACACATCTCGTGCCTGTTCACGCTAAGGTCACCGCGGCAGAGACCGCGGCGCACTTCATCGACGCGGTGTTCCGTCATCATGGCCTTCCAGAAAACATTGTTTCGGACCGTGATCCGCGATTTACGTCCGCATTTTGGACATCACTTTTCGAGCTCCTCGGGACAAAACTGCTGATGTCGACGGCATCCCATCCGGAAACGGATGGGCAGACCGAGCGCGTGAACCGAGTCCTCGAAGATGTTCTTCGGAGTTATGCTACGTCATTTACAAGTTGGAGTGCATTTTTACCACTCGCTGAGTTCGCACTCAACAACGCCGTACACGCGTCAACAGGGTTGACGCCATTTTTTGTAAATTCGGCTCGTCACCCTCGTGTTCCTACTGTCCTGGCCGTGGGGCGACCCACAACACCTAGTGGCTCCACTCTGGGGGGGATAAAGGTGATAAACAAGGATCGAGTGCAGCTCACGGTATTTTGAGCGCGAATGCAGTAACACGATCCAAGGCAAAGACGGCCATTTTGACGCCATCAGACGTGGCGTCCCCATTAGCTCGATGGACTGCGCAGACATTGATTGACCCGTCTTCGGGTAAACGTTCCCCTACTGCCAACTACGCGCCGATTGAGTCGGCGCGACCAATTGATGACATGGCCGTGTCGGAATTTATACTCCAACGTCAAGCCATCACCAGGTTTGTACTCGACGCACTACAAACTGCTGTAGACCAACAGAAGGAGAACGCTGACAAACATGGAAGAAAGAACATGAGCAAGTTTGAAAAAGGTGACCGTGTATTATTATCGACGGAAGGTTTAAGGGATTCTGCGGTCACTAATCTGAGCGCGAGTAAACTCGCGCCACGCTTCATCGGTCCATTCAAGGTTCTGAAGGCAATTGGCGACGCTTATACACTCGACGTCCCCTCTTCACTGCGACTCCACCCGACATTCTATGTCGGGCGGCTGAAGGAATATCGTCCGGCTACGCTTCACGGTTTGGCTCCGACGCCGGCTTCAGGGGTTCGTAAGTCGAACGGCCTTCCCGTCGCGCTCGACGCGCCGATGACATGGGGCGGGGTCTCGATCCCTTCTGAACCTGACCAAGCATCTGGCGCTCCAGAATCCTTATCCGCTCGAGCAGTTCACGGTTCGACTGCCGGGTCTCACTCGAAGTCTTCTCCGCCTGGGCAGCACGTTCACTGGCAGCCTCAGCCTCCAGCCGAGCATCGGCAGCTATATTCACGGCCTGATCAACATCGTCCTGAGCAACCAGGACGCCAGCTCTACCACCGCGAGGACCCTCCTCCGCTTGTTGATGCGGAGGGAAAGGTGCGATGGATTGTAGACCGCATTGTGGGTCACGAGGACCCTCCACAACCAGCACTGCAGTCGGCTCATGAGAAGCGTGCGGTTCCATCCGTGCGTAGGTACCGAGTACGTTGGCTTGGATTCCCTCCCGAGCAGGATACATGGGAACCACGTTCCTCGCTCCTTCGTGACGTTCCAGATGTGGTTCTGTCGTATGAAGCCACGAAGTCGGACTATTCCAAGGCGGGCGAGCACGCGAACGCTCTCGTGACAAACGAGAGCGGTAAGGAGATTCACGTTGTCGGAAACGGGAACGATGACCAGAACGAGAACGATGTCGCGAACGAGAACGACGCCGTGAACGAGAACGTCGCGGTGAATACATATCACGATTGCGAGGCGAGAATCGCGAAGCAGGACGGACAAGCGAACGTGTCGCTGCCCTGCGCTGATGATCCCGCGGAGATTGACTCCGCTGTCGCGAGTGGTGCTGCCAGCGAGGCGCACCACGAATAACTGCGCTTCTCCGTTCGCTCAGACTTCGCTCATACTTTGCAATCCAACTTCGTTCGCGATCGCTGAGTGGACACTCATCGATGTGTCGTCGCCATTCGTCATGAGTTGGGCGTGGAGTCGAGTCACAAGATTGGCATCCTTCATTGACATGGACGAAGCAGAGACGGTCCTCATTCCAAGCTTCCTCACACACTCTTTCGCGTAGCGCGCCGATGGAGTGATCGGCGCGAAGTTCCTCTCGATTGGCGAGCCATAACTGGAAGCTGCTACCATCCTCGAGCATCCGATTCCAACGTTGGATGAAGGCGCACCAAGAACGTTGTAGAGCTTCATGCTCGATTCCATCAAGACCTTTCCCGCGCAGTTTTCGAAATCGGCGGAAGTATTCCCGCATCATGTCCAGTGAGTCCGGAGCGTGAGCTCCGGACAAGTCGTACAGCGACCAAGGTATGAGCTGCCGCGCCATGATGCTGGTTGATGCATTCCCGCTGATGTATCTTGGGCGTCCTGCTGGATTGGGTTCTGGGTCTTCGGACATTGCTTATTCGTTTGTGGGCGAAGGGTTTTCGACAGTTGAGACTCACGGTTGGTGAGTGCTGTCATGAGAAGGGGGTGATGTAATGGGCTACATTACACATATAGCATTAACACAAATAAACAATTACATATGTAGGCAGGTGCTGGGCCCGAATAGCGGGCACAGCGTGGTAATTTATTATTGGTTTATTATTGGGGACTAAAAGTCCCCATTATGAACCAATGATAAATCAACCTGAAATTGTGTGGTTCCCGAAAGGCGGGAACACTGTCGTATTTATTACGACTAAAATCTTCGTAATTAGTACGAATTAAAACCAAAATAAAAATCAGAGTTAAATTTACTTAATACCTAATACTCGGGCTTGAGTCTTCCTCAAGCGCACGTGTAAGCTAGTGACGGTACGTTCTAGCCCCGTTACAGATCACCTCCGTTGCGCGACATCTGGCAGCCAAGTTCACAAATTAGATCCATATACCGCTCGAAAAACGGCGATACGATGTATTTTACGCTCGGTCGATGCGGGCTGACGCTCGTGTTACGTGCATCATGCGTAATCCAAGACACCCAAGCTGTGAGATACACATCCTCCGACCAGGCAGGTGCCAGTAGCGCGTGTTTTACCCGCTGTGTATTAATGGCGACGTGGACGGAAACTAGGCCAATTTCATCTGCATTTCGGGGAGTGTAAAGTTGGCCTGGAGCGACTTGGTGTCTCCCGGGCTCAATCTTGTTGGACGATTTCCAGCGAAATTGTTTGTAGAGATGGTCCAGTTGTTTTAGCGCTTAGTCGGGGTCCTCGAAGACCGCTGCTGTGAACAAAATCCCGGGGAGAACTATCGCGTTGAGTATAAGGACACGGTGCTCGAGGGTAGTTGATGCTCGCGTTGCAGTGAGGAGGCGGTGCTGTGCATTTTTGATGCGGAGAGCCCAACTAATAATACGCAACGTTCCTGTCTCCACTTGATATCCGAGATACTTCGTAGTTGTTGACGGAGAAACCACGGCAATTCCTTGGTACGTGAGTTGATAAATAGCCGTATTTATATAGATGATTTGGTTTTTAGTTGGTTGCACTTGCAACCCCGAAGCCGTACAAACTTAATAATAATTTCCATTGCCAGTCTTAGTAAACTTGCTTTTTGAAGAAGTAATGTGGAGTCGTCAACTAAACCCGAAAAGATGTGAATCTGTGTGTGTGTTCCCTAAAGTGTAAGCTTCTGAAGTTGGGGAAACGTTTGTGTTGCAACTGCCAATACCTCTACTACCACTAGAAAAAGAAGGGGAGCGAGAGGACAGCCCTGCCGAATACCCGACCGAACTCCCCGAATTGAAGAAAGCTCTCCATTGACTGAGAACCGTGCTGTCGTATTGGTATGGAGCCGTTGAATTAGCGCAATAACTTTCTCGTCAAATCCAACTAGTCGAAGCGCTTCCACCATAAATTCTTGGTCAACTGTGTCATAGGCCTTCCGAAAATCCAATAAGGCAATGGCGCGGCTGGCGTCGGCGTTGAATGTGCTCTCCTCACGTGTGCTTTGGAGATGAGCGAGCATCATTGATACCGTCTTCTGCATTTGTCGTCCGTGAACAAAACCTTGTCGAGAAGAACAAATGACATGCGGCAGACACGACTGCATACGCGTTGCCAAGACCTTCGCAATAACCTTGTACCCCGTTTGCAAAAGGGAATTTGCCGATAGTCCATGGCGTTGTCGGAATCCCCTTTCTTACGTAGTGGGATGATAAGCGCTTCCACGAATGATTTGGGTCGGTGTGACTCTTAAAATGATTTCGTTAGCTGTCCCCACCAGCGTCGATACAAACAGAAATTATGATCCTTATACAGATCATTTTCTAAGCCGCTGGTACCTGGAGCTTTATGCCGACTGAGTGCTCGTATTGCATGGACCACCTCGGCTTCCGTTATAATTGCCATAAGGGCGCTTTTTAGCGGTGGTCACAGTGCGGTCGGATGCGAGAGTGAAAAAATGATGAAGAGCCGTACGCATGTTCTCTATCTGAGACGGTACGGTGACTCTTTCCCAGCACATGATCCCATTCAGAACCAAATTTGTCGACGATACTGCAACTGACTGGGAAAGGATTACCGTGGAGTATCGTGATGGCGGTAACGCATTGATTGCGTTCCCAATTTGAAACCCGTTTGAATTTATTGCGAAGTTTGTCGGTTGTTCGTTGAAGCAAGAAGCCGACCCGACTGATATGAGCCTCCTGTTGATTCTCTTGTTGGACTTGGTGCCAGGTCTGGCTTGTTAATAGTGGGATTCGTGGTCGCCGTCTAAGCTTATGAATGTACCGTGATCGCCGTTGCTTTAGCCTGCGAGCAATAGTTTTAATTCTCCGCCGGACGCGACAGACCCCGTGATTCCAGGTCAGGATCGTGGTTAACTCATTTATGCCACTACCTGTGAGGTGATTGATGAGTTCTGCGACGGTGCCATCCTGGTTCGCACAACGTATGGAGTACACGACTTTGCTTGGATGGCGGTGCCGATTTCGATCCCCATAAGATAAATGCAAGGTGACCTTGATGCCGATGGTGGAAGAATGGATTCCAACCATTGTACTCGGTTTCCCCATGTGTGGGATACGTAAAAACGGTCAATCCTCCTGGCGGCAGACCCTGCTTAATACGTGAAGTGGGTTGATAGCTCCCACTCCAGGTCGTCGTCCGGATGAGGGAATAAATCTAGCGCGTCGACTAGTTGGCTCATGTCAGCGAGAGTATTCAAAGCATGGCTTTTAGCGCAACTAGCAGTGCGTAGCCCCAGTCGATCGATCGAGGAATGCTGAACGCAGTTCAAATCCCCGGCTAGGATACCTGAAGCAGGTGACTGCTGCAACCCTTCTAGCCCCTCGAAAAGCAACTTTCGTTCTGCACGTTCGTTAAGGTGCGTAAATGTTAACGAGGAGAAAGTTGTTCTGGACGTATAACGCAATCTGCCTAGGAGTGGTTAGGAGGTCCGGCCATGGCTGTGCCGACCGGGCCATCTCCGACGGTTAGAAGAATATCTACTCTACCCGCTTGGCGCGTCCCCAGACTCAGTAAGAAAGAGGTGACGGCGGATCTTCTGTGGATAGTCCCCAAATTCTTCTCCAGTCACGATCGAAGTTGTAGACGGGCACTTCGTAAAGAAACTGCTACGTAATACGCAGGCACACCTTCAAGCAGCGCGAGGAAGCGGTTATACCTTCTTACCTCCGCGTGCGGTGGTGGTGGTGTTGGCCGGCCGCTTAAAGCGCCGAACCAAACTGTTGCCGGCCGCATAGAGCGGTCCGCGCAACGAATAACAAAGAGGTAACTCACTTACATCACGCAGAAGCTCAAGAAGCTTCTCGTGCGCAGTGGGCGGTAACTAGTAAATTCAAGACTAACTTATATTTAATGGATTTTAACTAAGTAATTTTTTTTACTACTGACTGGCTAATTATGCAAAGATTGAATGCGTCTCATTAGAAGCGTATCCTTACGAGAGTATTTAAGCTCGCTAATGACGTCTGTTTGAAGCGTCACCATGACGCCTAGTCCCAACTGGCGTCATCCCGTTGGATGTAAATCCACCCATGGATATCACATTCACGAGGGTGGGTCATATTGATATGCCGCACCCAAGTGGCAGGCCTAAGGTACCTCGTACCCATTTAGGACTGCCCGTTAAGTATTCGATACTTAACGAACCGTGTAGCTTTTAGCCCGTTACACTAAAAAGATTGGATTTGATGTACTAATTCTTGCGGTTCTGCCGCAGCCGCAGCCACCCAGATAGCCGTTTCGCTTTCCACCAAAGGCACTGAACGCTAGCCGCTGTTGGCCACCGGAAGCTGCCTCAATTCCATTCCACCTCACAATACCGCGTGGATTCGCCCATGGAAACGTTTCAAATTGAGATATCGAACAAGAGCGTACTATTCCGGCTTTCCTTTTTTCAGCAGAGCTCTGGTGTGGATGTTTTTAAAGGCCTTCCCGTCCTAAACACGTTCGTCAGGAGCAGGTAAATGGGAGCGCTTACGCAATTGACTTTCAGCGGCGCGAATTCGGGAGGCGGTGTATCGTAGGCGCCCTGTGTAAGGTATATGTCGGAATTGTTGATATCAATGGTATCCAGGGCGCTGTCCGTATATCTTTCTGTTAGCGCGAGCTGCTTTGGGTTTTCACGAAATCAGTAGAGGTCCCCAGTTGTGGTAATGAGATCCATTGGGTCATTTTCATCCTGCTGAATCGTTACCCCGTCCTTAATAGCGTCGCGAGTTACTACTAATTCCTTAATGGTTTTAATCGGGGAACGGTAGCCTAGGAATGCCGACACCACAACCAAAGAAAAATTGGAGGAGCTGATGATCCGCCCGGATAGCATCGAGGCAGTCTAAAATCTCCAACGTTCTCTCGGTGTACGATGCGATACTTTTAGCTTTGATGAATGTCAACCCTGATCCAAAATGCTTTCAAATCCAGGATTTGGCGCGCGTATCCGCAAACTCGAGCACGTAAATTTTGCGACGTGAGAACATTGCTGCAAGTCCGATGATGTCATTCCCACCCCACGTATTCTCTGCGGTGACCGCGTCTCGTTCCAAAGGACTGGATGCGTGGTCCTCAAGAAGCCATTTGAGTTGACTAAGTGGATCTCTCCCCGTCATGGTAGGCCAAGCACTGTTAACATTTTGTAAAATCTGCACCCGAATGTCATGCATTATGCGGTACTTTAAATTTGAAAGCTCGAACTCCTTAACCCCTAGCTTAAGGGTTGCCGTCAGCTGTCTAGGCTTCAAAGTTGGTGTGGCGAGGTCTGCCCCTGTTGCTCCTTGCACTACTGCCATGGCCAGACAATTACCGGAAGCCGGTGTCACTCCCTCCCGCAGTACCAGGCTTTCAATTGCTGCTGCAAAAGTCTGAGGCACTGCTGTTAGCATGAGACCAAGTGAACCCATCTCTGGAGGTACTGGACTGCACCAACTTCGATTTTTTTCCGAGAATTTCTCTGACGACCAATCAGCAGATGTTTGTGTACTTGAGGATGACCCCTCGCCATACCTTCCATACGAAGTTTCTATTCAGATGGAGATAGGATCGGTTGCGCCTGAGTGACATTGGTTCCGGATACTCTATCAGAAACGCTCTTACTACTCGGCACGGCGGGTGTTTGGTCCGTCCGGGGAGTTGATTGTGGGATTTCGCCAATTTTCCACTGAAATTTTCCGATTTGGTGCCCTTTCCACTGCTTGTCTGGATTTCTCTGCACGCCCCCCCTTAGGAACTCTTTCCCTTTTGAGTTCTGTGAGTATTGCACTGCTGTGGTTCCTTGGGTTCTAGTTGAAGCTTCTCGTCTGGAGTTAAAGTTCCCTCTTCTCAATCCACCGGCTTTGGGTTTCGCTGCGGACCTCGATTGGAGTCAGACAGCCCGTAGTGTGTTGAAGAAGCAGTCGGCTGAGTTCCCAGCGTCCTTTGGGCCTCCTAAGCAGGTTAGTGGTCGTCAATACGGGCGCGAACGGTTTCCCCAAGTTCTTTTAGACTCGCGAAGGGCCGTGCGGTGTCGCCCAGATCGTCTATGTTCTGCTCGGCAGCTACGATGGCCCGAAGTTGGGCGTCAATGAAACTACAACGCAAGTGGGTGACAAATGTTACCACATTGTAGACATTGTAATCGTCGCCGAACTTTCGGGTGAGAGACGATTTGAATGGCGCAAAGCCATATGATTCTTACTACCCCTTGTAGAAAATCGGGCAGCCCGCCAGCTGGAAAGAAGTTTCCACATCGTCAACGTTCTGGAAGCCGACGTGCACGTATCCATATATTCCACTTCAAGCGGGGTTTGGATTTTACTTCGGAGGTAAGCCATAAGCTTTCCGATGTCGTAGAATCGGGTCAGATTCTGGATACAGACCGTATACTCATCCTACCGCCGCAATTTGATCACCATTCAGACCTTGCTGTCGATCCCAAACTGTTCCGTGGTGTGGCCCATGTGGGTTAGCTATTGGATAACTTCCGCGCTGATACGAAATAGCCACACTCTGATGCTTTCGTGCCGTTTTCTTGTAAAGAAAACGAAATGAATCGACTTTGTCACTTTGTCAAATAATCTTCTTAGTATGTCTTATCAGCGCATTAAGTGCTGACAAGTTGACCCGTACCAACTCAGCCGGTTTCAGCATCGAATTTATGTTGCTGTGAGTACTTTGCCTACAGAATCGTATATGATGATGACGTTGTAACGTCATAATTAGCTCTCCCTCCGCCTGTGCTTCGATCGTGTTAAACAGCCGGATGCGCTCGGTACTATCCAGTATACTCTGTACGAAGGACGGTAGTTGACGGCACGCGATGGATCCTTCCGCCAAGCCCTCGATAATTTCCACTCCTCTGCGGTTCCATTCCAGAACTAATGACCAAAATCCCTTTTGTAAGACGATTCACATACTCTTGTTAGCTTCACTATCTCGTCAGGATGGTACTTGGCCGGATTGAACATATACGGCGGTTATGTTTGACGCGATGGAGCAGAAGAGCACCCGGTAGCTGCCGGCGTGCCTTGTTTCACTTTGGTTTAACCACTGACTTTCAAATTGGAGCTTTTTTCCACTTGAGCGGTCTGACGTGTGTGCGAACTTTCTTCAGAAATGCCCATTTCATTACGTACAGGTCCTAAATCACTGGTTAAAGCGTTCGATTTCATGCTTCATCCCCTTGTGCTCCGAGGATGCAGGCTTGTACAAATACATTGAGTAGTGCTACGCGCTCTACCCTGGTCAAGCGAGGATAACGTTGCTGCTCGACGGGTAATTTAGCCTTGTTGACCGCGAATTGGTCCGATGCTCTTGTGTACATCACTTGGATGAAGTAAAGCCAGATATTGAGCGGACTCTCGTCGGGGTGAGCCTTCATCTCATCTACTAAGGCTGCATGAAAAATACTTCCCTCGTCACCAATAGGAGCTTTGAAGCGATCCGCAGTTCTCTCATTAATCTCCGAGAAAGTGTGGACCCCCGAATCCGGTCGGTCGCCCTGTAAAAACTTTCCGCGCTCTATTCGGTACCCGCGGTGGTGCCCATCTGGGATGCGCCTGTTGTCCAGCCAGATCTGGCGGAGACATTTTTGGAGGAGTGACTGGAAAGAGTTCGGTCCCCGTCCATGTCCAATGTACCATCAAAATGGTGCAAGTGTGACGCTATCCAGTCGTTATACCTGGCCTGTTGCGGAGATCCATAAGATATCTGAGGTTTAAGTGGCACTGGAGGCGGTACTTGCCGTCCTGGATCGTCACCATTGTCTTCCGTACCGTTGCCAGGAGGAGGGTCGGCCGTGGGATGAGACTTACAGGGTGTTGCTGAACAAAGCCTGTTATGACTGTCTATCTCGTTTATACTCGCCATTTTTGCTGCGCAGATTGGAGAGTGATAAGTTGAAGAAGAAGCGAGGGTATATGATACATGTACAATCTCCAGTTGCAGATATAATTTGATTTTTATTATAACGTTCTTGCACTGATCAAGCTGTCACTTTCCTTGCGTCGATCAGAATGCTGTCGATTTTTTTATGATAACTTGCTACTGTTGCCGCGATGCTGCTTGATACCTCACTTGCTCTGCACAAAGTTGCCGACGTTGTAGTCCGGTCAATGACGAAAGAAAAGAAACGAGGCAGATTGCAGCATTGCAACAGTACTGTGGAATCTTTGTTGAGATTGCACGGTATTGCAATGCTGCAATCTGCCTCTTTCCTCTTGCTTGCCTCGTAATGGCTGTGAGACGAGTTGCAGCTGGCCGGCCACCACGACTAACTATACTGCGGTGGCTGCTGTTACTGCATACGCCTGCTGGACATATATAATTGAAGCCAGTTTTAATGTTTGCGCAAAGTCCTTAGTGTACCCATAGACGCTGTGAGACTTAATACATTCTTCTACAAAAAATGACTGAAAAGAGCAGTAAACCTTATTTATGGGTAAAACAAATGACCCATAAAAAACTCTTCTACTGCTGTACCCCTTCACAGCAAATTTTGTGCTGAAATCTCGTCAAATAACAAATAGTCATTAAACACCATGACCAACAATAGCTCGTCGTCATCAATTCGACTCAAACCTTTCGGTCCGTTCTCTTTATTCTTCCTTTGAAATCACTTTGTGTCAACTCTTATTCTCGTCTGTCATCACGCTCTTTATCAGGTCAACTAGAATCATTGTCTGCATCCGTCCCATGGGCGATTTTTCCCCGCAAGAAACTGGACGTGACATATCGAGACATTGGAGCGGGGTTAGCCGCTTGTCTGCAGCTGAGGGAGCGTCAGCGCTCGGAATACGAGCAGAAGATTACAAAGTTGTGGAACTCTAGTGGTCAAACCATTGTCACGCTCTCGATCCGGTATTATATGAACGGACTAAATGCAAATATGACGGACAATGACTTGATGTTTATATTTGTACTAATTCAGAATTGCTTAGAACGGCATTTGATCTGCTTTTGCAGACACTTAAGCTTCCAGTCGGTAGTGAAGTACTATGCAGTGCTATCACTATTCCCGACATGATGTACGTGCTGCGATATCATGCTCTAGTACCTGTGCCTGTGGATGTGGACCCAAAGACTTTGGCAGTAAATGTGAAATTGCTCAAGGAGGCGGTAACAGATGTGAGTAAAGATTGGATGAGGAGTTATAAGTAAGATAATGAGGCTCACTTGCTGATTGAGTGTGAGCGTAGAAAACGAAAATGATCGTGATTGCTCATATTTTTGGCTCCCGTTGTCCGTTGGATGAAGAACTTGAAGTCGCGCGCAATCACAATCTGTTGGTTGTGGAAGATTGTGCACAGGCGTTCATGGGAATGCAGTACACCGGTGAGAATCGAGCTGACGTGTCTATGTTCAGTTTTGGCACGATTAAGACGGCAACGTCATTTGGAGGTGCCGTCATCCATGTGAAGAATCCTGTTGTGCTGGAAGAGATGCGTCGTCGTGAAAGAAGGTAAATTGAAATTAAATGTGTGTGTGTCATACAAGTAGACAGTATTGAGTGGTTGCTTGTTTAATTGTCTTGCTGTGCAGATATCCATGCCACACAAATGTGTCTTTCTTCAAGAAATTGATGAAATACGGTGTGCTACATGGCATTTCAACCCCTGCTTTATACGGACTATTCATCCATGCTTGCCGCGCAGTTGGAGGTGTGTTTTACATTTGCATCACAATCAAATTCGTTTTACTGATTCAGTACGATTAACCGCTGCTGCTGGTGCATCAATATAGCGGATCACGATAAAGTCATCACGTCGGCAATTCGAGGCTTCAGTGGCGGAGAATTGGTATCTCTTATCCAGTACCGACCATCGATGGCTTTGCTCGGGCTAATGCATCATCGTTTGACCTGCATTGACGAACAGTACATTCGCCTGAGAAAGTAGGAACGCTTTGTAATTGTTCGAGACCATGCGATGATACTGACGCCATTTGGTTTTGTCGTGAAAATCTTAGATCGAAAAGCGAGCAATTGGCTACCGCTATTAAGGATCTTCCGAACGTCTTCGTACGGTTGCTCTTATCGAATGCAATTTGATGTTCCTGAAAACTGCTGC